>CM059438.1:696039-1359579 GCA_030390025.1 Squalus acanthias
AAGGGGGTGAAAGGTTATCGGGGGTAGGCGGGAATGTGGAGTAATCAGATCAGCCATGATCTTATTGAATGGCGGAGCAGGCTCGAAGGGCTGAGTGGCCGACTCCTGCTCATAATTCGTATATTCGAATGTTCCCGTGCGGGGCGGTAAGCCGAATTTAGCGGCCGGGGCAGTACTTCTCCCAAGAGCACAGAAGGAGGTCATTCGGCCCATCGTGCCTGTGCTGACTCTTTGAAAGATCAGTCGTGCTCAGTCCCACGCCCCCGCTTTTTGTCTGTAGCCCCGCGAGCTCCTCATCCTCCAGCACCCGTCCAACTCCCTCTTAAAATTATTGATTGAATCGGCTTCCACCACCTTTACAGGTGGAGCGTTCCAGATCTTTTGCCAAGATTTTAAACCTATGGCCTCTGGTTGTTGACCCACGCCCCCAGTTAGCGTGCAGCAGGGGGAGAAAGGTTGTCCAGTAAATCTGTTTGTGTGTGCGTCCCGCAGCCTGGAGACGATCAATGACGGACAGTTCCACACGGTGGAGATCGTGACCTTGGACCAGATGGTGAATCTCTCCATCGACGGTGGGACCCCCAAGAGCATGGAGAGCTCCGTCAAACAATCCACGCTCAACCGGGAGACGCCACTTTACATCGGAGGTAGGACGAGAAAAGCCGAGCCGAGCCTGGCTCACACCTGGTCCCCCCAACGCACCTTGAATTCCTGTGGTCAGGAAACCCACCCCCCACTCCCTCCCACTAAAAATATACCTGTGGCACTAGGTCCAAGGACAGCCATGGCTCAGTGGGTCGCACTCTCAGCCTCTGAGGCAGAAGGCTGTGGGTTCATAGTCCCACTCCAGAGACTGGAGCACAGAAATCTAGGCTGACACTCCAGTGCAGTGCTGAGGGAGTGCTCCACTGTCGGATGAGACGTTAAACCGAGGCCCCCGTCTGCTCTGTCAGGTGGACGTAAAAGATCCCATGGCACTAGTTTGAAGAAGAGCAGGGGGAGTTATCCCTGGTGTCCTGGGCCAGTATTTATCCCTCAATCAACATCACTGAAAACCAGATTATCTGGTCATTATCACATTGCTGTTTGTGGGATCTTGCTGAGCACAAATTGGCTGCCGCGTTTCCTACATTACAACAGTGACTACACTTCAAAAAAGTACTTCATTGGCTGTAAAGACGTCCTGAGGTCGTGAAAGCTGCTATATAAGTGCAAGTCTTTCTTTATTTCATTTACTTCATTCATGGAATGTGGGCGCGCTGGCCTAGTTGCCCTGAGGTGGTGGTGGTGGGCCTTCTTTCGATTGGTGCGGCGTGGCGCGACGTCGCGATGATGGACGTGTCGGGCGACCAATGGTGGGAGTGTGGGAGAGGCGGGGCGGAATACGGCGGGAGGTCATGTGATGAAACCTCCAGGAGTACGAGCAGTCAGAGTTGGCAACCCCTATCTTAAATCTGAGAGTGATAGATTTTTTGCTGGACGAGTATAAAAGGATCTGGAGCCCAGGCGGGTGGATGGAGTTAAGATACAAGGTCAGCCATGAACTCATTGAATGGCAGAACAAGCTCGAGGGGCTGAATGGCCTCCTCCTGTTCCTACGTTTCTAGGGCCTTATAAAAAAATATATAGGCTGTAACACCAACGGGACGTTTAAATACCGGCCGAGACAAACTTCACCTCCTTGTGTGGGGCAACACTGCTCATAAGAACATAAGAATTAGGAGCAGGAGTAGGCTGTACGGCCCTTCGAGCCTGCTCCGCCATTCAATAAGATAATATCTGGTCTTTGACCTCAACTCCACTTTCCTGCCCGATCCCTTGATTCCCCTAGAGTCCAAAAATCTATCGCTCTCTGTCTTGAATATAGTCAATGACTGAGCATCCGCAGCCCTCTGGGGTAGAGAATTCCAAAGATTCACCGCCCTCTGAGTGAAGAAATTTCTCCTCATCTCAGTCCTAAATGGCCGACCCCTTATTCTGAGACTGTGACCCCTGGTTCCAGACTCCCCAGCCAGGGGAAACTCCTCTTGGCATCTACCCTGTCAAAGTGCTCTACGAATTTTCTACATTTCAATGAGATTGCTCAGTGCAGATTAGTCTCCTGTGAAGCAGTTTACAATGTGTCCGTCCTTAATAACGGTTGTGTTTCCGTGCCCTCTGTCCCCATGTCTAGGGATGCCGGTTGACGTGAATTCTGCGGCATTCCGGCTCTGGCAGATCCAGAATGGGTCCAGCTTTCACGGGTGCATCCAGAACCTGTACATCAACAACGAGCTCCAGGATTTCACCAAGACCCAGATGAAGGCGGGCGTGGTGCCAGGCTGCGAGCCCTGCCGGAAGATCGTCTGCCTCCACGGCATCTGCCAACCCCGCACCGACTCCGACCCCGTCTGCCACTGCGAGCCGGGCTGGATGGGACCTCGCTGCGACCAGCCGATCAGTGACCCGTGTCTGGGACACAAGTAAGTCTGCTGCCCGTGTCCTAACTCGCACCAAGTCCCGTTTCCCCTCTCTGCTCGCTGACCTGCATTGGCTCCTGGTCCGGCAACGCCTCGATTTTGAAATTCTCATCCTTGTTTTCAAATCCCTCCATGGCCCTTGCCTCTCCCTATCTCTGTAACCTCCTCCAGCCCTACAACCCCCCCGAGATCTCTGCGCTCCTCCAATTCTGGCCTCTTGCCCATCCCCGATTTCCATCGTTCCACCATTGGCGGCCGTGCCTTCAGCTGCCTGGGCCCCAAGCTCTGGAATTCCCTCCCTAAACCTCTCCGCCTCTCTCTCCTCCTTTAAGACGCTCCTTAAAACCTACCTCTTTGACCGAGCTTTTGGTCACCTGTCCCTAGATTCTCCTTATGTGGCTCGGTGTCAAATTTTGTTTGATTTACGCTCCTGTGAAGCACCTTGGGACGTTTTACTACATTAAAGGTGCTGTGTAAATGCAAGTTGTTGTTGTTATTGTTGTTGTAAGTCATGAGTTACAACCAACGCTCCCTCTAAGCTGTGTGGCCGCACAGCCTGGGACCGGCTTTTTCAATGTTAAATTTCACGCAGGCCAGAAACTGCGAATGGGCCGCGCAGCCAAAAAAAAAATGAGGGGGAACATTGGTTACAACCTGTGTTGGCCGTGGCTCAGGGTGGCAGCGCTGTCGCCTATGATTCAGCAGGTTGTGGGTTCGAGTCCTACTCCGGAGTCTTAGAATCATTGACTCTCGCAGCATAGAAGGAGGCCATTCGGCCCATTGTGTCTGTGCAGGCTCTTCGAAAGAGCTATCCGATTGGTCCCTCTTTCTCCATTGCCCTGCAAATTTTTTCCTTTTCAAGTATTTATCCAATTCCCTTTGAAAGTTACTATCGAATCTAGTTCCCTTGCCCTTTTAGGCAGTGCATTCCAGAAATGCATTGAGCACAAAAATCCAGGCTGACACTCCCAGTGCAGTGCTGAGGGAGTGCTGCACTGTTGGAGGTGCCATCTTTCAGATGAGACGTTAAACCGAGGCCCCGTCTGCCCTCTCAGGTGGATGTAAAAGATCCCATGGCCACTATTTTGAAGAAGAGCAGGGGAGTTCTCTCCGGTGTCCTGGCCAATATCGATCCTCAACCAACAACACATAAAAAACAGATTATCTGGTCATTATCACATTGCTGTTTCTGGGATCTTGCTCTGCGCAAATTGGCTGCCACATTTCCTACATTACAACAGTGACTACACTTCTGTAAGTGCTCCATTGGCTGTAAAGCGTTTGGGACGCCCTGAGGTCGTGAAAGGCTTTATTTTTTATATAAACCATCAAATATGCGAAACAGTAATCACAGGTGTCTGATAGTGACTGTGAGTGGTTGAAATTACTGCCTCAGCCACCAGGTGTCAGTGTTCGTTTCTGTGAATGTCCAGAGACAAAGCTTGCAGTGTGGAGGAGGTGGATGCACAATGAGCCCTCGCAGCTCCTGGTTGCCCTCCTCCCCCTCTGCCCTCCACCCTCGCCATGCACATTGCTCAGCTGGTAATGGCACTACCCTGTATGATACTTAGGCATACAGACCAGAAGGAACCAGGTCTCGTTGCTAGTCTGTGCAGCGTTATTTGGATTAAGTGGAACTGCTACAATTAATCTCAGTGACACCGGGTCAGTGAGAGGAGAAATCTACCCAGGGGCCGGGCTCCTGATTGCCGGCCGATACACCTGCGTGCTCACCTTGGAGTGGGAACAGGGTCGGGCTCAGCTGCGATTCACCTCATGGTCGATCAGCCTGCCGAACTGTCCCCATTCACACATGAAAAAATGCTACTGCGGGTCAGGTATTGGGCAGTGCTTGTGGAGCCCATCCCCCCAGATAGGAGTCTGGAGAGGAAGAGAATAAATTAACACATGTTTAGTTCTCAAGTTGAGGTATATCGATGTAGAGATTGGAGCTGATTCACCTCCCAGGGCAGGGACAGAGTAAAGCTCCCTCTACACTGTCCCATCAAACACTCCCAGGGCAGGTACAGCATGGGTTAGATACAGAGTAAAGCTCCCTCTACACTGTCCCATCAAACACTCCCAGGGCAGGTACAGCACGGGTTAGATACAGAGTAAAGCTCCCTCTACACTGTCCCATCAAACACTCCCAGGGCAGGTACAGCACAGGTTAGATACAGAGTAAAGCTCCCTCTTCACTGTCCCATCAAACACTCCCAGGGCAGGTACAGCACAGGTTAGATACAGAGTAAAGCTCCCTCTTCACTGTCCCATCAAACACTCCCAGGGCAGGTACAGCACGGGTTAGATACAGAGTAAAGCTCCCTCTACACTGTCCCATCAAACACTCCCAGGGCAGGTACAGCACAGGTTAGATACAGAGTAAAGCTCCCTCTTCACTGTCCCATCAAACACTCCCAGGGCAGGTACAGCACGGGTTAGATACAGAGTAGCTCCTCCCATCAAACACTCCCAGGGCAGGTACAGCACAGGTTAGATACAGAGTAAAGCTCCCTCTTCACTGTCCCCATCAAACACTCCCAGGGCAGGTACAGCACGGGTTAGATACAGAGTAAAGCTCCCTCTACACTGTCCCATCAAACACTCTCAGGGCAGGTACTGCACGGGTTAGATACAGAGTAAAGCTCCCTCTTCACTGTCCTGCAGATAACCGTGTGTGTCGTTCTGTGCCCCAGGTGCGTGCATGGGAGCTGTGTGGCGCTGGACGTGGTGACTTACCGCTGTGAGTGCGATGAGGGGCACAGAGGGGCGCTCTGCAACCAGCAGGAGGAGCTGTTCAACCCCTGCAAGAGGCTGCAGTGCCAGCACGGCCGGTGTCAGATCTCTGAGCTCGGAGAAGCCAAGTGCGAGTGTGAGAACGGTTACGCCGGCGATCTCTGCGACCAAGGTAAGGGCTCAGCGCGGGGCTCGCGACGAGCTGGAGGGAGGGGAGAAGGTCACAGGTTTAAAGGGGTCGAGTCTCCTGCTTCTTTACCGCTAGTTATATCAGCGCAATCAGGCAGAATCGTCCGAGCCTGCGCTAAATGATCGGGGAATTTCGAAGAAGAGCGGGGCATTTATCCCCAATGTCCTGGCCAATATTTATCCCGAAAGCCAACACTTTAAAAACAAGCTCTGATTGGTTATTTCATTGTGGGAGCTTGCTGTGCACAATTGGCTGCCTTGTTTCCTACATTCCAACAGTGACCACACTTCAAAAGAACTTCATTGGCTGTAAAGCGCTTTGGGCCGTTCTGAGGTTGTGAAAGGCGCTATAGAAATGCAAGTCTTTCTTTAGAAACAGCCTGACTGGCTGGTGTCTGCAGTTCGGGACTGATTTAAAATGCTGGGCAGTTCTCAAATGCAAGCGTGGAGCAGGCAGAGTAAACCAGGTTGGAGAGTTACATAACCTTGGGAAAAAAAAATAATTAAAAGCTGGAACACGATTTTTAATAAATAGTGCAAAGTTAAAAAAAATAGTAAATATAACAAGAACAGACAGGTAAAGGAGAATACATATTTTTAAATTCTTATTTCATAGAATTACACAGAGTCTACAGCACAGAAACAGGCCATTCAGCCCAACTGGTCCGTGCCGGTGTTTATGCTCCACACGAGCTCCTCCCGTCCTACTTCATCTCACCCTGTCAAACATATCCTTCTATTCTTTCTCCCTCATGTGCGTATCGAGCTTCCCCTTAAATGTATCTCTGCTATTCGCCTCAACCACTCCCTGTGGTAGCGAGTTCCACATTCTCACCACTCTCTGGGTAAAGAAGTTTCTCCTGAATTTCCTATTGGGTTTATTGGTGACTATCTTATATTAAATAGTTAAAACTATTCAAAATCTAATATTACAGTAACACCTTTATTATTGTAATATTAGTATTTGTTTCTGTGTCACAGTTTGTAAGAACCTTTCAAAAGTGGACTAGCTGGAAAGCACTTTGGGACGTCCCGAGGTCGTGAAAGGAGCTATAGAAATGCAAGTCTTTCATTTTCAGCAAGAATGGAAATTACCTGGATCAAGCTATTTTATTCATTTTAATCTTTTTTTAATAAAAAAGATAACTTCCCCGGATTGTTTGGGTTAACGGTGAGGCGACTGTACAAAAACCATTCCAGGCTCATTTGGGAATAGCCTCGGAGCAGAGGCTGGGAGTGACGGCCTGCCAGAGTAATGATCATAAAGTTAGAGCCGGGCCGTTCGGGAGCGAAATCGGGAAAGCACTTCTTCACACAAAGGGTAGTGGAAATCTGGAACTCTCTTCCCGTAAAAAGGCTGTGGCTGCTGGGGGTCAATTGGAGCTTTCAAGACAGTGATCGGTAAATTTTTTATTGGGTAAGGGTATCAGGGATATGGAACCAAGGCAGGTAAATGGAGTTGAGATACAGATCAGCCAGGATCGGATTCAATGGCGGAACAGGCTCGAGGAGCTGAATGGCCTCCTCCTGTTCCTGTGTCAGAGGAGCAAAACCTCTCGGATTGGGATACGGTGGTGCCGACTGGAGGAAATATGTCAATAAAAATATAATTTGACGGACTGGGTGGCATTCTGAGTAAAATATTGACCATTCACGTGTGTGGTTTGGCTTTAAATAGAGCCCAGACTGGTGTGATTAAAATCTGTGCTGTGTGCTGGCTGTAATGACCTTTCAGGAAATGAGTTCAGTGAGTCACAATCATTCACCCAATTGGTCCTTTGTAAGTTTTAGGGCCAACGCTGAATAGTTTATTTAATTTGTATGACTTTTTCATGTTCATTAAATAGACCCATCAAACGCTCCCAGGGCAGGTACAGCACGGGTTAGATACAGAGTAAAGCTCCCTCTACACTGTCCCATCAAACACTCCCAGGGCAGGTACAGCACGGGTTAGATACAGGGTAAAGCTCCCTCTACACTGTCTCATCAAACACTCCCAGGGCAGGTACAGCACGGGTTAGATACAGAGTAAAGCTCCCTCTACAATGTCCCATCAAACACTCCCAGGGCAGGTACAGCACGGGTTAGATACAGAGTAAAGCTCCCTCTACACTGTCCCATCAAACACTCCCAGGGCAGGTACAGCACGGGTTAGATACAGAGTAAAGCTCCCTCTACACTGTCCCATCAAACACTCCCAGGTCAGGTACAGCACGGGGTTAGATGCAGAGTAAAGCTCCCTCTACACTGTCCCATCAAACACTCCCAGGGCAAGTTTTTTTCGTTTTCTTTTTCCCCTCCACACCATCCTGACTTGGAAATATATCGGCCGTTCCTTCATCGTCGCTGGGTCAAAATCCTGGAACTCCCTCCCTAACAGCACTGTGGGAGCACCTTCACCACATGGACTGCAGCGGTTCAAGAAGGCGGCTCCACCACCAGCTTCTCAAGGGCAAGAAGGGATGGCCAATAAATGCCGGCTTTGCCAGTGATGTCCACATCCCGAGAATTAATTTTTAAGTAATTGTTGACTAGTTATAAAAATATTGGAGATGGGAGAAAGAATCACCAATGGGATCCAACTGTTGGCTTTCCAATTGGCCGTAGGTCACGAAGCTGGGCGTGTCGAGCGATCAATGGCGGGAGAGTGGGGGAGGAGAGAGTGGGGGAGGGTGCGGTGGGTAGGGGTTGAAGGCTGGAAGTCATGCAATCAAAACCTCCGCGGCAATACGACCAACCCTGAGCTGGAGAGAAGCAGCGGATATCGGAGAGGACAACTACCAGTCAGTATTCACGTACCCCCGGTACATGAAGGAGACCCAGGCACACGGCGCAGGAGACATAGAGCGAGGCACGGCCCTCGAGGTGAGCAAGACCCAATGGCTCGGTGGCTGAATGCACCATCTGGTGTGGGACTGAACCAGCACGGAGAAAGAAGATGGATTGGGTGGGGGCGGGGACAATAGCAAAACAAGCCAGGCTTAATGCTCCATGACCCAGTGACCCCTGCCACCCCCCCCACACCCCCCCCCTCCTCTCCTCCCCTCCCCCCCCTCTCCTCCCCCCCCCCCCCCCGACGCTCCTGGATATACGGATGCCAGTTGAGGGCATGGTCAGACCGAGCTGTGCTGCCTTCTATTGTAGAATAGCCCACCGACACTCTGTAGACTCACACGTCAACGATGACCTCTCGGTCAAATTGTGGGCGAGACTCAGGAGAAGAGAAACTTCGAGGGAAAATCGTTTTCAAAAGAAGCAGCCACTGTGATTTTTAATACCACAGCCTGGAGTGACCTCCGTGCACACAACCCGAAAGTTAAACCCGAAAAGATGCCACAAGCTGTGCCCATTTTTCCAATGTGAAAAAAAGGCCCAAATATTCTCCTGACCTCATTGGAATAGGCCCGGGCGTAAATCGACAACAACAACAACAACTTGTATTATATTAATAACCTTGTAGTAAAGGGGCCTTTAGGGAAGAGTGACCATAATATGATAGAAATTTATATTGAGTTTGAAAGTGATTTAGTTAAATCCGAAACTAGGGTCTTAAATCTAAACAAAGCAAACTATGTAGGTATGAGGGACGAGTTGGCTAAGGTAGATTGGGAAACTACATTAAAAGGTATGACGGTGGACAAGCAATGGTTAGCATTTAAAGAATTAATACATATTTTACAACAAATATACATTCCTTTAAGGCACAAAAACCCCACAGGAAAATTGGTCCAACCGTGGCTAACAAGAGAAGTTAAAGATGGTATAAGATCAAAGGAAGAGGCTTATAATGCTGCCAAAAAGAGTAGTGAGCTTGAGGATTGGGAGGATTTTAGAATTCAGCAAAGGAGGACCAAGAAATTGATAAAGAAAGGGAAAATAGAATATGAGAGTAAACTAGCGAGAGACATAAAAACGGACTGTAAAAGCTTCTATAGTTATGTAAAAAGGAAAAGATTAGCCAAAGTAAACATGGGTCCCTTACAGGCTGAGACAGGAGAAATTATAATGGGGAATAAGGAAATGGCTGAGAAATTAAACAAATACTTTGTGTCTGTCTTCACAGAAGAAGACACAAAAAACTTCCTGGAAATAGTGGAGAACCAAGGCTCTAGCGAGAATGACTAACTGAAAGAAATTAGTATTAGTAAAAAAAATAGTACTGGAGAAATTAATGGGACTGAAAGCCGATAAATTCCCTGGGCCTGATGGCCTACATCCTAGGGTTTTGAAAGAGGTGGCTATAGAGGTAGTGGATACATTGGTTGTCATTTTCCAAAACTCCATAGATTCTAGAACAGTTCCCGTGGATTGGAAGGTGGCAAATGTAACCCCACTATTTAAGAAAGGAGGGAGAGAGAAAACAGGGAACTACAGACCAGTTAGTCTGACATCAGTAGTAGGGAAAATGCTAGAATCTATTATTAAGGACGTGGTAACAGGGCACTGAGAAAATAATAATAGGATTGGGCAGAGTCAACACAGATTTATGAAAGGGAAATCGTGTTTGACAAATCTGTTAGAGTTTTTTGAGGTTGTAACTAGCAGAATAGATAAGGGGGAACCAGTGGATGTGGTGTATTTGGATTTTCAGAAGGCATTCGATAAGGTGCCACACAAGAGGTTATTAAACAAAATTAGGGCTCATGGGATTGGGGTAATATACTAGCATGGATTGAGGATTGGTTAACAGACAGAAAACAGAGAATAGGAATAAACAGGTCATTTTCAGGTTGGCAGGCTGTAACTAGTGGGGTACTGCAAGGATCAGTGCTTGGGCCTCAGCTATTCACAATCTACATCAATGATTTGTATGAGGGGACCAAATGTAATGTATCCAAGTTTGCTGATGATACAAAGCTAGGTGGGAATGTAAGTTGTGAGGAGGATGCAAGGAGGCTTCAAGAGGATATAGACAGGCTAAGTGAGTGGGCAAGAACATGGCAAATGGAATATAATGTGGAGAAATGTGAAGTTATCCACATTGATAGGAAAAATAGAAAAGCAGAGTATTTTTTAAATGGTGAGATTGGGAAATGTTGGTGTTCAGAGGGACCTGGGTGTCCTTGTACACGAATCACTGAAAGTTAACATGCAGGTACAGCAAGCAATTAGGAAAGCAAATGGTATGTTGGCCTTTATTACAAGAGGATTTGAGTGTAAGAGTAAAGACGTCTTACTGCAATTATATAGGGCCCTGGTGAGACCACACCTGGAGTATTGTGTACAGTTTTGGTCTCCTTACCCAAGGAAGGATATACTTGCCATAGAGGGAGTGCAACGAAGGTTCAATAGACTGATTCCTGGGATTGTCCTATGAGGAGAGATTGAGTAGACTAGGCCGATATTCTCTAGAGTTTAGAAGAATGAGAGATGATCTCATTGAAACATACACAATTCTTACAGGGCTTGACAGGGTAGATGCAGGGAGGATGTTTCCCCTGGCTGGGGAGTCTAGAACCAGGGGTCACAGTCTCAGAATAAGGGGTTCGGCCATTTAGGACTGAGATGAGGAGAAATTTCTTCACTCAGCGGGTGGGGAATCTTTGGAATTCTCTAACTCAGAGGGCTGTGGAGGCTCAGCCGTTGAGTATATTCAAGACAGAGATCGATAGATTTTTGAATATTAAGGGAATCAAGGGATATGGGGATAGTGCAGGAAAGTGGAGATGAGGTAGAAGATCAGCCATGATCTTATTGAAAGGAGGAGCAGGCTCGAAGGGCCAAATGGCTCCTATTTCTTATGTTCTTATATAGCACCTTTAACGTAGTAAAACGTCCCAAGGCGCTTCACAGGAGCTTAAATCAGCCAAAATTTGACACCGAACCACATAAGGAGATATTAGGGACAGGTGACCAAAAGCTTGGTCAGAGAGGTAGGTTTTAAGGAGCGTCTTAAAGGAGGAGAGAGAGGTGGAGAGGTTTAGGGAGGGAATTCCAGAGCTTAGGGCCCAGGCAGCTGAAGGCACGGCCGCCAATGGTGAAGCGATTAAAATCGGGGATGCGCAAGAGGCCAGAATTGGAGGAGCGCAAAGATCTCGGAGCATTGTAGGACTGCAGGAGATTACAGAGATAATCAGTGTAAACAATCGGGGCCCAAGGAAACTCTGCTCCCTCTCCAGTAATTTCATTCTTTCAATACGAACATTTAAAGCTTCAACTGATTTCATCATCATTCATTCACTTCAGGCACGGTGGAATCGGGGAAGCATTTCAATTTTTAATGTGACTAATTCTTATGCCATAATAATCATTAAAAGACACAGATAATACAGAGCAGGTCTCGGTGAGGATAACCTTTTTTTAAAACGCTCAAAAAAATTGCAAATTAAAAGACCAGGAAAAAAAAAAGTTAGTTTCGTGCCTCGCCTGAAAATCCAGTTGTGGTGTTGAGAAACCGGCCGGCGCCCCCCCAGCCTCCCGAACTAGCAGACTCGCGTGGGGGGTTTGTGGGCAGAGATTCGATCGGGGGGGAAGGGTTTGACGGATGGAGGCGACAGATCGAGGAGACTCGGGCGCGTTGCAGTCAATGTTCCCTTTAATTTTTTTTGGGGGTGCGCGGCCCCTTTAAAATACTGCGCATTTTCGCTGTATAAAAGCCAGTGAGCCAGCTGCGCGGGAGCTACAGAGCGCTGCACGACCGCGCAGCCTAAAGGCAACATTACTGATTTGCAGTCATGCTTCCACCCAGAATCCCTCCCCGACCTTTGAAGCCGCATAACCTGCGCCCAGAATGACGGGCATCTCCGAGCGCAAATGCCGAGCGGCCTCCAGACGGTGCTGATTGATTTTTTTTTTTGTCTTCCCTCCCTCCCTTCCCACCCCACCCCACCTCCCCACGAACCTTTGCAGAGGCGGAGTGCGGCGGGGTGCCCGTGCGGGACTATTACCAGCTGCAGAGGGGCTACACCATCTGCCAGAGCTCCCGACGGGTGTCCTGGGTGGAGTGTCAGGGGTCGTGCCAGGGCCGGGGTTGCTGCATCGCGCTGAGGGTCAAGCGGCGGAAATACACCTTCGAGTGCAGCGACGGCACCAGCTTCAGCGAGGAGGTGGAGAAGAGCATCAAGTGCGGCTGCACCCGGTGCCTGTAGGTCCCGTCGATCGCCCGCCCGCCCGAGACAGAGTATATTATATATATTAAAATTAAAACACACACACAAACACACACACACACACACACAAAACGCCAACCAGCAAAATCGATAAAGGACGGTGACTTATTTGTATAATAAGACTTGTTTGAAACAACAACAAAAAGAGGAACAGCATCGTCAGATCCGGCGGGTCCTCCCCGGACGCAAGATAGAAATGAACATTCAGAAGAAAAAAAAAACTAGTCCGTTTCATCAACAGAACCAGAACATCGCAACTGAAACCCTGGAGCATCTGGACGCGGTACCGAATGGTGGGTGGGGGGAGGGGAGCAATCACAATCCGGCACTGCCGACACTGTCTGTCTCTTGTCTTACTTTCATTCTTGCGGAGTGGTTTCTCTGATAGTCAGTGTAAGGGGGGGGGGGGGGGAGGGTTTGGCGGGAGGGGCCGGTCTGGGGAGGGAGGGGTTGCGGATAAATCACAGCAGAAAAAACAATCCAAACGAGCATTGCTCTTTCTCGCGGTGAATGACAAACAGGAATGAAAGCTGCCTTTACGTTGCAGAATCCCTCAACTTGGAGGCTCAGTGACACATCCCCTCCTCATCCCCTCTCTCATATTTGATGGGACAGTGTAGAGGGAGCTTTACTCTGTATCTAACCCGTGCTGTACCTGCCCTGGGAGTGTTTGATGGGACAGTGTAGAGGGAGCTTTACTCTGTATCTAACCCGTGCTGTACCTGCCCTGGGAGTGTTTGATGGGACAGTGTAGAGGGAGCTTTACTCTGTATCTAACCCGTGCTGTTCCTGCACTGGGAGTGTTTGATGGGACAGTGTAGAGGGAGCTTTACTCTGTATCTAACCCGTGCTGTACCTGCCCTGGGAGTGTTTGATGGGGACAGTGTAGAGGGAGCTTTACTCTGTATCTAACCCGTGCTGTACCTGCCCTGGGAGTGTTTGATGGGCAGTGTAGAGGGAGCTTTACTCTGTATCTAACCCGTGCTGTACCTGCCCTGGGAGTGTTTGATGGGACAGTGTAGAGGGAGCTTTACTCTGTATCTAACCCATGCTGTACCTGCCCTGGGAGTGTTTGATGGGACAGTGTAGAGGGAGCTTTACTCTGTATCTAACCCGTGCTGTACCTGCCCTGGGAGTGTTTGATGGGACAGTGCAGAGGGAGCTTTACTCTGTATCTAACCCGTGCTGTACCTGACACTGGATACCTGAGAGAGTTCCGCCCTCCAGCACTAATATCCCTCATCTCAAATTGAGCCAAAAAATTCACACAAATGAAAATTCGCACAGACGGGAAGGTGGGTCAAAGTTACGACACGTCTCAGAGGGAGTCGATGAACTGCTCGAGCATCGTCCTCATACAACATAATGTCACCTTACCCCCGCCCGTCTTGTGTCACTGCCATGCAACGCGCTGCAGCCTTTGCCTCATCCTCGATGTTAATATAACGCACGCATGATGCGCAGTGTAGGCAGCACTGCGAGCAATGGTGGGCTGGCTCGCTTTCAAGGAGAGCAACTTGCAGAATCCTTGTGCGATGGAAGCAAATGCAAAATTAACTGGACGAATGGTATAAGGTTTTTTTTTTACAGTGAGATGCTTGGCTACCCAGTTTTGTTGTATGGTTATAATATAAAATAATAAAATATTATTTAAAAACAGTCAGAGCAAGCTGACGTTACACTTAAGACTTCTCGGTGAAGAACATAAATAGAAAATGCTCTCTCAAGTGCTCTGGATGGTTCGATTGTTGAAGTGAGCGTTCCAGCCAGACCATGGTTGAACATCACCCAGGGTTGCAATGCAGCCATTGCAAGTTACCTCAGCGCTCCAGCTCGGAACGGTTTCCGCTCCCATTGCGAGTTAGTTTGCCGGAAAGAATGTGTTTGGCTGCTCTCTCCTTCATTCTGCACTTATCCTGGCTCGGCAGATATCGGTAAAGTACTGGAGGGAAACCAGCGCCTGTGGAACCCGTCCCCCAGTGGGAGCCGAGACCTTCAGAGGTTAGGCTGCCAACCCAGGTCAATAACCAGGGGGCATAGATTTAAAGTCATTGTTAGAAGGATTAGAGGGGAGTTGAGGAGAACTTCTTTCACCCAGAGGGTGGTTGGGGTCTGGAACTCACTGCCTGAAAGGGTGGTAGAGGCAGAAACCCTCATCGCATTTAAAAAGTACTTGGATATGCACCTGAAGTACCGTAACCCACAGGGCTACGGACCAAGAGCTGGAAAGTGGGATTAGGCTGGATAGCTCTTTTTTGGCTGGCACAGACACGATGGGCCGAATGGCCTCCTTCTGTGCTGTAAATTTCTATGATTCTAACCCTCTTGGATTGCCCTGGAGTCTCCAGGAATTGAAGGTTCATCTCCAGGACACTGTTGCGAGCAACCCAGGAGAGAAATAATTGGGGCAATAAAAAATTGTGTTTTTAAAAAATAGTTCTTTGAACACTTATTTATTAGTTATAAAAATATTTGAGATGGGAATTTGACTGACAGTGCGCAAACTGGCTGCCGCATTTCCTATGTTACAACAGTGACCGCACTTCAAAAGTACTTCATTGGCTGTAAAGCGTTTTGGGACGTCCTGAGGTCGTGAAAGGCGCTGTAGAAATGCAAGTCTTTCTTTAACCTGGGACCTCAGCTCCACACCTGCCAACTGCACCAATGAGGGGCAGCTTCAGTATTCTTCCCTGGCGACCTCGCCTATATGCGCTAAATAAATGCAAGAAAGACACGGGAGAGGGGAAATAACCACGTAATGTTTTAATAAGATTTAATAAAATATACACATTAGGAATGCTCAATAAGCACGGCATGACTGCGACTGTTGCTGGAATAACAGTAAAACACAAACGGGAATTTAAAATAATCAAAAAATACCATATTCAGCCCTGGGAGAAATTGGAAAATTAAAATGCAAGACTTGGTTTACACATCAAGTTAGCACTGATTTCCCCGTTACTCCGACGATCAGCAACAGGTGATCTAGTCTTGGATGGAGCGGCTACAACCGAAGAAAATAAGTTGCATAAAATTCCAATACACTAATTAAAACAGAGAGGGTGGGGGAGAGGGAGGGTGGGGGAAAGAGAGGGAGGGAAGACACTAAATAAAGAGCATCCAATTTGCCATTGTGAAGTTAAAGCAGACTATGAATTAGTTATACATATCGTAACACAAGATAATATAATCCACAGATTTTATAAATAAAGTTTTAAACTTTTGTTTTTCTTTGAATTCTAATGGTGAGGTACGGACCATGCATCAGACGGTTTGTGTTGTGGGTATTTTTTTTTTTACAAAGACTGAAATATGATTTAGTGCCAGTCATGAGATGGAAATATTGAACTGTGTCTGTACAGAGTGTGTGCACAAGCCATGCACGGACCTCTCCTGCTGATTGGACCGCCGGTCCTGCTACATCACGCCATTGGACAACGCCTGCTAGATAGATTTACGCTCGCCGCAACCTACCCTCGCCACCACGTCGAGGGCGTTTGGTTACGTTCCTGATAAATTAACTCCCTCCCAGCCCACCCCCACCGGCAAAGGGGTGACTGGCGGCTCGGGGAGGGAGTAAGTGGTGACACTGGGGGTTGGGGGAGGGGGTAAGTGGTGACACTGAGGGTTGGGGGAGGGGGTAAGTGGTGACACCGAGGGTTGGGGGAGGGGGTAAGTGGTGACACCGGGGGAGGGGGTAAGTGGTGACACCGGGGGAGGGGGTAAGTGGTGACACCGGAGGAGGGGGTAAGTGGTGACGTTGGAGGAGGGGGTAAGTGGTGACGTTGGGGGAGGGGGTAAGTGGTGACGTTGGGGGAGGGGGTAAGTGGTGACACCGGGGGTTGGGGAGGGGGTAAGTGGTGACACCGGGGGTTGGGGGAGGGGGTAAGTGGTGACGTTGGGGGAGGGGGTAAGTGGTGACACCGGGGGTTGGGGAGGGGGTAAGTGGTGACACCGGGGGTTGGGGAGGGGGTAAGTGGTGACACCGGGGGTTGGGGAGGGGTTAAGTGGTGACACCGGGGGTTGGGGAGGGGGTAAGTGGTGATGTTGGGGGAGGGGGTAAGTGGTGACACCGGGGGTTGGGAGAGGGGGTAAGTGGTGACACCGGGGGTTGGGGAGGGGGTAAGTGGTGACACCGGGGGTTGGGGAGGGGGTAAGTGGTGGCACTGGGGGAGGGGGTAAGTGGTGACACCAGGACATGAGTATTTGCAACTCAGCCTCAAGAATTCGGCCTTGGTGCAATTCAAGTAAACTCAAGCCTTTGGTTGCTGGGATAGCCCAGAAAACCGAAGTTAGAACCACCAAACATATATCATTTAAAAAAAAATTCACCTTAGGCTCGATAATATCAAAGGCCCAAGCACTCCTCGTTACCAAATATACTGCCAATATAAAATCGCATTTCTTAAATGTATTTTTATATATCACACACCTATGTACACATTCACACACTGTCTACTTGACCTGACCTTTATAGAGCAGGGGTTTGAATGGCATCAGTTCACTGCTGAGATCCACATTAAATGGTTGCCGTGGAGGCCTGCAATAAAAGGCTTCGCTCGCACTGGTTGCAGACCTCTGCACTGGCTCCAGCGGGTGAACTGGCCACGGGACTGGGACTGGGCGGACCAGGGATCACACAGCTCCAATTGTCTAACGCACCATTGCAACTGCAACAACAACCCAGTAAATATTTACCAAATCGAGAATGAAGGATTGGTTATTGGGACTGATCAATTCAAGCCCTTTTAAAGTCTCTCCTTCACCCCCCCCCAACCACAACAGACCCTAAATTTACTCTTTAAATATCCTCTTGTGGAATGCTCTCCCCTGCATTGCTGAAATTTCTGTTCATTTTTAATATAAAACCTAAAAATGTTTAGCATAAATAATATTATTTACAGAAGCACGATCAGCTTCCTTTGAATTTTATAAAAGCCTCTTTTGAAAACCTGCGATAAAATACAAAGAAGGTTTCTTCAGAACAAATATCAATACACATCATGGGAGCGGGATTTTACTAACTCTTCACATTATCTTTACCCGATCAAATCAATATTGAAAGCTAACATTGTACATTAACAAAAGCACCGCATATGCTACTAGTGACACATTTATTAATACAGATATTTTTCAAATCATAGAAATCCGATGATTGAGGGAAATAATTTAAAAAAAAATGTTTTTACACACATTAAGACACCTTGGAAGGACCAATTGCTTTATGGGATGTCCGGATGGTGTAAATCCCCATTCACTTGCATAACCAGGGCCATTGCATAACCAGAGCCAAATTCCATTTTTTTTAATATAAATCGGACAGGATCCGGGAATTTTTACAATTGCAATCCTCGATTGTGTCCATTTTCTAACTTGCCTATGATAAACAAAAGGGGATCTATTCATTCCCCATGGCCAGGGACACTGGGTTTACAGGACTGAATAAGTGAAATTTTGCATTTATTGCATGAGTTTCCGAGACTTTTATCTGTAACGTTTTCTGTGGTATCGGAAAACCTGTAACCCTCCTCCCACTCACCGGTGGGTCTTAGGCCCTCTGTTCTGCCCTGGTTTTGCAGAACTTCTGTTACAGCCTTGCCCTGTACAGTTTTGCATTTATGTTCGTAATGCATGTGGCTGAAACGGTGCCACTGCCAACAGGTTTCATAGATCTCCAGAGCTATTATGGTCTTAGCCGTGGCTAAGTGGGTAGCACACTCACCTCGGAGTCAGAAGGTTGTGGGTTCAAGTCCCACTCCAGAGACTTGAGCACAAAAGTCCAGGCTGACACTCCCAGTGCAGTGCTGAGGGAGTGCTGCACTGTCAGAGGTGCCGTCTCTCAGGGGGACATAAAAGATCCCAGGGCACTATTTTGAAGAGGAGCAGGGGAGTTCTCCCCGGTGTCCTGGGACCAATGTTTATCCCTCAATCAACATCAATGAAACAGATAATCTGGTCATTATCACATTGCTGTTTGTGGGAGCTTGCTGTGCACAAATTGGCTGCTGCCTTTCCTACATTACAACAGAGACTACATTTAAAAAAAAAGTATTTCACTGGCTGTAAAGCGCTTTGGGACGTCCGGTGGTCGTGGAAGGCGCTGTAGAAATGCAAGTCTTTCTTTTATATTTTTGTCACATGATATTTCTATTCCGATACTTTCGGAGCTCGAAATCTGCCTTCAATTGATAATTGACAGGCTGTGAAATTAAGGACCAAAACAAACCTTTCTGTGCAGAAATATAGAACTTTATCCCCACCCCCCCTCACCACCCGTCTCTTCGCTTCTCCCTAACTCTTTGAAGGCACAGGTGTTGTGCTGGATACGGTTGAACAGCTAACTGCAGCCTTTGCTAGGGGCCAATGTTGTGAACAGTTCTGGTCGCCATATTACACAAAGGATACAGAGGCACTGCAAAAGGTGCAAAAAAAAAATATTCCAGAACTGAGAGGTTATACCTATCAGGAAAGACTGAACAGGCTGGGGCTCCTTCCTCCAGAAAAGACAAGCATGAGGGGTGACCTGAGAGAGGTCTTTAAAATTAGTAAAGGGGTTTGATAGGGTAGACATAGAGAAGATGTTTCCACTTGTGGGGGGTGTCAAAAACTTATATAAGACAGTCACTAATAAATCCAATAGGGAATTCAAAAGAAACTTCTTTACCCAGAGAGCGGTGAGAATGTGGAACTCGCTCCCACAGGGAGTGGTTGAGGCGAATAGTATAGATGCATTTAAGGGGAAGCTGGATAAACACACGAGGGAGAAAGGAATAGAAGGATAGGCCGATAGGGTGAGATGAAGTAGGGTGGGAGGAGGCTCGTGTGGAGCAGAGAACACCAGCATGGACCAGTTGGGCTGAATGGCCCGTTTCTGTTCTGTAAATTCTATGTAATGTTCAGGTGTGAGACTGGACTGTGAGTGTGGGCAGGCAGATCCAACTATGGGGGGGATTGACTGTGAGCCTGTTCCTGTTGCCGCCAGATATCCACACGCGTCGCTCCCCTCTGGTCAGGAACGGAGGAACTGGTTGATTTTTCCCCTCCCGTGCTGAAGGGTTGTTGCGATTCCCCTACTAGGATTGACCCTGGAATCTTCCTAGACTCTGCGGGGGGCAGTACCACAGCGCTGAATATATATTAGCCACTGGAGTAGATCCATTTGGGCTGGGGAGGGGCTGGAAGTTGGCTGACTAACATAAAAAGCTTGGTTTTATATCGTAAGAACAGGAGGAGGCCATTCGGCCCCTCGAGCCCGTTCCGCCATCTGTACCTCAACTCCATCTACCCGCCTTGGTTCCATATCCCTTGATACCCTTGTCCCAATAAAATTACCTGGCTTCAAACAATAGCAGTTTAAGTTGCAAAGCGAAACAGTTGACCCCAGTTTACTGCACTTTGCAAAAAGCTGTCGATTGTCCGAGGGGCAGCTGTTGCTTAAGACAGATTCATTTCAGATTTCCAGCATCCGCAGTATTTTGCTTTTGTGTTGTGTTGCTTAAGACAAGTGGATTGCCATTTACCGAGGACTACACTGAATACAACAACAACAACTTGCATTTATACAGCGCCTTTAACGTAGTCCCAGGGCGCTTCACAAGAGCGATTATCAAACATAATTTGACACCGAACCACATAAGGAGATATTAGGACAAATGACCAAAAGCTTGGTCAAAGAGGCAGGTTTTAAGGAGCATCTTAAAGGTGGAGAGAGAGAGACGGAGAGGCTTAGGGAGGGAATTCCAGAGCTTAAGACCCAGGTAGCTGAAGGCACGGCCGCCAATAGTGGAGCGATTAAAATCGGGGGATGCTCAAGAGGTCGGAATTGGAGGAGCGCAGAGATCTCGGAGGGTTGTAGGGCTGGAGGAGGTTACAGAGATAGGGAGGGGCGAGGCCAGGGAGGGATTTGAAAACGAGGAGGAGAATTTTAAAATTGAGGCGTTGCTTAACCATCACAGAAACAAAAGGAACATCAAACTGTTCAATAAATTTTGTGCGTGATTTCAGAAAGTCCTTGGCTGCGGCCAGCCATTTCATAACCTGCGGATTTCTTGCTGACCCGAACACTATTCCTGCTGCACTCAGGGGGGCTTCTCGCCGACCCGTTCATTCGCAAAAAAAAAAACCCAAAACACCAATTGCCAAATTTACATCTGAAGTGGCTACCAAGAGGCGAGCGAATTATCCAGCGGAAAATTAAACGACTCCTCAGACACCCCCCGAGATAGCGACACGACTGTGCAGCTCACTGCGCTGGAGATGTTAAAATAGCTCGCGCACAACAGAAGTCAAAGTGTTTCTACAAGTTACAGGAACTATTCAGCATTTCACGCAGGCGGGCATGACACATAAATCATCCGCAATCCCGTGCCGAGGTCACCATCTGAGCCCTTTATTCAGTAATCAGTTTATTGCTCTCTGCGTGTGCTCAGGAGACTGCGACCCACTGCTTCCATATACAATACTTTTGATAAAAAATAATATATTATATGTACATTATAAATTTAAAAATACCAAGGAGTGTATTTCACACAACTCAACATCTCTGTCTTAACACAGTCCCAGCATTCAGGAAAGATAAGCAGCCCAACATTCTAATAGTTTAACAATTTCTGAGCTTAAAAACCTTTTCTATTGGAGCTGATCATTTTGTCACCGCCCATCAACGTCTCCTTCTCTAATAAGGCTTTTGCTGCGTGACTGTCTTTGGGTCGGAACTGCAGGAGAGATTCCACAGAGATCAAGCTTTAGAGAGAACAAAACTCTCGTCGCGGGGCAGATGAAATTTAAGTCAAGCTGCTGGGTCACCTTGGGATCCTGCCGTGCCAGTAGCCTGTTACAGGACTGGTGCAGAGGACAATACCATGGCGGGCGGTAGCCTGTGACAAGACTGACGCAATCAGAGGACCAGGAGCAGATGGACAAAAGAAACAAAATGGGGAGGAAAAAGAATAAATGTAATTTAGTGTTGGGAAGGGAAAATGTGAGTAACTGAACGTCAGCTTTGTTGCAGCCGTAAAAGAATCCTTCTCATTTGTTCCCCACCCCCACCATCTCCTCTAAAGGCAATGACGCCTGCAGGGGTTCAGTTCCACAGTCTCCAGCCATCCTCCGGTACCTTGTTATTACTCATGTGCGCTTCTAGACAGCACCTAACCAATGGATTGTAGAATCGTGGAGGCCGCGGCCAAACCGGATTCTATCCTCGGTCGGTGTCCTATATGTGCACTCTCCTCTCCAGAAAGCCTCAGCAGATCAGGAGAGGGAGGGAGCGCTGGTCAATATTTCTGCCTCTCTGTCCCAGGGACACTGGAAGGCAACAGTAAAGGGCCGGGTGGGGGGGGGGGGGCCGAACGTTGCCCCGGCTAAGAATCCAGGAAACATACCTGGGTCGTCTCAAAACAGACAATCCTGGCGGTGGTCTGCACTGCATTCCTTGCCTCAGTGCTCCACACAAATGGGATGAGAGACAGAGACTAAGACTGCTCACCTCATGCAGAGTTATGTTGCTGCCCCCCAAGGATCTGATCACACACAGCTCCAGATTCCTCACCACAATAAATTTCCAACCTCAGACATTTTATCAAAGGGGACGCACCCAGTGGATGACAAGTGCTTTTTCTTAAGGAAGAATATTTAATTATAATTACTGGGATTAAGATACAACCATTGGGATAGTCCAGCACTTCAACAACCATTGATTAAAAAAAAAAACTTAGCGGTAAAATCGTGTCTACGCAGAACGCAAATAAAGACATATTATGCTCGTTGGGTGGCGTGGCACAGCACAGCACGGACGCACTGTCCCTCAGAGCAGGAGGATGTGGGTTTGCACACAAGTTTCCCACAACACTGAGCTCCCAATTGCAGCTGCTCCATCACAGGAAGGTGTTGAGCGGAGGTCAAGTGGGTCTACACAGGATGGAAGCATCGTATGAGAGTGTTACCTCTGCCCCGCCCCTGCCACCCTCGCACATCTCCTACGTGATGGCCTGTAGAGCGACACTGCTGGGAGTCTGGTGGACACCTAACCGTTTTGTCCTACATGCTGCCGCTTGGTGCAAGGGAGATAACAGCTTGTATTTATACAGCGCCTTTAATGTAGTAAAACATCCCAAAGGTGTTTCACAGGAGCGATTATCAGACAGAATTCGACACTGAGCCATATAATGAGATATTAGGGACAGGTGACCAAAAGCTTGGTCAAAGAGGTCGGTTTTAAGGAGCGACTTAAAGGAGGGAGAGGCGGAGAGGTTTAGGGAGGGAATTCCAGAGCTCAGGCAGCTGAAGGCACGGCCGTCAATGGTGGAGTGATTAAAATCGGGGATGCGCAAGAGGCCAGAATTGGAGGAGCGCTGAGATCTTGGAGGGTTGTAGGGCTGGAGGAGGTTACAGAGATAGGGAGGGGTGAGGCCATGGAGGGATTTGAAAACAAGGATGAGAATTTTAAGGTCGAGGCGTTGTTGGACCGGGAGCCAATGTAGGTCAGCGAGCACAGGGGGTGATGGGTGAACGGGACTTCTACATCTAGGCTTACACATGAATAATGGAAAGGGAGAATGGCTGAGGTGGGGGGGAAGACAGAAACCATCTTATATCACTTACCATATCCAACCTCTCCACCTACAACCAAAGTGCAACATGCCTTCTCTCTCTCTCTAGCTGAAAAGAACCAGAACAGACAAACAATAACCGTATCCATTGCTTAAAAGACTTGCAGTCATCACGTCTCAAAGTCCCTCACACCAAATAAATTACTTTGAAATGCGGGGCCCGTTGTTATGGAGGTAAGACAGCGGTTTAGAACTCTCTGTTGTTGGTGGGGCTTTGCTGTGTGCAAAAATGGCTGCCCCCTTTCCCCGAACAGCAACAGTGCCCACTGCGTGACCAACCATGTACGGGTACCTCCGTGGTCCAAGTTAGGTTTAACTCTGGCAACTTATTAAAAGGGGTCTGCCGTGGTCTGATCTCCGATTGCAGGTGGTGCAAGTGTCCAGATCAAAACACCACCAGGCGACAGGATTCAATACTCTCAGCCGTGGCTCAGTGGGGAGCGCTCGTACCCCTGAGGCAGAAGGTCGTGGGTTCAAGTTCCACTCCAGTGACTTCAGCACAAAATCCAGGCTGACACTCCCAGCGCAGTGCTGAGGGAGTGCTGCACTGTCGGAGGTGCCGTCTTTCAGATGAGACGTTAAACCGAGGCCCCGTCTGCCCCCTCAGGTGGATGTAAAAGATCCCAAGGCCACTATTTCAAAGGAGAGCAGGGGAGTTATCCCCGCTGTCCTGGCCAATATTTATCCCTCAATCAACATCACTAAAACAGATTATCTGGTCATCATCACATTGCTGTTTGTGGGAGCTTGCTGTGCACAAATTGTCTGCCGCGTTTCCTACATTACAACAGTGACTACACTTCAAAAAAGTACTTCATTGACTGTAAAGCGCTTTGGGACGTCCTGAGGTCATGAAAGGTGCTGTAGAAATGCAAGTCTTTCTTTTTAACAATTATTACTTAATTTAAAAAAAACTCAACTTGCATAGAAACAAGGATGAACAGTAAGACACTGTGTAGCTGCCAATTGCTCATCATTTAAGTGGCACAAAGCTTTATTGCTTGAACATTGGGATCAGCGCTGCCCGGGCAAACCCTTAAAGGTCATCCGACCCCATCGGCCTTTTAGAAGCCAGGTGGACATCTCCCACAACTGGAGTAACGAGGACTCACCTCGACAGTCCCTCCCCACAAAGTTAGCAACATGGATGCACATTCCCAATTCACGAGCCTCTCCCACTCTTCCCCTCAAACAGGAAGTGCAGAGAGAGTGTTTCCACTTGTGGGAAAATCAAAACTAGAGACCATCAATATAAGATAGTCACCAAGAAATCCAATCAGGAATTCAGGAGAAATTTCTTTACCCAGAGAGTGGTGAGAATGTGGAACTCGCTACCACAGGGAGTGGTTGAGGCAAATAGCAGAGATACATTTAAGGGGAAGTTGGATAAACACATGAGGGAGAAAGGGAATAGAGGGTTATGCTGATGGGAGTTAGATGAGGAAGGAGGCTCGAGTGGAGCAGTAACACCGGCTTGGACTGGTTGGGCTGAATGGCCTGTTTCTGTGCCGGAAATACATTGCAGGTCAGCTGGCCAGTGAACAGAAAGGCTAACCGTCTGGGCAGATCCAGTCTTAACCAACGGTCAGAACCCGGAGCACGAGCCCATCCTTTCCTCTTTCCCGACACTGGCGTGACTGCAGAGTATTCCCAGCAATTCCTGCTTTTACACAGAATATACAGGACAGAAACAGGCCATTCGGCCCAACTCTCTCTCCCTGTATCCACTCTTATCAAAACCTGTCGTCATTTTGAAGACCTCCATCAGGTCACCCCTCAGCCTTCAGTTTTCACGAGGAAAGAGCCCCAGCCTGCTCATCCTCTCCTGATAGTTTGGATTTCCAGCATTGGCCAAGGTTACTTCTCATCTCACTAAAATTGGAAAAAGTTTTGCCAACTGATCGAGGGGTGGGGTGGGGAAGAGGGTGGGAGGAGGCTGGTGTGGAGCATAAACGCCAGCACAGACCGGCTGGGCCGAATGGCCTGTTTCTATGCTGTAAATTCCATGTAATTCTCTGCTGGTTATAAACTCTACGTCCATTCCCTTCTGGCAAGGTGCAGTTCGCCCTCTTGTACTGAGGCGCAATGTTCTATCATCCACCCAAACACAAACAGAAGATGCTGGAAATACACAGCTTCCGAAGAATCATAAAAATCCGACGGCACAGGAGGAGGCCATTCGGCCCGCCGAGCCCGTGCCGGCTCTTTGAAAGAGCCGTCGTGTTTAGACCCACATCCCCCGCTTTCTGTCCGTAACCCTGGGAGCTCCTCGGCCTCCAGTACCCGTCCAACTCCCTCGAGAGAGAGAGAGAGAGAGAGAGAGGCAGGCTCATGTTGCGGGTTCCGACCCTTTTGTCAGAATGGGTCCGTGCCCGAAACACTTTCGCAGGAGTCGCCTTTCCAGCGTTTTCTTTTAATTTCAGATTTCCGACAGTTTTTTGTGGTGGTTTATATGTCGGACACTCGCCGGTACCAGGGAACTAAAGCAGAATAACCAGCAGATCAACCAGGCTGAGGCTGAGGGGAGATTTAATTGAGGTGTATAAAATTATGAGGGGCCTAGATAGAGTGGATAGAAAGGACCTATTTCCCTTAGCAGAGAGGTCAATAACCAGGGGACACAGATTTAATGTCATTGGTAGAAGGATTAGAGGGGAGTTGAGGAGAACTTTTTTCACCCATAGGGTGTGGGGGGGGGGGGTCTGGAACTCACTGCCTGAAAGGGTGGTAGAGGCAGAAACCCTCATCACATTTAAAAAGTACTTGGATATGCACCTGAAGTGCTGTAACCCACAGGGCTACGGACCAAGAGCTGGAAAGTGGGATTAGGCTGGAGAGCTCTTTTTTGGCCGGCACAGACACGATGGGCCGAATGGCCTCCTTCTGTGCTGTAAATTTCTATCATTCTAATATGACAGCATAATTCCAATTCAATCATTGTTTCTTTTTACTAACTGTTCTTTTTAAGGAATACTTATTCTTGTGCTGATCAGGGTCAGCGATGTGCTGGGAACGACATGCGCTTGTCTCCAAGTGTCAGCAACAAGCTCACACAAGTCAGCCACTGCGCAGTTAAATACAGAGTGATAAAAAGGTCCCAAGATCACCACCAGGTCGGGTAGCACACGGTTTGATGTAGAATACAACTCCCTCTACTTTGCTCCAGCAATAAGCCCTAATCCCAGCAATACGCCCCCACTACACTCCCACCTCAAACATCAGCTAACCGTGTAGAGTCTCTGAGATTTCTCCTTTATCTTTACATAAATACTTGAAAAGGAAACATTTGCAGGGCTGTGGGGAAAGAGCGGGGGGGAGTGGGACTAATTGGAGAGCTCTTTCAAAGAGCCGGCACAGGCACGATGGGCCGAATGGCCTCCTCCTGTGCTGTCGGATTATTGGGGGGTGGGTGAAGCCCTGCTCGCTCAGATCCTTTCCCCGGGTCCTGCAGTGTCATTTTTATAAACAAAATCTGTACAATTAAAATAAGGCTCCGTGAAGGGCTCCAGTTTGTGAGCTGGAAGAAGGGCAGGAAGAGGTCAGTGGAATTTGGAGAGGGTGAATGGCGAAAGTGGGAACGGGTGGGGGGGACAGGGGAACAAAAGAGCCAAAAACAACCCGACCAGATGAGGTGCAGGATACAGGAGAGAATACAACAGGAGAGAGAATGAAAGAACTGGGAGGAGGAAAGGAGTACAGAAAGAATAAAAGGAAGATTAATTTTCTTTTAAAACAAGGGAACTTCGGGAAAGGATCCAGTGATGCATGCTCTCCGAAGAATCTTAGATTACGGGGTGATCTAATTGAGGTGTTTAAGATGATTAAAGGATTCGATAGGGTAGATAGAGAGAAACTATTTCCTCTGGTGAAAAGAGTCCAGAACAAGGGGGCATAACCTTCAAATTACAGCCAGACCGTTCAGGGGTGATGTCAGGAAGCACTTCTTCACACAAAAGGTAGTGGAAATCTGGAACTCTCTCCCCCAAAAAAGCTGTTGAGGCTGGGGGGGGGGGTCAATTGAAAATGTCAAAACTGAAATTGATAGATTTTTGTTGGGTAAGGGGTATTAAGGGATACGGAACCAAGGCGGGTAGATGGAGCTCCAACAACATACAAAAAGCTCGACACCATCAATGACAAAGCAGCCCGCTTGATTGGCACCTCATCCACCACCTTAAACATTCACTCCCTCCACCACCGGCGTACCGTGGCTGCAGTGTGTACCATCTACAAGATACACTGCAGTAACTCGCCAAGGCTTCTTCAACAGCACCTCCCAAACCTGCGACCTCTACCGCCTAGAAGGACAAGGGCAGCAGGCACATGGGAACACCATCACCTCCAAGTTCCCCTCCAAGTCACACAGCATCCTGACTTGAAATATATCGGCCGTTCCTTCATCGTTGCTGGGTCAAAATCCTGGAACTCCCTCCCTAACAGCACTGTGGGAGCACCTTCACCACACGGACTGCAGCGGTTCAAGAAGGCGGCTCACCACCACCTTCTCGAGGGCAACGAGGGATGGGCAATAAATGTATCCCAGGAATGAATCAAAAAAAGTTGAGATACAGATCAGCCATGATCTTATTGAATGGCGAAACAGGTTAGAAGGGCTGAATGGCCTCCTCCTGTTCCTATTTCTTATGTTCTTTTGCAAAGCGCTGGTTCTGAGTGCACAACAAGCCAGAGCCTGTTGGGTGTTTCAAGAACAGCACATCCATCTGAGCTGCCTACAGTCCCAAAGTCCCCTGGACAGCAAACGGGGGGGGGGGTCAGGGAAAACAATGATTCTGGGGCTGGGGAGCGTGGCCCTGTCAGACCATGTACTGGAGAGGGAGGGGGGCGACGCACAAGAGGAACACAGCGGGTGCTGCAGCCTCGAATACCAAGTGCCAACACCAGGAAATGGGTCAAGATTCCACTCGCTCGTCTCAGCCCCGAGAGAGACGAGACTTTTATCTCATCCATTTGTTCTGGATTTAAACCTCGGGCTGGAAGTGAAAGGACAAAATCCTAAATCATAGAATGATACCGCACACAAGCAGGCCATTCGGCCCATCGTGCCTGTGCCGGCTTGTCGAAAGAGCGCTCCAATTAGTCCCACTCCCTCCCCATCTCTTTTCCCACAGCCCTGTGAGTTTCCTGCAAATGCTGTTGAACCAACCAGTCCCTCACTTTTAATATGAGGAGGGAAGGAGTTGGGTGACGCGGAGCGGGAGAGGAGACGGCCAGCCTGCTAACAGGACCAGAGAACTGACTGATGTGCCACAGGGAGGGAGATCGGTTTTCACCCTTGACCTGACGGTGAAGACTCTCAGAGATGCAGGGATGGGCCTCGGGAGACTCCACGCACATATTCAAGTTTGAAATCCATAATCTCTTTCAAAAGCAACTAAGATGGATACGACTGTGACTTTATAAGGCGCTGTTAGCGATATCCACCGGCTGTAGCACAGCAACATTCTCCGGACCTCAATTATCCGAATCAGTTTCCAATAGGTCTATGGGGGCTGGGGGGGGAAAAGAGAGGCCGCGATTCTTCAAACTGGAGTCTCGGATTTAGGAGCGGACTGGCGGACTACTTGGCATTGTACCACGGCGCAATGACATCACAAACGTTACACGCCAAACTGGGTCAGTCCGTTGAGCAGAAGGACCTTGGGCTCAGCTGCCAGACAGCACAAGACACGATCCAGGCACAGTCTGAGCCGCCGGCGCTTCTCAGGATCCTTTCAATTGCCGTTGGAATTGCAGGTACACTTGAAAAGGGAAATAAATTCTCAGGACGATGGAGAGGAGCGGGGGGGGGGGGGCAGCTTTCAAAGAGCCAGCACAGGCACGATGGGCCGAACGGCGTCCTTCTGTGCTGCATCCTGCGTACAAGGAGGGACAGAAGCCTGGAAGCGTGTCTGCTTTTACCATAGTTACCTTGACAAAGCAATCAGAAAGACACACTCTATACAGCAATAACTAGTGGCCTGTAACTAGGAGGAAGTTGGGTTTAAAACTGAACAGCGCCCTGGTGTGCCCTCACCTTGTGTGATCGGTTCTGATCACCGAGTCGCGAGGGAAGGTGTGGGACCGAGAAGAACCATGAAAATGATCTCAAGTGTCAAGAGGGCTTGAGCGATGAGGGAATGCTGCAGAAACTCAGGCTTCCCAGCCTTGGGAGGAGGCGAGTGAGGAGAGCCCAGGGCAGGTGCATATAAAAGATAGTGAAGAGCAGAGATTATTCTCACAAAGAGTCATCAGCTCGTGGGATTGGCCCTGGGTAGGACAGTGGAAGCAAAAAACGCTGGAGTAATTGAACAGATGAAAGTCCTGGTTGAGGGGGAAGAGAAAGCATAGCTTTGGTCTCCTTATCTTGCCTTAAGGGCGGTGCAACGAAGGTTCACTAGATTGATCCCTGGGATGAGAGGGCTGTCCTATGAGGAGAGATTGAGTAGATTGGGCCTATACTCTCTGGAGTTCAGAAGAATGAGAGGTGATCTCATTGAAACATAAGATTCTGAGGGGGATTGACAGGGTAGATGCTGAGAGGTTGTTTCCCCTGGATGGAGTCTAGAACTAGGGGGTCACAGTCTCAGGATAAGGGGTCGGCCATTTAAGACCGAGACGAGGAGGAATTTCTTCACTCAGAGGGTTGTGAATCTTTGGAATTCTCTACCCCAGAGGGTGCTGAATCGTTGAGTATATTCAAGGCTGATTTAGATAGACTTTTGGGCTCCAGGGAAATCAAGGGATATGGGGATCGGGCGGGAAAGTGGAGTTGAGGTCAAAATCAGCCATGATCTTATTGAATGGTGGAGCAGGCTCGAGGGGCCGAGTGGCCTCCTCCTGCTCCTAATTCTTATGTTTTTCTTGGAAGGTTAAATTGGACCAAATGGTCTCCCTTGTCCATAATGATCTTGTGACCTCGGGAAGTTGGATTGGGAGGGGAAGGGACGAGGGTGTGGGCGGGGAGCATGACATACACCCACTGCAGAGGGCAGCCATCCACAGAGTGTGACGCAAGGTGTACGCGGGTAACGAGATTACCTCTACGCCTTCAAAACCAACGCAAGCTGACTTTGTAACGATTCGTTTCTCAAGACAGCCTAACTGGAAAAGGTTGAGGCAACATTGGCTTTATTGACAGAATGAAGTCCGTATCAGAGAGAGAGATAGGTGAACGTCTCCGATGGGTCGTGACCAATGTTCCCTGTAAATTTTTTTCCCGTGCGCGGTCCCTTTAACTGGCTGCGCGGCCCATTCAAATCTTTGCGCATGCGCGGTTTCTCCCACGTAAAAGCCGGCGAGGGGCCTGCGCGGGACCTCCAGACCGCTGCGTGGCCGCACTGCTTAGCGGGAGCGCTGGTCCTGATCCGGCCCTCTCTACCTGCTGACAGGACCTGCAGTGTGACTTACCCCAGCCTCCCACCATCCCTTTCCCATTTATCTCGACAATTTTGCTTTATACGTGGAGAGACTGGAGAAGCCGGGGTTGTTCCCCTTAGAGCAAAGAAGGTTAAGGGAAGATTGAATAGAGGTGTTCATAATCATGAAGGGTTTTGATAAGAGTAGATAAGGAGAAGCTGTTTCCAGTGGCAGGAGGGTCGGTAACCAGAGGACACAGATTTAAGGTAATTGGCAAAAGAACCAGAGGGGAGATGAGGAGAATTTTTTTTTTTTTTTTACAGCGAGTTGTTGTGATCTGGAATGCGCTGCCTGAAAGGGCGGTGGAAGCAGATTCAATAGTAACTTTCAAAAGAGAATTGGATAAATACTTGAAAAGAGAAATTTGCAGGGCTACGGGGAAAGAGCAGGGGGGAGGGAGTGGGACTTTCAAAGAGCCGGCACAGGCACGATGGGCCTGAATGGCCTCCATCTGTGCTGTAAGATTCGATGTGTGATGGCTGTCTTTTTACTGCAAATAGGAGGTGCAACAAGTACAGAGCAAGTCCCCATTGTGAATGCAAGCCTTTAATCTCAGATACACACATGCAAAAAGATTGATTATTTTTCTCCTCTCTTCGTTTAAATAAGGCACTGTTCTTTTCAATGTGTGTTTACAGCTCTCGTATCAGTTCTAAGCCGGGGGCAATATTTTATATATATGTAAAAAAAAAGCAAATCAAACAGGAAAAGGGAAACCAATACCATTCATAGCACCGTATAAAAACTCTATTCACATTCGGGAGGCTCTCTGTATTTTCTTTACAACAAGCCATCTGCTCACGTGCTTAAAAAAATAAAATTAAGATCACACTCGAGTTCTTTCCTCTGCGATTCCAAAGGCTTACTTCAAGATTATAAAAAGCAGCTTCGACAATTAATGCTCTGCCGTCAACCAGTTTCTTATTCATCGTCGTTGTTGTTGTTGTATAAAGACACAATAATTTACAGTTAGTCCGTGGGGAAACGCCTCATTTTGCATCAGTCCGCTTGCGCTTGTTGGGAACCGGGTCTTTCTTCTCGTTCAGCTTCCGTTTCTTTTTGTGCGGGGCCTCGGGCGCGGCTTCACGCTTGCGCTTGGCCGGGGCGGCCGCCTTGCTTTTCTTTTTGGCGGCGGTCTTATCCCGCCGCTTGGCCGAGGCCGCGGCCGCCTTCTTGGCTGGTTTCGTCCGCCGCTCTTTGCTGCCGACGGCTTTCGACTTCGCCTTTTTGCCTTTGGCCCCGACTCGGATTTGGGGCTGGCTCTTGCCCCTCGGAACGGTTTTCAGGGCGGCGCTGGGGAGCTTCTTCTCCGCGCCTTTCGAGGACAGAACGCTGGCCTTCCCGCCGCCGCCAGACTTTTTGGCAGCCGGTGGCTTGGCGGAGCCGGCCTCTGCTTTCGTCTTGCGGTTAGACGGCAACTGCTTGGGCGCGGATTTGGCTGGCAGCGCGAGAGGTCCAGCCTCAGACTTGCTGCTCTTGCCTCGCCCCGCGCGGGGCTCCTTGACGGGGGAGGCCTTGGGCGCCTTCCTCTTGGCTTTGCTCTCCTCGGGTCTCCGAGGGGCGGGGGGGAGCGGCGCCCTGCGCGAGTCCAGCTGGGTCTGCGAGGTCCGCTTGGGCGAGACCAGGGGGTTCATGCAGACACTCTTGTGCTTGGCCGGGTGCTTCCGTGCGGCTTGCTCTTTCCCGTGCTGGAGCTTGTGGAGCTTGCCCCTCATGTTGGAGTACTTGCGCAGAATCCACGCGCTGACCGGCTTCTTCAGCCCCAGGTGCTTGGAGGGCTGGGGCCCCGGCCAGCTGCCGGGCGGCCCGCCCTCCTCGCCGAGGCCGCCTTGCACTTTGGCCAGAAAGAGGTCCCTGGGGGTTAGGCCTCCGCCAGCGTCTGGTGGGATGCCCCATTGCTGCTGCCCGGCTCCGGTCACAGCACCCCGCTGCACATGGTCCAGCAGCGCCCGAGTCTTCCAGTTGTTTCGAGCGGGCGAGGCCACGGCGAACTTTTTCAGGTGTTTCTTTAGCCGCTCGGCCTGGGGACTGGGGAACAGGCCGACCAGGGAGTTCTTCTGGAGGAAGGTCTTGGCTTTCAGGGTCTCCACTGGATTCCGGGCGCTGACATTCTTGACGATGACCAGAGACCTGGTCTCGGTCGTCTCCATGAACCACTTGCAGATGTTGGCAAAGTTGAAGTTGGCCACAAAGAGTTTCTGCACGGGGGAGATCTTGTGGTCGTACAGCCCTCTCGCTTTGCGTGCCCTCTTCTTGCTTTTCCAAATTTCCTTGAGCCGGTCGGACTTGCATTTCGCTTTCTGCATCACCGGCCCTTCCTTCTCAATCTGAATCCAAGCTTTGTGAACGTTCTCGTACTTGGCGTTCAAGGTGGTGATCAGCTCCTGGTTCTCGTCCTCAGAGCACCAGTCCAAAAATTTTGGCCGACTCACTTCAGGAGCGTTGCCGTCGTTCAGACTGACCGTCTCAGAGTCTTCACTCTCCTGGAGAACCTGGGTGGACAGATCTATATTTAGGCATTCGCTGTCCTCTTCCACCTCAGTCGTTTCTGGTTCTGTGATGGACACGTTTGGGCATCTCACGTCGCGAGACTCAACAATGGCCTTCTTATCTCCTGGCGGCACTTTTGCGGCCGTACCCTTAGCTGCCTGATGCGGAGATCCAGAATTGGCTGGTCTTTTCACGAGGCCTCCTCTTGCCCATTTCGGGTTTTCTTTGTGGGCATCCGCCTTACGTGACCGGCTCTGCAGTCGGGCTGCGGGAGAGAGATCACCTGCGGCGCCATCGGAAGACACGGGATCTCGATCAGTCTCGACATTTTCAATGGAGAAGGAAACCTTCCGCTCTTCGGCCGATTTGGTGTCCACGCAGACCTCGAGAATTCTGCCTTGTCCGCAGTTTGTGCTTTCGTAGGTAAAACCGTCATCCGCCAGCTCTTCGTCTTCTGAGCTTTCAAGGTCCTTTGCCGGAAGATCTTTGGAGAGCTGCTTGGCTGTCGGCTTTCTCGTTCTGTCAATATCTTTCACGGAGGCGGCAGCCAGAGACTCGTCCACTCTGCTCTCGGGGTCAGTAATGCTTTGCAGAAGGGTTTTGTTGAAGCAGTCCGTTGGAAACTGAACGGATGTCACTCTGTTGACGCACACTTCCCTTTTGTATCCCCTCTCGCCTTGACTTCTCTGGAGTTTCACGTTGAGGCAGGGCACCAGTAGCCTGTCACCACAAGGCAGCGGCTCCTCACGGACCTCGCTCGGACTGGCCGCAGTTTGCGCCGGGGACTGCCGGCTCCGTAAACACCGGTCCGAAGAAGCCAGCTCCAACTTCTTACGTTGCTTTTTCTTCTCCGAAGTGTCCGGGCTAAGCGCCTTCTCCTTGGGGGAGCTCGTCCTCGTTTCAGACTCTCCCGGAGATCTCCCGCCGCTGTCGCCTTCTTCCCTCTCGCGGTCAGTCGCATTTTCATCCAGGTCTTCCAATCTCCTCTCCTCCAAACATGGATCGCCCGATGCCACGTTGCACTTAACGCCGTCAGTTCCTTTCATCGGCTCCGGGGTGGGTCCCGCAGGATCGCTGCGACTGCTCGCGTCTGTACATCCGGAAGCTATCCGTGGACCCGGATCTTCCGTGGGCATGACGGAACAAGCAACTGCTTCAGTCGGAAAGCTGAGTGTCTGCCCTGATCTGTTGGACTCTTCATTCTCAGTTACTGAGTTTACTACCTGTCCCTCGTGTGATTGGATCGAGTCTCCAGCTTGCGGGCTGCTCATCACCTCACCGCCATTTAATACTTCACTGCTGCCAGAGTGACGCATGCTGCACTGCTCTGGAGAAAGAACGGTGTTAACCCTGATGCTGTTAACGGGACTGATGCCCACCTTATCTAAAGAGGACACGGAGGGCCTTGGCTCTGGCTCGGTGGACTGGGCTCAGAGTCGCTTGGAGAGCCCTCTGTCGTGGACTTGTCCTCTGTGTCGCCGCCTTCCGTAACTAATTGCCCCGGTTTAGACGGGCTCCCTCGGGCCTTCCTGCACTCTTTCAGCGGCGCGCTCGACGGCTCAGCGCTCTCACAAGCAGCAGACGCACTTGCCCCGCGAGCTCGGCAGTCAGCCCGTGTTGCGATGCGGTCGCTCGCTTGCGCGTCTGAAAGCGGCGCGTTCTTGATTTCCGCAGAATGGCTCTTGGAGCTGGAGGTGGGGGCCGGGCCGCTGGGCCTCCTGGGCTCCCCTTGCAGAGCGTCCGCCTTCCCGGGAGGGGCGTCGGCCTCCTGCGATGGGCAGGTCTGACTGGGCTCGAGCGCCAGCTCCCCCTCACTCGCCGAGCAATGAATGTCCTGGCTCTCCTCCAGCTCCTGCGACTGGCCTCGCTTCAGCAAGACTTTGAGCTGCACCTTCGAGCCCCCGTGAACGCCAGCGCCGGCCCCCACTGGAATCCCAATGGTGGGTACGCTCACCGGCAGAGTAAGTGCTTGCTTCAGGGTCACTGGGGCGGGGGCTTGGGGATCAACGGGGGGCAGTTCCCCTTCCTGGCCTCCATCGCGGAGCTCCTGGCCAAAGTGCGGACGGTCTGCAGCTCCCAATATTCCTCGTTGCAGAGGTGGCCGCGCGTGCTCTTCCTGGCGGTCTTCCTGGTGGAGGACAAGGACCGCTGAGCGTCGAAGCGGCATTCTGTGATTGGCTTGCTGATGTAAACAATGTCGCACTGGTTGTCGTGCTCGTTGACGTACTGGCACACGGTGGACATGGAGGAGCGCGCCCGCAGCACCGACACCCTGGTGCTCTTCCTGGCCGTCTTCGTGGGAGGAGCTTGGGCCTTTAACCTCAGGCGGCCGTTGGTGTCGTGCACGGCGGGACGGGGCTTTGTGACAAACCAGCAGTCACTGGGGCTGGCGCCTGCTGGGAGCACGTGGTTACCTTTGATTGTTCTTTTGGTAGCGTTGGTATTTCCTGGGGGCCCCCCTTGAAGTGGCGCGTGTTTCATTGCTTCATGAACCGAGGGGGCTCCAGGACCACTCGCTGGACAGCTCTGATTTTTGGCCAACTTCTTACTCAAGTTCAAAAGCTCCACGGGGAGAGCTCGGAAAGACAGATTCTGAGCTTTGGCAGCAACAGCACTCTCTGCTTTGCTCACCTGGCTGATAGAACTTACTCCTTCTATTTGGGCTACAGTACTGATGTGCGCACATTCGCTGGAGGGCTGACCCAGTGGTGAGTCGCCGATCTCCTTCCGATTCACAGTTTCTTGTTGCAGCGCTTCCGCGCTCCCCGTTTTATTACAGTCAGTAGTACACGCACCTATAGAGGAGGACCATGCCCCTACGGTACAGTTTTTGATGCAAGTCCCACTACTACAGCTATCACCGGCTGCCGGTGTTTCAACGGAAGCAGCGCCGCTCGCCTCAGTCCCTGCTGGGAGCGTCTCCTCGCGAGTCGGCCTTTTCTCCTCCGGGCCGTTTGCACAGTTCAACTCGCTTGGCGTTGGCGCCTCTCGGTTCGAGGAGGTTTGCGATTGCGAGGCGGACCTGCTCCCGGTCGGGTCCTCGGGGCTTTCAGGCTGTTGCTGGACAGGGGCTGGGCTGGAGGCGGCCATGTCCTCGCGCGCCGACGGTTCCAACAGCTCCAAAGCGGGACTCGCTTCACTGCGCATATAGCTGAGCACGCTCATGATCTGTTTCTGATGATGTCTGCACAGCTTAGCCATAAACTGGTCCAGGGAAATCTGGGATTCTGGACTGGGTTGTGCCTCCTGCCTCGGTATCTTGTTGTTGCTAAGAAAAAAACAAGAAAAGGACGTTTACACTTTTTAAATGAACAGTTTTAGACAACAGCCATGTGGCCTCCTTTTACCCAAATATCTCAGCTCACTGGCTGTCACAGGCCATGACCCTCTTGTTGTCATGTCTTAATATATTCTGCAATAAGTTTAAGTCTAGGCTGACACACCCGGTGCCGTGCTGAGGGAGTGCTGCACTGTCGGAGGTGCCGTCTTTCAGGTGGACGTAAAAGATCCCACGGCCACTATTTCGAAGAAGAGCAGGGGAGTTCTCCCCGGTGTCCTGGGGCCAATATTTATCCCTCAATCAACATCACTGAAATAGATTACCTTGTCAATATCACATTGCTGTTTGTGGGAGCTTGCTGTGCGCAAATTGGCTGCCACGTTTCCTACATTACAACAGTGACTACACTTCAAAAAGTACTTCATTGGCTGTGAAGCGCTTTGGGACGTTCACTGGTCGTGAAAGGCACGATTTAAAAGCAAGTCTTTCTTTTTTTTTAAAAAAAGTCTGTTTCTATTAACTTCTCAATGCTTTTTTTGTTAAAACAACACATGGATTATGTCCCCTCTCAGTCTTCAGTTTGTGAGCTTCCTTACATCGATTCAAGGGTTTCAGTCCCCCAAAACGACCCTTGTTGCTCTTTTGTGAATCCTCTCCAACGATCATTGTGTTCTGAAGTAGTGATCCAGCACGGTGGTTGGTATGGAGTTAAATTACTTACTGGCCTGCGCTGTTTAAATTACGTGGCTTGGCAAGGGCTGTGGTCTCACTGGCACAGAAACTCCAAGTCAGAACGCCAAGATCTGTTAGTATTGGTAGCTGGAGATATCTGCGCACTAATGGTCGCAAGAACACGGGACAATTGTAGCTAACAAGACGGAGATCGATGGATTTTTGTTGGGTAAGGGTATCAAGGGATGTGGAGCAAAGGCGGGTAAATGGAGTCGAGGTACAGATCAGACATGATCTGACTGAATGCCAGAACATCGCCAACAAGGGAGCGCATAACAACCTCCCCATGACATCCAATGGCACTGTACTGGGAGTGTCAGCCTGGATTATGTGCTCAAATCTCTGGACTGAGTCTTGAACCCACGACCTTCAGACTCAGAGGCGAGAAAACATTCTGTCCAACACAAGTTCGGAAGGGCGATATCTACAAACGCACTCCATCCCTCCCCCCACCCCGCTCACAGTTCAAGGGAAGACAGTATGAGAATTTAAGACACCTGTCATTCTACTGTACCGAGATTCTAGTGACCACACAGTATTGCTAAAAGTAGGTGCAACTATTCTGATTGAAAGCGACAGCTCTCATTCTGCAATGCCAGGAGTGCCACGCCACTGGCTAGAAAATGTGCTGGCGATTTGAATCGCAGCATCAGCGATCAACTCACAAAGCTCCTTCGAAACAGCAGCTTTCAAACTAGTCTCTGCGGGGAGAATAATGGAGACGCTCCTGCAGACAGCATCATCATCTTGTATTTACACAGAGCCTTTAACGTGGCAAAAACACCTCCCCAGGTGCGTCACGGGGGCGGAAATCAAACAAAATTCGACAGCGGGCCACACAAGGAGATATTAGGACAGCTGACCCCTGCAAATACAGAGCTGGAGGAGCGCAGAGACCTTGCAGGGTTGTAGGCAACGTTCCCTGTAACTTGTATTTTTTTTGTGCGCGCGGCCCCTTTAAGTGGCTGTGCGGCCTATTCAAATGTTTGTGCATGCGCGGTTATTCCAATTGAAAAGCCGGCGAGCGGCCTGTGCGGGAACTCCAGACCGCTGCACGGCCACGCGATTAACTGGAACATTGGTTGTAGGGCTGGAGGAGATAACCTCCTGGATTCCGATCCTCTGGAATCCCCTCCCTAAACGTCTCCACCTGTCTGACCAAGCTATAGGCCGTCTCCCCATGCCCGGCTCAGCCTCCGTGCATCTACCTGCAAAACACACACTGGGACCTTTGTTACGTTAAAGACTCTTTGTTGTGTTAAAGGTGTTTTGGTGTTATTAAAAGGCAAGTGAAGAGCTGGGTGACAGGAATCACGTTTGATTTCCAGTCTGATCAGCTCAAACTGACGTCAGCCACACTACAACAACAACTTGCATCTATACGGCGCCTGTACCGTAGCAAAGCGTCCCAGGGTGCTTCACAGGAGCGATTATCAAATAAAATTCGACACCGAGCCACACAAGGAGATATCAGGACCCTAGAAAGACAGCCTCCACCGCAGATAGCGGGTGCGTTCGTGCTCACGCGATTTGCCCGCTACATGCGGTGGACGGTAAGAAAGAGAGACTTGCATTTCTATAGCGCCTTTCACGATCTCAGGACGTTCCAAAGCGCTTTACAGCCAATGAAGTACTTTTTGAAGTGTAGTCACTGTTGTAATGTAGGAAACGCGGCAGCCAATTTGCGCACAGCAAGATCACACAAACAGCAATGTGATAATGACCAAAGAATCTGTTTTTAGTGATGTTGATTGAGCGATAAATATTGGCCAGGACACCGGGGAGAACTCCCCTGCTCTTCAAATAGTGCCGTGGGATCTTTTACATCCACCTGAGAGAGCAGACGGGGCCTCGGTTTAACAGCTCATCCGAACGGTAGCACCTCCGACAGTGCAGCACTCCCTCAGTACTGCACTGGGAGTGTCAGCCTGGATTTTGTGCTCAAGTCTCTGGAGTGGGACTTGAACCCACAACCTTCTGACTCCGAGGCGAGGAGTGCTGCCCACTGAGCCACGGCTGACACCGATTGTAAAACCATCTGAATGAAGCTGCCCGAAGCCTGCACTTTCCGACCGTCTCCCGTGGTTAACAGTGCGCCAGTCAGTGATCGAGCTTCCCGGAGTCTCCATCAGTTGTTCACACTGTTGACACCTACGGAAGGGCCGGGGGGGGGGGGGGACGGGACGTGGAGACTTGGGGCGGCTTCAGTTCGCACTGCGGATATTGAGAAATGCTCGCTGACACTTCTCGCTGTGACGGTCAACAGCTGCGGGCTTCAGTGGTTACTGAAATTATGGAAGTTCCGTTCCCCCGGATCGTCTGATTTTCAGCGGCAGGTAACCAAATCCGTGTTCGAATCCCTCCATGGCCTCGCCCCTTCCTGAGCTCTGTGATCTCCTCCAGCCCTGCCACCCTCCGAGATCTCTGCGCTCCTCCAACTCTGGCCTCTTGCGCGTCCACCGGCTATGCCTTCAGCTGCCTGGGCCCTAATCTGTGGAATTCCCTCCCTAAACCTCTCCGCCTCTCGCTACTCCTTAAGACGCTTCTTAAAACCGACCTCTTTGACCAGGCTTTTTGGTCGCCTGTCCTAATATCTCGCCTGGCTTGGTGTCAAATTTTGTTTTGATGATGCTCCCATGAGGCCCCCATTGGAAGGTTTTTACTACATTAAAGGAGCTATATAAACACAGGTTGTTGCTGCATGAAATAGCCGGCGGTTATTGCGGTTTAAGCAGCGCCTTTGTAACTGATGCCGGTGGTGATGCCGAATGGTCAGTGCCGTGTGCCAGACACGGGGCTGTGCGGGATCAGCGTGGACGGCGCAAGCGGTGGCAGGCTGCACCGACGTGCTCCTGGGGACCCGAAACTATCGATACATTCCTGGGGGGGCCCTGCTGCAAATAGTGACAGGCTCCTCGGGACAACTCCCCCGCCCACCAAAAGAAAGCTCAGAACACTCAGCATCTGCGGGGAGGGGACACGAGACAAGGGTCCGCACCTCCAACCATAACTTGCCCCGTTCTCTCCACAGACTGCGACGGTCCTGTGACGGAATCCCCCACCCAGCCAATACTGACCCACTCCTAGGAACCCCCAAAGACAGTCAGCTGCCCAAAGGAAAAGGTGGTCTAATAGCAGGAATAAGCTTTTCATTAACATACAGCGACAGACTCGTGGTGGGGGGGGTCGAGAAATGCAGGAAATATCAAAAGCAGATGAGACACATGAACGTCGATACAGGCTTTCAAATTTACTTTTTAAGCTTCCCCAAGAGTACAGGAATCATTTGCGAGTCAACTTCTCCGACCTACTTCTCGGGACAGGGTGCCTGTATTCGCACATTAATGCACGCCTGAAATTATCCTGCCTCCTCACGTGCAAATTGGGCTTTGACGGAATCTCCCAATTTTGTCGTTTATATGAATCCAGAGGAGAAATGAGGAAGGAACACGGCAGCCGGGTCCTTGCTCAATGTTCCATTTTAAATCCTTTACATCACTTCCTCTTGCTCCTGACTTCTCTCTTTAATCTGGACACTAGGGGGTTGTTTTTTACTGTCACTCTCCCGTCTTTTACTCAGCGGATCGTGTGTCAACTCACCCAATTTTCCCTTCTTGCCTGTCTCGCACCAATGGCAAACAGCAGCAACTGTTGAACCCCCAGCTGCAGCTCTCCTGATCTCGCTGTCTGCCCAGCCCGCTCTATAAAAGAGTAGCTGGCTTTTAAAAAAACTAATCTCCAGGGTTAAACCAAACAAAAGGCAGCCTGGGTGATAAGGGTGGGAGGAGAGGGGGGGGAGGGGCCTTAAAGGTAAACAGTTTCCTCTCTCCTTAAAGGGAAGGTTGTGATCGCTGTTAGTTCTGGTCAAAAGCTCGTGACTGCTTCCCATTGCCATCACTCTTTTATGCTAAATGTCTTTAGCGAAGACTGCAACCCTTCAAAGATCAAACAATTTCAGTAAAAATTCTCAGTAAGTAACATATGCTCCCAGAGAGTACAAGTGACAATCTCTCACATACCTCCTCACCCACACGAAGACCTGATCAACCATCAGCCCCTGTCTGCGTTGATCGACACCCAAAGCATTGTACAAAGAAAGACTTGTATTTGTACAGCGCCTTACACGACCACCGGACGTCCCAAAGCGCTTTACAGCCAATGAAGTACTTGCTGAAGTGTAGTCACTGTTGTAATGTGGGAAACACGGCAGCCAATTTGCGCACAGCAAGCTCCCACAAACAACAATGTGATAATGACCAGAAAATCTGTTTTAGTGATGTTGGTTGAGGGATAAATATTGGCCCCAGGACACTGGGGAGAACTCCCCTGCTCTTCTTCAAAATAGAGGCCGTGGGATCTTTTACGTCCGCCTGAGAGAGCAGACGGGGCCTCGGTTTAACGTCTCATCCGAAAGACGGCACCTCCGACAGTGCAGCGCTCCCTCAGCACTGCACTGGGAGTGTCAGCCTGGATTTTTGTGCTCAGTCCCTGGAGTGGGACTCGAACACACAACCTTCTGACTCAGAGGCAAGAGTGCTGCCCACTGAGCCACAGCTGACACTAAGATAGAAGCATTCAAACAACATAGGCCAATACAGTATGGAGTTGGAGATCTTCAGAACATCCAGGTTTCTTAACAGTAAACAAAACTGCTCAGTGGGTAGCACTCTCACCTCTGAGTCAGAAGGTCGTGGGTGCAAGTCAGAGACCCGAGTACAAAATCTAGGCTGACCCTCCAACTGAGGGAGTGCTGCACTGTCGGACGTGCCGTCTTTCGGATGAGACGTTAAACCGAGGCCCCGTCTACCCTCTCAGGTGGACATAAAAGATCCCATGGCCACTATTTCGAAGAAGAGCAGGGGAGTTCTCCCCGGTGTCCTGGGCCAATATTTATCCCTCAACCAACATCACTAAAAATTATCTGGTCATTATCACATTGCAGTTTGTGGGAGCTTGCTGTGCGCAAATTGTCTGCCGCGTTTCCCACATTACAACAGTGACCACACTTCAAAAAGTACTTCATTGGCTGTGAAGCGCTTTGGGACGTTCCAAAGTCCTGACAGGTGCTGGAGAAATGCGAGTCTGTCTTTCTTTACTGGGCTGTCAAAAGCAGATCAGAGGTGACTCTGCATCATCAGCAATTCAACACTCTTACAGTTGAAAGCAGCAAAATCTTCCTTTACTCCCCCCACCTCCAACTGAAAGTGGGGTCTGGTTACAGGCGTCCTGGCCTCGCAGCCTCTCTGCAGGGGTCGGCAATACCACTGTGCATTGTTGGGCTGTGCGTAACTTCCCTGGAATCAGAGAGGGTCACAGCCAGACCGCGCAGTAACTGTGCGAGCGACGAAGCGGTAATTAAAACTGCGGAGCAATTGCACCGGCGCAGATCACTCGTGGGCACAGGTCCCCTGCTCTTTTGCCAAACCTGCACAGCAGTGTAACGGGGGGCAGATCTGAAACAGCAGGAACAGGCACGGTTACAAAATCACTCGCCATGGAAGCAGAGGTGGAAACAAGCGTAAATCACTCACTGTCCAGTGAACCTTGCGCTTATCCAGCCGAACAGGTGGTTTTCACAGGCACCTCTGGAGCCGACGGTCTTCACCACCCCCCACCCCTCCCCCGACAGGGACGTACTTAAGAGACTGCTGCAAGAGTCAGACGGCGAGCGAGCGAACCATCTTCCCTGGCTGTGGGTAGGCTGAATTTCACACTGTTGTGCTTTGCGGGTCTGTGTGTAACTTCCCTGCTATCAGAGTCTCAGCCAGACCACGCAGTAACTGCACGAGCGACGAAGCAGTAATTAAAACTGTGGTGCAATTGCAGCAGCCCAGATCACTCGCGAGCACCGGACCCCTCCCGGTGGGTTTTGTTTGTCAAACTGGCACAGCAGCGTAAAGACGTGACACAAACAGAGGGGCCAGGCGATGTTGCTTCTTCCTCACTGGCCTGGCTGCACCTTCGCTAGCCATTCCAGCAGGGCTGCTGACTGAGATCAAAGTCGCAACTTGGCCAACGACTGCCCCAGCGCAAGCTTGCGGCCAACGTGGGCACCCCGTCTTCTAAAGGACATTGATGGTTGAGAGAGGAGCAACCACTGGATGATTCGGGAAGCAGCAGCCTTTCAAGAATGACTTTTAAGAACAGGGACTGTTGTTTTACCAGGCAAAAAACACAGCACCCCATTCTGCTGCAGCAACATCTGGCAAACAGCTAGGAGGAGCTGAATGTCTTTAGTCATGGTGATTGAAGGAAAATGGTTGGCCAGGACGAGGGGCGGACTGGCTCCCTGAAAGGGCTTGGCAACAGTCATGGAAAATGGGGGCGCTATTAGTGGGAGGGGGGAGCCATTCTGTCAAAAAGCAGAAAACGATTACTTAAACTCACTTCATTTAGGGCCATGACAACTCAGAGCTTCCATCATCTCTGCCCCAGAATTGATAGTACAGTATTGCAGTGTACTATACCATCCAATCCCCTGGAAGGAATTTATTAACTGGAACCAACTGTACATGTTTTGTGCAGTGGTATGAGAACTGAAAGTGCCAGACTAACTGCATGCAAACTAATAAAACACCAGTACATTGTACAGAGACACAGACAGGCAACTTGCCTGGATGAGTGCAGCTCCAACAATGTTCAAGAAGCTCGACACCATCCGAGACAAAGCAGCCCGCTTGATTGGCGCCCCATCCACCACCTTCAACATTCACTCCCTCCACCACCGGCGTACCGTGGCTGCAGTGTGTACCATCTACAAGATGCACTGCAGCAACTCGCCAAGACTTCTTCAGCAGCACCTCCCAAACCCGCGACCTCTACCACACCTAGAAGGACAAGGGCAGCAGGCGCAGGGGAACACCACCACCTCCAAGTTCCCCTCCAAGTCACACACCATCCTGACTTGGAAATATATTGCCGTTCCTTCATCGTCACTGGGTCAAAATCCTGGAACTCCCTCCCTAACAGCACGGTGGGAGCACCTTCACCACACGGACTGCAGCAGTTCAAGAAGGCGGCTCACCACCACCTTCTCAAGGGCAACTAGGGATGGACAATAAATGCTGGCCTTGCCAGTGACGCCCACATCCCATGAATGAATAAAAAAAGGTACAACAGTGTAGAGGCAACAGACTTAAGCGTGAGTTTGGGACCATTTCGCTTTGGGAGTGCGAAGGGTAGCAGCTTCTAAAACTGTCATGAACTAGCTCTCGGTAGCGAGTAAGGTTACCCTAAGAGGACCCCATAGAGACTTCCCTTCTGCGGGTCAGCAAGCAATTCCTGCGAAAAGATGGGGTCGTGAACCTCAGCCCATCAGCGGCAGAGGGGGAGCGGCTCCAAGCGGGAAATTCCCAACCAGTCTTCCCAAAAAATCAAACACTGTGAAAATGGGTGTGCTGGGACTGGTGTAGAAAGATAGGTCGCTCCAAATTCAAGATCGCTGGGCACTCGGGAACCATTAACGGGGGGGGGGGGGGGGGGGGCGGAACTCAGGAAATTCCCCGATAGCCAGTCCGCCACTGGCCAGGACATTAGAAGAACTCTCTGCTCCTCCTTGAATAGTGTCATTGGATTTTTAATATCTACATGATCAGACAACAACTGGTATAGCATCTTTAACGCAGTAAAACGACCCAAGGTGCTTCACAGGAGCGATTATCAAACAAAATTTGACACCGAGCCACATTAGGCGATATTAGGGACAGGTGGCCAAAAGCTTGGTCAAAGAGGTAGGTTTTAAGGAGCGTCTTAAAAGGAGAGAGGGGTGGAGAGGTTTAGGGAGGGAATTCCAGAGCTTAGGGCCCAGGCAGCTGAAGGCACGGCCGCCAATGGTGGAGCGATGGAAATCGGGGGATGCGCAAGAGGCCAGAATTGGAGGAGCGCAGAGATCTCATGGGGTTGCTGGGATGGAGGAGTTTAGAGATAGGGAGGGGCGAGGCCATGGAGGTATTTGAACACAAGGGTGAGAATTGTAAAGACTTCAGCTGCAAGCAAAAGTCAGTATGTGGGACAAGGCAGCATCCCTCAATACCGCAGAAGTAGTAGTTAGCTTCCTTAAAATGGCCATCGGGTGATGTCCCAACATTTTCCTTGAACTCACATTGACAGGGAAACAATTGCAAGTACCAACAGAAATGCCAGCTGCTACTATTCAAACTGTGAGATAATTCAGGCCACGGTGAATTTAAAAAGACACTGCCTTCATGACAATAGAATGTCGAAACTTTTATCATGTGTACACCCAACACACACAATGCAGTGGAATAAATCAAAGATTCATTCACGTCACTTGTTTTTAAAAATTTGTTCATGGGATCTGGGCGTCGCTGGCAAGGTCAGCATTTATTGCCCATCCCCAATTGCCCTCGAGAAGGTGGTGGTGAGCCACTGCCTTGAACCGTTGCAGTCTGTGTGGTGAAGGTACTCCACAGTGCTGTTAGGGAGTTCCAGGATTTTGACCCAGCGACGATGAAGGAACGGCCGATATATTTCCAAGTCAGGATGGTGTGTGACTTGGAGGGGAACTTGGAGGTGATGGTGTTCCCATGCGCCTGCTGCCCTTGTCCTTCTAGGTGGTAGAGATTGCGGGTTTGGGAGGTGCTGTCGAAGAAGCCTTGGCGAGTTGTTGCAGTGCATCCTGTAGATGATACACACTGCAGCCACGGTGCGCCGGTGGCAGAGGGAGTGAGTGTTTACGGTACCCGTTACTGTGCGAACAAGGAGAGCTATCCTCTCTCCCCAAACAAAACAGGTTGTGCCAACTTTCTCTCCCAAAGGTACCGACTCTGTCTCAGCTCTTTATACGGGAGCACACATGGTGAATGTCAGCAGGCTATTCGACTGGAGGAATCTTCACAGACCGCCCCAATTCTGTCCTCGCCCAACGACCACAAACACTGACTTTGCAATATAGGTCACTGGATAGCAAACAGTACTGGGAGCCCTCCCTAACCCAGCAGTACTGGTGCTGCCTGTAGCATCCATACTGCCACCCTAGTTGAGGTCAGCTACCGCAGCACATCCGAGACCTTCTGAAGTGTCCAAGCCTTTTGCCTTCAAGCCCTCTTGGGCCTCTCACAGGTACCATCTTAAATTGAAATCAATGGTCCCGTTAACATGCATACATCTCAACAACAAATATTTGTATAGCGCCTTTAACGTAATAAAACGTCCCAAGGCGCTTCACAGGAATGTTATCAAAAAAAATTAAAAAGTTTGACACCGAACCATATAAGGAGATGTTAGGACAGGTGACCAAAAGCTTGGTCAAAGAGGTAGGTTATAAGGAGCATTTTAAAGGAGAGAGGTGGAGAGGTTTAGGGAGGGAATTCCAGAGCTCAGGGCCCAGGCAGCTGAAGGCGCGGCCGCCAATGGTGGAGCGATTAAAATCGGGGATGCGCAAGAGGCCAGAATTGGAGGAGAGCAGAGATCTCGGGGGGGGCGGGGGTTGTGGGGCTGGAGGAGATTACAGAGATAGCTCAAGCTGTGGATATCAACAGATCTTGGGTGTTCCGATTTAGGATTTATCCACCAATAACGAAGTAATGTTATACAAAACATGACAAACCAACGCGCAAGAACCACAAGCACAAATCGTTGTCTGGGCTTTGTGGGCAGGTTTGCCAGGACTTGCAGGGCTACATTTTGCTCACAGACCAGTCTGAACGCCCTGGCTTCGTGCCACAACAAGCTCAAAAACAGTTTTTCATTAATACACTGCCCAATGCTCGTTTAGACAGTTGCACTGGGATCCAGTTTCAGGAGAGCGATTTCTGTGTACCGCTCTCCCACTCTTATACTGCACGTTGAGGGCTGTGCTCTGCTACACTGCTGTGCAATGATGGGGCGGGAAACCCAGACTACAAACAAACAGGCCGTGTGTGTGTTCCCTTCACTGAATTTGGTGGCCTTAATCCGACGCACATTCAACAGAACAGTCACAAAGCTCTGTGGGTCCACAATGCTGTTGGCTCCAGGGGCTTAAGCTTGTTTAGACACGAGGGGCATAACAGGGTCCCTGCCTCTGGCTGCACTCCTATAGTGTCAAACGTAAAGCTATTTGTTTTGGAGCAAACCATGAATTAAACATGACATGGACTCCTTTGTGTTCTTAGTTGTAAGTGCTGTTCACTTAAGTTTGAAAGCACAGGCTGGAGTATTCCTTTCACCAGGCCTGGGTTAACACCATGTATGGTGTGTTATATCCCTCAGCTCAATCTCCTCTGCAGTCCTAAATACACAATGGCCAACATCTCGGATGATGCGAGGTGAAAATAGTTACTATAAATGTGCAATTCTAAACAAAACTAAATAAAGCAAAACATGGGTGTTATTTTGCATAGCTCAAATATAATTGCAGGGATTGTGCTGGATAGATGATCCATAATTTGTAATATTTGGTTTCACATTCGCACTTAAGAAAAATAATTAACTTGTTTAGTGCCTTTTCTGTCCTCAATGTCCAAAAGCACTTCACAACCAATGAATTACTTTTTTTTTGGTGTAGTCACTATTACGTAGGCAGAAACTGTACTTAAGCTCCCTTATTGGCTCAGTTGGTGGAGAGTAAGTGCGCGAGCTACAGAGCTGGTGGTCCTCGGTTCCATTCCTGGTCTGTGCTAAATTAGCTGATCGCAGCCAAGGTTCTGGCTCCTAATCAAATTAATTAAGGAAGACTTGCATTTCTCTCGTGCCTTTCACGACCTCAGGACATCCCATAAGAACATAAGTAATGGAGCAGGAATGGGCCATACGGCCCCTCGAGCCTGCTCCACCATTCAATAAGACCATGGCTGATCTTCGACCTCAACTCCACTTTCTCGCCCGATCCCCATATCCCTTGATTCCCCTAGAGTCCAAAAATCTATCGATCTCAGCCTTGAATATACTCAAAGACTGAGCCTCCACAGTCCTCTGAGGTAGAGAATTCCAAAGATTCACAACCCTCAGAAGAAATTTCTCATCTCTGTCCTAAATGGCCGACCCCTTATCCTGAGACTATGTCCCCTAGTTCTACACTCTCCAGCCAGGGGGAAACAGCCACTCAGCATCTACCCTGTCAAGCTCTCTCAGAATCTCATAAGTTTCAATAAGATCACCTCTCATTCTTCTAAACTCCCAAAGCACTTTACAGCCAATGAAGTACTTTTTAAAGTGTAGTCACTGTTGTAATGCAGGGAAACATGGAAGCCAATTTGCACACAGCAAGCTCCCACCAACAGCAATATGATGACAGCCAGATAATTTTTTTTAATGATGGTGATTCAGGGATAAATATTGGCCGGAACACCAGGGAGAACTCCCTTGTTCTTCTTCGAAATAGTGCCATGGGAACTTTTACGTCCACCTGAGGGGGCAGACGAGGCCTTGGTTCAACATCTCATCAGACAGACGGCACCTCTGACAGTGCAGCACTCCCTCAGCACTGCACTGGGAGTGCCAGCCTGGATTATGGGCTCAAGTGTCAAAAATGTGCGGGTTAGGTTGATTTGGCTATGATAAATTGACCCTTAGTGTTAGGGGGGGATTAAATATGTGGGGTTATGGGGATAGGATGGGATATGTTAGGTTGGGAATTAAATATGTGGGGTTACGGGGATAGGGTGGGATAGGTGCAGGCTCGATGTGGGGATTCTGTGTGAGAAAGCAAGGACAGGGTACTGGATTTGGATGATCAGCCATGATCGTATTGAATGGTGGAGCAGGCTCGATGGGCCGAATGGCCTACTCCTGCTCCTAGTTTCTATGTTTCTATGTAAGTGTCTGGAGTGGGACTTGAACCCACAACCTTCTGACGCGGAGGCGAGAGTGCTGCCCACTGAGCCCTGTTAAGAAGTATCTGGGTGAGGGTTATAAGAATTAGAACAGGATCATGCTCAGTTGTGATGTACCTTGTGATCGAAAACTCTACCAACACTTATTGTATGGGCTCACGGACATGGATATGGGAACAGGGTGGATTGGACTGTTTATTAAAATGATTTGCTCGCGTGGAAAGTAAATGGCAATGTGGACTAGTTGGGCCAAATGGCCTGTTAGCAGGTTGTAATTTCTACGTATAGTACCGCCAATGGAGCAAATGAGACAGGATCATTAGACTTCATTGTGCAGCAGTTGCAGAGAAACTCAAAGTTTGGCCACTGCACTGGAGGGCCGAGGCTTCACAGCTATATCATTCTGCAAGTTCGAAAAGGTGCAGAAATGGAAAGAGGTTAAAAACGGTTGTAGATCTTTGTCACAACAGTTCCGAGAAGGGGCTACTCCTGGAACATTAACGTGTTTCTCAGATGCTGACTGATCGGCTGTGTGTTGCCAGCACCGGGTTTGTATTTTTAGATTTCCATCATCCAGTTTTTCCATTTTATTCCCGAGTGATCAATTCTTCTTGTAGCAATTTATGGCGGCGAGTCTGAGCTTTGAAAATTCCCTGCACCGGAGTCCCAAGCGTGCCACAGATTGCGCTTCTGGTTGTGCAAGGGGCTGGAGAGGCCAGAACATTATTTAGTTTTGCCTTGTGCCTTTGGCACTTGGCAACATGTTCAACCTCGTAAGATTTTCTTTTGGTGGAAAGTCTGTGATTGGAAGAGTCACAGACATTTCACAGCAGTCGGAACATTTGAAAACCAAAGAGAGATTCTTTGGTCCCAGTAACGATCGCTGCCGTACAGAAAGCAACGAGTAGCTCAGCTTACTGAGAGCCAAGGCCAAAGTAACCTCATTTCTGTGCCCAGTTCTGACAGGGAATTCATCCACCCCATGGTACCTTTAACATTTTTATAAATTTTAAAATAATATTCATTTCTAAAAGTATATATATTTTAAGTGAAACGTATCAGGAGAGGCGAGAGTAGCTGCCGTTGACATCAAGGCAGCTTTCGACTGAGTATGGCACCAAGGAGTCCTAGCAAAACTGAAGTCAATGGGAGTCAAAGGCAAACCCCTCGAGTGGCTGGAGTCATACTTGAAACAAAGGAAGATGGTTGTGGTTTCCAGAGGCCAGTCATCACAGCCCCAGGACATCGCTGCAGGAGTTCCTCAGGGCAGCATTCTCAGCCCAACACTGACCCTCCCTCCATCATAAAGTCAGAAGTGGGGCTATGCTGACTATTCCACAATGTTTAGCTCCATTCTTCCAATCATGAAACAACCCATGTTGGCGTCAAGCAGAACCTGGATAACATTGAGGCTTAGGCTGACAAGTGGCAGGTAGCAACCATTTCAAAAAAGAGAAAGCCCAGTCATCTCCCCATGACATTCAACAACACCACCACTGCTTAGTCGTCATCCCCCCCCACCCCCCACTATCAATATCTTAAGGGTCACCATTGACCATAAGCTTAACCGGACAAGCCATATCAGCACCATGGCTACAAGAGCAGGACCGTGACTGGGTACAACTGTGACAAGTGGCTCACCTCCTCAAAGCCTCAACACTATTTACAAGGTTCAAGTCAGGAGAGTATTGGAATACTCACCACTCGCTGGATGGGTGCAGCCACAATAACACAAAAAGCTCGACAACATACAGGACGGAGCAGTTTGCTTGATTGGTGCCCCTGCCACTGGACTCAACATCTATTCCTTCCACCACCAGCACACCATTGCTTCAGTATATACGAACAACAGGATGCACTGCAGCAACTCGTCGAGGTTAATTGGACAGCAACCCCTACCACAACTATCAAGTCACACACCATTATGACAGACATATATTAGTTCCTTCATCATCAATGTGTCAATATCCTGGAATTCCCGACACCACCGTGGGAGCATCATCACCACAAGGACGACAGCAGCTCAAGGAAAAGGCCTACCATCGTCTTCTCAGGACGACAAGGGAATGGGCATTAAATGTGGCCTCACCAGTGTCACCCATCTCCCGAGAACAAACAGAAATATTTAAAAAAACTCGAGAACAAGGCAATTTGTAGGAACTTTCAAGTTTTTTTGTTGTGCTGTGTTGTACAGGTTACAGGCTCTCAAAGCCTGTGGATTTAAAAATGAGTCTCTATGGATTAATGTGCAAAGTAGATATGGGAAATTTCAATAATGGCAAGGTTCTGGTGAGAAATCTCATTTGTTACAAAGTAACAGTGCAAGTACGATATGCTTTGCTTGAAATGCTTATTATGTGCTGCCTGTGGTGACTTTTGTCACTCATTCAACTCAGAGGGTCTACTTCTGCACACCAATCCTATCAGACTGCATTGCGTATCCTAAACCTTGCTGCTCAATCTCCCATCTTTACACCGCAAGACAGATTCAGCAACAGGTAACTGCGCATGTGCGAGATTCAATCCTGCATAGCTGCTCTGAATTTGTGAGGGCAACTTTAAAGCAACCAGCCTTGCACAAATCCTGCGCATGAGCAGTTAGTGCAAAATTGCATTCTCAACTTGGCCTATCTGGTGTGCACCTTTCCAGAGTATGAGGGGAAGGTCTTTAACAGACCAGCAATGTCAAAAATGTATCACTGGCCCATGGGGATGGGTTGAGAGATCAGCCACCATGTCAACTAGACCAAAAGGGCAGTGATCCTAACGTACATACTTCTGGCAGCCACTGTTTCATGCCTGCTGCTGCCAGCTACCCAGCAAGAGGCACCTGGAAAAATGCCTTCCAAAAGGAGTATGTACATCTGCAGTTGCATTGCTGTTGCCTTGCTTACGTCACTAGTCATCCCATGAACTATTAACGCAGCACGAACACCACCACCAGAAGAGGGACTGGAAGAAAAGAGCTGAGAAAGTAAAGTTTCAATCTCAAGAAAGAAACGTTGCACCGTAAATATAGGGAAAGAAACAGGAATTTATAGTATTTTACAAAAAAGATTAAATCTCTCCGGTCTCAGTGGGTTGTTAAAAAAATTGACTTGGTACAGCCATGAACTAGTAAATACAACTAATGTATGAAAAAACCTTAACTGGATTAAATAAAAATTAAAAGTATTGGTTTTGTATTTTTCTCCCATTTCATAATTTTTTGTGATGACATATTGCATATATGTGCATACCGTATTTTAAATTGTTGTCACTAATATCTTGGTAATGTGAAACGGATGTATCAAATATTAACACCCTGTCCACTTAAAACGATGAAAAGTCAGTATGTGTCCTACCAAACGTGGTAGTATCTGAAGAGAGCATTTCAAGCTGGGTAGCACTAGGGTGCATACTAGTGGTTGCAAGTCTGTCACTGGCATTGGTGGAAGCAATCTGAGGTAATGGATATTGTAAATCAAGAAATATCAATACAAAGAATATTACTCAAGGCTGCCAGTACCTTTGTGCTAAGACACATTTACAGTAACTGCGTAAAGTTAAGATTCATCGCAAATTTAAATTTGCAAAAAGAACATTTCTCGAACAGCAAAAACTTCCTGATTGACAGCATCTTACAAGAATTGTATTGGCAAAACATTAAGCTGTGTTGGCTTAAGTGTAATTTTTCCTACAGCATTTCTACCAATACATTAAACAAGTCAGGTGACAACAGTTTAATACAGGCAGCATTGTGCATTGCAAAACCAAACCAAAGCCAACGGAAGTGAACTACCTCCAGAATTTAGCAAGGTTAACATCTAAAGCTGGCACTGTTACTAAAATCTCTAAAAGTTCCTGAGTTTCAACAGTGACTGCCATTAACCCAAATGGTTTTCAGGGCCTGAACAATCCAGATAGGTTTATTCACTTCTAGGCTTATTTTCTGACTCTCACGGGCAGACGTTGTTTTCCCCTCCCATTTTCTGCTTCTCCTGGTGCCATACAAAACATCTCCAAAACATAAACTTTTTTGAAAGTCAGTCAGTCAGATACTGAACTGCAATTACCAGTATTTTGTTTTTATTTCAGATTCCCAACATTTATTTTGCTGCCATAACTGACAGTGAACTTCTAAAGACCGACACACCATTGTCTGTAGACAGCAGTCTATTTGACTGTATGAACACAAAGATTTTCCTTGTGTTAAAAACAGATTTCCACACTGCTAGCCAGCCAATAACAAGAAAATTGCAGAAATGTCTTAAATTCAGTTATTTTGTTGGACTGGGGGGGGGTAGGGGATGTTGTGCTACAGTAAAAGTTTAGATATGGTGTACTGTACAAGGCTAATTGTGATTTCTAAAATGCCAACATGGCGCACTCTATATTCTGGTAGTGATCGATGAAGCTTAGAGTCGTGTAATATGGAAACCTAATCAACACCTCTCCTCACCACTGCTATCTAGAGGAGTACGGGTGGAAACAAAGTTACACTGACAAACTTGACTTCAATACAGCTGGACTCATTCAAATACTACAGGGGCGAGGGTTGTAAATGCAAGTGTACTGCTTCAAAGTTCAAAGTGAGTGGGAAGGCTGCCAGAAATTTGTGCCATACTGAGAGCTCTTCAGAGAACAAAATGTTCAAGGAAATAAATAAAAACAAAGCAAAGCTTTGAGGATTAAAAAAAACAAAATTAACAGACAGCATAAAATTTAACAAACAAAATTTATTAGAAGAATAGTGTTTTTGTACCGAAACTGAGCCTAGCAACCAGTGAGTACTACAAACACATTACAGTTAGAATTTGTGTTATTTGTTAAAACTCCATGTTATTCTTATGCGATAACAATCAAAAATTCCCACATGCACAGAGACAGAATCAATGTTTTCCAACATACTGTACAATGCAAAGGACCTCACAAATTACAAAAAATCTAAAAGTACTGGTCACTTACAGTAAGACACAGGGTATTTCAGTATTCCAGTTGAAATTAATTTGCATTTTTAAAACAAATCAATTAACAGTAGTGCAAAAAAATCATAAGTGCCACAACAGCAGTACAAAACATTGCTAATAAATGGACACAGAATCAAGAAATACATTTATAAACGACGGCAAAATAAGCTTTTAAAAAAAATTCGACAATTCTTTCGGACTGTAAACTGTTATAATAAGAGGTCAAGCAGACCAAATGGGCACCCGTTTTTTGAACATTACCTGAATCTGGGAAGATGAGCTAGTTTAAGAATGGGGCAGTATTGGGAACGGTCAAGGTAGCAGTGCTCAAAATCTGGCCGGGGCTATTTGTGGTCACGTGTACCTCAGCAGACTTGCGGCACCACACGTCACTGGGCTTTAAATCATAAGCCTGCCTCTCCATCACATGGTCAAACCAGGATACGTACATAAAGAGGGAGAGACAAACAAATCTTAAGCAAGTCACTGCTCAAGATTATGGGCCTCAACAAAACGATAAGATAACACCCCTGCAGTAAAGCAACATCCAGTGACATTATAGATTATTAAGGGAGGGCTGGATATGACACACACCTTACTCCCAACTCAACTGGTTAGCAGCTGTAGCTTACACTGAATATTCTGCAGCCAACACTAGTAGAAATTCCTGAAATATGAGATTGAGGTAATGTGCTTTTGACAATAAAAGTACAGTTTATTAAAGTGTGAGTGTATAATTCTGAGGTATTAATAGTGTCTTTGATATTGATCAGCACAGCCAGAAAGCTTTGTTGCCATTTTTGACGGATTGTGCGGGGCTCTTCTGACACCACGAGTTCTGGTGGAGAGTCCCACCTGAAACATTAACCTTTACTTCGCCCTTTCAGATGATGACTGATCTGCAATTACCAGTATTTTGTATTTATTTCAGATTCCCAACATTTACTTTGCTGCTGTAACTGACAGTGAATTTCTAAAGACTGATGTACCATTGTCTGTAGACAGCAGTCTATGTGACTGTATGAACACACAGATTTTCCTTGTGTAAAACGCATTTCCACACTGCTAGACAGCCAATGAGAAAATTGCAGAAATTTCTTAAATTCAGTTATTTTGTTGGAGGTGGTGGGAAAGGGATGTTGTACTACAGTAGAAGTTTAGATATGGCGTATTGTATAGGGCCAATTGTGGTTTCTAAAATGCCAACATGGCCCACTCTATATTCTGGTACCTGATCCATGAAGCTTAGAGTCGTGTAATATGGAAACCTAATCAACACCTCTCCTCACCACTGCTATCTAAAGAGGAGTACGGGGGAGGGGGGGAAATAAACAAAGTTACATTGCCAGACTTGACTTTAATACAGCTCAAATACTAAACTAATTAACAAGCACAGCTCTTTGTACTAGGAGTATTGTGCCTGCATTGTCTGGGCAGGAGTCACCAATTTAGAGACCATTGAAAAAACACAGCAAATCTGATTTAATACCAGTAAGTAATTCCCACATAACACTCCAGATTTTTTTTGCTAGAGAATATTAAACCTTTTAAAGGGAAATCAGCCAGACAAATGTGTCCCACTGCTGAATCAATGCAGACTCCACCCTATGTCTACCATGTAAATAGGATTAAAAATCGACTTTTAAAATGGGGGGGTGGGTGGAAAACAACACCAGGTTTTGAAATTTGCAGTACAAAGACCATCGACTCTGCCTTCTACCCCACCCCTATGATTCACTCGTGCAACTTCACAGCCACTCATTCAATGTATCGCTATGTCTGGATACTGTAGCTGGTTTCACTGGGTATTTAGACTGGGTAGTTATTCACTGGGTATTTATTCACTTCACCCGACGAAGGAGTAGTAAGCTCCGAAAGCTTGTGATTTCAAATAAAACTGTTGGACTATAACCTGGTGTTGTGCGACCTCTCTATTTAGACAATGGCAGCAAAATATAATCATGCACTATCCCGTGAGCACCCCACTCCCCCGTCGGCCTCGCTCTAAAAAGTGATCACATGTAATTCGGCGTGTATGACACAGCAATATGTCTTCACACTGTGGTACATGCTAATTTTACACAAGACAGATTTAGTGGGATAATACCAGGGATTAGAGATTTAAGAAAACACTCGAGCTGAGGTTAAAGGGGGATCTAGTACAATTTGATATAGTTTGTCCCTTCAGCCCCAACCTACAAAAATTGGCAATTATAAACAGCTGAATTTCTACAAACATTTAAAAAATGTAAACAGTATTGTTGAAATAAGGTGCGTTCAGAAAACAGAGCCCAGGAAGTCTGTACAGAAACACACAATTGTGGAGACAGAATGCCGCTATAAATGTCAGAGGCACTGTGTAGAAAAAACGCAGCTTCAGTTTGGCGGACTAGGTTTTTGTTAAACTGAGTAAAATCAACATTCACCAACAGATGTGCTGTAACACTTAAAAAAGTCACTATTAGATTTAACAATCTAGCTTAAAGTACCTGCACTAAGTAAGTGGTTTTGAAGTAGTGTGTCAAATGTCCCTGAGGGTTTTCTTAAAACAGTAATAGTTAGAGGTGCTATTTTTTTTTTAAAGTCACTTATTCTTCTTAGTTAACATAAAAACACACAGTACAGCACAACCAGCACAATTGAAACAACCAAAGGGATTATTAAAACCAAAAAGGGTTTGTTTCTTTGATGTGCATCTAAGTAATGACAGTTCATACAGCTCTTCCATTTTCTTCCTCCATCATCTTAAAACTGTTGCTTTCCAATGTGATGTGTGCCTTCATCTTTGTACCACACAAGCCAATATAATTCTCGTGAAATATCTTTTGTATTTTATAGGGACATCACAATTGTGACAAGTTACAGTGACATCACTGGAATCTGTCTGCAATCAACAGAGCCTGCATTTAAAATGGGACATTTCCATCAACTTCTTTGGATTATAATTACTTAGCTAACAAGTGGTAATGATTAGAATACGTGATGAGGAGTCATGTGATACAATTTACATCTGACTTTTGGCATTGACACAATCTCATCTGTTGCTAAGAGTATAACGAGGTATAAATCGCAGCCTGTGGTATTTTATCATGTATCCGTCATTCCTCTTGTACATAGAAGTTCTCCTCTCAAAAAGTGTGGTTTATTAATGAAATGACAAAAAAAAATTGGCCATAGAAACATAGAAGATTGGAGCAGGAGTAGGCCATTCGGCCCCTCGAGCCTGCTCCGCCATTCAATGCGATCATGGCTGATCATCCAAATTCAGTAACCTGTCCCTGCTTTCTCCCCATATCCCTTGATCCCCTTAGCCTTAAGAAATATATCCAACTCCTTCTTGAACATATTTAATGAATTGGACTCAACTGTCTTCTGTGGTAGAGAATTCCACAGGTTCACCACTCTCTGGGTGAAGAAATTCCTCATCTCAGTCCTAAATGGCTTACCACTTATCCTTAGACTGTGACCCCTGGTTCTGGACTCCCCCGCCATCGGGAACAGCCTTCCTGCATCTAGTCTGTCCAGTCCCATTAGAATTTTATAAGTTTCAATGAGATCCCCTCTCATTCTTCTAAACTCTAGCGCATATAAGCCTAATCGACCCAATCTCTCTTCATACATCATTCCTGCCATCCCAGGTATCAGTCTGGTGAATCTTCGCTGCACTCCCTCCATGGCAAGAACATCCTTCCTCAGATAAGGCGACCAAAACTGCACACAACTCACCAAGGCCCTGTACAACTGCAGCAAGACATCCTTGCTCCTGTACTCAAATCCTCTCGCTATGAAGGCCAACATACCATTTGCCTTCTTAACCGCATGCTGCACCTGCATGCTTACCTTCAGCGACTGGTGCACAAGGACACCCAGGTCTTGTTGCACTTCCCCTTTTCCCAATCTATTGCCGTTCAGATAATAATCTGTCTTCCTGTTTTTGCCACCAAAGTGGATAACCTCGTATTTATCCACATTATACTGCATCTGCCATGCATCTGCCCAATCACCCAACCTGTCCAAATCATCCTGGAGTTTCTCTGCATCCTCCTCACAGCACACACGCCCACCCAGCTTTGTGTCGTCTGCAAACTTGGAGATATTACATCTAGTTCCCTCGTCTAGATCATTAATATATTTGTGAATAACTGGGGTCCTAGCACCGATCCCTGCGGTACCCCACTAGTCACTGCCTGCCACTCGGAAAAAGACCCGTTTATTCCAACTCTTTGCTTCCTGTCTGCCAACCAGTTCTCTATCCAAGTCAGTACCTTACCCCCAATCCCATGTGCTTTAACTTTGCACGCTAATCTCTTATGCGGGACCTTATCGAAAGCCTTCTGAAAGTCCAAATACACCACATCCACTGGTTCTCCCTTATCTATTCTACCAGTTACATCCTCAAAAAATTCCAGTAGATTAGTCAAGCATGATTTACCTTTTGTAAATCCATGTTGACTTTGTCCGATCCTGTCACTGTTTTCCAAGTGCTCTGCTATTACATCTTTTATAATGGACTCTAGCATTTTGCCCACTACCGATGTCAGGCTTACCGGTCCATCTCATTACAAAATCTTTAGTGTGTATAGAGAAGATGGCATTAGCGACTGTGTGAGGAACCTAAAAAACCTGCAGCAACCCAGCAGGATGAAGGAAAATACGTGAAGGCAAGGAATGTAAAGAGCAACTGGGGAACTTAAGTATTCCATATTCTAAGCATGTATATCTTCTCATACTTGGCTCTACTCATCTCTTACCACAATAACAGAAGACAATACTTCCCAGTAATCCAGATACCTGATCAGTATTTTCTACTACAACCTTAACCAATTCATCAAAAAAGTTCCAGAAAATCAAGCTCAAGTTTAAAGCCCTCCAGCTGGGGTAAACAGTAAAGTTGCTACAACTGGCATTTGGTATCTTTGGGCTGTGTTTGGGGGGCGGTGAAAGAAGATGGGAGTGCACGTGCAGATGTTGAGTAAGGAAACTATCAGGCTCTGTTGCAATTCCAGCCAACAACAACAACAAGTATTTATATAGCACCTTTAACGTAGTAAAACGTCCCAAGGCACTTCACAGGAGCATTATAAGACGGTTAAATAGCCTTCCAACATTCACGGTCAAGGCTTTTCACACAAATAAAGGCCATTTGGGAAAGGTCCTGGAAACTGAGAGAAAATGGTGAGAAAAAATACCTGAGTTTCAAGCTGCTTGTGAAACGAGATGCACATCAAAAAGAAACAAAGCCCACCTTTCTGTCAACATTTTAGTCTTTCCCCTCCCCCCTCCAAGCACGTAGCATATCAGAATCAGCAGATGCATTTTAAAAATTAAAAACAGAGGCATTTTACATCATGAATATACTGCACACACCACAGACCTGGAAACAAAGTAGTGGCATTTAAAAATCTGGAACGAATAGATTTGAAATGCCTCAACAGATATATACTGTACAGTCCGTTTTTCTGCTTTGAAACAGGGAACAAGTGCAGCTATAATAAATTGACAAATTATTCTGAGCATCCCGACATGTTCACAGTCAATACTGCAGCCAGATTTTCCTGAACTCTCTAAAGTAGCCTCTCTTATCATTGCTGCGTCAGGTATGATGAGCCATAAATCACGTCCAGAATGCAGAATATTTCAAACTCTGGGCAGGCCCAATATGTTCACTATAGTCACCCCAAGAAAAGCTGCTTTCCTGTAAACAAGCTTTGGGAAGTTATTCCCAACCTCATCACTCCCTTATGTACCAACTCCCCCCGACCCCTAAGAATGCAAATTCTTAAACTGGGTTGGTTGTAAATGTGTGTAAAAATCGGTAAATTTAGTACATTTATATGGAGGAATATATTATATATATAGTCCACATTCACTGGTAAGACTTTGAGGCAATAATCTATATACATTTTGCAACTTTCCTCCCCTCCTCTCTCTCGAGCATGTGGACTCTTGTTGGGGTGATTCCAAAGGTACTTTAGGTACCTCACACAAGTAGATTACTCAATCATAAATGGATACACAACCAAGCACCGGACGTTCACAAGAGCACCAATATCCAGCTGGGATCCTGACTGGCTAACTGTAGCCCACCAACTGCTGGCCCTGCGGAGATTTGGTAGCTCAGTACAGACATGGGATTGAACCTCAGATCTTTTAGTCTGTATTACTTAATGCTGCATTGGGCAGTATCTTTACCCACCTGGCCATCAGAAGACCAATACTTTTTTAAGCTAGTAAAAATCCGTGCAAAGTGCATGGAGGATATGCAAGAGGAGAAATGAAACACTGATCCAGCAAACTGCAACAGTAAGAGATCTCTTCCATTCCCTCCCCTTCAAAAAAGGTCACGGCTGCATGCAAGAGCCCATTTGGTTAGAACCCTGGGCCGTATCAAATTAAAAACAAGATTAGGGATTACATAGTACTGCTTTCAGTTCTTCAATGGACCATCAACCAAATACTGGTTGTTGTCACTATCCAAGCAGTAACCAGAACTGGACTTATTTCACACACAGCCTGTTGTCATATGCCAGTTTTCAGTCCAGCTGGGAGTTAACTGCTGGTTGCACATGTAACATCATTCTCCCTACTGATCAAATAGTGCTTGGGAAATCAGAAAACTGTCATTGTCCACTGTTTCCTGGTGCTGCAGAAGTAATTTTACATAAACCCTGTCTTCCAGCACAGAGGATGTGCCTGTTGCTGAAACACAAAGGTTAGTAATTTTCAGTCACGTTTACTGTGCTGAAGGATGGACCACATCTATAAAAGATCTGCTGCTCGGTCAAGGTTTTTGCCCTCTAATCCGGCAAAAAAAAATCAAGAAGTAGAGAAAATACCCGACCATTTTAACCTTGATATGTTAACTCTGGAATGCAGAGCAACTGAAACTGGCTTCAGTATCGAATGATGAACAATTTCAGGCTTACAATAAAAGACAACTACATTACGCACAAAGATTACTTTACACAGACAGTATTGTCACTAGGATTTCAATAAAACATGATGGTAGGAGTGAGGAACTTTCACATTATGTCCACTTGAATTGTGAAAAGCACTCAGAATGCAATTATAAATTCGGTCCTCTCAAAATGGGCTGTGTCTGCACAGAGCATTGAGTCTGTAACATCAGGGTAAATACTGATGGTTACTGCTCTGTCACTGACGGTGTTAGTGATGGAAGCGATTTGAGATGAATTATCATACACGTGCACTGGCACACCATTAAAACATATTAAATGTAATTTTTTCCTATAGCTTGTTGGTACCAATACACTAAATAAACCTAGTGACAACAAAGACAAGGATGACATTATGAATTATGGTATTAAAGAGTACTTTTGATATAAACTGAAGACTTGTAGGAAGCTAGCCTTGGGAAAGGGGGAAAAGATTATTTTTAAAAAGACCTGTATGACAGCGAAGTGAGAATGAATACATCAGAAAGAGTACTGTGTAATACTGAGAAGCACTACAGCAGTCAATCCCTCATTTACTGTAGGTTATAAAGCAGAGAAATGTGAGCATTTGGTCATCGAAATGTACAGGAGTGATACAAGTCCGTAAACACTTAGAAAATACTGCACTGTTAAAGAGTATCATCGCTTTCATTCTGCTCTATTTATACATACATTACAAACTTCAATCTACCATCTAGGTTTCCAAATTCAGATTTTAAATGATATACAGTTTTTTTTTTTTTAAAAGAAAGTTTACACAGTAACAATACCTTCAAGGGCTAGGCACACCATTTAATGAATCCATTCTGGACATAATACTGACTCAATGTCACTTCAAATCAAATTCAAGAACTTTGTGAAGAGCAAAGCATGATGATGATGATGATGCAATAGGATATCTGCTACAGAGAATTTTGTCCACTCTAATCCCTTCACTGATAGATTGAACAAGATTTCTGTTCACGAACAGCTGGGAAACATAAAATGGGATTCCAGCATTGATAAGCTCTTTAATCTTTTTAAATTAAGGCAAAATAAAAATAAAGCTGCAATCTTTAGACCATGTAGGTGTGAAATAATTTGGCAAATCATGTTCTAAATATAGTTACTACTGCCAAAACGGCCCTGCTCTTTACAGTTGTGTTGCCGTTAGCCATCTAATGTTTCACAAATGAGGTACCTTGCTCCTGACCTGAAACAGCTCTTTAAAGCCTTGGTCATAGTTTCCATGGCAACCTGTTATCTGGATTAGAAGTCAGGCAAAAAAATGTGCATTGTACAGCTTGTGAATCAAAATTACATTCAAACAAAATCTCGATGTGTCACAATTTTGGGTGGGGGAAAAAACCCATTGCGAAAATGGGTTGATAATTTTAAAAATGAGATTGGAATGGGAAATTCAAGGCTGGATTCAAAATTTGCAATGATTTGTTGCAAACACAATTAAATTAAGGAACCCACACTAGAAGAAAAAATATATAAAGTGATGGGAAAAAAAGCTTACTCCATCCATCCCTGCAACATATTAAAATTTTAATATTGTAAACTGTGTTCAAGCAACACCAGCTGAAAGAGGCACGTGGAACCTGTGTGTTTAGCTTTGTTATAATGGATCAGGATTCCCAAGGAGCTGATGCTTGCAATTTACCTATTAACGAAATCTGCATGAGGTATAAAATTGAAAACTGCACAAGTGAAGAATGACAACAAATGGCATATCAGCTTTTAATACAGATCTCAAAACTGACTCACACCATCTAATGGGACGAGTGGGTCCAGAGGCCAATTCACCAAAAGCATTTTTTTTTGGTGAAGGTGGGAAATCCTTCAATTTTCGCCCCAGGCTATGTACCAGTTAGGCCCAAGAGAGCAGGTACCCGACCTCATTTGGAGGCATTAAGCCTATGCTCCCATTACTGCTGAAGATGCTCCAACATGCTGTATCACTAAGGCATGCAAGGATGTGTTTTGATAAAAACCCTGTTTCGATAATGCTTTTCCCATCCAGTTTCAAAGTAGGCAGAGCTACCAACTTCTCTCCCTCCTATCCCAAATGTTTGTATTTTGCACTTAAATGTTTTTTTGATTCCATCTCCGTGAAGTGCTTTGAGACATTTTCTATGTTAAAAGGCGCTGTATAATGCAAGTTGTTGCTGTTGTGTGACAATACTGTTCTGCTCCAGATTTCTGTGAAAACACACCGCAGATTATGACATTTTGTAAAGAACGAATGTAGTTTGCCTGGCATTCATAGGAAACAAACCAATAGAACTATTTTTCCTTGTTTTTGTGCTCATTAAGAGCTGGGAGATGTTAGTGCTCCAGAATGGAACTCTTTCCATCTGAAGCAGCCAGCGACAGCATCAAGCACTGCCAGATTAGGTATAAGATTGTTAGATAGAGTAAAGTTCCTTCTACTTCGCCTCAACACGACTCAACCCAAAACTCAGAACACCCCTCTACTGCACCAATGTGTTATTCTTTTCATTTCCCACCAGCCATCTGAGTGAAATTGTCAATTTAGTGCCAAATTAGTAGTTTTACAATGTGGGTCTATGCTGACTAGGAACTGCATTAAGCTTGTCCAAATTCACTTCACAAAGGACTCTTCACACATTTTACGGTTTCCCACAATTCTAACAAGTTATGTGATTGAAGAAGGGCAAGTAACAAGGGTAATTTACTTGGAGATTAGATCACATTATACTATCCTCCAATTACTGCTAATACTAATGCCCCTGTTCATTTTCTAGCAGTGTTAATCTTCATTATTGTGGATGCAACTATTATATTGATGCAACAAATATACTCAACGCTACAGTATAGAAATTACATCCAGTTAAACAGGTAGTCTTAACAGTTTTTTTAAGTGCTTTTTAGAATGGATTTCATTTCTATTAACAGGATGGTGTGCCCAGTTGTTTTTTTTTAGTAATGTTAGTGCATTTTTTTTTTAACACTACAGTATTCATGCAGTCATAACAAGCAGGGGTAGCATGTCCCTGCTTCCATTATTATCCCTCTTTTTCCTTTCTCTCACCCCAATTGAAAATATTCTGGGTCCATACTTGCAAAAGGCAGGCACAGAAACAAGCCACCCAAAATTTAGCAAGATGTGTTGAGCCAGGCAGCGTTTTTGTGAATACAGTTCTTGGGTTGCCAAATTTTACAGTCTAAAGGCCAGATAATCAATGTGCTAGGAAGTAACAGTAAATGTTTGCAATTTCAAGAATTCTTTATGTTGCAAGAAGACACACCAGAAAACTGCATGGCTCCAGCACGGGTCTCAAATATTTTCTGGTTGTTAGTTAATAATTATACCTCTCCAAAAAAGAATATAGTTAGCATTCCAACTGGAATGGAGGTTCAATACATTAGCAAAAAGAAAAAATGACAAGATAACATTTCATTTTAGTGCTTTAGAATAAATAAATAAATATAAATAAATAAATAAATAAAATCAGTGAAGCAGAGGCTGGCCACAATCAGTTCACTTTACATTAAATAATAAATTCATTTAAAATATCATAAATAATTCAACAGAATTTTTTCCCAAGTCACAGAGAAATGGATATGAAAAATTCAGGAGAACTTCTTCCTCACATTTCTTCTCCAAAAGAAACAATATGAAATGCTGAAAACATTTTGCCTGAAGTTGATATTTGTCTTGTCTGACAGCCTATTTTAAAGAGGCGGGATATAGAAAGCTGGCAATTACACGTCAGTGTAAGCTGCACGAGTGTTTATGTTTTGTAGAACCCATTGTTTTCAGAAGTCCTTTCTGTTGAATTCATGGAGAATGTTACATTACTAGAACCAAGCAGTTTCTGTAAGCAATTTTTGGGAAAATTAATGCTTTAACAAAGGAAGTGAATGAGTAGGGTTTAAATACATCAAACAAAAATCACCTCCAGTAAACAGCTACTGCAATATACTATAATGGGTTATGAATCTTTATAAATAAGGCTATAAGGCTACTGATCATAAAGAGGTGAGAAAGTCTCATAATACAATATTACAGTGAAGGTACCGCTTTCTCCATTTGATGTGAAGTAGTTGTGCATAATTAGGTATGAAGTATTAAGACAATTACAGTACAAGCACAGCACGATACAGTCAGCCATTTCACTGACATGAGTGAGCTGTGTTCTAGGTGAGCACTAGCATACAATCTACTATCTTTTCTCTTGTGTTTTGATTCAGATCCATCCCCAAGCCATTCTCTGGCCAGAATATATTTTGTTAAACTTGTAGCTTGATGTCACCACCCTCTTATACTTAGAAGCTGAGGAACTGTTTCAATTTTAACTCTTCCTATAGATACACAATTGTGTGTTTTTAAGGCAGTCACTTCAGATGACTAAACTGAAGCAAACATGTAGTCAGCACAGAAACAGTGGTGATCTGCCCCAAGACCACCACAAGCAAGCCTTGGTAATTGGATGTCAGGTTCCAGAAATTTTCCCAGCACATTTATGTACTGACTATTTCAAAATTATTATATGCACAAAAACAAATAATGAATCACAAATTAGGCATGAAAATTATACAACAGTTTAACTACTGCAACACATTTTAGAATTTTGAAATGCAGACTTAAGAAAAAAGGGGCAAGGTGCATCGAAATGTCCAATTGAATAAAACCACCTATTATTAAATTTCTTATCACAATTATCTGATCGGTATTAAATCTTTACTCTCACATTAACACTTTCTATCGTATGCAGGTTGAAATTATTAGAGTTCTTGAGTTGCTTTAACAGAAGACCTGGAGCCTTTCACCGTCACACATTAAGGTACTTTTACAATGATGCTGGGGCACCGGTCAGGGCCTGCGATTTTGGAATGCCATTCTGCTCTTTAGTTTACCAGCATGGCACCAGTCAGCAGCTTATGTATTTCCAAACTTAGGGAACTTTATGATGCCTTTCCCTCTTAACAAATATATGGCTGTACATTAACAAAAGTAGTGACTGCTAATATGGTCTCCAGTTAAGCAACCAGCATTACACCTAGAAGAGCCGGAAGTTGTTTAAAAACTACATTAAGAACCTGTTACGATGAATTTAAGGTGCAACACTAAAGATTAAACAAGATGTGAAAAGTTGAGTAAATTTAAAAGCTCCATGGTGCACTATCGCGGTGCATATCCATGTTAATGGAAAACATGTACCATCTTGATCAACATTTCATTTGCTTAGATGCAAATGTTAAATACCCCTCCTTCCAGTAAAAATAAATAAAATGTGTATGTAAAGTCCAATGAAATATCCTTGGAAAAAATGAGGGGGTTTAAAATAAACTGCCTTTTAGGCAGCAAAACTGCATTTCTATGGTAACTTGGTTATTTAAATAAAGTTATCTTCATAGCATCAGTTCCTTTGTCAACTTCTTCGAATCAACAGGAACGGCAGTTATCAATTATTCTATCCCATTTATATGTAGCCAAGAGATCAGTTGATACTTAACAATGACGAATACGGAACTGTTATTCAGTGCGTGCATGAAGCCACAAAACCTAACATGTCTGTCAAAACCAAAATATGCTGCTTTTCATGATTTGTCAACACACAACTACACTAGATCAAGACACCTCCGTTCAGTCCGTAAGGGGGACCCCGAGCTCCCGGTGGCCTGTCACTTTAATTCACCGCTTCACTCCCACTCTGACCTCACCGTCCTCGGCCTATTACACTGTTCCACGGAAGCGCAGCGTAAGCTCGAGGAACAGCACCTCATCTTTCGTTTAGGCACGCTACAGCCCTCTGGACTCAATATCGAGTTCAACAATTTTAGATCATAACCTCAGCTCCAATCACATTTATATTTTATTTTTATTTGTCCCCCCCCCCACCTTTTTTTTTCCTCCTAGAAGCTGGCAGCTGTCCTTCATTCTGCCAGTGGATTTCACACTTCATTCAGCCTTAATCTGTCACATTAACACCACCTCTAGCCTTGCATATCTCTTAATGTCTCTTAATGTCTCTTCATCTCCCCCTTTGTTCCTTTATCCCCTCCCCCTTTTCCCAGCTTTACCCTGGCCTTAAATCTATTTGATTTCCGGCTCTTCCCAGTTCTGATGAAAGGTCATCGACCTGAAACGTTAACTCTCTTTCTCTCTCTCCACGGATGCTGCCTGGCCTGCTGAGTTTTTCCAGCGTTTTCTGTTGTTATTCTAGATCAAGACAATTAGTCAACAAAACAACACAATGATTCAACAGCAAATAAGCCACCCTCTTGTACTGCACTATTCAAATAACACGAACACAGAAAATCCAAGGTTAACAAATCTTACTCCTCAAAACCAGTCAATTCACAACAGTGTGTAAATAGCTTATTTTAATTCATCGGCATTCTAGTTTAATTTCACTTAGAATTTGAAAATGGCAGAAAGGATGAACTGCAGCAGTGATAAGGTAAAACAACAATATTCATAAGAACATAACTCCAGAGCGAAAAAAGGTCATTCTGTCCACCAAGTTCAGACCATCCAGAGTCGATGCATGACTAACTCAAAACGCCCCACCTGTTGATCTCCTACTTTAAAGGAACACTGAAGCCCTGAAATGATGTCATGATGCCAAATGTACCAACGGTTAACGCAGCCTCTGAAACCCTTCTCTATACCGTCTGGGTCGCGACGCAACCCATTTATTTTAAATGAATGCCTCTACTAAAACAGCAAGAGGAATTTCAGATGAACACATCAAGATCTTCCCCAAGCATCACATGACAGCATCAGATCTGCTACTTCCAAGAGTTCTAAAATCCTCTTGGTTCCTTTTCTTTCTTGTGCAAATGTTACTTTGCCGTGCACCTCCTACAATAAGGGCAAACCCCCAACAACATAGCTCTTCAAGTTCACAACAGCAGGCCAGCAATAAATGTCCCTTAGATTTGCTCTCTCCCCCTCCTTTCCCTGTGTAGGGAAGTGATTGGCCACCATACCGACATTTTACCACAGCAGCACACCTGAGAACATAAACTGGGTAGAATAGAGGGATGGGGCAGGCGAGCAAGCCCGAGCCCTACCACATTCTGATGCTACAACGGGCTGCACCACCACACTGCCAACATTACCATGTTCATATTTTAAGGCACAGAAGTTCTGACATAGAGGGCATGTGTAATGAGAGAATAAAGAGAATTACCGATTTTATTCCTCAAGAACGACAAACCTAACAAGCCTTTCAATTGTGTTTAGAATAAACATTTAGTCAAACTCATGTTAGAATTCATTGTTTTAAAGTTACTTTGTGGAAATATAAATCTTATCCCACAATTTTGTATTCAACCCAACATACATGGTATAACTTTAAATTATGCCAAGGATACAAGCCAGTTTAAAATAACTATTTTCAACTCTTAATTACAAAGTTTATATGTTGTGCTCTTCAAATTTGCCTAACGTTGTTTCCCCCTTTCCTGTCTAGTTTTTATTTTAAACAAATTAAAGAACGATATGTTATCCACAGATTTGATTCTTTAAAACCCATTTAATAATGAAAATATGCAACAAAAAAAAAAATCACTTGTCAACTTCTACTCGTTCCAAATTTGTCAGTTCATTGTCCAATTCTGCAGAGCTATACTAGCAGAACAAATGGCCTTTCCTCCTGCATTGACCGGACTCTCCTGAAATTAGAGTGTTCTAAAACTTTTTTTTTAACATTACCTGCCACTTCAAGAGAGAATGCAAACAGTACTCCACATTTTTGGATTAGAAATATTTTAGTTCCTGCACAATGTTAAGAAGCTACAACTTTATCTCTGTAAACTCTTTCTAATCCCCTGATGGTGGTGGTGGTGGTGATGGGGGAAAGTTATGCCACCTTCATAGGAGGACAGTCGAAGTAGCCAAGGGTTTACCTAATCGATCTGTACAAGCCACAATTGTGCCCTCTTGTGGGGTCCATAATTAAGGCCATTAAGTCCCCCTACTTTGAAGATAAATCTAGCTCTTTTGTATGCAATCCAAATGGATTTATCAAATTTGAACTAACGCAAAGACAACATTTCATAACTGATACTATAGCTTTAAAACTTACCAAACGATCAGTTAGTAGCTCCACAGAACATTACCAAATTGCAGTGCCAACTTAAGAACGACTCACAGTGACAATTACCACAAAATGTGCTAGTACTTATTAAAAAGAAGCCACTACATGCTCTAATGCTCCAAATATGAAGAACAATTTGCATGAAGATAACCAATGTTGGTGAAGGCAGATCCGAGACTCACTGTACTGGAGTCTAAATTTAATCCTTTTAAAAAACATTTCCAAGTATAGAGATGCTGTTACAGCAAGACTTGTATACTGTTTAAGCATCATTAAAATACAAGACTCCACTTTATACTCACGTTGAACTTGTAAAACGAATTTTACAGTAATTGTCAAACAGGAAGTGTCAGTGAAGGAGGGGATTCCAATATTTGGTCCTCAACTTAATTAGTGAAACAGGATTATTTTAAACAAACGCCAGCAGGTTAACTAACCTTGCAACGCCAAATATTTGGTGATTATCATGAATTGGGGGGGGGGGGGGGGGGGGGCGCTGACCGTGCAGAGGTACAACCTCTTGTGGTTTCGGGTTCTGTGCTCCTCGCTGCCTCTTAGCTAGCTAGGCCTGTTTCCAATGATATCTAATAAAAGCGCAGCCATAACAAAACCTTCTTTTATTCAGCTACAGCCAGGCTACTCTGTTTCACCGCCCGACCGCTCTGCTGATCCATCTCAATTTGTTAAGAGTTTAAAAAGAAATAACAATTTATACCACCAGGGACTGAGCGCATCTAAAAAATGTTTTTTTTAAAGATATGTGGGTCAAAATAGCCAGACAACAGTGAAAGCCATACTCTCTCTCTGCTCAGCCTGTTAAATCGCTACAATCAACTTACATTTCATATAGATGGTTTCCAGTTCGCAATCATTCCATTGTCCCTGAACTCCATTAAGGGAAATTTGTCAAGACATAATTTTTTTCCAAAAAAAGATAGAACTACAGTAAGATCCCAGGAGCCCGCAAGCCTTGGTGAAAGGGACCTGAGGAGTCCCGCCCGCATCTGCCCCGATTGGCTCAGGGCACAGAACACCTCCTCGACTGGCTATTACACCTGTCAATCTGCAGCTTGTGAAGGCTGCAGCATGTGCCTGTTTCATTTTCATTAAAACGGGAAAAAAATTAAAAAATTGACATAAATTACCTAAAAAAATGTACACAATTAGCTCCAATAATATCTATTACTGTGATAGATATGTACAGAATTAGCTCCAATAATAAGCGTCAATTACTGTGATTTATTTTCAGCTCCTTACAACCCCACTCCCCTCCAGGCAAGCAATGAGATTACGGACACTTTGCCCCCATTCCTAAGGTTATTGATTTGATTTTATTGGGTGGGGAAGAACCAAAGCATTGTTGGAAGCCTGCAATACCAGCACACGCCTTGTATAGGATAGTTCCTCGCCACTCCAGATTATAAATCTCGTTGCCAGTTCAAGTCGAACAAGACTCAATGGAACCTTTTCCTTTATTGCAGAATTCTATATTTAGATATAATACATTCTACTTCAAAAACATTTGGGAAGTCAAATGTAAAGCAAATTCACCATTTTTGAATGATTTAAAAAAACCATTTAAAACACTTATGGTTTGATGTACCAAATTCCAAAATAAAATTAAAAAGGGGCAGGAAATAGTTTGGCCAATTATTCTTGATTTTTTTCTAAGCTAGGAATATGAATACCCAGGGTATAAATCTCCTATCAATTTCATGTCAAATGCATTTCTTGAACTGATGCGAGAGCAGGAAACGCGAATGCCATGAACAGTGCCTGGACTGCAGTATAGGTTACCAAGATTCAATTTAGCAACTCTATTTTATAGAAAGCTGCGTAAGTGTTCAGTGCTGATCCTGCTATAAGTGCTATTCACCTTGGTACTGCTAGTTTATAGCGCTTCAGAAGTCTGTCCCATGTTAAGTACAAACTCCTTTGTTACTGCATTGAAAAAAATGCACAAAGATTCAGAGAGCATTTAGAAAGAGATTACATTCAGACGTTTTCCTTTGCTGGACCAGAGTAGTACTGCTGTAAATAAAAATAGAAAATACTGGAAATACTCAGCAAGTCAGATGACATCAGTGGAGAGAGAAACAGAGTTAACGTTTCAGGTTGGTGACCTTTCAACAGGACTTAGTGTTCCCAGCATTTTCCGTTTTTATTTTAGATTTCCAGCATCCGCAGTATTTTCCTTTTGTTTTGGTACTGCTGTAAAGTTTGCTCGTTTTAAACAAAGAGTAATTGGTATTTTCAGTAGCAAAGGAGCTCTCCCTTTTGTTCCCCAACTCCCCCCACCACCCCGCCACCATGTTGTCTTTTCGAATTGTTGCTGTTCTATACTAGTGCTCACCCAGATACTAAAAGTACTAGCACCAACACAAAACCCTACTCAACTTTCGAATTGCTAGGACTGTGTTCCAGCTCGTCATCCAACTCTTGGGGCTCTGGACTGAGGAGTTTCAGCTTTTTCTTTGGCGGGTTTTTCAAAGTACCCAGCCTCTCTTTCACTTTGTACTCCAGGGTGCTGTGAGGGATTCCGTAGGTACTCTGCGCTTTCGAGACACTCATCTTTCCATTCATCACCACAGTGATAGCTTCTTCAAGGATCTCATTGTTGTACTGTCGGTAGCGTCCTCGCTTTTTTCTAGGCTGCTTTGAGTCGCCTTCTTGGTCAGAAGTGGCCCGCTGCTTGCTAGAGGTTGGCTGGTCCACATCTGAGCCCCAGGAATCATGTCCTCCATCAACCAAGCTCACCACCCCTTTCCTGTGCCACAAATTCTGCTTTGGAAGGATCACTCTGAGTTTCCTGTGAAGTGCGCTTTCAATCTGTGAATTCATGAGCAATGGGCTATAGGTATAATGATTTGTGGCATTGGTTTCACAAGAGAGATCCATTCCCCGAACCTGTGGTATCTTCAAATCCACTGAAGCTGAATGGCCTTGGTCTTTCTTCCCATCATGTTTTGTCTGAACCGATCCTCTCTGAAATGTAACCTGATGGAAAGGAAGTTCCTTGGTATCTGCAGATGTATCCTTTCCCCTGAATTTTACATGTTCCAAATTGAATTCATAATGTGGTTTGGCCCAGGGTGCCTCTCTGGCTAGTATTAAGTGCTGTCCACGGTGCTGAGATGCTGGTCCTAAATTGGATGTAGTAGATGCCTCATTCCTGCTTACTGGTTCCTCACCCTTTTGGGTTGATCGAGTCACCGGTATTTTGAGAACAACAGAAGATCCATAACTGTCCTGCGTCACTGTCTGAATGCTTCTTAGCGACTTTGGAAGTGCCCCTTCAATACTTTGCGATTCGCAGTCCAATTGTTGTTGGCCAGCTCTCCCAGGACGCCTAGGATTGGATGGAAGGAAACTCAGGTGAGCAGGACTTGCACAGGCAGGAAGGGATGGATGGGGTCACTCCTTTATTAGAAGACCTTGCTTGGGTAACATCACTTTATGAATCTATAGAATTTAACCACCTCAGCTTCTGCATCAATTTTAATTTTATTTTGTTTGAATAATTATTTATAAAATGGTTAGAAAATATTCACCAACAGTCTGAAATAGCTCAAACTGAGGCATTGGAATCAAAGCTCCCCCAAAATACAAAAATTATTCAGCAGTAAGGGCAGTCATTTTGTTTTTAAAAAGGGTGCACAAATTTCTGTTGAAATGACTCGCGCAAATAATCTACAAACAGTAGCTTTATTGCACATTACAACTTAACATATATTGTCACTCTACAAATACAAAATTGATTTTAGTGCAACAAATGTGACGTTACCGCTAAACAAGTAATAAAAGAGTCAGCCAAATGATTCAAGATTAAACATTTAATGCCATAATAATAAAATAGCACATTAAACCTTTGTGCAAGCCACACTTTCACCAAAACATAGGAATGACCTTCTAATAAATATATCTTAAAAAAACAATATATTTATTAAAGTCTCTGATGAAGCCAAAACAGGAAAGTTCCCAATAATTTTGCAGTGCTTGCCAGCGTGACTTCAACACAGATTACGCCCTTCATGTGCATTACACTTTTTTCCTGCTCATCTTTCCCTTTTTCCTCCCCTCACTCACTCCTGAAGCCACTGACTCATGCTAGGGTACAGTTCCACAGGTGCTAAGTGCCCTCTGGTACTTGGCCCAGGGGGCCACTCTTCACATCTGAGCCGAGGGAGTGAGTATTGACAGGCTATTTGATCACAGATCCATGAAAAGGAAACATTTGCAGGGTTATGGGGAAAGAGCAGGGGAGTAGGACTAATTGGAGAGCTCCTTCAAACAGCCGGCACAGGCATGATGGGTTGAAAGGCCTCCTTCTGTGCTGTGTGATTCTATGATCACAGTTCAGCTCATTCTTGTTCTCCACACAGATGCACTCTCCAGTGAGGGTCACTGGATAGCTAACAGGAGTGGGAACCCTCCAAGCCAAGGGTGCAAAAGCCAATTGTAGCACCCTTACTGCCATCCCAGCAGAGATCAGATTAATCAGCACAGAGCAGGAATTAACCTAGGACCTCACTGGTCTATGTGGCCCAGCTGTTTACTGCTTTAACCAATTGAGCCATTTAGGAATCATATATTACTGCTTTCATACTCACTACATTCATAGAAGGATACAGCACAGAAGACGACCATTCGGTCCATCGTGCCTGTGCTTGAGCTAGCCAATTAGTCCCATTTCCCTGCTCTTTCCCCATTGCCTTGCAAATTTTTCCCCTTTAAGTATTTATCCAATTCCCTTTTGAAAGTTACTATTAAATCTGCTTCCACCACCCTTTCAGGCAGCACATTCCAGATCATCATAACTTGCTCCATAAACAAATTTCTTCTCATCTCACCTCTGGTTCTTTTGCCAATTACCTTCAATCTGTGTCCTCTGGTTACCGACCCTCCTGCCACTGGAAACAGTTTCTCCTTATTTACTCTATCAAAACCCTTCATGATTTTGAACACCTCTATCAAATCTAAATGCAACATTTCAAATTGCTGATCATTAACCAATAATTTTCACTTACCATCTGATTTGTACATTACATCAATTCCACTGTATAATTTTTGATACTTTTACCCTTTTGAGAATTTGGGAATTTTTGCATCATGGGCACAGAACTTCTTCTGGGTAGCACCATTAGTAATAAATACTAAACTGTATCATTTGCACACATTCCAGTTTTAATATTCTACAACTATAATTAATTTTTTTTTTTTTTTAAACAGGGATGCCCTTCTTACCAGGTGTGTACTCAAATCAGACTCTAGGATACATGCAGATTTGATAGCAACAAGTCAGATTTGTGGGAAGAAAAGTATCAAAATACTACTTTAGTGTGGTCCTTGCAGTTGTAGATATATAGTGGGGGTGGGGAAGAGAAAAGAAAATGATCCTTATTAGATCCTACATAGGTTAGATATATGATGAAGATCACTATTTTGTAACATCTGCAAGAAAGCAGCCCAGTATGAGATTGCTCACACCAGATATCTGTAGCCCCTTGCGTGCCAATCTGTGCTGAATTGTAGGTCGTCTTGCTCGAAAGGTCAGCAAGAGAAATTTCACTTTGGCTCCTCATAGCTGGTAGAGAATTATGCCTCATGAGTTCAGGCTTGATCCAGTTCAGTGAGATTAAGTAGTGAGCTAACTCACTGCATTATCCACTGCCTTCATTTTCAGTTCTAAAAACAGTTAGTAAGGAGTATTACACTTCACCATTCAGTATTTGTTACATTAATAGACAAAAACAAAAAAAAATGCGCAGCAAAATCTAACAGTCTGTTAATAGGATACTCGTTACTTACTGTGGCCTCTAGTTTAACATTTCATTTTGATTATTTAATAACCTCCAAAAACACATCCTTTCCTGCGGATGAGGACAATCTTAGTTGATTCACCCAGTGCGACCTAAACTTCCCCGACCACAGCATCCAATTGGTTCTTAAATAATTCCAGAGCTTTCACCTCCGCTATTCTATCCGGGAGTCCATTCCACCTGCTGATCACTGCTTGCTTGAAAGCACAACTCCCTGGCATCTATCCTAAATTGCCTTTCACGAGTTCTACCCGAGCAATTTAATTTAAGGTGATTTTCTGGAGTACCCTTTTTCAGACCACTTAATATCTTATATACTTCTAGAAGGTTGGACGGCTCTTTTCAAGACTGAGCAGCCCAAGTTCCTCAAGCGTTTCCCGATAACTCAGACCTCTAACACTAGGGAACAGTCTGGTGGCTCTTCTCACTGTCTCCGAAGCTTGGATGTCTTGGTGACCAGAAATGTCACAAGGTATGATCTAGCCAGAGCATTATACAGGTTTAAACATGAATTTCTCTGACTTGTTTTGGCTATATAATTCAACATTCTACTGGCTTTAAATTACAATCCTACATTTTCTATCCAGACTAGTGCCACAACTAATGAGAAAAGGAATTTCAAGTCCCTTTTCGCCTAGATTAGGCACATAGCAAAGATAGTTGTGTTCTGTAAGTGTTATATGGTTGCTGTGGTGAAAGATACCGTAGAATAGACTCATAAATTCTTGGTACTGTATAGGAAGGATTTCTGGCAATTGAACAGAACTACTCCCATTCACTTGACACAATTCAACCTTCATTACATCACAATCAGGGCCCCAATGTAAATTAGGTTTGACTAGGTTAGGGGAGTGAGCAATTGTTTGCTGCTGAGCATTGTTAACGAAAGTAATGAGATCTATTTGGGCCAAAACATAAAACAGTGATGTTGAAATGCAACATTACATCACTTGTGTGTGGTATCAAAAAACAAAAATAATAACCAGCTCTTCTTCCCCAAAATAAAAAAAACTAAAGTATGTTTTCATGAAAATTGTCCCATGAAATTAAATTCAGTTTAGGAATTCTATGACTATTACCTACAGTTTCCAAACACATATACACAAACCCAACGTCATAACACATTACACTCACACAGATCTACCACTATAAAACTCTAGAATTTATGTACATTTTTTGCTGCAATTTTGTATTATAAGATTAACTTATTACACCAATTGTGCAACATAAAAACAGTCTGAATAACAACACTGGGTCCAAGCAAGTAAACTAACAGAAAAACAGAATTTAGATAAACTCACCCCCAAAATAATTTCAAACAGACAGCAAAAAATGATTAGAAACAGCCCATCTATTAAAAATTGCAGGGAAACTACATTTTGCTCCCATCCAAATCTGGGTGGGGTATTAAAAAAAAAACCTGTGCGCACATGTGAAATAGTCATAACAAATCAAATCATATACCAAGCAACTATTTACATTTACGTGTACATGATCAATGCCTATTTACTGTGCTCTGGCTGTTCCACCAATGCAGAGTCATTTTCCTTTAAAAAAAATTGTAGGCCAATTTTTCTCTAGTCCAAAATTAGAACTGGGGCAGGTGTATAGATACAGAAATGTGGGCAGTCAGGTCACATACAAGGGAAACGGGGGCATTTTGCTTGTGTATGTTCAATCATGCATACGCATGTCATTTTTATAAATCCAGCAATGGAAAATAAAATTTGCCTTTATTTCTCAGTATTATCTGGCAGCCACCCTGAAAATAACCTATTATATTTAAAACCACTCTACCTAAATTAGGGTAGTCATTGTATATGCCTGATTGAGCAAGTTCCACTCCAGAATGAGGGCAGTTATTGCCCCTTACTTTAAATACTTTTCATTCCAAGACTTTCAGGAGTATCAATTAGCATCTTCGAATAGAAACTGGATTGCTGCAAATTCTAACTCTAATGTTCGAGGAAGTATTACTCAACGTTTCCCTTTATTCTGTATTTTTCTCATCTCCTTTCCTGAAGGCGTCGACTCAGGCGCTGGTAGCCATTGGATGTTTCTCTCAAGTGACCATTTTTTCCATACAAGTCTAGCTAGTGAGTGTCAGCAGGTTCTTCAACCACAGGGATCATTATAGCCAAGCCCAATCCTGTCCTCATCCAAGCACCTTCCAGCTGGGGTCACTGGACAGTCATCAGGAATGGGAACTTCTGGCTTATTTTCCTCTCCCTAACGCAAGAGATGTCAATCATACAGCCAGTGGGCCGAATCCAGCCTGCGGAACATTTTGATCTGGCCTGCAGACCGAGACGCTTTTGCATACGAATCTGCCAGATGATCATCCCCTTCCCCCATCCCAAATCCTAGCCACAATCTGTAACAGCCACACCCCCACGGTGAACCCCAGGTAATAATTTGTGACTTCTCAAACCTTCGATGATAGTTGCTTTGTTGTTGCAGAACATTTTTATTGACAGTGTAATTAACCAATGAGCAGCTTGTGGTGCTGTAGTACGAGCAGAGAGTCAGCGGCAGATGGATGAGCCTGCCCAATCAATGCTACAGAGGCGCTGTCCTTGGTTATGATGGGTCCCCGGGTGCCATGCAGTGTGCGAGTTGGTAAAGGTTCCGGTGATGCAATGAACCTGTCGCTGAGGCAGGTGCACCATGCTGCCTGGCGTTGTTAGCACTAGAGCAGTAAAATAAAGACCCCGCTTTTCCTTACAGAGGGCTCTTGTTAAGGGAAATCCTGTGCTGTTGGCCCTTTAGTTGGGTGGATTGCCTATTTCCCCAGGCCCACCATATAAAATGAATGACAACCCTGCCCTAACTGAAGTTTGACACCAATTGAACTATGTAGTCTGCAGCTCTGGCTTTGATTAGCTAAGAGGAAATATTAACATAGCCCACCCCTCGGGATCGGGTAGAACGCCGGTTTTACACAACGCCTGATTTTACTCTCCATTGAAGTCAACGGAGACCAATATTGGGCAGGGTGTAAAACCGGTGTTCCACCCGATCCCATGGGTTTCCCGCCCAGAAAACTAGGTTAAAATGACCCTTCAAGAACCAAATTTGAAATCTTTGTGAGGTTCAGTTACTCTATCGTTTTACTAACTGAGGTATTGGGAGAACTCAACCTTTCTTCTCTTTCAGGGCACAGTCCATTCAATCACACGGTAGAACTCTGATATTAATCTTTGATGGCGGAGGACAGTGCATCAGAGAGACCTAGTTTACTATGAATAGAAAGTTATAAATATTCCTGAGGTCAATGCAGAAAGTTGTGTAACAAAAGTAAAAACTTAAGATGTAGGACACACTAAAATGGCTCCAAACATTACGTAGGCCAGACAGAGCTTGCAAGGGCCATACAAATTAGGTTTCTATTGCTGTTCGAATAACAAATTCATATTTACGAGAACAGCCAATGGTGGGAGAATGTAAAATGGCCTTGAAATGCTACAAGGTCTCTAAATTAACGGTCCACTGGATTGAGGCTAGTAAATTTAGAAACAGTTGAGTGACAGTTGAAGTGTAACTCGCCTGAGGGACCAGTGAAGCCATTCCAATAAGCAACATGCACTGCTTGCTGCTCAGATTCTCATGCAGGCTTTTAACAAATTTGCATTTGATGGCTGCCCACATATAGAAGGTAAGTTACAGCTTTTAGAATGTCAGCAAACCAGTTACTGATATCAGTACTCAACCTATAGGTCATTGTTTTGACCCTCATTTCTGTCCCATGATTTCACTGAAGGACACCAGCAGTAAAAACCTGGTACATAAGCATGACATCAGTACATGGTTTTAGTAGAATTCCAATGAATTTGAATGTTTTCATACTCTAACATCTGGGACCAGTACACTGACAATAACAGAAAGAACTTTCTATCCCTGCAATACTATTGTTTATTGCTTCCATATACTGGCATACAGGCACCTAACTAGCACCATCATCACATCATCATTATTCAACAAACTGGCTAACCTAGCAGCAAATGTGAAGTTGTGAATTTTAATGTTTGAATTGCCATAAACATTTGTAATATTGTGTCCAAATCCCACAACAATCTACTAATGGTTTGGAAGAAAATTATATAGGGGAGAGGAAGTTTACAGATAGGTTAACCTGATACAGGGCATATCTAGATTGCTAGTAGCAATGCTATTACTAGATTTACTTAGCATATTTGTAGCATATATGCTATGGTGGAGGGAGGAAATCACACTTAATCCAAAATGCTTTAAATATTTTCCAGTATGTTGTGTGTCAAATACTCTAAATTAAAACAAATTGTTCCCACCACAATCACTAGCACCACCATATTTAATCCTAGTGTTATACAGCTCAATGCTCTCTCCATATGCTACCCAAATTCAGGAGGATTAGATCTGTTAAAGGTGTTTTTCACAGCTCACGTAGACTTACAAAAATTCTTAGACGTCCATCACTAGGCTTCATTAAAACCCTAATGACAACATTGAATACATTCTGACATGTCAATATAGAAAGCCCAGGAAACCGCTCTCTTTTTCTCCTGGACTGCGTTAAGCGAAATCATAATAATTAATCAGAACAAAACTGAAAAAAGATAAATGCAATCAAAAAACCCTTATGACTTGCACGAATACAATTGAGCTACTTTTAGATTGCAGTTTTTCACATTTCCATTTCAGATCTTCTATATCAGTGAACATCTCTGGGCATTTATACTGTTAAATGAATTTTCCATACTTCGACAGTAGACTCATACACCTAGCTTCATCTGAGCCTGTGGGGGTAATTTTAACCAAACTCGCCTGGCGGGAGACCCATAGGATTGGGTAGAATGCCGACTTTACTCTGTTGACTACAATGCAGAGTAAAATCGAGTGAAGTGTAAAACCCGCATTCGACCGATCCAGTCAGTTCCCCAATGGACAGCTTTGGTTAAAATTGCCCCCTATGAGTCTGCTGTGTTACGGAAGACAGAATTAACACTGGGACTTGGCTCCCGCATGGTGTGCTCCCAGAATTCAAATTCAAATAGAAAAGCAATTTATAACTTCCATGATGAACAACAAGATGGCCAATGTCCGGACCCTGGAAGCTGTGTAGACGAGTTTGGGGAAGTCCCTTACACTGTTACAACAAGGGCAGGGTTAACAGTAAGCTTTTGTGCAAAGCTGTAGCATATTAAAATGATGACTTCATAGGACCAAAATTATAAATGCACAGTGCCACCTGGAATGCACAATCCTTTCAGAAAATGGGCACACAATGTGTGTGACACCAAATTGTCTTCAAAAGTCTTGCAAATTAAATTATTTGTTTTGGGACATTTGACACAAGAAAGCTTCAGAAACTATATATTTTTTTTTAAAGGCGATAGCATAGGATTTAAAAAACAGAATTTTTACTTTTGGAAAAAAAACTTTCCCAAATTATATTTCCTACCTAATTTGATCACGGAAGAGCTACAAGTCTGCGCTTTACTGCATTTGTGTTTCACAAAATAATTGCATTTGCTGAGTTTCATAATGCAATGTTATATGGGTACAAATGGTCACACTGGTCAACTGTCCTTTCCCTCAGTGATTGCATAAAGTTCGACATCAACACCTAACTGTGGTGCTTTATTATTGAAATACTAGGTTTAAGATCAAATTAATTAACAAAAAAAACTGAATAAAAATACTTCTCAGCAAATCTATGTCTGTAGACATCACACACATGTTTTAATACTATTATATGTTTCTACCTGGGGCACTGAAACTTTGATAAGATAATCAAAAAAGAACTGCTTCCTTGTATCAAAAAAACAAGGTGGTAACTCCAATAAATAAGTATTGTATTATAGCAATATAACTAATACTTGCACTAATATACTGCCTTTCAAGTCAACAAGCCCCAAAGCACCTTCCAGAATATTTTTATGTAGGCAAATGCAGCAAAGATTCTGTGCTAGCAACAACCCACAAGAAGCAGCAAGATGAATGATCAGAATAATTCTTTTTTTGATGGTATTTCTTTTTGGAGAAATCTTGGCCAGGACATTTGTAGAACTCCTTTAAATACTCTTCTTCAAATACTCCCACGAGAGCTTTTAATATCCACCCTCACAGGTTGACTGGACCTCAGATTAGTGTCTCATCTAAAGGATGTTATTAACTCTAAGTACTTACCTACAAGTCATCACCATAGGCAAGATTGATACAAAATTTTTTTTTTTTTTTTTAAATGGTAACTTTTTTTTTAAGTTGTTACAGCGCTGTTCTATGGAGCCAATCTGTCCATTCCAGTCAACAATCAAGTGGGAACAGTCTGACTGAGGGCTGCTTTTAAAAATATATATCACTGAATATTTCCTGTCTGTTAATAAATACTAAGCAGAGAAAACAGCAGGCAGCCACAATCAGTCTGAAGATATAGATCCACAATAAGTGACTGGCATCATCATGGCATCCACTGCACCCTTAACTTTGGAACCCTGTAAATGTAGGCACCTTTTCAAAAAAGAAAGTTCTTTTAAAGGTTAACACCAAACATGTAGCATCTGGAAACAAGTGCTGTTTTTAAATGCTGCAAATAGGATATTATACAATCACCATGGAAATACAAGGGAAGCAATAGTGGCTTGGAGTCATTTATGAATAAAATCGGCTTTACAAATAACTGTTCCTTTCCAGAATATAGTATTGCTTTTATAAAAAAAAACTTGATATAAAAATTTATTGTTCTATTACAATTTTACACTGTGTAGTGTTAATGGACCTCTGAAATATGGAACTGCAATAATTTACAAAGTACCATTCCTATAAGAGGCAATGTACTCTGCAAGAAAACATGACATCCTGAAATCAAAGGGTTAATGCTCCAAAATCTCTCATTTTTGCAGCAGGCATGGGCTTTGTTGGTTTACTTAAACTCAAATCACAAACAATCTGTTCAATGTTTGACGACAGGGTTATTTTAATGGAGCCCAGAGGAGCACTTGTGCTCACAAAACTAAATAAAGAACGTACACTCTGTGTTCCTATTCAGCTGGACTTCCAGTGAACAATGCACACTCCGCCCAGTTGAGTCCTAAAATGACACTCTGTGCGTCGTAGGGCCTGGATTTGCATATTAAAATGGCCTACGGCCGCACTCAGGCAGGTGCTCTGGTTGGAGCCATTCCTGGAGGTTTGATCACATGGCATCTGCAACTGTTACTGCATCTCCCTCCATATCTCCTTAGACTCTGGCTCTGTGTGAAGGTGACGACTCTGAACTGGGAGCCTCAGTCAGAGCTGATCTGTATTTGGACTTCACACATTGAAACCGGCTGGCATGGACCAACATGAACCAAACCGAGAGATCGCACAAAGTGCAGGGGGCTCAGTGTTTGGGGCACTTCTCACAGGGTACGTCTTCCTAAACTCAGCTCAGCACCAACGTTTCTAAACTACTCTCTGGGCTCAGACTCAATGAAAGAGTTTCCATAGAATGATAGAAATTACAGCACATGAGGCAGCCATTCGGCCCCGGTGCCCGTGCTAGTGCTCTCTCCTGTAACTCCATTCCCCCCATGATGCTTTTATATCCCTCCTCTTCAAATATTTATCTCATTCCCTTTTTAAATGATGTTTCAGTCTGTCTCAATAGCCAATACGGTGAAGCATCCTATGGTCCAATAGCCCTCAGTTCAAAAATCTTCCTTCTCCCCTCCCCCTTGGTTCTTGCAGTAGGAATCCTTGGTTTTGGTCTCTATTTACCCACAGTAAAGTCCCCGAGTTTCACGCACCCCTTAACTGGCTGCTCCTCTCGGCGCCGCTCCCACTCACCAAGTTGCTGCTGCTGCTCCCAGTTCTACAGGAAATGCTGGTCCCCATGCCCATCCCATTCCAGAATCTCCCTCCCGACCCCTCACCCCCGATCCCTATTCCTGTCTCCCTCGCTCCCCCAATCCTCCCGACCCCTCACCCCCGATCCCTATTCCCCAGTCCTCCCGACCCCTCATCCCGATCCCTCAGTCTCCTTCCCTTCCCCCGATCCCTATTCCCCAGTCCTCCCGATCCCTATTCCCCAGTCTCCTTCCCTTCCCCCGATCCCTATTCCCCAGTCTCTCCCTTCCCCCAATCCCTATTCCCCAGTCTCCCTCTCCCCCAATCCTCCCGACCCCTCACCCCAATCCCTATTCCCCAGTCTCTCTCCCTTCCCCCGATCCCTATTCCCCAGTCTCCCTCTCCCCCAATCCTCCCGACCCCTCATCCCCGATCCCTATTCCCCAGTCTCCCCCTCTCCCCAATCCTCCAGACCCCTGACCCCCAGTCTCCCTCTCCCCCAATCCTCCCGACCCCTCATCCCCAATCCCTATTCCCCAGTCTCCTTCTCCCCCAATCCCTATTCCCCAGTCTCCCTCGCTCCTCCCAATCCTCTCGACCCCTCACCCCGATCCCCATTCCCCAATCCTCCTGACCCCTCACCCCGATCCCTATTCCCCAGTCTCCCTCGCTACCCCCAATCCTCTCGACTCCTCACCTCCGATTCCTATTCCCCAATCTCCCACTCTCCCCCAATCCTTATTCCTGTCTCCCCCTCTCACCCAACCCCATCCTCATTCACCAGTCTCTTCCTCTCACCCCTGACTCCCAATCTTCTGCATTGTTCACAGCAGTGTCCAGGATATTAATCTTTAATTCCTCATGACTCCAGGACATTCCTGGAGAGTTGGCAACCCTAGTCACTCATGGTTAGTCTCGCAAACTGAGGCGTTTCAAAAGGTCTAGGGAGCACTGAGGCACGATTTTATCCCTAGTTGTATGCTCCCAGCATCTTCTGTTGTTCATTCAATACAGTGGAGTGGTGTTCAGAGGGTTTTCTATATCATTTTACATACTACTGAAATCACATAATTGTTTATGCTTTAAAAAGTCTTTTCAATACATTCCATAGAAGCTACATTCTTACACCAAAACAAATTAGAGTTTCTTTGTTTATTCTAAGTCTACTGTACATTAAGAAATCTGCATAGTTATGTACAGTTAAATAATTGCATATTACAAAGTTCAGCACCAGGAATGTTACAGAAAAGCATGCATTACATTGGGATGGGATGTCTTGTGTAATCTGAGAACTGCAGAAGATGCTCTGCAGAGATAACGTTATATATAGACACGACTAACAATATCATCAAGCAAACAGGGTTGATAAAATACACACAAAGATGGGAAGTTATCTAAAATAATAACTGACTTCTGCAAAAACAGAAGGGAAGTAAAAAGATTTTATTTCACGAATATTAAAAGGTAATAAAACAATTAACTTGCTGTACAACTAATTTTTACCTTAATTGGTGATTTAAATTTTCCCCTGCTTCCCCAGCAACACCTTGTACTTGTTGCATTGTTGAATTAAAAAAAGAGAAAATCCCTTAAATAAGAGTATAGAAGACTAAGGGAAACGCCCAGCATTCATGTGGTTTCTCAGTGACAGCCTAATGTGAACTAGTAATCAAAAAGGGTAAAGTACTTAAAGGGAAATAAAGCAATTCAAGACAGTCTTCATGCTTACCCTTTGGCTAGAATAGCAGATGAGGAGCAGCCCAGGGACCTGCTCGAGGAAACATTGCTGGCACAAGGACTCTTCTTAGTAGACAGATCAAGCACTCCATCTGGAGAAAGAAACACAGATGTCAACACCCCCAGACTGACAGGTTGATGGGGGAAAAAAATGAGAAGTCGCACAACACCAGGTTATAGTCCAACAGTTTTATTTGAAATCACAAGCTTTCGGAGCTTTCGTAGCTCCTTCGTCAGGTGAAGTGAAGGTTGATGGGGGGTGGGTGCACTTTTTTTTTTTGCAACTTCATACATGTCTTTCTAAAATACTAAGAAAGTGAAATTAATCAGAGTTAAAAAAAATCTAGCTCTTCAGTGCAATGAAACACCATCAACTGTGCAGCACAATTTCATAATGAGGTCATTATTGCTTTCTCAAGTCACAAACAAGCTAACGCCCTACAAGATCCACAATTTCAATGCTGGCAAGTTAAAAATAACCAAACACTGGAATGGATTGCTCCTGGGGTACAGTTGCTGCAGTTTGATTTTTTTCTGAACCAGCAGTGCCCGTCTCCCTGCCAATTTTTAGGAACCAGACCTGCTGTCGACACTCAAAATTGTCATCTAATTATATAATGACACCTTCCATTTTCAACACCTCCCAATAAACACATTCGATAGTATCTGGAGATACAAGGGTAAATTTTCCTTCCCCTAACTTGACTTCCAGTTCAATTGTACGTCAATATTGTCACGGGTACCCATATTACTTTAATTAGCTGAAACAGAATGGCTTAATCTATGCTGAGGAGCATGAGTAGCACCATAACACTAACGTAACTTGGCTGGGATTCCAACTGGGAGTTTCAGAGAAAAACACACAGACATAGAGGGTGCATGGGGTAGAACTCACAGGGCACAAATACATTATTGGATTATATAGTTCGGGCATCAGCAACAAATGGAGTGGCCAGAATTGGACAGTGCTCAAGGTGTAGTCTGACCAGAGCATTGTACAGTTTGAACATGACTTCCTTTGATTTGCACTCCACAATTTTGGCTATATAATTCAATATTCCATTGACTTTGTTGATGTTGCTCTGCATTGGTTGCACATCTGAAGCATCAAGTCTACTGAAATCCCTAGAACTCTCTCAAATTCATCTTTAGCTATTTCAACACCATTCATGGAGTACTTCACCCATTTTTATTTCCTATGTAGGGTATTTTTCACTTGTCCATGAAAAATTCCATCTGCTATTGCTCTGCACCCTTATATATTTTGTCCAACTTCTGAGCTGGCTCCTCCCAATCCACTGTCCCTCCTAAATTGATACCAAATTTTATCAATCTGCATTGAGTTCCTGAATCCAGGTCATTGATATAAATTGGAAACAGTAGCAATCCCAAAACTGATCCCTGGGCACCCCACTAAGTACTTGACAAACTCCAACACAATTCCTCTAACAAGTATTTTCTGTTTTCTACCCAAGATTTATCCTGAAGCCCCACAATTTGAGTTTAACTAATCACCTTTTTTTTTTAAATGGAGCTTTGTCAAATACTTTTTGGAATTCTAGGTACACCACAACGTATGGCTTTCCATCGGACACTTAGGATGACACTTCCTCAGAAAAGTCAAGGAGATTCGTCAGATAGGTCCTTCCCTTTTTTAATCCATAGCGGTTTCTATTTACTAACTTTTTATTGAATAGATAATCCTCAATTTACTCATTCATCAATTCCACTATTGTACACAGGATAGTCGAAAGACAAATACAGTAGTTCTACAGTTGTCCATGTCTGCTGTCACCATTTTTGAAAACAGACATCACGCTAGCCTGTTTCTAATCTGCTGCTCCTTCCTCAGCGTCCAGTGACTTCATCACAATGATGGTCCATGCCTCATAGCTCTCCTGCCTAGTCTCTCAATACTCTAGGATAAATATTATCTATCTCAGGGGACTTAATTATTTTGAGCCATTTTAGCTCGTCTTTTATGACAAAGTAATTAATTCTGCTTCAGTTATCTCTGCTTGGAAAGGGCATGTTGCTCATGTCTTCTTCCCTTGTGAATACTTGGGAGAGTGATCGCTCAGATTTTGTGGTCTTCCTTCGTTTCAAGCTGTTCATATCTTTTATGGTTATTACCTCTTCTCTAACTGCCCTCTTACTGTTGAAGTCTGCTGCCAGTATCCTAACTCAGCAAGTTTAGTTCACCCATCACCCCCCGTGCTCACTGACCTACATTGGCTTCCGGTCCGGCAACGCCCCGATTTTAGAATTCTCATCCATGTTTTCAAATCCCTCCATGGTATTGCCCTTGCCTATCTCTGTAATCTCCTCCAGCCCTACAACCCTCCGACATCTCTGCGCTCCTCCAATTCTGGGATCTTGCGCATCCCCGACTTTCATCACTCCACCATTGGCGGCCGTGCCTTCAGCTGCCTAGGCCCTAAGTTCTGGAATTCCCTCCCTAAACCTCTCTACCCTCCTTTAAGACACTCCTTAAAACCTACCTCCATCTGCCCCAATATATCATGTGGTTTGGTGTCGAATTTTGTTTGATAACGCTCCTGTGAAGCAGCTTGTGACGTTTTACTACATTAAAGGCACAATATAAATGGAAGTAGTAGTTGTTGTTACTGAAAGAATTTCTTAACTTTAGGTTTTATCTCTGCAGCTATACTCTTTTCTGAATCTCTCTTTGTCCCTCTGACCGTTCTCAACATAGTAACAGTTTCAGGCAGCAGAAAACTTTCAGCCCATCTATCCACAGTATTCCCTTGGTGCATTTCTAATAACCCTGAATCCCATTTGTTGACAAGAACCTGTCTAGTTCTTTCTTGAAATCCATTAAGGTTTCTTGGTCATAAAAACAGAAAATGCTGGAAATACTCAGGTCAGGCAGCATCGTCAGACAAAAGGTCATCAACCTGAAACATTAACTCGGTTTCTCTCTCCACAAATGCTGCCTGACCTGCTGAGTATATCCAGCATTTTCTGTTTCTTTTTCAGATTTCCAGCATCCGCAGTATTTTGCTTTTGTATTAAGGTTTCTTGGCCCACTATCCATGCTGACAATATGTTCCACATACTTACCATCCTTTTAGTAAAATAATTTCCACCTTCATTTCCTATTTGTTGTCCTTAACTTGTAAATATGACGCCTTGTCCTTAAATTCTGTACATGGCAGAAAAACTTACTAGATCCAATTTGTTCAAACCTTTCATAATTTTAAGCACTACTAACATAGCCCCTCTCAGTCTTCTCTTTCAAGAGAGAAAAGACGTAGGGTAGTCCATCTTTCCTCGTAAGTCATTGCCTTACATTCTGGCATCAAATCTGTAAGCCATTCTCGGTACCCCGCCCCCCCACCCATTAACTGAATTTTTTGAAATAGGGAGACCAAATACTGCAGATGTAGAGCTTGGAATTATAAAGCTGTGAAGCACTTTGGGACATCCTGAGGTCGTGAAAGGCACTATATCAATGCAAGTTCTTTCTTTCGATCTTACATACTTTCAAAAAAAGAATCAGGAGCTAATGATAATCACATTTCTGGAAACCTAGGAACTCCTCCCATCTAAATAAAATTCACATAGGTTGCCATAAAACTGTGCAGAAAAAAGTGTATTTGACTGCTTAGAATAAACACTGAGGAGTATGTTTGTACTCCTAGGGATTGCTCTTATAGCTATCCATCCGTGGCACTAGGCACTCTGCTACCCCTGACAATGCTGTGTCACTGTCATATATGGGTAGAGATTATTTTGAAAACACTGTTTAGGTTCATTAATTTATGCTTAATTTTTTTAAGTTTAATTTTGAAAAACATATAATCACTCCAGATCTAGATACCCAAGCTGTACTCAGCAAAAATATCTCTTACTCCAGGTAAACTTTTATCAGTCCAAAATTTAAAGAAAAACAAATCTACATAGAAATTGGTCATACAGATAGAAAATGGCAGAAATTCACAAGTGTGTCAGCATCTGAGTAAAGACTAGTTAACACTGTAGACAGCATTTCACTCAAAACTTTTTCTCAGATGCTGATGTGCCAACTGTTTCATTTTCAGTATTTTTATTCCTTTTTCAAAATTTTCAGCATTTGCCATGTTTTACTTTACGTATGGATAAGAATGTACCACATCAATTTGCACTTAGCATTTATTAAAACAATCTGGTGGACAGATTACATCCTTTCTTACACTGCTGGAGGACATTGAAAAGCTTCAATATTGCAAACATAGCCTCAACTGGGAAAGCATCACATAATGGCTCTAATTAATATACGGAGTGACTCCTGGCAACGAATCGGAAACTGCGCAGAAACGTTCTGCGCATTAATCTGGAAATTTCGATGATGTTTCTGCTTGGCCCGCTCCCTGTTCCCGACATTTCAGGCCCGCTCCCTGTTCCCGACATGACAGGCCCGCTCCCTGTTCCCGACATTTCAGTCCCGCTCCCTGTTCCCGACATTTCAGGTCCGCTCCCTGTTCCCGACATTTCAGTCTCGCTCCCTGTTCCCGACATTTCAGTCTCGCTCCCTGTTCCCGACATTTCAGTCTCGCTCCCTGTTCCCGACATTGCAGGCCCGCTCCCTGTTCCCGACATTGCAGGCCCGCTCCCTGTTCCCGACATTGCAGGCCCGCTCCCTGTTCCCGACATTGCAGGCCCGCTCCCTGTTCCCGACATTGCAGGCCCGCTCCCTGTTCCCGACATTGCAGGCCCGCTCCCTGTTCCCGACATTGCAGGTCCGCTCCCTGTTCCCGACATTGCAGGCCCGCTCCCTGTTCCCGACATTGCAGGCCCGCTCCCTGTTCCCGACATTGCAGGTCCGCTCCCTGTTCCCGACATTGCAGGCCCGCTCCCTGTTCCCGACATTGCAGGCCCGCTCCCTGTTCCCGACATTGCAGGTCCGCTCCCTGTTCCCGACATTGCAGGCCTGCTCCCTGTTCCCGACATTGCAGGCCTGCTCCCTGTTCCCAAGATTTCTCTGTTCGCCAGAAATGCATTAAACTCAAACTGAGCCTCCAAAACTTTCTCCAGACGACATGATGTCCACGTTATTTTATAAAGTTTCATCCCAATTAAAAAGTAAACAGAACCTATACAAAATAAGCATTTCTGATATGACTGACAGCCTCTTCACAGAGTAACGAACAGTCACTGCAAACAGCTTCACAGCATATTTTCACCGAACAGTTTAAAAAAACAACATTGGAACCACCAAAAAACACAGACTGCGCATGCGCAACTACTTCCGGTTCATTGGCAGCAGTAGCGTCCTTCTAATTAAGGCTTCAGGGACTGATTAATCCACTAGGGGACAGAAAGGATTAGTTGTAACAAAGTAGATGACACAAAACTTGGAAGTATAGTGAACAGTGAGGAGGATAGTGATAGACTTCAAGAAGACATAGACATGCTGGTGAAATGGGCGGGCACGTGGCAGATGAAATTTAACACAGAAAAGTGAGAAGTGATACATTTTGGTAGGAAGAACAAGGAGAGGCAATATAAACTAAAGGGTACAATCCTAAATGGGGTGCATAAACAGAGAGACCTGAGGGTATATGTGCACAAATCATTGAAGGTGGCAAGGGCAGGTTGAGAAGGCAGTTTTTTTTAAAAAGCATACAGGATCCTGGGCTTCATAAATAGAGGCATAGAGTACAAAAGCAAGGAAGTTATGATGAACCTTTATAAAACACTGGTCCGACCTCAACTGGAGTATTCCAATTCTGGGCACCACAATTTAGGAAGGATGTGAAGGCCTTAGAGAGGGTGCAGAAAAGATTTACGAGAATAATTCCAGGGATGAGGGACTTCAGTTACGTGGATAGACTAGAGAAGCTGGGGTTGTTCTCCTTAGAGCAGAGAAGGTTGAGAGGAGATTTGATAGAAGTGCTCAAAATCATAAGGGGTCTAGACAGAGTAGATAGAGAGAAACCGTTACCATTGGTGGAAGGGTCGAGAACCAGAGGACACAGATTTAAGGCGACATGAGGAAAAACTTTTTTACGCAGCGAGTGGTTAGGATCTGGAATGCACTACCTGAAAGGGTGGTGGAGGCAGGCTCAATCTTTCAAAAGGGAATTAGCTAAGTACCTGAAGGAAAAAAAAATTGCAGGGCTACGGGGAAAGGGCGGGGGAGTGGGACGAGCTGAAGTGCTCTTGCAGAGAGCCGGCACGGGCTCGATGGGCCAAATGGCCTCCTTCTGTGCTGTAACCATTCACTGATTCGATGTAGATGTTTCTCTAATGAACAACTTGCATTTATATAGCCCCTTTAACATAATAAAAATGTTTTAAGGCACTGCACAGAAACGTGATCAGACAAAACATGACACCACAACATGTGGAGTCACCTAATGATGAAGGATTCGATTGGTCATCATATATTTTACATCAGAGAAAGGCACTTCTCTCCATTATTTGTTGTGTGTTCTTTGCAATTCTTAATACCCGCTGACAACAGCTTGTGAGCAAATCAGTCTGTTCTCTATGGTTCTCATAGAATTCCACAAAGAACAAAAGTCCTGAATAGATGTCACGTCTGCGGAACATTACTTGCAGCCCAAGCAGGTCCCTTTTATAAAACATTGCATAGTCTAGAACTGAATAGGAAGCTGGGATTTCTAGCTTCAAATATGCACCAGACATCTAGTTACTCCAAAATAAGATCAATACTCCAAGATTAGACAACACACTTGAACAAGATTCAAGCTAGCCAACCAGGATATTTTCAGCTAACATTAGGTTTACTCTGGGCCTCAGTTCGTACACTGGAGGGACAAGAGTAGAAATAAAACAATAATATATTCAAAAGATGTTACTCCCCTGTAATAAAACAACAACTTGCATTTTTATAGTTCCATTCTGTTCTCATCCGATCTTCACACACACACATTTTACCAGGGGGCCACTGGACTGCGATCAGGAGCAAGATTCCTCTCCTTAACCCAGGGCCTCTAAACCCAATTGTAGTGTACAAACTATCACTCCAAACAAGATCAGCTAGATCAGCATAGACCGGGAATCAAACCTGGATCCTTTCGTGTCGTTTAGTTACATGCTGCCTTCATTTTATAAATATTGAAAGTACTCCCTCGCACTTATCTTTTCCTTTAATTATAAGAGATATTGGTATATATTGTTGGAAGGACACAATAAAATACAAATACGAGCTAGAATTGGTCTTAAACCTCCTTAAACAAACAACACAACTACTTGCATTTATACAGCACCTTCAATGTAGCAAAATGTCCCAAGGCGCTTCACAGGAGCGATTATCAAACAAAATTTGACACCGAGCCACATAAGGAGATATTAGGGCAGATGACCAAAAGCTTGGTCAAAGAGGTAGGTTTAAACAAGCATCTGAAAGGAGAAGAGTGTTAGAGAGGTGAAGAGGTTTAGGGAGGGAATTCCAGAGCTTAAGGCTTCGGCAGCTGAAGACACGGCCACCAATGGTCAAGCGATTAAAATCAGGGATGCGCAAGAGGCCAGAATTAATGAGGAGGGAAGTTGCAATTGCCCATCCTCCTAGTTCCAGGATATGAGCAGCACTTTGGAAGGCAGGGAGGTTTAGGAGTAAAAGAAAAAACTAAAATAGTAAAAAGTTATGCATATAGAGTGAAATCCAAATATAGAACCTCACTTTGAAATACTACAATCTCTGATAAAAGCCCACTCAGGTTTTTTTTTTAAACTGAGAAATCATATGAAATATTCTCTTTTCCCATGCACCTCATTGCAATACAAGAGACTAGGCTGTAGAACTCGTGCAGCTCCCAAAAGCCAGCCTTCAAAGAGAAGGTTGAATGCATTTCCAATTGGAACACAAGCAGACCCTGGTTACAAATCAGACTAAAAATCACAATGTTGCATTGAAATATCCACCCACTCCCATTTGCTCAGAGGAAACCACTGTAAACAAAAGAAATCTACTACAGATATGTAGAAACTGTACACTTACCTTGATTGTCCGATTCAGAGTTAGACTTTTTGACAGTTAGATCCAAAGGTCTATCTTGGTCAGCCATAAGAAGCTTGCTTAAAACAGGATTTAGAGCACTCGCACCGAGCACAGGCGTTTTAGATGCACTTGGGTCCTTAGTGCTGGTGAGTACAATAGAGTCCTGAGAAGTGCTAGTTTTTGAGGTATATTCAGCAGCAAACTGCCTGATCATTCGATGCATAATCTCACGAGCCACTAAAGGAATATTGGGGTCCGCAACCCGTGGGCTGTCTGCAAAGGAGAGAAAAAAAAGTTACTATTTTCTCGGAAATGACAATTCTTTCCTCCCGAGATGGAGGAATAGGGCTGAAGATCCCTCTCCAAGATGTCTTGGAAGCTACAGTATCCAGCATTTAATAAACAGGCTTATTGGAGATACCACTAGCTCACAATAAGTCTCTCTCTTACCTGTCTCATTCCTCTTTATTTTTCCATATCCTAGTTTAACTTGTGAGAAGTCGCACAACACCAGGTTATAGTCCAACAGTTTTATTTGAAATCACAAGCTTTCGGAGCGCTGCTCCTTCGTCAGGTGAAGTGAAGAGATGTATATAGGCACAGCATATATAGTCAGAGAACACTGCCAGATGATTACAGTTAATCTTTCTAACTGCCCTTTATCACACCTCGGGCAGTTAGAAAGATTAACTGCAATCATCTGGCAGTGTTTTCTGACTATTTATGCTGTGCCTATATACATCTCTTCACTTCACCTGACAAAGGAGCAGCGCTCTGAAAGCTTGTGATATCAAATAAAACTGTTGGACTATAACCTGGTGTTGTGCAACTTGTCACATTTGGCCACCCCAGTCCAACACCGGCATCTCCACATCATGGCTAGTTTAACTTGATACAAGTATTATAGAATTAGCAGTTTTATCAGAGATTGGTGTCCAAGTAAGACTCCAAACCATCCGATATAAACATCTTAAAGGATCTGTTCAAATAGTTGTTTGATTGGCAGCTTTTCTGAATATAATAGTTTTTTAAACCAGTCACGTTTTGGACATATTTAATGTTTTATCTGTCTGAACCCCTCAAAGAGATAGTCAGAGCAATTGCTCCCATAGACAGGAAAAACAAGAGAAAGCAACTTCTACCTAGGAATATTGCTTATATCAAAATTTAGCACAGCAGTCACAAAATATTTATTAAATTCTACTACAAGAAGCTATCCAAGCATAATAACTACTATAAAAATATATGTACCGTTACTGCCATTGTCCTTTTACTGCTTAATAAATTTACTTGGCAGTTGAAGCCCAAGTCCAAATCTAGTGCAGTGTTATTCTGCCACCTTCCAAAGACAAGGTAAATCATGTAAGGAAATAGGTTTAAGAACATAAGAAATAGGAGCAGGAGTAGGCCAGTCAGCCCCTCGAGCCTGCTCCGCCATTCAATATCATGGCTGATCTTCTACCTCATCTCCACTTTCCTGCACTATCCCCATATCCCTTGATTCCCTTAACATCCAAAAATCTAATCGATCTCTGACTTGAATGTACTCAATGACTGAGCCTCCACAGCCCTCTGGGGTAGAGAATTCCAAAGATTCACCACCCACTGAGTGAAGAAATTTCTCCTCATCTCAGTCCTAAATGGCCGACCCCTTATTCTGAGACTGTGACCCCTGGTTCCAGACTCTCCAGCCAGGGGAAACAGCCTCCCTGCATCTACCCTGTAGAATTTTGTATGTTTCAAAGAATTTTGTAAGTATCTGAAATGAAGTTAGAAAAGGTTCGCTGTTCATTTCCTAGGCACACTACAAATTTACCTCGCTATCTGGGAAAGTAAAAACCACTGCCTCACATACCAAAATCAAAAATATCTAGAGTCAAAAAGAGAAAAAAAAACCCAAGAACAGAATTGTATTCAAGTGAAGCAAAAAGATAAACAATAGAGCTCGTTGCCATAGATTATTAATCTAGGTCAGCCTCTCCTGATAGAACACCTTCATCAAAATATAGACTATAATAAATCAGTAGTCACATATTTAATAGGAAGGTGGGCTTGGGCCACCTGTATGATAAACACTAAAAGCAGCGACTACGGAGGGAGCAAAGCAGTCAAACCAACAAATCGGAGAAAAGCTCTATTGCCCGACCACTTACAGTCGTCCATGGTGGTGGACCAACCAGGCAACTAGCAGGAGCAGCGGTTCCACAAACATCTCCATTCTCAACTGTAGTGGAGCCCAGCACGCGAGTACAAGAGACGAGGCAGAGTGCTTGCGAGCGTCTACAGCCAAAAGTGCCAAGTGGACTATCTTATTTCGGCCTCCTCCCTAAGGTCCCCACCATCATACATGACTGCCAATTCGGTTCACTCCACATAACATTAAGAAGCTGAATGCATTAAATACAGTAAAGGCTATGAGCCTTGAATGCCTGTGCACCAGAGCTAGTCACTCTCATCAAGCTGTTCTAGCACCACTGCTATGATACTGGCATATACCAGACAATTTGGACGATTGCCCAATTAAGTACAATCCACTAAAAATAGGAGAAATCTAACCTGGTAAATTACTGCCCTATCAGCATCCTCCTAGTCATCAGTAAAGCGATGGAAGGTGTCATCAATAGTGCATCAACCAACACCAAATTACTGATAACCTGCTCCCCAGTGCTCAGTTCAGTTTCTGACAGAACCACTCAGCCCCAGACCTCAGCACAGCCTTGATAAGAACATAAGAAATAGGAGCAGGAGTAGGCCAATTGGCCCCTCGAGCCTGCTCCGCCATTCAATAAGATCATGGCTGATCTGATCCTAACCGCCAATCTACTATCACGGAACCATCTCCTGAACCTAACAGAATTGGACACACGAAATAGGAGCAGGATCGGGCTACACGGCCCCTGGGCCCGCTACGCTACCCACAGGGCCATGACCGATCCGAACCTAGACTCATGTCCAAATTCCTGCCCGCTCCCCGTAACCCTTAATTCCCTTTACTTCTAGGAAACTGTCTATTTCTGTTTTAAATTTATGTAATGATGTAGCTTCTACAGCTTTTTGGGGCAGCATATTCCATGGACCTACCACCCTCTGAGTGAAATAGTTCCTTCTCATCTCAGTTTTGAAAGAGCAGCCCCTTATTCTAAGATTATGCCCCCTAGTTCTAGTTTCACCCATCATCGGGAACATCCTCCCCGCATCCACCCGATCCAACCCCTTCACAATCTTATATGTTTCAATAAGATCGCCTCTCATTCTTCTGAACTCCAATGAGCAGAGTCCCAATCTACCCAACCTCTCCTCATATGTCCATCCCCTCATCCCCGGGATTAACCGAGTGAACCTTCTTTGTACTGACTCGAGAGCAAGTATGTCTTTCCTTAAGTAAGGACACCAAAACTGTATGCAGTATTCCAGGTGCGGTCTCACCAATACCTTGTACAACTGAAGCAATACCTCCCTATTTTTATATTCTATCCCCTTAGCAATGAAAGCCAACATTCCATTGGCCTTCTTAATCACTTGCTGCACCTGCATACTAACCTTTTGAGTTTCGTGCACCAGGACCCCCAGATCCCTTTGTACTTCAGTACTTTCCAGTTTCTTGCCATTTAGATAATAACTTGCTCTACTATTTTTCCTGCCAAAGTGCATAACCTCACACTTTCCAGTATTGTATTCCATCTGCCAAATCTCTGCCCACTTCCTTAGCCTGTCTATGTCCCCTTGCAGATTTTTTATGTCCTCCTCACTCACTACTTTCCCTCCCATCTTAGTATCATCTGCAAACTTTGATATGTTACACTCGGTCCCCTCCTCCAAATCGTTAATATAGATTGTAAAGAGTTGGGGACCCAGCACTGACCCCTGCGGAACACCACTAGTTACTGATTGCCAGTCTGAGAATGAACCATTTATCCCAACTCTCTGCCTTCTGTTAGATAGCCAATCCTCTATCCATGCCAGAATGTCAAGGGAGAGAAACTGCCCTCAACATCAAGACAACATTTGACAAAATATGACACCAAGACACCCTAACAAAACTGAAGTCAGTGAGGGTCAAAGGGAAAACTGACAGTTTGCAGTACAGCAACTCACCAGTACCTCCTTCTTCTACAACCTCAATCACGAGAATGACAAGAGCAGCAATGTCACGAGAACACCATTACCTATAATTCATGGACCATTCTGTCTTAGACCATTCCTTCACTGTAGCTGGATCAATATCCTGGTACCCCTTACCAAGCACCATCACTACAAGGAATGCAGTAGTTCAGGGAAAAGGCCCACCTCCACCTTCTCAAGGCAACTAGGATTGAGCATTAAATGCAGCCTTGCCAGCGTCGTCCACATTCAGAATTTTAAAAAAAATAAACCATATTGTCATATTATAAAATGTGATAAAGACAGATACTGGTACACTATTGGTGTTTCTGGGTCACTACCTTACTGCTCTGGACAATGCTCCAGAAATAGCAGTGACAGGCAGCATGGGAGTTGAGTCACCAAAATTTTGGTCCCTCTCATGCTGCATCATAAAGTTCAGCTCCAACATCATCATGAATAGCAATGGAAAGATGTAGGCAGCAATTTCTGGTCATGTTGCTGCACAGAATTTCATAATATATGAGGAACTATGCGAGTGAAGAAGTAGATGCATTAGAAAACTCAACCATTAGATTTCCAGTGCGTGCTTGAAGCAATGGGGAAAAACTCAACAACTGAAAATACTTGATTTGGATAAACTCCCAGAGTTTAAACTCTACCCCCAAAGGTTTTCTTTCTTCTCTTAAGCACCACTGAGTGACTAAAGTATGAAAAAAGTTAACTGATTAAAGTTGAATCATATAATTAAGGATAGTTTTCATTGTGAATACTCACCTCTGAGGGTCTATCAAACATTGTACCATCCACCTTAGTCACCACTATGATATAAACTAAAACTTCAATCCAAATCAGACATCAAAGAGCGCAAAGAACAACATTTCCCATCTGTTGCCTTGAGACTTTCTTTCCCTAGGGGTTCTTTACTTGGGCACCAAATGATTATTAAACTTAAGATTCAGACAATAATTTCCACACGATTCTCTGACTTGGAATAAAATAGGACTTCCCACAAGGCAAGCTTCAAAACCTGGTAAATCCAATTATTTTGTGGAGTCCTTAGCAAGTACAGAAATAATACAGCACGGAATGCAGGTTCAAAAGCAACCAATTCACCAGAAGCAAAATAGTTCCATAACAGCAGCTTCTCTAATGACTTACCTTTTTTCTGAAAGACAGCATTGAGAAATTCTTCTGCTTGCTTTTCTAAACGGTTAATTTTGGCCTGTTCCTGTTTTGACAATGCCTCTTCACCAACTTCTAATTTTGGTTGATCAAGAGCGACTAAATGTTCCTGTAGAGAAGCAAGCATGCAATTAGAACTATACTTGTAAAGGAAGAAGTTCGACTAAATTCACTAAACAAATACGACAAATGACCTGGTGTATAAGTAGCACCTTCATACATGGTTTTAGTTCCTCTTTATTAAAAAAAAGGGAAGAATTTGTGTACCAATACAGCTTAGTGCTTTAACTGAAATGGCGACTGTAAAATTGAAGGGTGAATTGTACACCAGATTCTACTTTAAATGTTTTAAATAAACAGGAATATAAGTTGTCTATAGCAATTGTTACTGATATGAAGATCAGTTCATTCATATTAACAAGTAAAGAGATGCACACCGGAGACCAACAGGATATGATATTTATCTCACTCAGAAAATCTGATTGAAGTTGCGAGTGTGTTATTCAGTCAGGTCGAAGATCCTGATGGACTTTTTGTTTATTCAATCCATTAGATTTTTTCAATTTTCTCAAATTTGGGGGTTAGGTTTATATGTTATGGGAATGGTGTAGTGATAGTACAGTAACCTATGCAATGCTACAGTGATAATGCCACCCACTGATTGTCCCATGCTTGCAATTATCCTGTTGTCATGGCAGCACAGGGAGGAAGTGTTCTGCAACACACTAAGCTAGAGTGACTCACGAAAACCATTAGCATCGCTGGGTATAAACAGAAAATGCTGGAAACACTCAGCAGGCCAGGCAGCATCATTTTCTGTTTATACTTAAGACTTGCAACAGCCGCAATATTTTGCCTTTTGTATTAGCATCCCTGGGTACTTCAATATTGACGGCAAGTCTACAGTACTCCTGCAGCTGACAGCTGATAATATAAAGCAGGCAAACCCTATACCTCCAACAACACCAGGGAGCCAGTGTTTTAAGAGTTCAGAGAGCGGAAGGTGGAGGTGCTATTGTCACTAGCCCTCCAACAGGATACTGGCAGCATGCATGGTACAACCACAAATGTTGAATTTGTGTGGTTCATGCTTTGTACTTAAAGATCGAACAGAGCCTGTTCATTCCGAAAGCACAAATAGAGTCATTCACAATGTAATTAACCACTGAGCTCTTTTTTTTGGTGAAGGAAATAGCCTGAAAATGCAAAACAATCATGCAAAATGTTTTTAGCTGACTCACTGTCCTTTGTAAAACCATTAAAAACATTTTTCCATTATGAACTATAATGTCTGTGCAGTCAGGAAACGATCTACTATACTGTCTGTGCTTTCAGGAAATTATCTACAAGCATCTAAGATTAATTTTCTTGTATTCAAAGAATTAATGATCTAAAATCCTGACTTTGAAAGAAATAACAGGTTAAAAACTGGAAGGTTTTTCAGTTCAGCTGTTTATTGTGTTCTGAGATTGAGGACATCCGAACATGAGACTTATGCTGCGTATATAATGTTTTAATTATAATTAACCAATACCAAAAGGCAGATGCAAGAGAAATCATACTGAATTTACTTAACCAGGATATTGTTTCACAAAAGAGTAAACTTACATTTTTTCATCAGAAAGTTAATGAAAAAGATAATTAGCCCATTATTGACTTTACTATTTTAGTTTGATGCAGAATTATTTTGTACTGCATACTTGTATTTAATTGTAAATATATTAGTTGCTTTAGCCTGAGAAAACTACCTCCAATTCGTATGTAATGTCTGCCTATTCAAAGAAAGTCTGCAGCATAGCACAAGACTACATTTAATCCAGTAGGAGTCTGACTGCAAATAGGGTAATTATTTATCCTTGGAGTCACCCCACTCTATGAGGATTGACCATTTGAAAAAGTACAGCTTTTGAATCACAAGGCACAAGATTAGCTTATCAAAATTGCTGTGAAAACAATGAAAGAGAAGAAACTATCCTATAAAAACCCTAAATTTCAACATGCACAAAAAAGGAGCCGCAGCATTCACCTCACCCAATTAGCCTTTCTCCATATAAAAGCTGAATTCCAGAGATGAGGTGAGAGTGATTGCCCTTGACATCAAGGCAGCATTTGACAGAGTGCGGCATCAGGGAGCCCTAGCAAAATTGATGTCAATGGGAATCAGGGGAAAAACTCTCCACTGACTGGAGTCATAACCTAGCACAAAGGAAGATGGTTGTGGTTGTTGGAGGTCAATCATCTCATCCCCAGGACATTGCTGCAGGAGTTCCTCAGGGCAGTGTCCTAGGCCCAACCATCTTCAGCTGCTTCATCAATGACCTTCCCTCCATCATAAGGTCAGAAGTGAGGATATTCGCTGATGATTGCAGTGTTCAGTTCCATTTGCAACTCCTCAGACAATGAAGCAGTCCATGCCCACATGCAGCAAGACCTGGACAACATTTAGGCTTGGGCTGATAAGTGGCAAGTAACATTCGTGCCACACAAGCGCCAGGCAATGACCATCTCCAACAAGAGAGAGTCTAACCACCTCCCCTTGACATTCAACGACATTACCATCGTCAAATCCCCCACCATCAACATCCTGGGGGGGGTCACCATTGACCAGAAACTTAACTGGACCAGCCACATAAATACTGTGGCTACATGAGCAGGTCAGAGGCTGGGTATTCTGTGGTGAGTGTCTCACCTCCTGACTCCCCAAAGCCCTTCCACCATCTACAAGGCACAAGTCAAAGAGTGTGATGGAATACTCTCCACTTGCCTGGACGAGTACAGCTCCAACAACACTCAAGAGGCTCAACACCATCCAGGACAAAGCAGCCCACTTGATTAGCATCCCATCCACCACCTTAAACATTCACTTCCTCAACCGTGCACCGTGGCTGCAGTGTGTACCATCTACAAGATGCACTGCAGCAACTCGCTAAGGCTTCTTTGGCAGCACCTCCCAAACGCCCGACTTCTACCTCCTAGGACAAGGGCAGCAGGCGCATGGGAACACCACCGCCTGCAGGTTTGGCTCCAAGTCACACACCAGCCTGACTTGGGAATATATCACCATTACATCATCATCATCGCTGAGGCAAAATCCTGGAACTCCCTACTTAACAGCACTGTGGGAGTACCTTCACCACACGGACTGCAGCGGTTCAAGAAGGCAGCTCGCCACCACCTTCTCAAGGGCAATTTGCTGGCCTTCCCAGTGACGCCCACATTCCATGAATGAATTAAAAAAAATTCAAGCCTGAAAAGATAGTTTCAGCAGGCTATTCTGTCAGGCTGCATATAGTGACACCACTATTCCAGGCCACAATGGAGTTGATTGGATAATTCCCCCGTCAATCACGCCTGGAGACCGCACTGCTGCTGTAAGTGACTGGGATTGACTTTACGCATATCATTTGTATTATGTAACTATCCTCCACTCACTGTATTTTGCTGGAGAAATAATCCTGCATTTATCTGGAGAAGTTGCTACAGTTTCGGTCATGAGTTCTGTTTGTTGCAGTTCTTAGAAACTCTGACTTTGTCTGCTTTGCTGTTTACGCTGAGTCCTGCCGTAAGTCCCACTCCTCCTCCAACTCATTGGCTGACACAGTGTCAATAGACACTCCAATTCGGTCACAGTGCCTCAAAACTGAGCCATCACAATCCGCAGCCAATATCCACAAGTATTACTTCTGGAAATTATTTTAGTCTCAGCCCTGCTTCATTTCAAATTTTATTCTAACTTTAGTTAGTCTCTATAAAAGACTTTATCCAAATTTCAGATCAGTCTTCTGTTACTAAATTTTAAGGATACAGTAATATAACTATAGAAAAAAAGCTTTTGCTTTCCATATTTTAGTTCTAAACTTTTCAAAACATTGTAGATATAGAAAGTATTAATTAACTGAGGGAGGGTACTGTGAAAGAGAGAGGAGAGGCTATTGACTAGAGATTAAGTTAAAAATCAGAGAAAAAAATCAGCACTCAATTATTACAACTTCACAAAGATGTGGTGCAGAAGACAAAATTGAAACATGCAGCCTGCATGCATGAGCTTAGCATGAAAAACCAAGGACGGCCTTTCTGCCAGCTTGTTTCGTTCCTTTTTCCCACTAGCACTAACAAAATCTGTGAAGGAGAGAGAAGGGTATACTGTGCGGACTGGCAAGTAAAAGATTCTTCTCTCTGCAAGTTATTTGTTTTTAAAAACAACAGTTAATAATATCTATATATACACACACACTTACTATAAAGCACTGAAAACTAAAATTTATATTAAATATATACAATGTTTTTAAATAATCTCAAAAATGTACATAAATTAGTTCATCAACATTTGTAGGTCTACCATAAATAGAGGCAGACCTGGAAACTACCTTATCGAAAAACGATGCTGATGTTTCTGGTTTTCTCAAACACCAATGGGAAGGCGGCAGCTTTATACCAGGATGATACCACATAATAGACTTGCCAGCAAAGTTGAAGCCCATGGAATAAAAGGGACAGGAAACAGAGAGTAGTGGTGAACCGTTGTTTAACGGACTGGAGGAAGGTACACAGTGGTGTTCCCCAGGGGTTGGTACGAGGACCACTGCTTTTCTTGATATATATTAATGACTTGGACTTGGGAGTACAGGGTACAATTTTAAAATTTGCAGATGACACAAAACTTGGAAGTATAATGAACAGTGAGGAGGATAGTGATAGACTTCAAGAGGACATAGACAGGCTGGTGAAATGGGTGGATATGTGGCAGATGAAATTTAACGCAGAAAAGTGCAAAGTGATACCTTTTGGTAGGAAGAACAAGGAGAGACAATATAAAGTAAAGGGTACAATCCTAAAAGGGGTGCATGAACAGAGAGTCCTGGGGGTGTATGTGCACAAATCATTGAAGGTGGTAGGGCAGGTTGAAAAAGTGGTTAAAAAGCATATGGGATCCTGGGCTTCATAAATAGAGGCATAGAGTACAAAAGCAAGGAAGTTATGATGAACCTGTATAAAACACTGGTTCAGCCTCAACTGGAGTATTGTGTCCAATTCTGGGCACTGCACTTTAGGAAGGATGTGAAGGCCTTAGAGAGGTTGCACAAAAGATTTACGAGAATGATTTTAGGAATGAGGGACTTCAGTTACGTGGATAGACTGGAGAAGCTGGGGTTGTTCTCCTTAGAGCAGAGAAGCTTGAGAGGAGACCAGTGGTTAGGATTTGGAATGCACTGCTTGAAAGGGTGGTGGAGGCACATTCAATCGCGGCTTTCAAAAGGGAATTGGATAAGTACCTGAAGGAAAAAAATTTGGAGGACTACGGGGAAAGGACAAGGGAGTGAGACTAACAGAAATCTGGCATGGGCTCGACGGGCCGAATGGCCTCCTTCTGTGCTGTAACCATTCTATGATTCTATAAGAAGGTAAACAAAAAAAAAATTGTCCTCATAGCAATGCTGGTCAAGTTAGGATATCCTGCCCATATGATGGGAAACAATGGTTTTGTAGATTTTTGTATCACTGTAGGCCTACAGTATCTAGTTTCAGGTAGTCAGGCAAAAGGAAAAAACTGCAAATGTTGGAAATCTAAAATAAAAAGAACATTTTGGAAATACTACGCAGGGAGCTTGCTGTGCGCAAATTGGCTGCCGTGTTTCCTACATTACAACAGTGACTACACTTCAAAAAGTACTTCATTGGCTGTAAAGCATTTTGGGAAGTCTGGTGGTCGTGAAAGGCGCTACATAAATGCAAGTCTTTCTTTCTTTCAGAATCTGTAAACATAAAAGACAGGCTAGCATTTAGGTGTAGAGGAAAGTGGAATACTGTCTAAATTGTCACTGCAAACACGGCCAGGTCTGTTTACTTTGGATCACTTGTACACTGAGTAAGTAAATTAGGGACACTCGGTTAAAATTTCTTCACAATTGGGAAATCGCAAGTTACAAATAACAATGGTAGCAATATGTAAAAGGCAGTAAAAAGGTTAACCTGATCGACTACCACCAAGAAGGAAAGCAATCAGAAGTCAGAAAAATCTGACAGTATCGATGATCATGTTTTGTTGCTGATTGCAGTTGAAAAGGAAATTCAACTGCAAGTTCCTTATAATATCCAGCTTCTAGGCAACAGGTCATACATGTGCAGTCAGGCATCAAAGAGATCTACAAAATGTGCACAAATTCCAGTCTAGTAAAGCGAGTGAAGAAACCAATTGAAGCAACTGAAACTTTGACTTTGCCCATCACATACAATGGAATAGCACCCACTATTTGATTTTTATATATGAAAAAAGAAATTACTCATTGATGATGGCATCAAAGGGGATTGGGTAAAACTGGGCATTGTGGAGAGCCTTTTTAATCACCACACATGTAAAAACCCTCTTGGGAATAACTCATGTTGTCATGGATTGAGAAGCACTTCTGAAGGTTGTCCAGGAAGGTGGTACAAATCTGATGCTGACATCCTTTAAGTAGAAAAATGTTTCTGGGTTATCTGCACTTTAAGCCCATGTCTGTAATCTTACGGTGTGTTTATCAAGTTTCTCTATAAAAGTTGAATGTACTTTGAATGAAATATTAGATTGTTCTTTCCAGGTTCTTTCCTATCCTTCATCTAAGTTAAGATCTAATTCTTTCCATTCAATTGCAATGTGGATCAACAGCACAGCATGAACTGATAGTACAGAGGTCCAATCTCCCACATCCCTGTTTTCAATCTCCCTTTGAGGGGGTTGGGTGGGGGGGGGGGGGGTGGCGGAAGGGGAAGGGCAGGGTGAAGGAAAGTAAGATGGATAGTCAGCACCAATGTTCCCTTTAAGCTGCACAGCTCTAGGGACCTCCCATGCAGCCGGCTCTTCAATGCAAAAAACTGCACAGGCACAGTATTTTGAATGAGCCGCGTACCCAAAAAAAGAGGGAACATTGGTCAGCACCAGGCCATGCACCTCGTGACAACTGGTCAAGAGCAACATGGGTGGTGGCCTGGCAGGGAGTAAGGGAAGAGTACATACCCTCAAAAAATATATAATTTGTACCAAAAAAAACTTTTTTTGCATTACCAGCTACATAACCTAACAGACTAAGCAGCATCTTTCTGTCCTAAACCAAGTGTACCAACCAGTCGCTAAAATTAGATTGAAATTTTAATATTTCAAATTGCTTCTTACCTTCACTTTTTCTCTTCTCAAGCAACAGAAAAGACAGTTTTCATCAAATGACCAGTCAGAAACACCTGTAGGCTCACAATCTGTGGAATTCAAGAATAATTTTAGCCTAACACAAGATTGATTTTGTTGCTGTTTTTAGTCTTTTTTCCTCATCCTTCATTTGGGAGGGTGGATGATCTGCCAAATAGCATCCTTGACAATGACAAATCATTCCACATTTCAGTCGACCAGAGGTACACTTGGCAGTACTCCTAAAATTCCTCCTCCCAGTGCAAAAGGAGCAAAACTAAGAAGTCAGCCTCTATATGCTACAAGTGAAATTTCCACACAGAACTCAACAGTGCTTAGAATAGAAACAAAACTGACTTAGCTATTTTTGAGGGTATGAAAACACTTTATTCTTCCCTTCTTCCTTTGCTTCTCATACAGGTATTGCCAAGCCAACACCCTTGTAGCTGAGAGGGCAGGTGCACAACCAGCTCCAAGCCCTCTGTCAATGCAGTTCTTCATTCAGTAGAGGACACTTATGCAACAGTGGTCTAACAATAAATCTCACTCTAATTTCACCCCACCTCCCAAAGCACAAGATGCTAAATTAATACTAGGCACCGCACTACAACAATGCAGCCGAGAGAAGGTACTTACCAGAATGGACAGTAAATCAAACACAAATCCCTGCACTTTTTAAATAGTACATGTTGATATTCTAACAAGCCATGTCACTCTGTCAAATATTTGTTTTAAAATCGACAGGATGGACCTTACAATGGACATCAAAGTTACTGAGAACACTAATTGTTTAACTGCAACACAGACTAGAAAGGTTCTAGGAGCTGAGCTTAACTTGTCGTGTTAAGCTCATTGACTGAAGTATATTATTTCTAAACTCACTGTTCAAAAAGTCAAGAGAAACTGGGTAGTGCAGTGGGTCAGACAATAACCCTTCACCTACAAGATGTCAAATCCACCCCAACATGAGGGGATTAAAGATTCCTTGGTCAGCTGGCTATAAGGGTCCTATGTAAAATGAGTCTGAACAGTCTCAATCCAGTTCTGAGTGGGTATGGTACACCATGAAACTGGCCTTAATTCAGCACCAATTGGCAATATCACTTAAAGAATTACAGGTGTGGGAAATTAAAAAACATCAGTGTGCAGGAGGAGGTACTCCACTGAGTTTGAGCTGAAGCACATCGTTGGGGCAGAATAGTGGGAGCTTTATTCTGCATCTAACCAAGTTATTCTTGGCGTGGTAGTACTGGATCTGATGCTGGGCGCCCAGAATGGATTATGTTCCACCTCCAGCATTAACATTCTTCACAATTTAAAACATGGATCAAAATGATGTCATTGATGGAAATTATTATGGGTACATAATAATGCAAGGACTGGCTAATAACAGTCTACTGACAACAGAAGAGTAACACATAAAAATCAAATTAGAAGTGCACAAGCAGCATTGTAAATCCAACTATGAATTAAGTAAGCAGACACATTTTTCAGCACTAAAGGAGAAGTTAACTAGCAGGCAAATGCTATATCACAGAACCACCTTTGCTGCATTTTTAAAAAGTAACATTTTTAAAATATCTATTTATAGGGGGTTCCCTTAAGTGCCCTATTTTTATCCATTTGATGCTACAAAGATATGTTCAGCAATAACATAGGACAAAGGGATCCCTTTACAGTGTAGCCACTCAATTTCACGATGCTTGTGTCTTCAGTCTTCATAAACAGATCTTTTCTTTTTTTTAAAAAAATACATAAACAACCAACTTGCGATCCGTCACTAAAGGATACTGAACTCAGTCCACCAAGGATACCAACAGGATCAACTACAATGGGGATCCCTTTGCTCTACATCATTCCAGCACATCAAAACCAAATAGATAAATACGTAGAACAGAGGCGCCCTATAAATACCTTTTACGTTGAAAAGAAATCATAGAGGTCGGCCTACAGCTAAGTTAGCTGCAGTTACCTTCATCTTCAGTAATTTAGGTTGAGAGATTTAATATTTTTCTTTCTTGTTCCATCCATTCTCTTGTCAAAGTGATAGAAATAATCAGTAACCTATCTGCCCAAGATGAGCAAACATCTTATTTCTATTCTCAGAACAAGTAAACAAAAATTTAAACAGAACTTTATCGCAACACAGAGACAGCTCCAATTTGACAGTTTACAGCAATCCATTTACAGAAGAACCACCATTATGTCGCTCCATCTTCCCGATAAGGCTTTTTGTAAGATGAACCTTACTGTACAGTCCACCTGCTTGTATTTCATATCCTTTTCTTGATTAATAAAACAACATAATATTTACTGTTATCTGCATTGCACTTGTCTTCATGCCTACACCTCGGGTATTGCTCAACAAGGCTAAATGTTGGGGATTCTCATTACCCACCAATTTCCATTCTAGCAGATAACGGAGGTACACTGTGTCTGATCATTAGTCTAAAAAATATTCAGCATGGGTAGGATGACTTTCCTCTCTCTCCCTCTTCCAAAAATAGAATTCTGTGGAACAAAACATCAAAGATTTTCCACTATTTCCTGCATTTGTGCAAATATGTAAAACAAAACTGCGGTTTTCATACGCTATTTTTGGGTGAGGTTATTAGAAATAAATAAAAGGTTTACCTTCAAATAGGCTGATATCTTTTAGAAGTCTAGGTCCGAACAGCCCTTCCAAAATGCTTTCAAACCCTTATGGAAAAACAATTACGACAATGTGAGTACAAACAGAATTGTCCTGGCAACAACATGCAGGAGCTGAAACAGTAGGCATTAATTTCACAATTATATATCTGCCAACTCGTGCTATATTTATTATTACAGGCATCGGACTGTGATTAATAGAGCTGCTCAGTATATTTATAGACATAAAAAATGTTGGCAATTTTAAAATGTCAGCATTAATATTTTTAAGAAATGCAATTCAGCTGGAGAGCAACTTCACAAAACAATCCTTGCTAACACCCTGTATATTAAAAAGAAATGTCATCGTAGGGTAGACAGGATCTGTGATGTTTTATTTTAGATAACAACGTTTTACTCTGCATCTAACCAAGCTATGCTTGACCTGGTAGTGCTTGATGCAATCACTAGTTTATACCAGATGTGTACAAACATCTGTTTTCTCCAGCATGTATCCATCAACAACAGGACAACTGGAACTGACCAACTTTCTACGAAAAGAATCACCAATGGAACATCAGATCTGGAATACTTTAAATAGTTCAACATTTATGTCAAATTATGTCATTAAATACATGTTTGGGCGAGGAAGATTTATGCATTTTGTGCACCAATCTTTTAAGCAGTACTGCATGATATTGGTTTTGATCGAGCCACCACATGTCACCTTTCAGCTATTTGCATTGGTCATTGAAAAGTTCACAAGCCTGGACTAAACCAAACTTCCAAATACAGGAAGTTGCATGATGGTTTTATACAGGAGAATGGGAGAGAGAGAAAGAAATGTGGAAACAGGAGCATATTGTTACATTAAGAATGTGGAAAAGTACAGACAAAACGTCGGCATGGACTGGTTGGGCCGAATGGCCTGTTTCTGTGCCGTATATCCTATGTAATCCTATGCAATGTAAACCAAGCAATCACTGGACCGCAACTGTCTATTCCCCCTACGGACAGTTACCTCCATGTATTTTTCCCAAACTCAGATAATAAACAAATAGCATGTGGACATATATGCAGAACTTCCAATTAACACAGTTTCACACCACCAACCAAGACATTCAGGAATCCCACATAAATCGCCTAAATCCACTGATATTCCTTTGGATGTTGAGTCTGGCAAGGAGAACTTCTAAAATCTTTTCTTACAACAACATTTTTCTGCTTTTTGGTCTTATTTTCTTTATATATTTATGTGTTTATTTTCCATTACCTTTTCTTTACTCTTCCACTCATTTTATTTTTGTCAACAGTCGCAATTGCAACTTGATTATTAAACTGTTCTTTATAATGATGACTTTCCTTTATTTATTTATATTTTTTCTGTACTTTTGTGTTAATAAAAGGCATTTTTAAATATATAAAAATTATAATTAATCTATCCAAAGCCCTTGCTGTTCAGCAACATTCAGAGAGAGCAAGAGAGACATGGAGAAAGAAAGTGTGAGCTCAAAAAGAGCAGGTGTCTTCCAGGATTTACAGCTTCATTTAGAAGATCTTTGCTGGCTTTGATTTCCATGTCATAACCAGTGGATAAGCCTGTTGCTGAAACTTACGACTACTGTATTTGCAGTCCCCTTGCACAATGAGTCTATGTGCACAATGTCTGACACTCCAGTATTTACTGTAGGCTGCAGTTGGTGTATGGGAGTTGTCTAAGCAACCCTGGCAGCTAAAGCAATACAGGAGAATTCAACAAACTCTACTTACACAGTCAGTGTCGGGAAAGCTGTGCCAGTGACTCCGGCCTCGGCTACCAAATACTGATTTGAAAAGCATATTTCTTGGGATGTTCAATTAATCCAATATCCGCAAATGTTAATACTTTTAATCTGTAATATATACTGATCATATTATTTCCTGGTAATCAACTCTTCATTACTGAACAAATTTACAGTCACAATTATGGATCCTTCAGTATGCACATCAAGACTCAGCACACTTGCCATCAACTTGTTCCATGACAGTCGGTGTTGGCGAAAAGGCCCAAAACAGTTCATCAGTTATCCGAAACTTCCCTCTCACCAATTGCTGTCATCTGCCTGCTTTCTCATTTATTACATTTTTGGAATAAAATGCCATGACATCACACAGGAGGGATCTCTGTATAAAATTACCTATATCCAGGCTTCCTTTAACAAGCAAATATATAAAACACTACACGTCCTTCAAAAATATTTCCAACTATATTATTCTATATAACAAAGAAGTGGAGTTTGGGAGAGGGGAGAATGGTCATTTTTGGCATGTTTCTGTTTGAAATCAATGAATATTTCATTGTCTCTTACACTGTATTATGAAAAACAGTTACCCCAGTGATTTCAATGCTGTAATCTAAGGGTTCAAGTGATGGTTGTAAATGACTGAAGATTCAATCTTGCTTAGTCCACCTCTACTTTAATAAAACAAATGCAAATGACTTGCCAGGTGACATACTCAATGCACAACCGACACTAATACACTCACAGTAACAATTTAACTCAATCAAGAATTGCAACTTTTAAAAAGACATTGTAGTTTGCACAGGGGTCACAGTACAACTCCGGAGGCACCCCATGGACAGGATGCACATTCTAAGAATACAAGATTATCCATTCAGAGAAAACAATCACCATGATCTTCAAAAGCAATGATTTAAGACTTCCCCATGGGTTTGCTTCTCCTTTTCCCTCCCCCCCAAAAAATACTGATACCACACAACAGTAATCCAGTTTACATGCACACACCACTACACATTTTCTAATCAAATGTTTTAACTGGTAAATCACTCACTCTGGATAATCTAGAAAGAAATGTGACTACTCCTGTTCCTAACTTACATCAATGACATGGATTCAGAGCAACCTGGTCAGATTTGCAGATGATACCAAACTAGGAGAGGCAATGGAATCAAAGGAGGCAGCCCAGAAGTCACAAAATGAGTTGGATAAAATGTGTAAGTATGAAAAAGAATGGCAGATGAGCAGACAAGTATAAAATACTACACGTAGAAAAGAAAAATGGCTGTCACATACTCCGTAAATGGTGTCAAAACACTCAAGGGTGAAGCTGAAAGGAGTCTTAGTAGACAATGCTCAAGGGTCAGGATTTGCTTCCTCTGTGCTCCCAAGCCTGCAACGTTCTGCTAGCTAATTTTAAATGGGTGGAAAATCGCTGGGCTGGAAACACAGAAGCAGAAATTCTGGTCAAACATGTCCAACCAACGTACAACAGCAACCAACAATGCCAATAGATTGTTGAACTATGTCGCCAAAACAGCAGAATACAAGTCGAGAGGAAGTTGGAGTCAAACTGTATAGTGCTCTGGTCAGACTACACCTTGGGTACTGTGACTAGTTCTGGTCACCGGGACACAAGAGAGACATTTTAGCACGAGATGAAGTGCATAGAAGTGCTATAAAGCTGATCTCAAGTGTTAAAGGCCCGAGTTATAAGTTTGTTAGCTTGAAAGAAGACCTTTGAGAGCTAGTCTTCTAGAGGTGTAAAGAATAGCAAATGGTATGGAAAAGGTAAATTCAGAAAATTCATTTCAAATTAAATGAGTGTATGACAAGGGGACACTAATAAAAGGAAATTTTAGGACTGATACCAATTAATATTTATCCAGAGTGATCAATACATGGAATGGACTCCCAGTTACAACAGCGGATGCAAAATCCCTCCAGTTCTGACGAAAGGTCTTCGACCTGAAACGTTAACTCTGTTTCTCTCTTCACAGATGCTGCCTGACCTGCTGAGTATTTCCAGCATTTTCTGTTTTTATTGCAAAATCCCTGGATTCAGTTCAGAAACAGTTGGATGCTAAAAAGGAGACTTCAAGGCATTTTCGGATGATTTTTTTTTATTCGTTTTTTTTTAATGGGATGTGGACGTCGCTGGCAAGGCCAGCATTTATTGCCCATCCCTAATTGTCCGAGAAGGTGGTGGTGAGCCACCTTCTTGAACCGCTGCAGTCCGTGTGGTAAAGGTACTCCCACAGTGCTGTTCGGTAGGTAGTTCCAGGATTTTGACCCAGCGACGATGAAGGATCGGCGATATACTTCTAAGTCAGGATGATGTGTGACTTGGAGGGGAACTTGGAGGTGGTGGTGTTCCCATGTGTCTGCTGCCCTTGATGAAGCAAGATGAGCTCAAAGGCCTTCCTCATCTGTAATTACCTTGTGATTCTTAGCTTTGGCTGAAAGGAACTTTTGAAACTACTTACCTAGTAATTCTACCGAAGCAACTCTGCACAAATATTGATTGTTGTTAAGTTTTCAAGCCCACCCACATGGGAAGGCTCAAATTTGCCACCATACAACATGACTAAGTACAATGGCCCAGAAATTGGACTTCGATGGTTGCCGCGGGGGTAAGGATCCCCCGCGATATCGCACTCCGCGCCTGCCTTTACGGTTTTGGCCCACACGAACTTCAGTTCCTGGTGCCGGCGCGCAGTGTGTGCATGTCCCAGAGGCAAAGTTAGTTCGATGCGACCTCTGGGATCACGTGGGCCAGTTAGAGCCAATGGCAGCACACCATCTTTCATTCATAGTTTTGACAGGAAGAGCTGTCAAAGCTATGAATACAACTTGCCCCCAAAAGAACAGCTAAATCTCAATTAAATTTTTTTTAAAAACCATCACATTAATAAAATAACTATAGTTAAATAAATTAACCACTTTAAACAAAAATTTAAATTTTTGAAAAAATTTAAATTCTTTTTAAAAGTTATAAAAATAAACTTACCTTTCTTTAAAGTCTCTAAAAAAGATAAACCTGTTGAAAAAAATTTAAAATACTTAATTAACTACGCCTCCTTTCTTCATGTGTAAAATCTTCAACACTTACCTTCGCGTTCAAACCTGAAAAAAAAACTAAGTGTGCTGCGTGCGCACAGCCTGTAGTGCGCACGCGGTTCACTTAGGAACCGCCCCCTTCGCAATATCGGAAGTGCTGGTTTCCCGCGCATGCAGGAAACTGGCACTTCGGGACCGAATATGGGTGAGTACACAGTGCGTACTCTCCCGTATTTGGACGAATTTCTGGGCCAATATTTCTAGAAGTAACTTTTATATCTATAGCTATCAAGTCTGTCAGAAGTTCAGCCAACAGCTACCACCTCTTACCTCTGATAACTCCATCCCTAGTACTTCTTCATCTACTGACATTCTTGACCTCACTATTTCCTCTGGTCTCAAACAGAACTGCTACATCTCCTCTATTGTTAAGGCCATCTCCAAGATGTGGTTTCCTCCAAACATTTGGGAGCAGAAGACAGTACAATGAGTTTTGATTTCAACACCTCGTACTCCAACTCATTCTTTTGGATTCTAAAACTGTATTACTCACTTGCTTCTGTGTTTTCAAATTTAAGCTTAGTATCACCCATTGATTTGCTTACTCTTCTCTACTCTTTTTAACCTTTCTGGTGTCCTGCATTATGGGCCTTGATCGTAGTTTGTTAATTTTTTTAAAAAGCTGCACTGCCAAAGGACTAAAATGATAGGATACTGGTTGGGCAGTATTTATTGTCCATCCCCAGATGCCCTGAGGGCATTAAGAGTCAACCACATACTGGAGTACTATATGACATTAATTTTTTTTAATGTACAGTAATATATAATTTTTTTCTCCCCTTAGCCCTCTATGTTAACACTACGATCTTCATAGAACAAAATGAATGGCAGTTAATAATGCTAAAATTATCCTGTGAAAATCTGTAAGATGTCTTCCCTAAAAATAATTGGGCAATAATGAATAAGGTATGCATATATCAAAGCTTTTACCATGTCAGACCCCATCACTGTCTATAGTTACTGCAATTAAATCATTTTTAAAACCTATTTAATGGAGACTTTAAATAGATTTATATTTGATAAATCTGTAAATCTATAATACCTTCCTCAATGACTCAAGTGTAATGATTACGTCTAACTGAGCCAAACAAATCAGAAAGTCCCAGCTTTAATTCCTAGACTCTGCGGAGTTACTGGCAACTGACATGTAACAATTACCCTCAGTGCCCCATGCTGGGGAGGTAATAATCAGCCAGGATTCCACTCCTCATCACTATTCTGTAACCTCTGTTGAAAAGTGTGCATGTATGGATATCATGTGAGTACAGAGCTCAGCTATGATAATCCTCATGGTTGAATGTCTGCTGACACTCACAGACTAAGCTCACATATGAAGAATGATCATTTAGGCAAGGGACCAAAGGGCAACCAGCTTTCATGGATCCACACAGGACAGAGAGTGAGGAGACTCAGAACAAACTGCCACAGGACAGAGAGTGAGGAGACTCAGAACAAACTGTCACAGGACAGAGAGTGAGGAGACTCAGAACAAACTGTCACAGGACAGAGAGTGAGGAGACTCAGAACAAACTGCCACAGGACAGAGAGTGAGGAGACTCAGAACAAACTGTCACAGGACAGAGAGTGAGGAGACTCAGAACAAACTGTCACAGGACAGAGAGTGAGGAGACTCAGAACAAACTGCCACAGGACAGAGAGTGAAGAGACTCAGAACAAACTGCCACAGGACAGAGAGTGAGGAGACTCAGAACAAACTGTCACAGGACAGAGAGTGAGGAGACTCAGAACAAACTGCCACAGGACAGAGTGAGGAGACTCAGAACAAACTGCCACAGGACAGAGAGTGAGGAGACTCAGAACAAACTGCCACAGGACAGAGAGTGAGGCGGACCTGGGTGGAGCAACAGCGGCGAGGCGGCGGCGGTAAAAGGCGGCAGCGACCAGGTAGGCTTTCACCAAGCCGAGAGCAGGAGAGAGGTAAAAAATAATCGAAGTGTGACATCACCAGAAAGCAGGTAAGTGATTGGTTGGTGAGTATTTCTCTTTTTTTTTTTTATACAAAACTTCAATTTTATTGTTTCTCGGGTATCTGTGGTGTAGCAGAGACTGCTGGCATAAATTAACTGAACAGTAAATAATACATTTTTAATTAATTACATAGAATGGGAGAGCAGGTGATGTGTTACTGCTGCAATATGTGGGAGCTGGTGGACACCATTGATGTTCACGGTGAACACATTTGCAGTAAGTGTTGGCTGCTCGAGGAACTCCGGCTCCGTGTTGATGAGCTGGAGTCCGAGCTTCAAACACTGCGACACATCAGGGAGGGGGAGAGTTACCTGGACTCCGTGTTTCAGGAGGTAGTCACACCAATTAGAGTAACTAATTCAGAAGTAGCCCGTGGTCAGGGACAGGAAGGTGTGACTACGAGTGAGGCAGGTACAGGGATCCAGGAGGTAGTGTTGGAGGAGCCGCAGCCCTTGCTCTTGTCCAACAGGTTCGAGGCTCTTACTCCCTGTGTGGATAGGAGCGGGGACTGCAGGGAGGATGAGCAACCTGGCCACAGCACCGTGGTAAGGGGGGCCATTCAAGTGGGGGGAGTAAAAAGAAATGTTGTAGTGGTAGGGGATAGTATCATTAGGGGGATAGATAGGGTTCTTTGCAGCCAAGAGCGAGAGTCCCGAAGGCTGTGTTGCCTGCCCGGTGCCAGGGTTAAGGACATCTCCTCTGGGCTGGAGAGAAACTTGGAGTGGGAGGGGGAGGATCCAGTTGTAGTGGTCCATGTTGGTACCAATGACATAGATAGGACAAGGAAAGAGGTTCTGCTGAGGGAGTTTGAGCAGCTAGGGGCCAAATTAAAAAGCAGAACCTCGAGGGTAATAATCTCTGGATTACTACCTGAGCCACGAGCAAATTTGGCTAGGGTAAATAAAATCAGGGAGTTGAATGCGTGGCTCAAAGACTGGTGTGGGAAAAATGGGTTTTGCTTCTTGGGACACTGGCACCAGTACTGGGGCAGGAGAGAGCTGTTCCGTTGGGACGGACTTCACTTGGCCAGTGCTGGGACTAGTGTCCTGGCGAATCGAATAACTAGGGCTGTGGAGAGGGCTTTAAACTAATTAGTGGGGGGGAGGTTTCAAGAGAGCAAAAAATAAAAATGACAACAGAGAGGGTCATAGACATAGGTAGCAGTAGGGGAATCACAAATCAGAGCGTGGCAGGAAGGGACAGAGTGTGTGGAGTAAAAGGTAAACTGGTAAAAAGTGAAAAAGCAGGAACTAAGTGCCACAAAGCATATTTGAAAGTTCTCTATCTGAATGCACGTAGCATTCGTAACAAAATAGACGAGTTAATGGCACAAATAACTACATATGGTTATGATATTGTGGCCATTACAGAAACATGGCTGCAGGGTGACAATGCCTGGGAATTAAACATACCAGGTTATTTAACGATCAGGAAGGACAGGCAGGAAGGAAGGGGAGGTGGGGTGGCTATGTTAATAAAGGAAGGAATCACTGTAATACAGAGTAATGATATTGGGTCAAAAAATCATGATAATGAAACAGTTTGGGTGGAGATAAGGAATAATAAGGGGAAAAAAACATTAGTGGGCGTAGTCTATAGGCCTCCGAACAGTTGCAACTCTATTGGACGGAGTATCAATCAGGAAATAGTTGAGGCATGTAATAAGGGAACATCTATAATTATGGGGATTTTAACTATCATATTAATTGGACAAATCAAATGGGGCAGGGCTGCCTTGAGGATGAGTTCATTGAGTGTATTAGGGATGGGTTTCTTGAGCAGTATGTAACTGAACCGACCAGGGGGCAAGCAACCTTAGATCTGGTCCTGTGTAACGAGACAGGATTAATTAAAAATGTCCTAGTAAAGGATCCCCTTGGAATGAGTGACCATAACATGGTTGAATTCCATATTCAATTAGAGGGTGAGAAGGTTGGATCTCAAACAAGCGTGCTAAGCTTGAATAAAGGAGACTATGAAGGTATGCGAGCGGAATTGAGTAGAGTGGATTGGGAAAATAGATTAAAGGGTAAGACGACACATGATCAGTGGTGTACATTCAAGGAGTTATTTTACAACTTCCAAAAAAAATATATTCCACTGAAAAGAAAAGGGTGTAAAAGAAAGGACAGTCATCCGTGGCTAAGTAAAGAAATTAAGGATAGTATTCGACTAAAAACAAGGGCATATAAGGTAGCGAAATCTAGTGGGAGGACAGAGGATTGGGAAAACTTTAAAAGGCAGCAAAAAATAACAAAAAGATTGATTAAGAAAGGGAAGATAGATTATGAAAGTAAATTAGCAAAAAATATAAAAACAGATAGTAAGAGTTTTTATAGTTATATAAAAAGAAAAAGGGTGGCTAAAGTAAATGTTGGTCCCTTAGAGGATGAGACCGGGAAATTAATGGTGGGAAATATGGAGATGGCAAAAACACTGAATGAATATTTTGTATCAGTCTTTACAGTAGAGGACACTAAGAATATCCCAACACTGGACAAACAGGGGGCTATAGGGGGAGAGGAGCTAAACACGATCAAAATCACTAAGGAAGTGGTACTCGGTAAAATAATGGGACTCAAGGCGGATAAATCACCTGGACCTGATGGCTTACATCCTAGAGTCTTGAAGGAAGTGGCGGTAGGGATTGTAGATGCATTGGTAATAATTTTTCAAAACTCCCTGGATTCCGCTAAGGTCCCGGCAGACTGGAAAACTGCTAATGTAACACCCTTATTTAAAAAGGGCAGTAGACAGAAGGCTGGTAACTATAGACCGGTTAGCCTAACATCTGTGGTAGGTAAAATTTTGGAGTCCATTATTAAGGAAACAGTAACAAGACATTTGGATAATCATAATTTAATAGGACAAAGTCAGCATGGTTTTACGAAGGGGAAGTCATGTTTGACAAATTTGCTGGAGTTCTTTGAGGAAGTAACATATAGAGTGGATAAAGGGGAACCAGTGGACGTAGTGTATTTAGACTTCCAAAAGGCATTTGACAAGGTGCCACACAAAAGATTATTGCTTAAGGTAAAAAATCACGGGATTGGGGGTAATATTCTGGCATGGATAGAGGATTGGCTATCTAACAGAAAGCAAAGAGTTGGGATAAATGGTTCATTCTCAGACTGGCAATCAGTAACTAGTGGTGTTCCACAGGGGTCAGTGCTGGGTCCCCAACTCTTCACAATCTATATTAACGATTTGGAGGAAGGGACCAAGTGTAACATATCAAAATTTGCAGATGATACAAAGATGGGAGGGAAAGTAGTGAGTGAGGAGGACATAAAAAACCTGCAAGGGGACATAGACAGGCTAAGTAAGTGGGCAGAGATTTGGCAGATGGAATACAGCACTGGAAAGTGTGAGGTGATGCACTTTGGCAGGAAAAATCCTAGAGCAATTTATTATCTTAATGGCAAGAAACTGGAGAGTACTGAAGTGCAAAGGGATCTGGGGGTCCTGGTGCACGAAACTCAAAAGGTTAGTATGCAGGTGCAGCAAGTGATTAAGAAGGCAAATGGAATGTTGGCTTTCATTGCTAGGGGGATAGAATATAAAAATAGGGAGGTATTGCTTCAGTTGTACAAGGTATTGGTGAGACCGCACCTGGAATACTGCATACAGTTTTGGTGTCCTTACTTAAGGAAAGACATCCTTGCTCTCGAGGCAGTGCAAAAAAGGTTCACTCGGTTAATCCCGGAGATGAGGGGGTGGTCATATGAGGAGAGGTTGGGTAGATTGGGACTCTACTCATTGGAGTTCAGAAGAATGAGAGGCGATCTTATTGAAACATATAAGATTGTGAAGGGGTTGGATCGGGTGGATGCGGGGAGGATGTTCCCGATGACGGGTGAGACGAGAACTAGGGGACATAGTCTTAGAATAAGGGGCTGCTCTTTCAAAACTGAGATGAGGAGGAACTACTTCACTCAGAGGGTGGTAGGTCCATGGAATATGCTGCCACAAAAAGCTGTAGAAGCTACAACATTAATTAAATTTAAAACAGAAATAGACAGTTTCCTAGAAGTAAAGGGCATTAAGGGTTACGGGGAGCGGGCAGGAATTTGGACATGAGTCTAGGTTCGGATCGGTCATGGCCCTGTGGGTAGTGGAGCGGGCCCAGGGACTGTGTAGCCTGATTCTGCTCCTATTTCGTGTGTGCAATTCTGTTAGATGCAGGAGATGTTTCTGTGATAGATAGTAGATTGGCGGTTAGGATCAGATCAGCCATGATCTTATTGAATGGCGGAGCAGGCTCGATGGGCCGATTGGCCTACTCCTGCTCCTATTTCTTATGTTCTTATGTTCATACCACAGCAACAGTCAGCACCTTCAGGGAAGGACGGGGAAAAATTGGAAGGAGGAAAAGAAATCTCTATTGCCTGTCACACCAAGCGCCAAACTTTATACTGAGGTCTGATCGGAAGATACAGTTGAACAGTATAACTAACATTCCCATTGAAAATACCAATGATTTTACAACAGTTCAATAACAAACCAGAGCACTTCCAAGATATGGATGCATAGTGATCTCATGCTGTTTAATAAAGGAATCAAGATGATTAGTGCTTGAAACACACAGGATCATGACAGTGCTGATATTCATGCTACAAGTAAATAGCTTGAAGAAAAATCTCTTCAATCAGTCCATCGTCTGATGAAATATGTTTATAATGAAAAAGTAAAATTTTCAACACAATGCAGTCAATGATATCGCATAGGAATATGACACGTAGAATAATCAAGGTAACTTTATCAGATAGATTTCATCAAGAAGAAAAAACAAGACTTTGCCCCAACAGTCCTTGTAGAAATGCTGACAAATCAGAGCTTTTTTTTTTAACGTGGTCTGCACTATTCTGCCATCTCATTGCCTACATAACAACACTCAATGTACTTCCACCATCTACAAGGCACAAGTAAGGAGTGTGATGGAATACTCTCCACTTGCCCGGATGAGTGCAGCTCCAACAACACTCAAGAAGCTCGCCACCATCCAGGACAAAGCAGCCTGCTTGATTGGCACTCCATCCACTACCTTAAACATTCACTCCCTCCACCACCGGCATAGCGTGGCTGCAGTGTGTACCATCTACAAGATGTACTGCAGCAACTCGATGAGGCTTCTTCGGCAGCACCTCCCAAACCCGCAACCTCTTCCACCTAGAAGAACAAGGGCAGCAGGCGCATGGGAACACAACCACCTCCAAGTTACCCTCCAAGTCACACACCATCTTGACTTAGAAGTATATCGCCGATCCTTCATCGTCACTGTCAAAATCCTGGAACTCCCTACCTAACAGCACTGTGGGAGTACCATCACCACATGGACTGCAGCGGTTCAAGAAGGCGGCTCACCACCACCTTCTCAAGGGCAACTAGGGATGGGTAATAAATGCTGGCCTTCCCAGCGACGCCCACATCCCATAAGCGAATAAAAAAAAACTTCAAAAGTAATTCATCGTACAAAGCAAATTAAGACATTTTGACGCAACAGGCATTAAATATCTTCGTCTCTTGTTCTCCTTACAGTACACGCTGTATACTTCAAAAAAAAGAAATTTGGGTAATACCAATGCCCCCTTATCCAGTAGCCCCTTAGATATACGTTACACAACATTTATAGCAGAATAACGTCAGAATTGCATTAAGCGCCTTCTACTACCCACCTCCCCCCACCGCTATAACATAACTGATGTCACAAGGGCAGCAGAGACTGTCTTTCAATGAAGTCACAAAAGATAAATGGCATGCATCCATCACTTCCAGGTTAAAAATTAAAAATAAGTAACCCACACTAGTGTTGGTACAATCCCATCTCAACACCCCTTGCTTGCTGCAGTGCTTCCTCTGAAATCTGCAGTAGTTTCCATAGAACACTATTCCCTTCCAAATAGGAAATGATAGGGGGGGGAAATTACCAGTGCTGCGGGCTACAAAATAAAGCCAGTAAAGGAGAGGGGAGAGGGGATAAGACTACAACTCCCATGAGCCTTTAGGGTATACACGCATGCGCGCACATCCCGCGCAGGCGCACTGCTCGGCAGACTCGCGGCGGCCGTTCAAGCGCCGAATCCTTTGCTTTTTATAATCTATTAAAAAATAACGGTTTTAACAGCAGCAAAATAACGGTTTAACGGCAACAAAACCGTTTTAACGGCAGCAAAACAACCGGTTTAACGGCAGCCAAACAACCGTTCAAACGGCAACAAATAACGGTTTCAACGGCAGAAAAGAACCGTTCCAACGGCAAAAAAAACAACCGTTTTTAACGGTTTTTAAAAAAAATGACGGCAGGCGTCGAAATAAATCTCTCCAAACTAAGAATCATGAGGTAAAACATTTTATTTTATTGAAATTAAACAGTAATTATAATAATTTGCGGAGGAAGATGACTTTTTATTCGTGTATATATATATATATATATATAATTACGGCTGATGTTTATTTGTGGGACGAAGGAGCAGCCGCTCTGAAAGCTTGTGATTTAAAATAAGGCTGTTGGGACTATAACCTGGTGTTGTGCGACTTCTCACATTTGTGGGAGCTGTGCGGATGACGGCCTTTTATTTTATTTTTATATATTTTAAAAACACAGCGCCTCCTGTGCTAAAATCTCTCCGAGACGGTGGGAGTGAGGAGCCGAATGGAAGTGTCACGGTCAATATTCACCTTTCACACACACACACACAGGGGGGGGGGGGTTGGAACACCTTTTCCCTATCAATATTTTTTTTTTGCTCAGGAGGCAGATTTCTTTACCCCACACCCTCCACCTCTCTCTATAAATAATTAAGTAAATCTTACCTACACAGTGAATAAGTTTATGCCTCCAAGAGTCGAGCTCCTGCCGAAAGCCGCGCCTTTCCAGCGAGCATTGCTGACTATGACACGGGCTCGCCATTTTCTGACTGGTTTTGTGGGGGGGGGGGAGGAATATTATGATATAAAGATGATTAAAACCCCGACCACCATCTTCCCGGTGGTAGGAGGCGGCCGTGTTGTGGTGATTGTGCGAAGGAGGGGGGGGTGGAGATAGTGAGTGGGGGAGGGGAGCGTCGCTCGCTGGAAGAAACGATGGGCGACGCAACGCACGAAGCTCTCCCCGTGCGCGCCACCCAGAAATCGCGCGCGCACACGCCACCCAAGAAGCTTTCCCCGTCCGCGCCACGTAGAAAGCACGCCGCGCGCGCGCACACACTCATGCACGTACGTCCCGCGGGTCTCACGTCATGACGTATGCAACTTCACGTGCGTGCCCAGCTCCGGTTCACGTTCTCAATTGAGGTCACAAAGTCACCGCCACAATATGAAGTGAGAAGTCGCACAACACCAGCTTATTTCCGCGGCCATGTTCGCGCCCGGGTGGCCCTGGAGATGGAGCACGCGGTGTCCGCCGGCACGCTTGAGTTTTTCCGCGACCGGTGGGCGCCGCGGGGACTGGAGTGCATCGTCACCCCGGACTTTCAAATTTTAATTTGATTTATTAAGTTTCATTTCAAGTTTTAATTGATTTACAGTTTTATTTGAGATCACAAGCTTTCGGAGCTGCTGCCCCTTCGTCAGGTGAAGTGAAGGAATACCAAGCGGCAAAGCATATATAGACAGAGAACAATGCCTGTGTAGCGTACAATGTCAGACGACTACAGTTAATCTATCTGACTGCCTTTTATCACACCTCGGCAGAGAAACAATCAGGTCAGGAAGGCTTTGGCCCAGAAATTGGACTTTGATGGTTGCCGCGGGGGTAAGGATCCCCCGTGATATCGCACTCCGCGCCTGCCTTTATGGTTTTGGCCCACACGAACTTCTGGTCCTGGGCCTCTCCCTGGTGCCGGCGCGCAGTGTGTGTGTGTCCCAGAGGCGCAGTTAGTTCGATGCGACCTCTGGGATCTAGTGAGCCAGTTAAAGCCAATGGCAGCACACCATCTTTCATTCATAGTTTTGACAGGAAGAGCTGTCAAAGCTATGAATACAACTTGCCCCCAAAAGAACAGCTAAACCTCAATTAAATTTAAAAAAAACCCCATCACATTAATAAAATAACTATAGTTAAATAAATTAACCACTTTAAACAAAAATTTAAATTCTTTTTAAAAGTAATAAAAATAAACTTACCTTTCTTTAAAGTCTCTAAAAAAGATAAACCTGTTGAAAAAAATTTAAAATAATACTTAATTAACTACTTACCTTGTTAAAAGGGGGTCTTACGCCTGCTTTTTTCATGTGTAAAGTCTTCAACACTTACCTTCGCGTTCAAACCTGAAAAAAAAACTAAGTGTGCTGCGTGCGCACAGCCTGTAGTGCGCACGCGGTTCACTTAGGAACCGCCCCCTTCACAATATCGGAAGTGCCGGTTTCCCGCGCATGCGCAGTGCATGCAGGAAACCGGCACTTCGGGACCAAATATGGGTGAGTACACAGTGCGTACTCTTCCGTATTCGGACGAATTTCTGGGCCATTATATCAAAGACATAGCAAGATACAGCTAAGACAATGAGGTGGGGTCACAGGGGGTCTAATATGTCAAATGCAGTCTGTATAAACTTTAAAAATGTTACTTTTTTTTAAATGGAAATCACATCTGTGAACAAGCCAACGACGACTCGATTTCCCTTTCATAAATCCGTGTTGACTCTGCCCAATCCTATTATTATTTTCTAAGTGCCCTGTTACCACATCCTTAATAATAGATTCTAGCATTTTCCCTACTACTGATGACAGGCTAACTGGTCTGTAGTTCCCCGTTTTCTCTCTCCCTCCTTTCTTAAATAGTGGGGTTACATGTCCTACCTTCCAATCCATGGGAACTGTTCTAGAATCAATAGAATTTTGGAAGATGACAACCAATGCATCCACTATTTCTATAGCCACCTCTTTCAAAACCCTAGGATGTAGGCCATCAGGTCCAGGGGATTTATTGGCTTTCAGTCCTACTAATTTCTCCAGTACTACTTTTTTACAAATACTAAATTCTTTCAGTTCCTCATTCTCGCTAGACCCTTGGTTCTCCACTATTTCCAGGAAGTTTTTTTGCGTCTTCTTCCGTGAGTATTTGTTTAATTTCTCAGTCATTTCCTTATTCCCCATTAAATTTCTCCTGTCTCAGCCTTTAAGGGACCCACGTTTACTTTTGCTAATCTTTTCCTTTTTACATACCGAAAGAAACTTTTACAGTCTGTTTTTATGTCTCTCGCTCATTTACTCTCATATTCTATTTTCCCTTTCTTTATCAATTTCTTGGTCTCCTTTGCTGAATTCTAAAATCCTCCCAATCCTCAGGCTTCCTGCTCTTTTTGGCAACATTATAAGCCTCTTCCTTTTATCTAAGACTATCTTTAACTTCTCTTGTTCGCCACGGTTGGACCACTTTTCCTGTGGGATTTTTGTGCCTTAAAAGAATGTATATTTGTTGTAAATTAAGTATTAATTCTTTAAATGCTAACCATTGCTTGTCTACCGTCATACCTTTTAATGTAGTTTCCCAATCTACCTCAGCTAACTCGCCCCTCATACCTATGTAGTTTGCTTTGTTTAGATTTAAGACCCTAGTTTCGGATTTAACTAAATCACTTTCAAACATAATATAAAATTCTATCATATTATGATCACTCTTCCCTAAGGGCCCCTTTACCACAAGATTATTAATTAACCCTTTCTCATTGCACAATACTAGATCTAAAATAGCTTGTTCCCTAGTTAGTTCCTCAACATGCTGATCTAGAAAACTATCTTGTCTACATTCCATGAACGTAGTAAAATGTACCAAGGCACTTATTCCAGGATTGTCCTGGAGTCTATAGGAATTAAAGATTAATCTCCTGGACACCGCTGCGAGCAACCTGGGACAAAAATAATGGGGACATCAAAAAACATTTTCTTTTTTCATTTTCTTTGCACACTTTCATAGAATCTTACAGCACAGAAGGAGAACATTCGGCCCATCGTGCCTCAGCCGGCTCTTTGAAAGAGCTATCCAATTAATCCCACTCCCCCTCCTCTTTCCCCACAGCCCTGCAAATGTTTCCTTTTCCAGTATTTATCCAATTGCCTTTTGAAAGTTATTATTGAATCTGCTTCTGCCGCCCTTTAATGCAGCGCATTCCAGATCACAACAACTTGCTGCGTAAAAATGTTTCCACGTTTCCTCTGGTTCTTTTGCCAATTATCTTAAATCTGTGTCCTCTGGTTACCGAACCTTCTGCCAGTGGAAACAGTTTCTCCTTATTTACTCTGTCAAAACCCTTCACTTATTGATTATAAAAATATTGAAGAGGGGAAAAGAGGCTGTTTGACTGGACAGGGTGATTCAAGGCTGGAGGTCATCTGATGAAACCTCCAGGAATACGTCCAACCAGAGATCGCAAACCTATGTCTGAACCAAGTATGAGAAGAATTAGGGGAGATTGCTAAAGGCACGGTTGAAGAGGTACGTACTTGGGTGGCTTTTGAAGATGGGAAGGATATAACAAGGCACTGGATTTTAAGACAGAGTGCACGACTGTGAAGGCAAGGTGTTTGACGTTTCTGCCATCAATGGTAGTTTTTAAAAATTCATTCCTGGGATCTGGATGTCGCTGGCAACGCTAGCATTTATTGCCCATCCTTAATTGTCCTTGAGAAGGTGGTGGTGAGACGCCTTCTTGAACTGCTGCAGTCCGTGTGGTGAAGGTATTCCCACATTGCTGCGGAGAGAGTTCCAGGATTTTGACCCAACGATGATAAAGGAACGGCCGATATATTTCCAAGTCGGGATGCTATGTGTGACTTGGAGGGGAACGTGGAGGTGGTGGTGTTCCCATGCACAAAGGAAGATGGTTGTGGATGTTGGAGGTCAATCATCACAGCCCCAGGACATCGCTGTAGGAGTTCCTCAGGGCAGTGTCCAAGGCCCAACCATCTGCAGCTGCTTCATCATTGACCTTCCCTCCATCATAAGGTCAGAAGTGGGGATGTTCGCTGATGACTGCACAGTGTTCAGTGCCATTTGCAACTCCTCAGATAATGAAGCAGTCCATGCCCGCATGCAGCAAGACCTGGACGACATTCGGGCTTGGGCTGATAAGTGGCAAGTAACATTCGTGCCACACAGTGCCAGGCAATAACTATCTCCAAAAAGCGAGAGTCTAACCACCTCCCCTTGACATTCAACGGCATTACCATCGCCGAATCCCCACCATCAACATCCTGGGGGGTCACCATTGACCAGAAACTTAACTGGACCAGCCACGTAAATACTGTGGCAACAAGGACAGGTCAGAGGCTGGGTATTCTGCAGCGAGTGTCTCACCTCCTGACTCCCCAAAGCCTTTCCACCATCTACAAGGCACAAGTAAGGACTGTGATGGAATACTCTCCACTTGCCTGGATGAGTGCAGCTCCAACAACACTCGAAGCTCGACACCATCCAGGACAAAGCAGCCCGCTTGATTGGCACCCCATCCAGCACCTTAAACATTCACTCCCTCCACCACTGGCGCACCGTGGCTGCAGTGTGTACCATCTACAAGATGCACTGCAGCAACTCGCCAAGGCTTCTTCGGCAGCTCCTCCCAAACCCACGACCTCTACCACCTAGAAGGACAAGGGCAGGAGGTGCATGGGAACACCATCACCTGCATGTTCCCCTCCAAGTTACACACTATCCTGATTTGGAAGTATATCGCCGTTCCTTCATCATCACTGAGTCAAAATCCTGGAACTCCCTCCCTAACAGCACTGTGGGAGCACCTTCACCACACGGACGCTGTTCAAGAAGGTGGCTCACCACCATCTTCTCAAGGGCAATTAGGGATGGGAAATAAATGCTAGCCTTGCCAGCGACGCCCACATCCCAGGAACGAATTTAAAAAATGTGCCTGCTGCCCTAGGTGGTAGAGATTGCGGGTTTGGGAGGTGCTGTTGAAGAAGCCTTGGCGAGTTGCTGCTGTGCATCTTATATATGGTACACACTACAGCCATGGTACGCCGATGGTGGAGGGAGTGAATGTTTAAGATGGTGGATGGGGTGCCAATCAAGCAGGCTGCTTTGTCCTGGATGGTGTCGAGCTTCCTGAGTGTTGTTGGAGCTGCACTCATCCAGGCAAGTGGAGAGTATTCCATCACACTCCTGACTTGTGCCTTGTAGAGATGGTGGAACGGCTTTGGGGAGTCGGAGGTGAGTCACTCGCCGCAGATTACCCAGCCTCTGACCTGCTCTTGAAGCCACAGTATTTATGTTGTGGGTCCATTTAAGTTTCTAGTCAATGTTGACCCCCCAGGATGTTGATGGTGGGGGATTCAGCAATGGTAATGCTGTTGAATGTCAAGGGGTGGTGGTTAGACTCTCTTGTTGGAGATAGTCATTGCCTGCCACTTGTGTGGTGCAAATGTTACTTGTCAATGCTAGTTCTCTGTGCCAACCACCAGGATGTTAGGGGCCTGGTCCATGTGTCAGCATTTTCTGACATAAGTTAGGGCAAACCATGCCCCTGTCCCCTCTGTGTCACTGTTGTAATGTAGGAAACGTGACGGCCAATTTGCACACAGCAAGCTCCCACAAACAGCAATGAGATAAATAACCATGTGATGTTGATTGAGGGATAAATATTTGCCCGGACACCGGGGAGAACTTCCCAGCTCTTCTTCGAAATAGTACCATGGGATCTTTTACATCCACCTGAGAGCGCAGACGGGGCCTCGGTTTAATGTCTCATCTGAAAGACGGCACCTCCGACAGTGCAGCACTCCCTCAGTACTGCACTGGAGTGTCAGCCTGGATGTTTGTGCTCAAGTCTCTGGAATGGGACTTGAACCCACAACCTTCGTCTCAGAGTTGAGAGTGCTGCCAACAGAGCCACGGCTGACACCATAGGGTAGATTTTAACAATTGGCCAGTGGAGCAGGCCTGCTTCCTGCCCGATCCCTCTGGTGAGAGGCCGGGTCCATTTCGAGGGGCAGGGTTCATTAAAAGGCTGCCGGCTACAGGTAGACTGTTAAAATTGCATCGGGGTCCTATGTACAGCATAGGCCGCCCAGTGGAGCACCCCAGGAGAAATGACAGCAGAGCAGAAATGGCGCAGTAATCAACCACCTTGATTTTTAACTCATACGATTACATCGGATATACGGCACAGAAACAGGCCATTCGGCCCAACCAGTCCATGCCGGCGTTTGTGCTCCACTCGAGCCTCCTCCCGTCTTTCCTCATCTAAATCTATCTGCATAACCCTCTATTCCCTTCTCCCTCATATGCTTGTCTAGTCTCCCCTTAAATGTATCTATACTATTCGCCTCAACCACTCCCTGTGGTAGCGAGTTCCACATTCTCACCACTCTCTGGGTAAAGAAGTTTCTCCTGAATTCCCTATTGGATTTCTTGGTGACTATCTTATATTGATGGCCTCTAGTTATGCTCTTCCCCACAAGTGGAAACATTCTCTCTCTATCCACTCTATCAAAACCTTTCATAATTTTAAAGACCTCTATTAGGTCACCCCTCAGCCTTCTTTTTTCAAGAGAAAAGAGACCCAGCCTGTTGATCCTTTCCTGATATGTATACCCTCGCATTTCTGGTATCATCCTTGTAAATCTTCTCTGCACCCTCTCCAGTGCCTCTATATCCTTTTTATAATATGGTGACCAGAACTGTACGCAGTACTCTAAAAGTGGTCTAACCAAGGTTCGATACAGTTTTAGCATAACCTCTCTACTTTTCAATTCTATCCCTCTAGAAATAAACCCTAGTGCTTGGTTTGCTTTTTTATGGCCTTGCTAACCTATGTCGCAACTTTTAGTGATGTGTGTATTTGTACTCCGAGATCCCTTTGTTCCTCTACCCCACCTAGACTCGCAGCCTCCAAGTAATAAGTGACCTCCTTATTCTTTCTACCAAAATGTAATACCTCACATTAATCTGTGTTGAACTTCATTTGCCAATTATTTGCTATTGCCCTGTTAAAATGCCCCCTCGTATGTCACATAAATGGCCCGTGATGTCACAAATATCACTGAATGAGATCACTAACCCCTATTGGAATCCCATTGTTAGAACTAAGATGGCTTTAATTGCACTTGTGGTCTTTTTTGTTGTTTTCAGACCTCTGTTAATCCTGCTCTGAATTGGCCGCAAGGAAATGCAACAGCAGATCCTGGATACTTTCCAACCAGCAGCCCTCCCTACACAAAAGCAAAATACTGCGGATGCTGGAAATATGAAATAAAAACAGAAAATGTTGGAAATATTGAGCAGGTCAGGCAGCATCTGTGGAGCGAGAAACAGAAATAATGTTTCAGGTCAATGACCTTTCGTCAGAACCCTCCCAAGTCCAGTAAGCACCTCCATTCGCCTGAAGGGCAACACGGTGGCATAGTGGTTAGCACTGTTACCTCACAGCGCCAGGGACCCGGGTTCGAATCCGGCCTCGGGTGACTGTCTGTGTGGAGTTTGCACATTCTCCCCGTGTCTGCGTGGGTTTCCTCCGGGTGCTCCGGTTTCCTCCCACAGTCCAAAGATGTGCGGGTTAGGTTGATTTGGCTATGATAAATTGACCCTTAGTGTTAGGGGGGATTAAATACGTGGGGTTACGGGGATAGGGTGGGATATGTGTCGGTGCAGGCTCGATGGGCCGAAATGGCCTCTATCTGCACTGTGGGGATTCTGTGATTCTGTGAAGGTCACAAGTGGCATTAGACAGCCCGGGGTGTCCATTCCTATATCCAGCTTCACCACTTCATTCAGTACTGTCTGTCCCTTTCCATGGCCAAATTCACCTATTATTTCAGGGCCATCTGCCAGGCAAGAACAACTCCACACACTCTTTTGTTGCCACAACTATCCATCTCCCTGAACCTTCCTCCCCACAACCACCATTCTTATCTCTGGTTCTAGATGTGAGCAGCTCACGGACTGCTTTCCTTCCAAATTCAAAGCCGTACACTTGGCCAGCTCTCCCACTTCTGCTGTTTCCCCTGGCTGGAGAGTCTAGAACTGGGGGGCATAGTCTCAGGATAAGGGGTCAGCCATAAAGGACTGAGATGAGGAGAAAGTTCTTCACTCAGAGGGTTGTGAATCTCTGGAATTCTCTACCCCAGAGCACTCTGGATGCTCAGTCAATGAGTATATTCAAGGCTGAGATTGATAGATTTTTGGATATTAAGGGAATCAAGGGATATGAGGATCGGGTGGGAAAGTGGAGATGAGGTAGGAGTTCAGACGTGACCTTATTGAATGGTGGAGCAGGCTCGAGGGGCCGTATGGCCTACTCCTTCTCCTAATTCTTGTGTCCATTCCTCCACCTGTCCTTTCATCTCCGAACCCCTTCCCATCCTGCTTCAAACCCCTTACAACCCTCTTCTTCCAACCCTCCTCAGGCTTATTTCCTCCATGATGTCCACCACCTCCTTTGTTTACTCTGTGCCAGTTCAGCTCCTGATCACTCAGCTCTCTCTTCCCAGCCCCATGCCCACATAGAATCATAGAAAGTTACAGCACGGAAGGAGGCCATTTCGGCCCATCGTGTCCGCGCCGGCCAACAAAGAGCTATCCAGCCTAATCCCACTTCCCAGCTCTTGGTCCGTAGCCCTGCAGGTTAGAGCATCCCAAGTGCACATACAAGTACTTTTTAAATGTGGTTAGGATTCCTGCCTCTACCACCCTTTCAGGCAGTGAGTTCCAGACCCCCACAACCCTCTGGATGAAGAAATTTCCCCTTAAATCCCCTCTAAACCTTCCCCCAATTACGTTAAATCTGTGCCCCCTGGTTTTTGACTCCTCTGCTAAGGGAAATAGGTCCTTTCTATCCACTTTATCTATGCCCCATATAATTTTATACACCTCAATAAGGTCTCCCCTCAGCCTCCTCTGTTCCAAGGAAAACAGACCCAGCCTATCCAGTCTTTCCTCATAGCTAAGATTCTCTACTCCTGGCAACATCCTTGTAAATCTCCTCTGTACCCTCTCTAGTGCAATCACATCTTTCCTGTAATGTGGTGACCAGAACTGCACGCAGTACTCTAGCTGAGGCCTAACTAGTGTTTTATACAGTTGAAGCATAACCCCCCTGCTCTTGTATTCTATGATGCGGAGATGCCGGTGTTGGACTGGGGTGGACAAAATTGAGAGGTTGCACAACACCAGGTTATAGTCCAACAGTTTTCTATGTATTCTATGCCATGGCTAATAAAGGCAAGCATTCCGTATGCCTTCTTAACCACCTTATATACTTGTCCTGCTACCTTCAGGGATCTGTGGACATGCACTCCAAGGTCCCTTTGTTCCTCTACACTACTCAGTGTCCTACCATTTAATGTGTATTCCCTTTCCTTGTTAGCCCTCCCCAAATGCATTACCTCACACTTCTCCGGATTGAATTCCATTTGCCACTATTCTGCCCACCTGACCAATTTATTGATATCTTCCTGCAGTCTAAAGCTTCCTTCTTCAGTATCAACCACACAGCCAATTTTAGTATCATCTGCAAACTTCTTAATCATATCCCCTATATTCAAGTCAAGATCGTTGATATATACCACAAAAAGCAAGGGACGTAGTACTGAGCCCTGCGGAACCCCACTGGAAACAGCCTTCCAGTCACAAAAACACCCATCAACCATTACCCGCTGCTTCCTGTCTCCAAGCCAGTTTTGAATCCAACTTGACACTTTGCCCTGGATCCCATGGGCTTTTAACTTCATGACCAGTCTGCCATGTGTAACCTTATCAAAAGCCTTGCTAAAGTCCATATACACTACATCAAACGCACTACCCTCATCTACCCTCCTTGTTACCTCCTCAAAAAATTCAATCAAGTTTGTCAGACACGACCTTCCCCTAACAAATCTGTGCTGACTATCCTTGATTAATCCGTGTCTTTCTAAATGAAGATTTATCCTGTCCTTCAGAATTCTTTCCAATAATTTTCCCACCACTAAGGTTAGGCTGACTGGCCTGTAATTACTCGGTCTATCCTTTTCTCACTTTTTAAACAAGGGTACCACATTAGCAGTCCTCCAGTCCTCCGGCACCACACCTGAAGCCAGAGAGATTCGAAAAATGATGGTTAGGGCCTCTGCTATTTCCTCTTTTGCTTCGCTTAACAGCCTGGCATACATTTCATCCGGGCCTGGGGATTTATCCACTTTTAAAGCTGCTAAACCCCTTAATACAGTCAACCCATCCGTCCATCCAATCATTAAATGCATTATAGTTTTGACGAACGGCCCACACTCATAATATTTACTCAGCTGTTCTCTCCACAGATGCTTCCTGATCTGCTGAGTATTTCCAGCATTTTCTGTTTTTGTGTTATAAATATATAAAAGAAAGACTTGCATTTATACAGCGCCTTTCACAACCTCAGGGCGTCCCAAAGCGCTTTACAGCCAGTTAAATACTTTTGAAGTGTAGTCATTGTTGTAAAGTAGGAAATGAGAGAAAATTAAAAGCTGTCACCTTGTGTGACTGTTCTGAACCTTCTTGAAGCAGATTCAATAGTAACTTTCAAAAGAGAATTGGATAAATACTTATAAAGGAAACATTTGCCGGGCTATGGGGAACGAGCAGGGGGAGTGGGACTAATTGGAGAGCTCTTTCAAAGGGCCGGCACAGGCACGATGGGCCGAATGGCTTCCTTCTGTGCTGTATCATTCTATAATTCTATGAATGTAGTATGATTAACAGATTGGGGAAGAGCATGAGAAGAAATAAATGAAAAAGAGGCACCCCATGATGGATCAGTGGTTTAACTACACCTGCTGGTGTGGTATTGAAACATAGAGAATGGGAGGGAAGGAATATAAAATTACATAGGATTACATATGATATACGGCACAGAAACAGGCCATTCGGCCCAACCAGTCCATGCCGGCATTTATGCTCCACTCGAACCTCCTCCTGTCTTTCCTCATCGAACTCTATCACATAACCCTCTATTCCTTTCTCCCTCATATGCTTATCTAGCCTCCCCTTAAATGCATCTATGCTATTCGCCTCAACTACTCCCTGTGGTAGCAAGTTCCACATTCTCACTACTCTCTGGGTAAAGAAGTTTTTTCTGAATTCCCTATTTGGCACTATTTTGAAGAAGATTGGCGCGTTATCCCCGTTGTCCTGACTAATATCTATCCCTCAATCAACATTCGTAAAACAGATTATCTGGTCATTATCACACTGCTGTTTGTGGGATCTTGCTGTGCTCAAATTGGCTGCTGCATTTCGTACATTACAACAGTGACTACACTTCAAAAAGTACTTCATTGGCTGTGAAGCACTTTGGGACGTCCAGTGGTCGTGAAAGGCGCTCTAGAAATGCAAGTCTGTCTTTCTTTCTTTAAAAAGAGCATTGGATAGATACTTAGAAAGGAAAAAAATGCAGGGCTATGGGGAAAGAGCAGGGCAGTGAGACTAATTGCTGGCTCTTTCAGAGAGCCAACACAGGGACGATGGGCCAATATTCTATAATTTTATGAATGTAGTGAGTATGTAACAGATTGGGGGCAGGTAACACAGTCCTCTTTGCGGGAGGGTGAGAAGAAATAAATTAAAAAGAGGAACCCCCATGATGGATCAGTGGTTTAACTACACCTGCTGGCGTAGCTCTGAAACATAGAGAATGGGAGGGGAGGAATATAAAATTAATTGTACCTCAACAAATAAAAAGTATTCCTGGTTATAATGCAGGTGAATGTTGTGTTCGGTGCTTGCACTGTTTCCCCTGCACTGACCCCACTCCACCAGGGGCGGCAGCAGCGAGGGGAGGGATGCGCGACCGCTGCCGTGTCACACCCCGGCCACCGTCCTAGCAACGGCCTGCAGCCAATGCCCTCACCCTTTGCTCGTGGTTCGGCCAATCGCGGCGCGGCTTCCGAAGCTCCGCGAAGCTGTGATGGCGCCGCTGAAGCTTTGTATCCCCGGTGAGCGCGGGGGCACATACTGGGGTGATACTGGGAGTCTAGGGTACATACTGGGGGTCTGGGGCACATACTGGGAGTCTGGGGTACATACTGGGGTGATACTGGGAGTCTAGGGTACATACTGGGGGTCTGGGGCACATACTGGGAGTCTGGGGTACATACTGGGGTGATACTGGGAGTCTAGGGTACATACTGGGGGTCTGGGGTACATACTGGGGTGATACTGGGAGTCGGGTACATACTGGGAGTTTAGGGTACATACTGGGGGTCTGGGGCACATACTGGGGTGATACTGGGAGTCTAGGGTACATACTGGGGGTCTGGGGCACATACTGGGGTGATACTGGGAGTCTAGGGTACATACTGGGGGTCTGGGGCACATACTGGGGTGATACTGGGAGTCTGGGGCACATACTGGGAGTCTGGGGTACATACTGGGGTGATACTGGGAGTCTAGGGTACATACTGGGGGTCTGGGGTACATACTGGGGTGATACTGGGAGTCTGGGGCACATACTGGGAGTCTGGGGTACATACTGGGAGTCGGGTACATACTGGGGTGATACTGGGAGTCTGGGGTACATACTGGGAGTCGGGTACATACTGGGGTGATACTGGGAGTCGGGTACATACTGGGAGTCTAGGGTACATACTGGGGGTCTGGGGCACATACTGGGGTGATACTGGGAGTCTAGGGTACATACTGGGAGTCTGGGGTACATACTGGGGTGATACTGGGAGTCTGGGGCACATACTGGGGTGATACTGGGAGTCTGGGGTACATACTGGGAGTCGGGTACATACTGGGGTGATACTGGGAGTCTGGGGTACATACTGGGAGTCGGGTACATACTGGGGTGATACTGGGAGTCGGGTACATACTGGGGTGATACTGGGAGTCTGGGGCACATACTGGGGTGATACTGGGAGTCTGGGGTGATATTGGGAGTCTGGGGCACATACTGGGGGGGTACTGGGGGTCTGGGGCACATACTGGGGGGTGTGGGGCACCTACTGAGGGTCTGGGGAACACTCTGGGGTTCTGGGGCATAAACTGGGTGGTAAGGGGCATATACTGGGGGTCTGAGGCACATACTGGGGTGATGCTGGGGGTCTGGGACACATACTGTGGTGATACTCGGGGTCTGGGACCCATACTGGAGGGGTCTGGGGCACATACTGGGGGGGGTCTGGGGCACATACTGGGGGGGGTCTGGGGCACATACTGGGGGGGGGTCTGGGGCACATACTGGGGGTCTGGGACACATTCTGGGGGGGGGGGGGGGGAGGGTGCCTGCGGCTGTTTCTGGTGTCTGAGGGGCCAGGCTGGGGCCTAAGGCTAATTTAGTGTTTTCCAGGAAGCTGGTTATTGTGTTCCTGTGTTGAGAGCCTCTCGGTTTGAAGCCAAATAATTACCCTAAACGTGAGCCGGGGGCTCCTGGTACTTCTGTTTCAGACAACCCTCTCCAGGCATTGTCCCCAGTAACCCTGCCTTGTTTCCCCGACATCCTAGGTCTCTACCAGCCCAGGCAACTGGGTCCCGGACAGCCCAGGCCCCCGGTTACCATACATAGAATATACAGCATAGAAACGGCCATTTGGCCCAACTTGTCTGTGCTGGAATCTTTTACGTCCACCTGAGAGAGCAGACGGGGCCTCGGTTTAAACGTCTCATCAAAAGATGGCACCTCCAACAGTGCAGCACTCCCTCAGTACTGCCCCTCCGACAGTACAGCACTCCCTCAGTACTACCCCTCCGACAGTACAGCGCTCCCTCAGTACTGACCCTCCGACAGTGCGGCACTCCCTCAGTGGTGGCACTGGGAGTGTCAGCTTGGATTTTGTGCTCAAGTCTCAACCCATGATCTTCTGAGTCATAGGCTAGTGCACTACCAACTGCGCCGCAGCTGACACCCTCTGATCAGAGTAGAAATTCTCTGCTGAATATACATGGAGCACGGGCGGAGAGAGAGACCTGTTAGGTGTCACTGAGCAGGGGACCTGCATGGATATTTATGCAATATATCAATAGTAGTATTTAAAAATCTACAAGGTTAAGTGATAACAGTATAAGAAACAAGGCGCAGCTTATCGTGGTCAAAAGTACGTGAGAAAAAATGATCAGTCTAGATCAAAATATCCCTGATCTATTTTCTGTCTGAAATGGTGGTTATCCAGTGATTTGCTAAGCATCACAGCCCAGGAAGGTCTCAGGCTTGACAGGCTATAACTACTTTTATCTTTTATTCTGGGAAAGAATCTAATAGGTGATGATGTCTCACTTCAGAGCCTTGAGCACATAATCTAGGCTGGCACTCCAGGGAGTACTGAGGGAGTGCTGCACTGTCGGAGGTGCCGTCTTTTGGATGCGACGTTAAACCGAGGCCCCGTCTGCCCTCTCAGGTGGATGTAAAAGATTCCATGGCACTATTTCGAAGAAGAGCAGGGGAGTTCTCCCCGGTGTCCTGGGGCCAATATTTATCCCTCAACTAACATCACTAAAACAGATTATCTGGTCATTATCACATTGCTGTCTGTTGGAGCTTGCTGTACACAAATTGTCTGCTGCGTTTCCTACACTACAACAGTGACTGCACTTCAAACGTACTTAATTGGCTGTGAAGCGCTTTTGGATGTCCTGAGGTCATGAAAGGCGCTATATAAATGCAAGTCTTTTTCTTTATTATTTACCATCTAACATGTTGTATGTTATCTGATCTGTCAAAATTCTATTGCATGCCTACAGGGGAGAGATTGTGCAGCATAGAGGACAGCACTCCTGGTAATGGCACATACTCCAGACACGGATACATTTTTGCATCTTTAGCTGGCTATGTGATGAAGCAAAACGACAATGGAATGGTAAGCAAGGGGCGGAGTCATTGACACGGTGCCATTGAGTGCTGGTGGGTAGATTTATATCTGCAGTTTCCTCCACGCTCAATTCCTGGTCTTTGCAGCAGCTCTACAGGGGAGTACCAAGCAGATGTCAGATTAACCTCGGGGAAGAGCACTTTTGTTCATCCAGTGCCAGTTTCAGAGTGGCTTTGGTACATTTACTCCCATAAAATGGTTTGTTAACCTTATCTCGGAGACAGATCAGTGGGAATGTCTCCATTGCCACTAATGAGGTGTCAGCCGTGGCTCAGTGGGTAGCACTCTCGTCTCTGAGTCAGAAGGTGGTGGGTTCAAGTCCCACTCCAGAGACTTGAACACAGAACCTGGGCTGGCACTCCAGTGCAGTCCTATCAAAAGTGCCGTTTTTCGGGTGAGACATTAAACTGAGTCCCCGGCTACCTACTCGGGAGGATGTAAAAGATCCCATGGCACTATTTTGAAGAAGAGCAGTGGCGTTCTCCCCGGTGTCCTGGCCAATATTTATCCCTCAACCAACATCGCTAAAAACAGATTATCTGGTCGTCATCTTATTGGTATTTGTGGGAGCTTGCTGTGCTTAAATTGTGTGCGTTTCCCTACATTACAACAGTAACTCCACTTTAAAAGTACTTCATTGGTTGTAAAGCGCTTTGGGATATCCTGAGGTCGTGAAAGGCGCTATAGACATGCAAGTCCTTTCCTTTAATGTAACGAAGCGAGGGATGAAGTTATCCTGTTTCATGTGGCGTGGAGCACATGAGGATATCCCAGACCCTCCACTGAGTTTGAAAGTACCCTTTGAACCCAATACTGTGATTGAATCTCAGTTATACAGAGAGCTTGCAGTAAGCCCGATTTTAATTTTACTTTCCTTTTTTTCTCCTCTTCCTGGGTTACCGTTCCACAAGTGTGAGGCACTCTCCAGTACCTCCCCATTCTTCATGTGTGAGCTCGGAAGAGTGGGTGTTCACTGGATGGCGGTCACAACTGGGAACACTGGCTGCTTTCTTTTCTGCTCCCTTAGCCCAGCGGTGCTGAGGCAAGTTTTAACATCCCAACCGCTGCCTGGCTGAGACTTCGCTAACTTAACACAGACCAGAAATGGAATGTGGACCTCCAAACCTCGGGGCTCAGTTACACGCTGGCTTTCAAACTGCAGCATGAGTGAGCTGCTCCATTTTTTCTTTTGCTTCTCATTAAACGTGGTACAATTTGTTTACTGTTGTCCCTATGAATAGGAATTCCCAGTAAGCTGCCAGGTGGGGAGGGGAGGAGCGTAATACAGCCGCAGCTAAGCCTTTGTGTTCATCAATATTTTAGAATGATTGGCCCAAGTGCAGGAGTGGCAGTAGTTGACCCCCCTCCCCGCGTGGACCAGCAAAGCTACTCTGCACCTCCGAGTGGCTGGTTTCAGAAACTAGAGGGCACAAATATAAGACAGTCACTATTAAATCCAATGAGGAATTCAGGAGAAACTTCTTTACCCAGAGAGTGGTGAGAATGTGGAACTCGCTACCACAGGGAGTAGTTGAGGCGACTAGCATAGATACATTTAAGGGGAAGGTAGATAACCACACGAGGGAGAAAAGAATAGAAGGATATGCTTATAGGGTTCGATGAAGTAGGGTGGGAGGAGGCTCGGCATGGACTAGTTGGGCGGAATGGCCTGTTTCTGTGCTGTACATTCTATGATAACTCTGAACTGGTATTCACAGGTGCCAGTTCTATCAGTGGTTCGGGACACGGAGCCCCAACTCCTGCCAGAAGTTGGAGTCGTTGTAACGTGTAAGGTAAGACGGTTTTGAACCTTCTCTTCTGCAGCCCTATTTTATTTATTTATTAAAATTTTTGAGCACTTGTCCTCCAGTGCCCCCTCCACTTTCTGCTTTTATTGGCCTTGCAAAGTTTTTGATAGGAGAAACTGTTTACACTGGCGGGAGGGTCGGTAACCAGCGGACACAGATTTAAGATCATTGACAAAAGAGCCAGAGGGGAGATGGGGAGAACTCTTTTTACGCAGCGAGTTGTTGTGATCTGGAATGCGCTGCCTGAAAGGGCGGTGGAAGCAGATTCAATAGTAACTTTCAAAAGGGAATTGGATATATAATTGAAGAGGAAAAATTTGCAGGGTTAGCCTGATCCTGTTCACACGCACTTCCAGTTGGAGGGGGAATAGCGATCAGCACTGGCACCCTGGTCTACTTTCCAAGCTCTAACTGAAGGCAGCTGAGGTCATCTGCAGAACCCATCACCCCCCACCCCAGTGGAGGCCAGCTAATGGCCATTTCTTAATCCCTTCAGCATTTTACTTTCACCGTGGCTGGAAAAGCCGGATAACCTCCACCACTGGCGCATCGTGGCTGCAGTGTGTACCATCTACAGGATGCACTGCAGCAACTCACCAAGGCTTCTTCAACAGCACCTCCCAAACTCTCAACCTCCACCACCTAGAAGGACAAGGGCAGCAGGCGCAAGGGAACACCACCACCTCCAAGTCACACACCATCCCTGACTTGGAAATATATCGCCGTTCCTCCATCATCGCCGGGTCAAAATCCTGGAACTCCCTCCCGAACAGCACTGTGGGTGTACCTTCACCACACGGACTGCAGTGGTTCAAGAAAGCGGCTCACCATCACCTTCTGAAGGACATCTATGGATGGGCAATAAATGCCGGCCTTGCCAACGACGCCCCCCAACCCAAGAATGAAAAACAATCCTTAATTACTCTGCACTAGATTATGTGGCAGACTGTTGCTCACATGCTGCTGACTGGACTGACCCATGTGTTAAGACTGTGAGGTGTGCACTGTCTAAAATCTTAAATAAATGTTTTAAAAATCAAATTGGTTGATGGCCAATCTCCCAGGCACTGTCATTGTGGCATGTCTGGGACATAGAATCATAACTGTTTTGTACCAAAGCAATCCCTGCTGTAGAACTCTTTACTCCCCTCACATACCCCTCTCCCCACTAGGTATCTGCATCCCTTGCCATTGCCTAAGTGTTCTGTTTATTCGAAATGTTAACGGTCATTTTTCTTTTTATAAACAGGTGACCAGTATTAACCCTCGGTTTGCTAAAGTTCATATTTTATACGTACGATCCACTCCACTGAAAGGAGCTTTTAGAGGAACCATCAGGTAACGTCAATAAAGCAAGCTGCTCTGCCATCTGCCAGGAGAGAATGAGTAAATAGCCTAGTATATAAATCTGCTTTACAACTCCTCACAAACATAAATCGGACTTTGTATGTTTTACACACCAATACCTTCATGTGTGCTAGTTGTCTTCCTGTGCCCCTTCCCTTTTCTGGTTTTATTGGCCCTGCATACCTTAAGGGGCTGAGCGGGTAGGTGGGCAAACTGCTCCCAACACTGCAGTCAACTGGCTGTTTGGAAGTGAGTCGGAGAGGACTGGGGTTTCTTAACCACCAATCCCCCCCCCCCCCCCCACTTCACAATGTGGAGGCACATGAGATAGGCGTACGAGTCATTCCCCGTATTTAGGGGACATAAAAAGTTTGTGACATTCACACCAGAATTTTACTGTACTTCACAGTAGACCCTCGCTATCTTGCATGTATTTTCAGCACAACTTTTAACTCCTTTTAGTGAGACTGTAGTATCTCCCTATGTAGCTCTTTAATATGCTATACCATGAAGAAATAAGGTCTTCAAAATTATGAAAAGCTTTGACAGAGTAGACAGAGAGAGAGAGTGTTTCCACTTGTGGGGGAGAACAGAACTAGAGGCCATCAATATAAGATAGTCACCAAAAAATCAAATAGGGAATTCAGAAGAAACTTCTTTACCCAGAGGGTTGTGAGCAATGTTCCCTTTAAGCTGCGCGACCACGCAGTGGTCTGGAGCTCCCGCGCAGGCCGCTCACTGGTTTTTCAATTGGAATAACCGCGCATGCGTGAAAATTTGAAGTGGCCGCGCACCCAAAAAAAAAATCACAGGAAACATTGGTGGTGAGAATGTGGAACTTGCTACCACAGGGAGTGATTGAGGCGAATAGCACAGATGCATTTAAGGGGAAGCGAGATAAGCATATGAGGGAGAAAGGAATAGAAGGATATGCTGAGAGGGCGAGATGAAGTAGGATAGGAGGAGGCTCGAGTGGAACATAAATGCCGGCATGGACTGGTTGGGCTGAATGGCCTGTTTCTGCGCAGTATATTCTGTGTAAGGTTGCCCTAGAATTGCTCTGGGTTTTGGGGTGGAAATCAGCCAGGATTCCCGCTCCAGGACACTATTTAATGACCCACCGCTGGAAAGGTGAATGGGCATCAGGCAAGACAGGGTCAGGCTAAGCAGCAATGCTCCCAGGGTGCGCAAACTACCACCTGGTACTCACTGGGGCTCGTGTGAACAGATCATTTGGGGGGAGATACTGGAGAGCAGCGAGAGCCCTAGAGAGAGAGAGAAAGAGAAAGAGAAAGATAATTGGGCAGAATAAGGGCAGTGGTGCTTGTGCTCATGAGGGACTGGGTTCGCCCCACATTCTTGGCCTGCTTAACAGTTTTTGCGATATTCTCTGCACACAGTGCATGCTGTATAATATTAGGACTATGTTAAAATCTGCACAGATCTGTTGATCTTTGGCAGTTTGCTTGGTAGAATTACAATAAGAGCCTCACCAATCAACGCATGTACCACTCCTTTAAAACATTAAATATCAGCAAACTAAAATGTTTAATAATTCAAGGACAGGGCAACATTTAACTTGACGTTATTTTATGCAGGAGAGAAGACATTCGAGCAACAGAAAAGGACAAGGTATGCACCTTCTTTCTCTTCACCCCTTTGGGTGAGAGGTCAGTTATTGCTTCTGTCAGTTCCCCCCCCCGCCCTCCTTAAGTTCATCTGTTTTAGTGATGGAAAAGACAATGGTCACAGGAGTCGCTCATTTGTTCTTTGTAATTTTTTAAATCTCCCCTCTCATCCCTGTTGCTGAAAGTGAAAGCCTGTTGCACGGGGGCGTTGTGTGGGCGCGTAGCCGTGTTAATGTTTTATTGACTGTGCTGAACTTTTATTTTTTGTGTCTGTGAGTGCATTCCTACCCATTGGTCGCTGACTGCAGTTGGCAGACGTTGATGAGATCAGGACTGAACTCTTGCAGGTCGCACCTCTTCAGCCCAGTCTGTCGACTTGCCTCAATTAGTGGCACACTCGCCTCTGGGTCAGGAGGTTGTATGTTGGACCACAAACGAGGAGTTTGAGCTGACGCAGCATTCCAGTACTGAGGGAGTGCTGCATTGTCGCTGGTGCCATCTTTTGGATGAGATGTTAGGCCGAGGCCCCTTCTGCGTGTTTGAGCGGATATAAAAGACCCTATGGCATTATTTGAAGAGCAATTTTTGTGGTGTCCTGGCCAACATTTATCCCCCAACCACCATCACTAAAAAACAGATTAACTAGTCATTTATCTCATTTGATGTTTATGGGACCTTGCTGTGCACAAATTGACAGCCATGTTTGTCTACAAAACAAAAACAACAGCTGGCATTTATATAGCCCCTTTAACGTAGTAAAACTTCCCAAAGTGCTTACATAACAACAGTGGCTACACTTTGAAGGTACTTCATTGGCTTTGGGACGTCCTGAGGATATGAAAGGTGCTATACAAGGGCAAGTTCTTCCTGTTGCAAGTTTATTGAATTATCACGTGCTTCTTCCCTGCAGGTAGAGGTCTACAAATGCTTCCGACCCGGGGACATTGTTTTAGCGAAAGTGGTATCCTTTACGGTTTGAGTCTGATTATTAGCCGTGCCTCAGAATCTCGGGTCCAGGACTTGCGCGTATAATCTGAGCTGACGTTTCACTGCAGTACCGAGGGAGTGCTGCATTGTCAGAGGTGCCATCCTTCGAATGAGGCGTTAATGCGGTTGTTAACAAACCCACGGTAGTATTGGAAAAAGAGCAGAGAGCTCTCCCAGTGTCATGACCAATATTCCTCCCTCAACCGACACCACTGATACTGATTAACTGCTCATGTATCTTGTTGCCATTCTTGGGATGTTGCTGTGCGTAAAATGCTTTGCCTACATCACAACAGTCACGGGATTCCAAAGTAATTCATTGTCTGTAAAGTGTCGAGATGGTTGTGACTTGGTGAAGCGCTATATAAAAGGAGACAGATAGTGGCCCATCTGTACCCAACGCAATGTCTTCCAGCAAACAGTGTCTGGAATGTTTGTTCTTTATTCTCTGCCTATTGAGTCGAGCACAAGGACATCTAGCGCTGAGATCAGAAGCTCAGCGGAATGCTCCTTTATTGCTCGGCGACCTTATCCAGCCAGTAGCTGAGCTGTACAGACCAGAAAGGTCCCAGTTTCGGCTCCCCAGTCCGTAGTGAGTTGCCTGATCTCGGCACTATGGTGCGCCTCAGCACCTCAAGTTAGAAGGGGAGCTTAACTTGGGCCTTGGGCTCCCACTCCTGGGCACTGACCAAAGACTCTTGATGGAAAGCACGCGTGTATGGCTATCGGGCAAGGACAAGATCAGCCTCTGCTGTGATGCCCCATGCAGTGGAATATCTCGCTCAGACACAGCGTCTAGGCACGTGAAAAAATGGCTTCTTGGGCAGAGTACTCCCAGCAGTGGGGGAAAACAGGCGTGAGGGGAAGGCGGGGGGAGTTGTTAAATAAAAAGCTGTTGTGCTTTTTCTCTCTCTCAAAACAAGACGCAGCTTAGGATTGAAAACCATAACTTAGTGTTGCTAATGCTCTGATGATTAAACTGCAAGACTTTCATTTTTATCCTTGACATGCCCTCCTAGATCTCTCTGGGCGATGCTCAGTCTAACTACCTGCTGACTACTGCAGAGAATGAACTAGGGGTGGTAGTCGCACACAGTGAGGCAGGTAGGTATCTCCTCGCGCTCTCAGCTTTGAAATGTTTCTGATGCTCAAGTTCGACGAACATCTGCTTTGAGGACAGGTTGCACAGAATAGGCTTGTCTAATCGAGATGTTTTAGATAATTAAAGGAGTTGACAGGGTACATAGAGAGAATTTATTTCCTCTGGTGGGGGGAGTCCAGAACAAGGGGGCATAACCTTAAAATTAGAGCCAGGCCGTTCAGGAGTGATGTCAGGAAGCACTTCTTCACACAAAGGGTAGTGGAAATCTGGAACTCTCCCCCCGCAAAAAGCTATTGAGGCTGGGGGATCAATTGAAAATTTCAAAACTGAGATTGATAGATTTATGTTAGGCAAGGCTATTAAGGGTTACAGAACCAAGGCGGGTAAATGGAGTTAAGATACAGATCAGCCATGATCTCATTGAATGGGGAAACAGGCTCGAGGGGCTGAATGGCCTCCCCCTGTTCCTATGACGGGTAGCTTTGCAGTGCTAAAGTGATTGACTGCTCACGGCCTGTGACCCGCAACAACATTACCTGCGGTGATGTAAAAAGAATGGAACAAAATGTTGTTTAATGGAATACTCCAAGGAACAGCCCTGCAATTTCGAAACTTGGACTCATTTTAAACAAGCTGGCCTCCTGCCTGGGGTGAGAATTATCCTGGGGTTCCCGAGGTTGGCCATGGAATAGTGGCAGTGAGGAGTGTGAGCCGAGGAATTTGCTGGAAGTAAGCAGCGGAGGAATTTATTCAATATTTGTTTCTCTCTCTCTCACTCTCTTGAGTGATGCTGGCAAGACCATCATTTATTGCCCATCCCCTAGTTGCCCCTTGAGAAGGAGGTGGTGAGCCACCACCTTGAACCGCTGCAGTCCGTGTGGTGAAGGTACTCCCACAATTCTCTTGGTTAGGGAGTTCCAGAATTTTTTGACCCAGCGACGATGAAGGAACGGCCGATATATGTCTAAGTCAGGGTGGTGTGTGTGACGTGGAAAGGAACTGGGAGGTGACGGTGTTTCCACAACGTTGCTGCTCTTGTCTTTCTCGGTGGTAGAGGCCGCAGGACTGGGAGGTGCTGTCAATTAAGTTTAGTCAGTTGCTGCAGTGCATCCTGTAGACAGTGCATGCTGCAGCCCCAGTGCACAGGTGATGGAAGGGATGGATACTGATCCAATGAACTGCTCTGTCCTAGACGGTATCAAGCTTCTGGAGTGCTGTGGCTGCACTCATCCGGGTGATTGTTTCAACACACTCCTGACTCGAGCCGTGTAGGTAGTGAAGAGGCTTTGAGATGGTCACAAGGTGAGCCACTCTTGGGAACAACATGGCCTCTGTTACAAAAAAAGCTTAAGGAAATTGGCCGTGCTTTTCTTTGGAAAAGGGACTTTGAGATGATCCAATTGAAATTTTCACCATGGTAATGCATTTGGGCAGGGCTAACAAGGCAAGGGAAAACACAATAAATGGTAGGATACTGAGAATTGTAGAGCAACAGAGGGACCTTGGAGTGCATGTCCACAGATCCCTGAAGGTAGCAGGACTAGTATATAAGGTGGTTAAGAAGGCATACTGAATGCTTGCCTTTATTAGCCATGGCATAGAATACAAGAGCAGGGGGGGTTATGCTTCAACTGTATAAAACACTAGTTAGGCCTCAGCTAGAGTACTGCGTGCAGTTCTGGTCACCACATTACAGGAAAGATGTGATTGCACTAGAGAGGGTACAGAGGAGATTTACAAGGATGTTGCCTGGACTGGAGAATTTTAGCTACGAGGAAAGATTGGATCGGCTGGGGTTGTTTTCCTTGGAACAGAGGAGGCTGAGGGGAGACTTAATTGAAGTGTATAAAATTATGAGAGGCCTAGATAGAGTGGATGGGAAGGACCTATTTCCCTCAGCAGAGAGGTCAATAACATCAAGACATAGATTTAAAGTAATTGGTAGAAGGATTAGAGGGGAGTTGCGGAGAACTTTTTTCACCCATAGGGTGTGGGGGGGGGTCTGGAACTCACTGCCTGAAAGGGTGGTAGAGGCAGAAACCCACATCACATTTAAAAAGTACTTGGATATGCACCTGAAGTGCCGTAACCCACAGGGCTACGGACCAAGAGCTGGAAAGTGGGATTAGGCTGGATAGCTATTTTTTGGTCGGCACAGACATGATGGGCCGAAAGGCCTCCTTCTGTGCTGTAAATTTCTATGATTCTGTGATGGGAATTAACAAATTTGATCCAGGCAAATTGCTCATACTGGAGTTGAGGTGCAGATCAGCCATGATCTACTCGAATGGCGGAGCAGGTTCAAGGGGCTGAACGGCTGACTCTTGTTCCTAATGCTCCTGTGTTGAAGGGCTTGTTTTCGTCCTTTGCACCATGTGAAGCAGATGGCTGTTTCCAGCCCATGTCTTGTGAGAACCTGCATGGAGCATGAGTTTGAAAGGAGGAAGTCAGGTGGAACCTTCTGACGCTGGGGGGGGAATCGAGTTGGGGAATAAATGACCAGGGAATGAGAGAACATAAGAAATAGGAGCAGGAGTTGGCCATTCGGCCCCTCGAGCCTGCTCCGCCATTCAGTAAGATCATGGCTGATCTTCAACCTCAACTCCACTTTCCCGCCCGATCCCCATATCACTTGGTTCCCTTAGAGTCCAAAAATCTATCGATCTCAGTCTTGAATATACTGAACGACTGAGCATCCACAACCCTCTGGGGCAGAGAATTCCAAAGATTCACCACCCTCTGAGTGAAGAAATTCCTCCTCATCTCAGTCCTAAATGGCCGGCCCCTTATCCTGAGACTGTGACCCCTAGTTCTAGACACTCCAGCCAGGGGAAAACAACCTCTCAGCATCTACCCTGTCAATCCCCCTCAGAATCTTGTATGTTTCAATGAGATGAGAGTGAAGCGGACAGTGTAAATGGGGTCAAGAGAAAATTTGGGGGTGGGGGTTATTTCTGGAGAAAGAAGGGATTGGAGGATATGGTGAGAAGGTGAATAAGTGGAGTTCATCTCTGAAAAGGGATTATTTGGGTCGAATGGCCTTTCCATGTTCCTAAAAAAAATTGTTAATTCCTGCCTCATTAACCACACCCTTCTGTGATTGGGCTGTTCGCAGTTGGTTACAAACCAATCACAGGGACTTTATTATCTCCCCCCACCGCCCCTCCAACGCCACTGGAATATTTATGTTTTAGCAACTATTTGGGCTGTGAACAGACCCTGAAAAATATAATCTCCAATCCGTCTGCTATCAGAGGTTCCTCAGTGGCCTGGTCAGTAAGGGCATTAGTGCAGGAGTGACTCGTACTAAGCCAGCAGGTCCCAGCTCCCTTTCACAGTCTATACTGACCACCCAGGGAAGCAGTCTGCCGGGACCCTGTCCTCATCATTGCTCAGCGTCCCTGCTGAAAAGGACGCCACTATGGGTGAGGACAACACCAGATCTCCATTCGCTCCTCCAGCAACTAGCCACTGGGAAACACGAAGTACTGCTGAGGCATGACTCATCCTTGAGCCAGCTACGTCGATTTAAGCTCCCAGTGCACAACAACTTGCATTTATATAGCGCCTTTAACGTAGGAAAATGTCCCAAGGCGCTTCACAGGAGCGATTATCAAATAAACTTTGACACCGAGCCACGTAATGGGATATTCGGACAGGTGACCAAGAGGTAGGTTTTAAGGAGAGAGGGAGGTTTAGGGAGGGAATTCCAGAGCTTAGGGCCCAGGCAGCTGAAGGCACTGCCACCAATGGTGGAGCGATTAAAATCGGGGTTGCACAAGAGGCCAGAATTGGAGGAGCGCAGAGATGGGGGGTGGGGGGGTGGGGGGTTGTGGGGCTGGAGGAGATGACAGAGATAGGGAGGGGCGAGGCCATGGAGGGATTTGAACAGAAGGATGAGAATTTTAAAATCGAGGCGTTGCTGGACTGGGAGCCAATGTAGGTCAGCGAGCACAGGGGGTGATGGGTGAACGGGACTTGGTGCGAGTTAGGACACGGGCAGCCGAGTTTGGAGGAGCTCAAGTTTATGGAGGGCAGAATATAGGAAGGTGGTCACACTCGAAGAATGACCAGCTGAAGCGATGATTGAATCGTACGCCAGCAGGGAGTGAACACCTTTCATATATAAAAAAATAAGGGGTGGGGATTGGAGAAACCTTAAGCTAAAAGAGACGAAATTCTGAATCAATGTGCCGCCCTCGACCTCCATCCCTGTGTATTTTTAAATGTAGTGTTTCCCTCCCTTAGGTGCGCAGATGGTCCCCGTCAGCTGGTGCGAGATGCAGTGCCCCAAATCCCACGGGAAAGAGTTCCGGAAAGTGGCTCGAGTGCAGCCCGAGTTCCTCCATACCTGAGTCCCGTCCCCAACAACAAGAAGAGCAGGGTTCTCCGCCCTCGGACGATGCACCTTACTTCTGTGAAGCCTGTTATTGAACCCAGTTTGTATTCAAATTACATCGCACGATAGTCCGCTCCTGTAGCCGGATGCACAAAGGACAGAACTGATTCCTGTTGGGGTCTGGTGCTGGAGTTAATGTCTTTTTTTCTGCAACTTCACACACAGCCTCAAGTACTGAGCGACATTACAGATTTTCAACTTCTAAAAAAAATAAATATTTTTCTTTAACAACACTCTTTCTTTTAACTTTACTTTTTAACTAATTTATATATATTTTTATTCGTTCATGGGATGTGGGTGTCGCTGGCAAGGCCAGCATTTATTGCCCATCCTTGATTGCCCTTGAGAAGGTGGCAGTGAGCAGCCTTCTTGAACCGCTGCAGTCCATGATACTTCTTTGTCGCGGTTTGGTACAACTGAGTGGCTTGCTATGCCATCAGAGGGCCGTTAAGCATCAACCACATTGCTGTGGGTCTGGAGTCACACATAGGCCAGACCGGATAAGGACGACAGATTTCCTTCCCTAAAGGACAATCAGTGAACCAGATGGGTTCTTGCGACAATCTGGTAGTTTCATGGTCACCATTACTGATACTAAGTTTTTTATTTAATTAAAGAAAGACTTGCATTTCTACAGCGCCTTTCACGACCTCAGGATGTCCCAAAGCGCTTTACAGCCAATGAAGTATTTTTGAAGTGTAGTCACTGTTGTAATGTAGGAAACACGGCAGCCAATTTGCGCACAGCAAGCTCCCACAAACAGCAATATGATAATGACCAGATAATCTTTTTATGATGTTGATTGAGGGGTAAATATTGGCCCCAGGACACTGAACTAAATTTAAATTCTCCAGCTGCCGTGGTGGGATTTGAATTAGTCCAGAGAGTCCAGTAACATAACCACGATGCTACCGTACCTCATGATGAGTTGAAGATCAGTGACGCACTTACCTTCAACTCCGCTCACATTTAACCTAGCCCAAAGTGAACAGGTATCGCACACTTCTGTGATTATAAACCTCTGGCAAGCAGAGCTTCCACACAGGAACACATTAATCTGAACAGACACATCCTGACTTGGGCTGGTCCCATCAGTTCTCCATCACTTCAGTGTGTCCACTGCTCTATAGGAAATGAACCTTGCATTCTGAAGCAGGGCTTCTTAACTTAAAGAATAAAAATATATGCCCCCTGATCTAGGGCAGGTTTGGGGTTACCCGAAGTTCCTGTTTAGACAAGTTATTTACGCTCGGAGTGAATTCCTTCAGTCCCCATTTCACAAGGCCATCTATCAGGAAGGTCAGTCCTTGCTCCTTCATCTGGAAAGAGCCGACAGTCACCTGATCACAGCATCAGACACTGAAAGTGCAACGATACAGAGGTCAGCACGGATGACACCATGTTTGTGAAGCTAAAAATAAAGAAAGACTTGCATTTCTACAGCGTCATTCACGACCGGTTCAAATAAAACTGACAAAGGGCCACAGGTTCAAACAAGTTAAAGGCAAACTTAGGGCTGATGTTAGGAAGTTTACATAAAATAGACTTCAACATAGGATAGCAGATGTAAAAACCCTGGAATCAATTAACATTTGATGATTTTTTTCTTAAATATAGAAAGTTCAAAGTGTCAGCTGTGGCTCAGTGGGCAGCACATTTGCCTCTGAGTCAGACGGTTGTGGGTTCAATCCACACTCTAGAGACTTGAGCACAAAATCTAGACTGACACTCCCAGTGCAGTGCTGAGGGAGTGCTGCACTGTCGGAGGTGCCGTCTTTCGGATGAGACGTTAAACTGAGGCCCCGTCTGCTCTCTCAGGTGGACATAAAAGATCCCACGATGCTATTTCGAAAAAGAGCAAGGGGAGTTCTCCCCCGGTGTCCTGGCCAATATTTATCCCTCAACCAACATAACAAAAACAGATTATCTGGTCAATATCACGTTGCTGTTTGTGGGAGCTTGCTGTGCGCAAATTGCCTGCCTGTGTTTCCCACATTACAACAGCGACTACACTTCAAAAAGTACTTAATTGGCTGGAAAGCGTATTGGGACGTCCGGTGGTTGTGAAAGACGCATTATAAATCCAAGTCTTTTTTTCTTTCTTTTCCTCCAATTGTGGCCTCTTGCGCATCCCCGATTTTAATCACTCCACCATTGGCGGCCGTGCCTTCAACTGCCTGGGCCATAAGCTCTGGAATTCCCTCCCTAAACCTCTCCGCCTCTCCTTTAAGGCGCTCCTTAAGACCTCCCTCTTTGACCAAGATTTTGGTCACCTGTCCTAATATCTCCTTATGTGGCTCGGTGTCAAATTTTGTTTGATAATCACTCCTGTGAAGCACCTTGGGACGTTTTCACTACATTAAAGGTGCTATAGAAATACAAGTTGTTGTTACAGATATACACCAATGTACTGGAAGTGGTAGAAAGCACTTTAAATTCTCGCTTGCTGCGTGCCCCCTCGATGCAAGACTGTAAATTCTGCTCCGTCCCCCGGTGAACCATGATTGTGAATCCACAGCCGGCCACTTCATACCCTCCCCACCCTGATTTTTTTACTGAAGTGGAAACAATGAGCAATATTGTGAGGCTGCCACCAGGTGTCACTGTCTGACTGTTTAACCGCGGAAAAATCCCCCCCACCCACACACACAAGGAGGGGGCAAGCTTCCTCAGGGATTCTCCCCCACATCCTCCGTAACTTTGGCCCAAGAGACACGAAAACCCCGAAAAGAAGTCAAAGTTACAGCAGACGAGCGGGAGAACCCCTGCGGTGACCCAGAGTAAGGAGAGAAAGACTTGCATTTCTCCAGCGCCTTTCAGGACGTCACAAAGCGCTTTACAGCCAATTAAGTACTTTTGAAGTGTCGTCACTGTTGTAATGTAAGAAACGCGGCAGCCAATTTGCGCACAGCAAGCTCCCACAGACAACAATAAGATTAATGGCCAGGTAATCTGCTTTCGGTAATAAATACAGGAAATGCTGGAAATACTCAGGCGGGCAGGTATTACATAGGATATACGGCACAGAAACAGGCCATTCGGCCCAACCAGTCCATGCCGGCGTTTATGCTCCACTTGAGCCTCCTCCCATCTCTTCTCATCTAACTCTTATCAGCCGCGCACCCAAAAAAAAATTAAAGGGAACATTGTGGTGGGCTTGCTTCTTGAGCCGCTGGTAGTGGTTTTGATGCAACCGGGGGGCTTGCTAGACCACATTAGGGGACAGTTCAGAGTCAATCACATTGGTGTGGGACTGGAGTCACCTATCGGCCAGACCGGGTAAGGACGGCTGGTTTCCTTCCCTAATGGGTTTTTAGGACAATCTGGCAGTTTCATGGTCGCTTTTACAGATACCAGATTATTTTTAAACTGACTCCCATGATTATTCTATATATAACCACCCCCCCAAACCCCTCGATTGGATTCCAGCCTGTAACTCACTCCCGGGTATCTGTTATTCTATATATAAACCACCCAAACCCCCCGTTTAGATTCCAGCCTGTAACTCACTCCCGGGTATCTGTTATTCTATATATAAACCACCCGAACCCCTCGATTAGATTCCAGCCTGTGACTCACTCCCAGGTATCTGTTATTCTATATATAAACCCCCCGAACCCCTCGATTAGATTCCAGCCTGTAACTCACTCCCGGGTACCTGTTATTCTATATATAAACCGCCCGAACCCCTCGATTAGATTCCAGCCTGTAACTCACTCCCAGGTATCTGTTATTCTATAAACCCCCCGAACCCCTCGATTAGATTCCAGCCTGTAACTCACTCCCAGGTATCTGTTATTCTATAAACCCCCCGAACCCCTCAATTAGATTCCAGCCTGTAACTCACTCCCGGGTATCCGTTATTCGATATATAAACCACCCGAAACCCTCGATTAGATTCCAGCCTGTAACTCACACCCGGGTGTCCGTTATTCTATATATAAACCCCCCCGAACCCCTTGATTAGATTCCAGCCTGTAACTCACTCCCGGATATCCGTTATTCTATATATAAACCACCCGAACCACTAGATTATATTTCAGCCTGTAACAGTCCCGGGTATGTTATTCTATGTATCCATTTCCGACCCTTATACACCTCCTGTGGTCCAGTCACAGGATAGGCAGCTTGTGTGTCAGCTCTGTGCTGCAAAAAACAGCTCATGGCACTTGGAGGGAACAGAGAATGAGAAGAAATCCAGAAAAGAAAGAAAGACTTTCATTTCTATAGCGCCTTTCACGACCACTGGACATCCCAAAGCGCTTTACAGTCAATGAAGTACTTTTTGAAGTGCAGTCACTGTTGTAATGTAGGAAACACGGCAGCCAAATTTCGCACAGCAAGCTCCCACAAACAGCAATGTGATAATGACCAGATAATCTGTTTTTTGTGATGTTGGTTGAGGGATAAATATTGGCCCCAGGACACTGAGGATAACTCGCCTGCTCTTCTTCGAAATAGTGGCCATGGGATCTTTTACGTCCACCTGAGAGAGCAGACGGGGCCTCGATTTAATGTCTCCTCCGAAAGACAGCACCTACCGACAATGCAGCACTCCCCCAGCACTGCACTGGAAGTGTCAGCCTGGATTTTTGTGCTCAAGTCTCTGGAGTGGGACTTGAACCCACGACCTTCTGACTCAGAGGCGAGGGTGTTGCCCACGAGCTTCTAAAACTATCCAGCTGACACTGAGTGCCTTCGAGGGGACAGGGCTGCTTACCCCAGCACCTCTGGTGTGGAGCACCAACTCTCAGATTTCTTTAACATGATTAATGTGTTTCGTCCATAACCATTAGGCATTAAATTGACCTTCAGTGACTTAATGTGTCGATTGACAAAACACTGGCTCAGTGTAAAAATAACCCTATTGACAGTCCCGTCTAGGACAGTCTCACAGAGTCAATTAATCAGCAGATGCCTGACAGGCTGACTTTCCTCACAGTGTGTCTCATGTACAACCTTGGTGATAGATTACACTGGAGTCTGTGCACTGGCCCCATTATCGCAATTAAAAGGACGTGGAAGGCCAGGAGAGTGCTTGGCAAATCTTTCTATCCCGCCCGCTCCAATTTCCGTCCGTTGCTGAGATACAGTTGCACTGGCATCGGGTTCCCTCGGGTAGCTTGCCAAATGATCTTGGCTTCAAGCGTAAGCCAAGACGAGACTGTGGGCGTCTGGAATGCACAAAAGGTGATGGGGAACAAGAGAGCGGAACAAGTGGTGCTTCAGCTGTACCGAGCCTTGGTCAGACCCCATCTAGAGAACTGCATCCAGTTCTGGGCACCGCACCTCAGGAAGGATATATTGGCCTTGGAGGGGGAGCAGCGCAGATTCACCAGAATGATACCATGGCTTAAATGGTTAAATTATGTAGACAGGTTACATAAACTTGACTCTCACTGGGGTACATTTCCACAGACACTGACTCTCACTGGGGTACGGGTTCCACAGACACTGACTCTCACTGGGGTACGGGTTCCACAGACACTGACTCTCACTGGGGTATGGGTTCCACAGACACTGACTCTCACTGGGGTACGGGTTCCACAGACACTGACTCTCACTGGGGTACGGGTTCCACAGACACTGACTCTCACTGGGGTACAGTTCCACAGACACTGACTCTCACTGGGGTACAGGTTCCACAGACACTGACTCTCACTGGGGTACGGGTTCCACAGACACTGACTCTCACTGGGGTACAGTTCCACACACACAGACTCTCACTGGGGTATATTTCCACAGCCACTGACTCTCACTGGGGTACAATTCCACAGACACTGACTCTCACTGGGGTACGGGTTCCACAGACACTGACTCTCACTGGGGTACAGTTCCACAAACACTGACTCTCACTGGGGTACAGTTCCACAGACACTGACTCTCACTGGGATACAGTTCCACAGACACTGACTCTCACTGGGATACAGTTCCACAGACACTGACTCTCACTGAGGTACAGTTCCACAGACACTGACTCTCACTGGGGTACAGTTCCACAGACACTGACTCTCACTGGGGTACAGTTCCACAGACACTGACTCTCACTGGGGTACAGTTCCACAGACACTGACTCTCATGGAGGTACGGGTTCCATGAACACTGACTCTTACTGGGATACAGTTCCACAGGCACTGAAACTCACTGGGGTACAGTTCCCCAGGCACTGACTCTCACTGAGGTACAATTCCACAGACACTGACTCTCACTGGGATACAGTTCCCCAAGCACAGACTCTCACTGGGGTGCAGTTCCCCAAGCACTGACTCTCACTGGGGTACAGGTTCCACAGACACTGACTCTCACTGGGGTACGGGTTCCACAGACACTGACTCTCACTGGGGTACGGGTTCCACAGACACTGACTCTCACTGGGGTATATTTCCACAGACACTGACTCTCACTGGGGTACAATTCCACAGACACTGACTCTCACTGGGGTACGGGTTCCACAGACACTGACTCTCACTGGGGTACAGTTCCACAAACACTGACTCTCACTGGGGTACAGTTCCACAGACACTGACTCTCACTGGGGTACAGGTTCCACAGACACTGACTCTCACTGGGGTACAGTTCCACAAACACTGACTCTCACTGGGGTACAGTTCCACAGACACTGACTCTCACTGGGATACAGTTCCACAGACACTGACTCTCACTGGGGTACGGGTTCCACAGACACTGACTCTCACTGGGGTACGGGTTCCACAGACACTGACTCTCACTGGGGTATGGGTTCCACAGACACTGACTCTCACTGGGGTACAGTTCCACAGACACTTACTCTCACTGGGGTACAGGTTCCACAGACACTGACTCTCACTGGGGTACGGGTTCCACAGACACTGACTCTCACTGGGGTACAGTTCCACACACACAGACTCTCACTGGGGTATATTTCCACAGCCACTGACTCTCACTGGGGTACAATTCCACAGACACTGACTCTCACTGGGGTACGGGTTCCACAGACACTGACTCTCACTGGGGTACAGTTCCACAGACACTGACTCTCACTGGGGTACAGGTTCCACAGACACTGACTCTCACTGGGGTACAGTTCCACAAACACTGACTCTCACTGGGGTACAGTTCCACAGACACTGACTCTCACTGAGGTACAGTTCCACAGACACTGACTCTCACTGGGGTACAGTTCCACAGACACTGACTCTCACTGGGGTACAGTTCCACAGACACTGACTCTCACTGGGGTACAGTTCCACAGACACTGACTCTCATGGAGGTACGGGTTCCATGAACACTGACTCTTACTGGGATACAGTTCCACAGGCACTGACACTCACTGGGGTACAGTTCCCCAGGCACTGACTCTCACTGAGGTACAATTCCACAGACACTGACTCTCACTGGGATACAGTTCCCCAAGCACTGACTCTCACTGGGGTGCAGTTCCCCAAGCACTGACTCTCACTGGGGTACAGGTTCCACAGACACTGACTCTCACTGGGGTACGGGTTCCACAGACACTGACTCTCACTGGGGTACGGGTTCCACAGACACTGACTCTCACTGGGGTATATTTCCACAGACACTGACTCTCACTGGGGTACAATTCCACAGACACTGACTCTCACTGGGGTACGGGTTCCACAGACACTGACTCTCACTGGGGTACAGTTCCACAAACACTGACTCTCACTGGGGTACAGTTCCACAGACACTGACTCTCACTGGGGTACAGGTTCCACAGACACTGACTCTCACTGGGGTACAGTTCCACAAACACTGACTCTCACTGGGGTACAGTTCCACAGACACTGACTCTCACTGGGATACAGTTCCACAGACACTGACTCTCACTGGGGTACGGGTTCCACAGACACTGACTCTCACTGGGGTACAGTTCCACAGACCCTGACTGTCACTGAGGTACAGGTTCCACAGACACTGACTCTCACTGAGGTACAGTTCCACAGACACTGACTCTCACTGGGGTACAGTTCCACAGACACTGACTCTCACTGGGGTACAGTTCCACAGACACTGTCTCTCACTGGGGTACAGTTCCACAGACACTGACTCTCACTGGGGTGCAGTTCCCCAAGCACTGACTCTCACTGGGGTACAGTTCCACACACACTGACACTCACTGGGGTACGGGTTCCACAGGCACTGACTCTCACTGATGTACAGTACCCCAGACACTGACTCTCACTGAGGTACAGTTCCAGAGACACTGACTCTCACTGGGGTACAGTTCCACAGACCCTGACTCTCACTGAGGTACAGGTTCCACAGACACTGACTCTCACTGAGGTACAGTTCCACAGACACTGACTCTCACTGGGGTACAGTTCCACAGACACTGACTCTCACTGGGGTACAGTTCCACAGACACTGACTCTCACTAGGGTACGCGTTCCACAGACACTGACTCTCACTGGGGTACGGGTTCCACACACACTGACTCTCACTGGGGTACAGTTCCACACACACTGATTCTCACTGGGGTACAGTTCCACAGACACTAACTCTCACTGGGATATGGGTTCCACAGACACTGACTCTCACTGGGGTATAATTCCCCTGGCGCAAGTGAGGAATCATCCTTGATCTCCTTTGCAGCACCTCCAACACTTGAAAGTCTCTCTTGTTTGTCAGTGACCAGAACTGGACACAATGCTGAAGGTGCGGTTTGTCCAGAGCCCGGTACAGTTTGATCATGACTTCCTCTGACTTGTATTTTACTGTTTTGGCTGTCGTTTAACATCTTATTAGTTTCGTTGCTCTCTGCCCTGCATTGGTTGAGCATTTATATAGCGCCATTAACATAGTAAAATGTCCCAAGGTGCTTCACAGGAGCGATTATCAGACAACATTTGACTCCGAGCCACATAAGGAGATATTAGAACTGGTGAGCAAAAGCTTGGTCAAAGAGGTCGGTTTTAAGGAGCATCTTAAAAGGAGGAGAGAGAGGCGGAGAGGTTTAGGGAGGGAATTCCAGAGCTTAGGGCCCAGGCAGCTGAAGGCACGGCCACCAATGGCGGAGCGATTAAAATCGGGGATGCGCAAGAGGCCAGAATTGGAGGAGTGCAGAGATCTCGGGGGGGTTGTGGGGCTGGAGGAGGTTACAGAGATGGGGAGGGGCGAGACCATGGAGGGATTTGAAAACAAGGATGAGAATTTTAACATCCAGGCGTTGCCAGACCGGGAGCCAATGTAGGTCAGCGAGCCCAGGGGGTGATGGGTGAATGGGACTCGGCACTTTGAGTATCGAGTCTACTGAGACTTGCATTTACACAAGATCTTATCAAGTCTCTCAGAAACATCTCAAAGCTAATAAATCCAAGAGGGAATTTCTTTACCCAGAGAGTGGTGAGAATGTGGAACTCGCTACCACAGGGAGTGGTTGAGGTGAATCGTATAGGTGCATTGAAAGGGAAACTAGATAAACACATGAGGGAGAAAGGAATAGAAGGATATTCTGATAAGAGTGAGGTGAAGAGGGGTGGGAGGAGCTCGTAAGAACATAAGAACATAAGAAATAGGAGCAGGCATAGGCCATCAGCCTGCTCCGCCATTCAATAAATCATGGCTGATCTTCTACCTCAACTCCACTTTCCCGCCCAATCCCAATATCCCTTGATTCCCCAGAGTCCAAAAATCTATCGATCTCAGCCTTGAATATACTCAACGACTGAGCCTCCACAGCTCTCTGGGGTGAAGAATTCCAAAGATTCACAACCCTCTGAGTGAAGAAATTTCTCCTCCTCTTAGTCCTAAATGGCCGACATCTTATCCCGAGACTGTGACCCCTGGTTCTAGACTCTCCAGCCAGGGAGAAACAGCCTCCCTGCATCTACCCTGTCAAGCCCTGTAAGAATTTTGTATGTTTCAATGAGATCACCTCACATTCTTCTAAACTCTAGGGAATATAGGCCAAGTCTACTCAATCTCTTCTCATAGGACAATCCCCCCATCCCAGGAACCACTCCGGTGAACCTTTGTTGCACTCAATCTATGGCAAGTATATCTTTCCTTCGGTAAGGAGACCAAAACTGTACACAATACTCCAGGTGTGGTCTCACCAGGGCCCTATATAATTGCAGTAAGACATCTTTACTCTTATACTCAAATCCTCTTGTAATAAAGGCCAACATACCATTTGCTTTCCTAATTGCTTGCTGTACCTGCATGTTAACTTTCAATGATTCATGTACAAGGACACTCAGGTCCCTCTGAACACCAACATTTCCCAATCTCTCACCATTTAAAAAATACTCTGCTTTTCTATTTTTCCTACCAAAGTGGATCACTTCACATTTCTCCACATTATATTCCATTTGCCATGTTCTTGCCCACTCACTTATATCCCCTTGAAGCCTCTTTGCCTGTCAAACCCCTGAAGAATTTTTATCGTTTGTGTGTGTGTGGAGCATAAACGCCAGCATGGACCAGTTGGGCCGAATGGCCTGTATCTGTGCTGTTAATGCAATGTAAAGTGTTGCACAAAGAATGAATCACTTTGAAGGGCATTGACTGTTATGTTGGGTGGGAAGCGAAGCCGTGTTTGGCGGTTAATTGGCATGTTTGGTGGTGCCACCACCACGCCCAGCACCCGCCCCCACCAGCCAGATTGCCAATTCCCAACCCCCATTCCCCTCCCCCAACCCTCTGTGATCAGTGCGAACACACACACCTGCAGCGACTACTCTTCCCTACCAACACCTTGCCCACTCTGCCAGCCGCTGGCCGTGCCTGACCCGGCGAGCCGAGCATGCCGGGAGGTGTAGTCCCCAAGGCGGAGGCAGCGGCGCGGTCTGCCCTTCGGTGACGTCAGCGCGGGACTGCAGCTCCCAGGGTGCGGCGGGGCGGGGCGGGGGCGTGCCCCGGGGCGGGCTGTGCGCAGGCGCGGTGCCTGCCCTGTGCCTGTGTGGAGGGTCAGGCTGGGCTCAGGCCCCATTCTGCTCATTGTCAAAACACAGGCAGCTGGACAATACCTGCAAAAGGTGCTGGGCAAAGCCCAGAGCATTTCATGTCCTCAAAAAAACCTGGTAAGTCCGATTCAATTTTAACATTTTAAAATGGCCAATTGAAATTTGCATTATTCCTCTCTGAATTGCAAAATTCGAATGAAGCAAAATGGGTTTTCACCTGAATTCTACCCCGTCCCGTCCCCTCCTCCTCCTCCTCCTCCTCCTCGCTCCCTCTTCTCCCTCCTCCTCCTCCTCCTCCTCGCTCCCTCTTCTCCCTCCTCCTCCTCCTCCTCCCCCTCCTCCCCCTCCCCCTCCTCCTCCTCCTCCCCCTCCTCCTCCTCCTCCTCCTCCTCGCTCCCTCTTCTCCCTCCTCCTCCTCTCCCTCCTCGCTCCCTCTTCTCCCTCTTCTCCCTCCTCCTCCTCCTCCTCGCTCTCTCCCTCCTCCTCCTCCCCCTCCTCCCCCTCCTCCCCCTCCCCCTCCTCCTCCTCCTCCCCCTCCTCCTCCTCCTCCCTCTTCTCCCTCTTCTCCCTCCTCCTCCTCCTCCTCGCTCCCTCTTCTCCCTCTTCTCCCACCTCCTCCTCCCCCTCCTCCCCCTCCCCCTCCTCCCCCTCCCCCTCCTCCCCCTCCCCCCCCTCCCCCTCCCCCTCCTCCCCCTCCCCCTCCTCCTCCCCCTCCTCCTCCCCCTCCTCCTCCTCCCCCCCCTCCTCCTCCTCCCTCTTCTCCCTCTTCTCCCTCCTCCTCCTCCTCCTCGCTCCCTCTTCTCCCTCCTCCTCCTCCTCCTCCTCCTCGCTCCCTCTTCTCCCTCCTCCTCCTCCTCCTCCTCCTCGCTCCCTCTTCTCCCACCTCCTCCTCCTCCTCGCTCCCTCTTCTCCCACCTCCTCCTCCTCCTCGCTCCCTCTTCATATAGCTCCCCATCTCCCCTTCTTCCTCGTCCTCCCCCCCCCCCCCCCCCCCCCCCCCCCCCGACACTGACTCTAGCTGGGGTACGGTGCTGTTGGCAGCTCGGCCATTCATTCCCCCCCCACCCCCCCGTGCATGTTGGCAGGCTATTTGACTGTGGGAGGATTGCAGCCCATCCCACCCTGCCCCGCACGCACACACTTCAGCAAGAGTCACCGATCAGGAGCAGGAGCCCTGGCTTATTCTCCCCGGCGCGTCAAGCCCAACTATAGTGATCCTCAACTACTGACCCGGCTTAAGGTCAACTAACTCTGCACAGCCGAGCGGTCAAACCTGGGGCTTTCTGGTCTGTATGGCTTCGCACTGCTGTTGGATGTGCCTTTATACCTTAGCTCATCGAGGAGAGTTGATATTTATATATATATATATATATGCTGCTGTGTGAAAGTCAAATTGTTGTCAATTCAGGCTGATTTTGCAGCTCTCGCCCTCCTGGGAGAGATTGAGATTGGCAGTATCTTTCCTGAAATAGAGTTTTGAAAGTCAGGATCTCAGGAAAATATATGATGGGCAAGACGCAAACTGCATGTTTGCACTGTTAGATTTAATTTTTATTTAAATGTTTGTTGAATATCAATCGGGGTGAGGGATGTGTGTCCTGGCAATTGGACACGATTCCACTTTGACACCCAGTGTCCCATCAAACACTCCCAGGGCAGGTACAGCACAGGTTAGATACAGAGTAAAGCTCCCTCTACACTGTCCCATCAAACACTCCCAGGGGAGGTACAGCACAGGTTAGATACAGAGTAAAGCTCCCTCTACACTGTCCCATCAAACACTCCCAGGGGAGGTACAGCACAGGTTAGATACAGAGTAAAGCTCCCTCGACACTGTCCCATCAAACACTCCCAGAGCAGGTACAGCACGGGTTAGATACAGAGTAAAGCTCCCTCTACACTGTCCCATCAAACACTCTCAGGGCAGGTACAGCAGGGGTTAGATACAGAGTAAAGCTCCCTCTACACTGTCCCATCAAACACTCTCAGGGCAGTTACAGCACGGGTTAGATACAGAGTAAAGCTCCCTCTACACTGTCCCATCAAACACTCTCAGGGCAGGTACAGCACGGGTTAGATACAGAGTAAAGCTCCCTCTACACTGTCCCATCAAACACTCCCAGAGCAGGTACAGCACGGGTTAGATACAGAGTAAAGCTCCCTCTACACTGTCCCATCAAACACTCTCAGGGCAGGTACAGCAGGGGTTAGATACAGAGTAAAGCTGCCTCGACACTGTCCCGTCAAACACTCTCAGGGCAGGGACAGCACGGGTTAGATACAGAGTAAAGCTGCCTCGACACTGTCCCATCAAACATTCCCAGGGCAGGTACAGCACAGGTTAGATACAGAGTAAAGCTCCCTCTACACTGTCCCATCAAACACTCCCAGGGCAGGTACAGCATGGGTTAGATACAGAGTAAAGCTGCCTCGACACTGTCCCATCAAACACTCTCAGGGCAGGGACAGCACGGGTTAGATACAGAGTAAAGCTGCCTCGACACTGTCCCATCAAACATTCCCAGGGCAGGTACAGCACAGGTTAGGTACAGCACAGGTTAGATACAGAGTAAAGCTCCCTCTGCACTGTCCCATCAAACACTCCCAGGGCAGGGACAGCACGGGTTAGATACAGAGTAAATCTCCCTCTACACCGTCCCATCAAACACTCCCAGGGCAGGTACAGCACGAGTTAGATACAGAGTAAAGCTCCCTCTACACTGCCCCATCAAACACTCCCAGGGCAGGTACAGCACAGGTTAGATACAGAGTAAAGTTCCCTCTACACTGTCCCCATCAAACACTCCCAGGGCAGGTACACCACGCGCTCTGGAGCTCCCGCACAGCCAGCTCACCAGCTTTTGAATGGGGGGGAGGGGGGGGAAGTGTCTGTGCGGAATTTTGAATGGGCCCACGCGACCCCAAAAAATTAGAGGGAACGTTGGATTTGTTACAATTAGCTTACACTCTTTCCTCTTCCCACCCCAACCCCCCCCCCCCCCCCCCCCCCCCCCCACGACTTCGATTGGAAAGATCGGTGAGGATTTCTGCTTCTGGGCAGGTCCGTGGCAGAGAGAGAGAGAGAGAGAGAATGTTGCGGAGCGGCGAGGGAGTGGAGTCATAAGCAGGTGCTGAAGGATTACACTAAGCAATGAAATTGTTTCCTGTCCAGTACTTAATCTAGTTTAGCAAACAACATTCAGAGATGGAGATAAGATACAGATCAGCCATGATCCAATTGAATGGCGGGACAGTCTCGAGGGGCTGAATGGCCTCTTATGTATAAAATTATGAGGGGCCGAGATAGATTGGACCTATTTCCCCTTAGCAGAGAGATCAGTAACCAGGGAGCATAGATTTAATGTCATTGGTAGAAGGATTAGAGGGGAGTTGAGGAGAACTTTTTCTCCCAGAGGGTGGTGGGGGGGGGGGGGGGGTCTGGAACTCACTGCCTGAAAGGGTGGTAGAGGCAGAAACCCTCATCACATTTAAAAAGTACTTGGATATGCACCTGAAGTGCTGTAACCCACAGGGCTACGGACCAAGAGCTGGAAAGTGGGATTAGGCTGGATGGCTCTTTTTCGGCCGGCACAGACACAATGGGCCGAATGGCGGCCTCCTGTGCCATAAATTTCTGTGATCGATGTTTCCGGTTCAGCAGGCTCGGTGAGCCCCTCTGTTTCCCTGACTGCCGATCGAGGGTTAAACGTGGTCCGTCCCGCTAACTGCTCCCGTCTCAGCCGCTCCCCGCGGAAGCAGTAACCTGAAGAGGCACACCTGCCCCCAGTGGGCGGAGGCACCACCCAGTGTCCTGCCGAGCTGGTAACGACCAGCAACGGCTCTATTGAGTCAGCCGGTGTCAGCTGCCGAGCTCTTGGGCGAGGGCGGGGAGGTGGGTGTGGGGGTCAAAGACGAGATTGTCCACACGGTCGAATAGTCGGCCGGCATTCGCTGCCTCGGATGACGGGTGAAGAACGGTAACCTTGATGAGTGACGGTAGAGGCAAGCTTTACCTTAGGAATCGTCACCCCTCCTCAGCCAGGTGTCAATGCCTTCCTCCCTATCTCTGTAACCTCCTCCAGCCCTACAACCTTCTGCGATCTCTGCGCTCCTCCAATTCTGGCCTCTTGCGCGCCCCCCAATTTTAATCGCTCCACCATTGGCGGCCGTGCCTTCAGCTGTCTGGACCCTAAGCTCTGGAATTCCCTCCCTAAACCTCTCCGCCTCTCTCTCCTCCTTTTAAGACGCTCCTTAAAACCTACCTCTTTGACCAAGCTTTTGGTCACCTGTCCCTAATGTCTCCTTATGTGGCTCGGTGCCAAACTTTGTCTGATAATCGCTCCTGTGAAGCACCTTAGGACATTTTACTACATTAAAGACGCTGTATTAATACAAGTTGTTGGAAGAGAAGGGGAGGCGGAGCTGGTACTTTAAACCTTGCTGAGGCGAATGAGACGTTTTGCTGAAGGTAATAAATGTGTTTTTTTTAAGTGATGGATGACGTGGGGTGAGGAGGAGCCGTGTGAGGAACCCTCCCATCCCCCTCCCTTTAATCCTCGCCGGTACAATGTGACGACGGAATCGATTCTCGTTCCGAGGCTGTGAAGCTCAATTCTCCACCTGGTTTCATTTTTTTTTAAAAACCGAAGGATTTCAGTTTGATTTTTCTACCTCGGGAGATTTGACTCTGCTGAATAATCCGCTTGGATTCAATCCGACTAATGCTTTCCAAAATGAAGCCTGGCCACTGAGATGAAGACATTAAATTACAGCAGGTTTTATCGCTGCCTCAGAACTAAGAATCATAGAACAAGGAGGCCATTCGGCCCATCGTGCCTGTGCCGGCTCTTTGGTAGAACTCTCCAATTAATCCCACTCCCCCCTGCTCTTTCCCCCACAGCCCTGTAATTTTTTCCCCGTCAACTATTTATCCAATTCTCTTTTGAAAGTGACGATTGAATCTGCTTCCACCGCCCTTTCAGGCAGCGCATTCCAGATCACAACAACTCGCTGTGTTTAAAAAAAATATTTCTGGATGTCGCCTCTGGTTCTTTTGCCAATTACCTTAAATCTGTGTCCTCTGGTTACCGACCCTCCTGCCACTGGAAACAATTTCTCCTGATATACTCGATCACACCATTCGTGCTTTTGAACACCTCTATCAAATCTCTCCTTCACCTTCTCTGCTCTAAGGAGAACGACCCCAGCTTCTCCAGTCTCTCCACATCACTGAAGTCCCTCATCCCTGGACCATTCTAGTAAATCACCCTCTCCAAGGCCTTGACATCCTTCCTAAAGTGCGGTGCCCAGAATTGGACACAATACTCTAGCTGAGAAGATGAATCAAATCTTGATCTCTTCTCTATCCCCCCTCGTCCCACCACCTTTCCTGAAGTACTGCTGGGGGTATCCGGACTTCACTCAGAAGTGGCCATTCTTTTATCGATGTGCTATTCAACTACTGTGAGCACCACGGCTGAAACCCATCCCGTGCTTACTCGACATCCACTCATGCTCTTGCAGGGGTCACTGGGCACCAATCAGATGCCAGAACCCTAGCTTGATTTTCAATCTCCGCTGGCCCAGGGGGTCACTGAGGCCAAGAGCAGCACCTCCCCCAACTGAGACTAGCCAATTCAGCACAGACCGGGAGTGGAACCTGGGACTGTTGCAGCTGTGCTGCCCGTGTCCTAACTCGCACCAAGTCCTGTCCTCCCTTCACCCCCTGTGCTCACTGACCTACATTGGCTCCCGGTCCGGCAGCGCCTCGATTTAAAAAAATTCTCATCCTTGTTTTCAAATCCCCCCCCCCCCCCCCCATGGCCTCATCCTCCAGCCCCACAACCCTCCGAGATCTCTGCGCTCCTCCGATTCTGTCCTCTTGTGCAGCCCTGATATTAATCGCTCCACCATTGCTGGCCGAGCCTTCAGCTGCCATGGCCCTCAACTCTGGAACTCCCTCCCTAAACCTCTCCGCCTCTACATTTATCTTCCTTTAAGACGCTCCATAGAACCTACCTCTTTGACCAAACTTTTGGTCATCTGTCCTAATATCTCCTTATGTGGTTTGGTGTCAAATTGTGTTTGATAATCGCTCCTGTGAAGCACCTTGGGACGGTTTACTACATTAAAGGCGCTCTATAAATACAAGTTGTTGTCTGCGTAGCTCCAGCTACTCACCGAGCTAGCAGAGCTGCCTGGTTTTATCCGTTTATCCATATATTTATTTATCTATCTTGGCAATTTTTCTCGCCCTCTACTGTAGACGTTGACTCTCACTGGTGCACGTTTCCACCACCCCCCCCCCGGTACATCCTCCATGTGTGGGCCGAGATGGTGAGTGTTGGCAGGTTAAGGTGTTGGCAGGTTAAGGTGTCAGCCGGGGCTCGGTGGGCAGCCCCTCTCGCCTATTGGGTCAAAAGGTTGTGGGTTCAAGTCCCACTCTGGACACTTGAGCCCACAATCTAGGCTGACACTCCCAATCTAGACTGTCCACTGTCGGAGGTGCCGTCTTTCGGATGAGACGTTAAACCGAGGCCCCGTCTGCCCCCTCAGGTGGACGTAAAAGATCCCACACCCACAGAGAAGAGCAGGGGACAATCAACATCACTAAAAACAGATGATCTGGTCATTGTCACATTGCTGTTTGTGGGAGCTTGCTGTGTGCAGATTGGCTGCCGCGTTTCCTACATTACAACAGTGACTCCACTTCAAAAAGTTCTTCATCGGTAGTCAAGTGATTTGGGACTTGAGGTTCTGAAAGGTGCTGTAGAAATGCAAGTCTTTCTTTCTTTAACTGCAAAGGCCATCACCATCTGATCCTGTCCCCACAGAGTTCCCAGCAGGACTCACGGGAGAGTGATCAGTACTGAGGCCCTCCGATGATTTACTGGCTTCCCCCCAGTCAGTTCCACTCTGAGTTTGAGGAGGTGACTGAAGGGCGTCCGAGCTTTGTCTTTGTAGGCTGCGTCGGAACTGTATGCCACAGAGGGTTTGGAGAGGGGGGTGGGGGGGGGATCGATGAAGTTTAAATCCACTTTCCTGTTGATTTGCAGATATATCACGTTGCAACTCTTTGCCTTTCTGATATAAGATTAATTCACCAAGGAGCCAACAGCGCTAAAATCAACCCTTTCCCAACCTTCCAAACAGGATGCTGCAGTGATTGAGGATTACGACAGAAATTAGAGCAGAGTGATCTGTGCTTTGAGGACCGAGTCTGGTGGGGTGGGGGCGGTCGAGACGCCCCTGGGGTAACATTGTATCGGAACAGGAGGAGGCCGTTCAGCCCCTCGAGCCTGCTCCGCCATTCAATGAGATCATGGCTGATCATCCAAATTCAGAACCCTGTCCCTGCCTTCTCCCCATATCCCTTGATCCCTTTAGCTTTAAGAAATATATCTAACTCCTTCTTGAATATATTTAATGAATTGGCCTCTCCTGCCTTCTGTGGTAGAGAATTCCACAGGTTCACCACTCTCTGGGTGAAGAAATTCCTCCTCATCTCAGTCCTAAATGGCTTACCCCTTATCTTTAGACTGTGACCCCTGGTTCTGGACTCCCCCGCCATCAGGAACATCCTTCCTGCATCTAGTCTGTCTAGTCCTGTTAGAATTTTATAAGTTTCAATGAGATCCCCTCTCATTCTTCTAAACTCCAGCGAGTATAAGCCCAATCGACCCAATCTCTCTCATACGTCATTCCTGCCATCCCAGGTATCAGCCTGGTGAATCTTCGCTGCACTCCCTCCATGGCAAGAACATCCTTCCTCAGATAAGGCGACCAAAACTGCACACAATACTCAAGGTGTGGTCTCACCAAGGCCTTGTACAACTGCAGCAAGACATCCTTGCTCCTATACTCGAACCCTTTCGCTACGGCTGATCGGTACCTCAACTCCATCTACCCGCCTTTGCTTCAGATCCCTTGATACCCTTACCCAACAAACACCCATCCATCTCGGTCTTAAATTTCAATTGACCCTCTCTCCCAATCCTCCACCCCCCCCGCCCCCAATCCCCCCCCCAGCATCTGCAGCCTTTTTGACGGAAGAGAGTTCCAGATTTCCACTAACCTTTTTGTGAAAAAGTGCTTCCTGATTTCACTCCTGAATGGCTGAGCTCTAATTTTAAGGGGGCGCCAATGTTCCCTGTAAGCTTAGCGCTCCAGGGATCCTGCGCAGCCGGCTTTTCAATGAAAAGCACGCAGACGCGGTATTTTGAACGGCCCGCGCAGCCCCTTAAAGGATTTTAATGAATTCAGATGGTGGCGGGGAATCGGAGTCGAGCCTGATCCAGTCCTCACTCAGTCATTCACGCGCAACCACTTGCCAGTAGGAGTCCCTGGGGAGTGGGAACCCTTGTCGAATTGCCTCACCTCCAGACCAGGGGGCGCTCTCGCTGAGATCGGCAATGCAAACCAAGTCTCATTTGGCTCCATACCACCATTGCAGTTACCCCCTGAACCATCAGGGGGAGCTCACAACCCTTTCCATTGGAGCGTGCTGATGGGCTGATCGGGGCAATGGGTGATGACAACACCGGATTAAATGATCCTTATTCAGAAAACTTAAATGAATTGGTTTTTTTTAATTCTCCGGAGGAGGAATAAAGTTTCCGTTGCATGACTTGCAGAGAATTGCATAGAATCTGCAGCACAGAAACAGGCCATTTGGCCCCACCGGTTAATGCCGATGTTTATGCTCCACATGAGCCTCCTCCCACACCTCTTCATCTATCAACCTATCTATCCTTTCTCCCTCATGTGATTATCTAGCTACCCCTTAAATGCTTCTATGCTATTCGCCTCAATCACTCCCTGTGGTAGCGAGTTCCACATTCTGACCACTCTCTGGGTAAAGAAGTTTCTCCTGAATTCCAGATTGGATTTATTAGTGACTGTCTTATATTTATGGCCCCTAGTTTTGGTCTCTCCCACAAGTGGAAACATCTTCTCTACATCTACCCTATAAGGGGAGGGGGTGAGGGGGCAGATTGGAACCCCTATACCCGAGAGCGAGGGACTCCCAGCACTGTACCCCTGAGATTGAGTTAAGCGTGGGCCCCACTACAGCAGAGCGAGCGGGTACTTGAGTTTGTTCCTCTGAGCACCAGTCCCGCCTCTTGAGTTTGTGCGGTGCTGATAAAATCTGGTTTGGAAGCACTGGGTCGTGTTTCACCATTAATTATATAAAGTAACAGTCTTTATTACTTGGGTCTGACTCCTTAATAATTGACTCAAAGTTTGAACGACCTCCTTAATACGTAACTAACTCTTAGTTGCGGGACACGTGGGGATATAGGATCGCTCCCTTCCCTTGCCCCCCTCTTTCCCCAGGGAGTCAATGCTTTTCCATTACCCTGGAGGTTGTCTGTCCCTCTGCAGAGACGAGGCCCTCGTGACGACTGCTCTGTGGATTGTTTTTTTTAAAAAAGGAGTTGGGGACTTTTCTGTCAGAAACTAGTCAGCAAGGCTTGAGCCTGCCGGGCCGGGCTCTGGCTGTGTAACCTGTGCGAGCTAAACAGAGCCAGGCTAAGTTACTTGTATTGGGGGAAAAACCCAGGTGGAAGGGTCCCCCGACCTCGGAGAGAAGATGAGGAGAATCGAGTGGGTAGGCGAGTCCAAGTTAGGGTTTTAGAAGCTTGTAGCGGGGAGGAGTACAAAAAGGAAATTGTGAATTAAAATATTCGTGTACTCCCATCACACTGCAGTCTGTAGTTGCTGTTCATTGATCCCTGCTGAAAGTGTGTGTGTGTGATGAAGATGGGATCAGCTTTGGTTGTGATGCCCCTGTGGTTGAATTGCCACCTGAGAAGCATTAGGAAGAGGCTAATTATAGCGTCTCCTCCCGCGGCCCCCCCCCCCCCCCCCAAACTCGCTGCTCTGGCCCTCCACCAACTCAGCACCCGACCCCGGGACCTCCTGGTCTGTACGATGAGGGGATTGTTAACTTAGTTTTGTTAATGAGTGAATTATTTCTGTTGCAGACGTTACTCACTAGCTGCTGTAACTGGGGCTGAACAGGACTGTTCACCGGTAACCGGGGAAGCTCGCGGTGTTACTGGCACGCGATGCCAGGCTCCTCTGACCCCGTGTCACTGCCATCGGAGTTACCACATCGCACGGCCTCCACCTCACTCGTCTAACGGTAAGCACAGTCACCTCGAAGGTCCGAACTCAACTTAAACCCGGTCTTTAAATAATCGAGGGGTTCGGGTGGTTTATATATAGAATATCGGATACCCAGGAGTGAGTTACAGGCTGGAATCTAATCGAGGGGTTCGGGGGGTTTATATATAGAATAACAGATACCCGGGAGTGAGTTACAGGCTGGAATCTAATCGAGGGGTTCAGGAGGTTTATATATAGAATAACGGATACCCGGGAGTGAGTTACAGGCTGGGATCTAATCGAGGGGTTCGGGGGGTTTATAGAATAACAGATACCCGGGAGTGAGTTACAGGCTGGAATCTAATCGAGGGGTTCGGGGGGTTTATATATAGAATAACAGATACCCAGGAGTGAGTTACAGGCTAGAATCTAATCGTGGGGTTCGGGGGGTTTATATATAGAATAACAGATACCCAGGAGTGAGTTACAGGCTGGAATCTAATCGAGGGGTTCGGGGGGGTTGATATATAGAATAACAGATACCCAGGAGTGAGTTACAGGCTGGAATCTCATCGAGGGGTTCAGGGGGTTTATATATAGAATAACGGATACCCGGGAGTGAGCTACTGGCTGGAATCTAATCGAGGGGTTCAGGGGTTTATATATAGAATAACAGATACCTGGGAGTGAGTTACAGGCTGGAATCTAATCGAGGGGTTCAGGGGTTTATATATAGAATAACAGATACCTGGGAGTGAGTTACAGGCTGGAATCTAATCGAGGGGTTCGGGTGGTTTTTGTATAGAATAACGGATACCCGGGAGTGAGTTACAGGCTGGAATCTAATCGAGGGGTTCGGGGGGTTTATAGATAGAATAACGGATACCCGGGAGTGAGTTACAGACTGGAAACTAATCGAGGGGTTCAGGGGGTTTATATATAGAATAACGGATACCCGGGAGTGAGTTACAGACTGGAAACTAATCGAGGGGTTCAGGGGGTTTATATATAGAATAACAGATACCTGGGAGTGAGTTACAGGCTGGAATCTAATCGAGGGGTTCGGGTGGTTTATATATAGAATAACGGATACCCGGGAGTGAGTTACAGGCTGGAATCTAATCGAGGGGTTCAGGGGGTTTATAGATAGAATAACGGATACCCGGGAGTGAGTTACAGGCTGGAATCTAATCGAGGGGTTCGGGGGGTTTATAGATAGAATAACGGATACCCGGGAGTGAGTTACAGACTGGAAACTAATCGAGGGGTTCAGGGGGTTTATATATACATGTATAGATTTATAAATTGGAAGGGGTGCTGATCAGACAATAATATTGTGTTCGGATGACATTGTAAACGGTTAGTGAAGCTCATGCAGGTTATTTTTAGCTGGATTCTGACAGGAGACCATTTTAATTATCATCACTGCCGCAGTTTAGTTTGTGACTATATATAATGGCACTCTACGTTCCCCCTCTCTCACCTCCAGCCTCTCTCTCTCTCTCTCTCTCTCTCTCTCCATCGTAACTCTCTTAATTGTATTGCGCTGATACTCTGCGCTGTTGTATTCTGAAGCGTCCTCTCTTGTTCCTCCTAAGCTCCAAATCGGACGTCCCACGTGCACACCCCACTCCTCCCCGTATCCTCACTGCGTGCGACTGATCGCATCATCTCCCACCCGCCCTTCACGTCGACGACTCAAAGCAAGCAATGATTTCGATCTGGCGATGCACCAATGGAATGACTCTGCAGTTGGTTGTTGGGAAAGGTTTCTGTGTAATTTTAGAATGTGACCAACCTGCGAGACAGCGCAGTGACGCCAGGCGTGGCTTTGAACTCCCCTCCCCACTCGTTCCATCTCGTTCACCTTCTGCCATCCTGGTAGTCGCACGATACAACGATAATGGAGTTGTTGACTAGTCACAGCAATTATCAATTGATATACAACAGACCCAGACGTGACGACGACAACAAAAACAACTTGTATTTATATAGCACCTTTAACGTAGTAAAACGTCCCAAGGTGCGAGATGAGGAAAAACCCCAGTGGGGGAGAGCTTTGGGAACCAGAGGCCCAAAGTCACCCGTTCCTCCCGAACATTGCTACACTCACCACAAGCACGTCTCAAATTACTCAGAGACTGAATCCCAAAATGTTATTTTCTGAAAGCAGTTTATCTTAAGTTGAATTTGAATGAACCAACACTAACTGCTTCGCCCCAACCCCCCGCCATCTCCCCCCGGGGAGCCTGTTCCATAGATTGACCACTCGCTCACTGAAATAATGGCCCAAAAATTAGTGCCGCTATGCGAGAGTACGCACTGTGTACTCTCGCGTATTCTGTCTCCAATTGCCGGTTTTCTGCATGCACTGCGCATGCGCTGAAAACCGGCACTTGGTGAATTCAAAAGGGGGCGGTTCCGAGGTGAACCGCGTGCGCGCTACAGGCTGCGCGCACGCAGTGCACTTAGTGCTTTGGACGCGCAGGTAAGCATGGAAGATTTTAGACATAAAGAAAGGAGGCGTAAGACCCTCTTTTAACAAGGTAAGTACTTAATTAAGTATTATTTTGAATTTTTTTTAACAGGTATATCTTTTTTAGAGACTTCAAAGACAGGTAAGTTTATTTTTATAACTTTTTAAAAGATTTTACATTTTTTCAAAAATTTAATTTTTTGTTTAAAATGGTTAATTTATTTAACTATACTTATTTTATTAATCTGATTTTAAAAAAAAAATTAATTGAGGTTTAGCTGTTCTTTCGGGGGGGTATAGTATTCATAGCTTTCACAGCCGTGCTGTGAAAGCTATGAATGAAAGATGGTGTGCTGCCATTGGCTCTAACTGAGTCACGTGATCCCACAGCGCGCACGAATTAACTACGCCTGTGGGATACGAAAGCCCTGCACAGATGCTGTCCAGAACATCAAGTTCGTGCGAGCTCGGACTGAAAAAGCCAGCGCGCAGTGAGAGATCGCGGGAAGGCCTTACCCTCGCACGAAGGCTCACTCACTAATTTTTGGGCCAATGTTTCCGCAGATTAGTTTTGAATTTACCCCCCCTCTTCAAAAAGAAAACTGAGAGAAGAAGCACTTGGGTTTATAGAGCGATTCGTCACACTAGCCACACTCCTCAAAGTCCTTCAAGCAAAGAATTACTTTTAAGGTGCAGCTGCAGTGACTTGTCCTGTGGGGAAATGTGACAACACCCTGTAAACAACAAGGACCAGTTCATCTGCTTTTGATGGTATTGGTTGAGGGATAAATTTTGGCCGAGAAAGCAAGGTCAGGCCTTTCAGCAGTGACGCCAGGAAGCACTTCTTCACACAAAGGGTAGTGGAAATTTGGAACTCTCCCCCAAAAGGCTGTGGATGCTGAGGGTCAATTGAAGTTTTCAAGACTGAAATCGAGAGAATTTTGTTGGGTATCAAGGGATCTGGATCAAAGCCGGGTAAATGGGATTGAGATACAGATCAGCCGTGATCTAATTGAATGGTGACTAGCCTTGAGGGGCTGAATGGCCTCCTGAATATTCCCCTGCTCTGTGAATAATGCCGTGAGATCTTTAATATCCAGGCAACTGGGACTTGGATTAAAGTATCATCCAGGCTGACACTCCCAGTGCAGTGCTGAGGGAGCGCTGCACCGTCTGAGGTGCCGTCTTTCGGATGTGACGTTAAACCAAGGCCCCGTCTGCTCTCTCAGGTGGATGTGAAAGATCCCACGGCCACTATTGGAAGAAGAACAAGGGAGCTCTCCCCGGTGTCCTGGGCCAATATTTATTCCTCATTCAACATAACAAACATGATCTGGGCATTATCACATTGCTGTTTGTGGGAGCTTGCTGTGTGCAGATTGGCTGCCACATTTCCCACATTACAACAGTGACCACACTTCAAAAGTACTTCATTGGCTGTGAAGCGCTTTGAGACGTCCTGAGGTTGTGAAAGGCGCTATAGAAATGCAAGTCTTTCTTTTAATCTGGAGGACGGTATTTCCGAGAATGCCGTACTGTTATTATTTGGACTGTCTGGTTTTGTTTTAAATACTGGCAGCTCACCCACCTGCCCTCTTTCCCTGGACGCTGTGCAGAAGGGTGCAAAAGATTCTTTTTATTTAAAATTATGTGGTAGGTAAAATTTTGGAGTCCATTATTAAGGAAACAGTAACAGGACATTTGGATAATCATAATTTAATAGGACAAAGTCAGCATGGTTTTACGAAGGGGAAGTCATGTTTGACAAATTTGCTGGAGTTCTTTGAGGAAGTAACATATAGAGTGGATAAAGGGGAACCAGTGGACGTAGTGTATTTAGACTTCCAAAAGGCATTTGACAAGGTGCCACACAAAAGATTATTGCTTAAGGTAAAAAATCACGGAATTGGGGGTAATATTCTGGCATGGATAGAGGATTGGCTATCTAACAGAAAGCAAAGAGTTGGGATAAATGGTTCATTCTCAGACTGGCAATCAGTAACTAGTGGTGTTCCACAGGGGTCAGTGCTGGGTCCCCAACTCTTCACAATCTATATTAACGATTTGGAGGAAGGGACCAAGTGTAACATATCAAAATTTGCAGATGATACAAAGATGGGAGGGAAAGTAGTGAATGAGGAGGACATAAAAAACCTGCAAGGGGACATAGACAGGCTAAGTAAGTGGGCAGAGATTTGGCAGATGGAATACAACACTGGAAAGTGTGAGGTGATGCACTTTGGCAGGAAAAATCCTAGAGCAATTTATTATCTTAATGGCAAGAAACTGGAGAGTACTGAAGTGCAAAGGGATCTGGGGGTCCTGGTGCACGAAACTCAAAAGGTTAGTATGCAGGTGCAGCAAGTGATTAAGAAGGCAAATGGAATGTTGGCTTTCATTGCTAGGGGGATAGAATATAAAAATAGGGAGGTATTGCTTCAGTTGTACAAGGTATTGGTGAGACCGCACCTGGAATACTGCATACAGTTTTGGTGTCCTTACTTAAGGAAAGACATCCTTGCTCTCGAGGCAGTGCAAAAAAGGTTCATTCGGTTAATCCCGGGGATGAGGGGGTGGTCATATGAGGAGAGGTTGGGTAGATTGGGACTCTACTCATTGGAGTTCAGAAGAATGAGAGGCGATCTTATTGAAACATATAAGATTGTGAAGGGGTTGGATCGGGTGGATGCGGGGAGGATGTTCCCGATGACGGGTGAGACGAGAACTAGGGGACATAGTCTTAGAATAAGGGGCTGCTCTTTCAAAACTGAGATGAGGAGGAACTACTTCACTCAGAGGGTGGTAGGTCCATGGAATATGCTGCCACAAAAAGCTGTAGAAGCTACAACATTAATTAAATTTAAAACAGAAATAGACAGTTTCCTAGAAGTAAAGGGCATTAAGGGTTACGGGGAGCGGGCAGGAATTTGGACATGAGTCTAGGTTCGGATCGGTCATGGCCCTGTGGGTAGTGGAGCGGGCCCAGGGACTGTGTAGCCTGATTCTGCTCCTATTTCGTGTGTGCAATTCTGTTAGATGCAGGAGATGGTTCTGTGATAGATAGTAGATTGGCGGTTAGGATCAGATCAGCCATGATCTTATTGAATGGCGGAGCAGGCTCGAGGGGCCGATTGGCCTACTCCTGCTCCTATTTCTTATGTTCTTATGTTCTTATGAATACTTGCACTTTTTCGACAACAGTAATTACGTTTAAGTTTCAAATGTTTTTTTTTGAGCTGTAGTATTCTTCGTCTTAGTTTTAAGCGAGGTGACTGAGTGCGGTGTGACGAGTCCTCATTCCCTGTCGCCAGGCCGGGCCGTGCTGGAATGAGAAAGCGGCTGCGCTACGTCTGTGCCGCGATGCGTCTGTTCCTGAAGTGTTTCCGACTGAACCGCAGGCGGCGAGCCAAGCTGTTCCAGCGCGTGAGGACCTTCTGGAGCTACGGCAAGCTGTGCGCCAACTCCCTGATCTACAACTCCTTCACCAACGGTGATGTCGTCCTGGACTCTCTGTTCGAGCCCATCTATTGGCTAGTAGACCATGTGACCAGGTGGTTCGGAGTGGTGAGTGTTGCATCTCCATCTTTTTTTAATATTCATTCTCGGGATGAGGGTGTCGCTGGCAAGGCCAGCATTTATTGCCCATCCCTAGTTGCCCTCGAGAAGGTGGTGGTGAGCTGCCTTCTTGAACCGCTGCAGTCCGTGTGATGATGGTGCTCTCACAGTGCTGTTAGGGAGGGAGTTCCAGGATTTTGACCCAGCGACGATGAAGGATCGGCCGATATATTTCCAAGTCAGGATGGTGTGTGACTTGGAGGGGAACTTGGAGGTGGTGGTGTTCCCATGCGCCTGCTGCCCTTGTCCTTCTAGGTGGAAGAGGTTGCGGGTTTGGGAGGTGCTGCCGAAGAAGCCTTGGCGAGTTGCTGCAGTGCATCTTGTAGATGGTACACACTGCAGCCACGGTGCGCCGGTGGTGGAGGGAGTGAATGTTTAAGGTGGTGGAGGGGGTGCCAATCAAGCGGGCTGCTTTGTCCTGGATGGTGTTGAGCTTCTTGTGTTGTTGGAGCTGCACTCATCCAGGCAAGTGGCGAGTATTCCATCAGACTCCTGCCTTGTGCCCTGTGAGCTGGGGTGGGGTCTGCCGGTCTCCCGGTCCTCTGTCGACTCATCGCCTCTTCCACCTTCTCTCTTGCAGGTGTTTGTGGTCCTGGTGATCATCCTGACTGCCACGATTGTGATGATTGTCTACGTCTGCGTCCTGCCGGTCATCCTCAGCACATACCCGCCGGGCTGGATCGCCTGGCACCTCTGCTACGGGCACTGGAACCTGATGCATATCATATTTCACTACTACAAGGCGGTGCGGACACTCCCGGGACACCCGGCGCAGGTACGGCCTCTTCGAAGACCAGGCACATCCCTCGGGCGGGGGACTCCGAGCAGGAGGGGAAGGAACAGAAAGGGCCTGAGGATCGAAGCACGGTTAAAGAGAGAGGGATTTTTTGAGGGGAAAGAGAAAGAAAGGAAGTTAGTTGCATTTGTATAGCGTCTTTCACGACAGTGTAGTCACTCTGGTAATGTAAGAAATAGGCAGTCAATTTGCACACGGCTTATTGAGGGAGCTCTACCCTGTATCTAACCCGTGCTGTACCTGCCCTGGGAGTGTTTGATGGGACAGTGTAGAGGGAGCTTTACTCTGTATCTAACCCGTGCTGTACCTGCCCTGGGAGTGTTTGATGGGACAGTGTAGAGGGAGCTTTACTCTGTATCTAACCCGTGCTGTACCTGCCCTGGGAGTGTTTGATGGGACAGTGTAGAGGGAGCTTTACTCTGTATCTAACCCGTGCTGTACCTGCCCTGGGAGTGTTTGATGAGACAGTGTAGAGGGAGCTTTACTCTGTATCTAACCTGTGCTGGACCTGCCCTGGGAGTGTTTGATGGGACAGTGTAGAGGGAACTTTACTCTGTATCTAACCCGTGCTGTGCCTGCCCTGGGAGTGTTTGATGGGACAGTGTAGAGGGAGCTTTACCCTGTATCTAACCCATGCTGTACCTGCCCTGGGAGTGTTTGATGGGACAGTGTAGAGGGAGCTTTACTCTGTATCTAACCCGTGCTGTACCTGCCCCAGGAGTGTTTGATTGGATAGTGTAGAGGGAGCTTTACTCTGTATCAAATCGTGCTGTACCTGCAGTTGGAGTGTTTGATGGGACAGTGTAGAGGGAGCTTTACTCTGTATCTAACCCGTGCTGTACCTGCCCTGGGAGTGTTTGATGGGACAGTGTAGAGGGAGCTTTACTCTGTATCTAACCCGTGCTGTGCCTGCCCTGGGAGTGTTTGATGGGACAGTGTAGAGGGAGCTTTACTCTGTAACTAACCTGTGCTGTACCTGCCCTGGGAGTGTTATATTCTGATGCTGGGTGACGGGTGTGACAATGTTCTGTTTCCTGACACTGATGGCCTTTGTTGCTGAATTCTGCTGTGGGGTTGGGGGGTTAGAGACCAGAATCTAAACAATGCAACTTTCAACCCCAGTGTGAGTGTTGCGTGTTTTTATTTGTTCTTTCTTTCATCCTAGGGGAAAAATGACATTCCGATGGTTTCTATCTGTCGGAAGTGTATCAATCCGAAACCAGCCCGCACCCATCACTGCAGCATATGTAACCGGTAAGACAGGACCCGGGGCAGGGGTTGATGGGGGCGTGACCCCTGGGGAGGGGCATGGGAAGAACCCTGGGGCGGGGGAGGGGCAGTGCCCCCTGGGATTGCACCAGCCCAGGTGCCCCGCACCAAGCCTCTGGGTCTGTCACCCACTGTTTGATCGCGAGCTGGACGCACCAGTGGGCCTTAGTTTGAGCCCTGGCTGTTGCTCGCCCGTGGAGAGACTGGAGCAGCTGGGATTGTTCTACTTGGAGCAGAGCAGGTTAAGGGGAGATTTAATAGAGGTGTTGAAAATGATGAAGGGTTTTTGATAGAGTAAATAAGGAGAAACTGTTTCCAGTGGCAGGAGGGTCGGTAACCAGAGGACACAGATTGAAGGTAATTGGTGAAAGAACCAGGGGGGGAGATGGGAGATTTTTTTACGCAGCGAGTTGTTGTGATCTGGAATGCGCTGCCTGAAAGGGCGGTGGAAGCAGATTCAATATCTTTCAGAAATGAATTGGATAAATACTTGAAAAGGAGAAATTTGCAGGGCTGTGGGGAAAGAGCAGGGGAGGAGTGGGACTAATTGGAGAGCTCGTTGAAAGAGCCGGCACAGGCACGATGGGCCGAATGGCCTCCATCAGTGCTGCGCGATTCTAGGAGGAGAGCTGTGGGTTTATCGCCTCTCCGCTGGGGAGAGGGGGAACGTATCCATTGAGTTTTTCCACTCTCGATCACCGACCTTTGCTGGGAACTGTGTCTGTGTCTGTGTGTGTCGGGGGAGGGAAGGATGGGGCTCAGCTGTGCTGCCTCCCATGGTGGAATAGCCTACCGGCGCACACCGTCTAAGACTGCCTGGATGAGGTAACAGCCCGATGAATGCCTGTGAAACTGTACCCCTGAAAGGAGTCTCCTCGCCAATAAGGAAATAATGCTCGGGAGGTGGGTGTCGCTGGCAAGGCCGGCAGTTATTGCCCATCCCTAATTGCCCGGTGAAGGTGGTGGTGAGCCGCCTTCTTGAGCTGCTGGTAGCAGGTTTGATACAACTGAGGGCCTTGCTGGGCTGCTTCAGAGGGCAGTTAAGAGTCAACCATGTTGGTGTGGGGTCTGGAGTCATATATAGGCCCAGACTGGGTAAGGACGGCAGGTTTCCTTCCCTAAAGGACATTAGTGAACCAGATGGGTTTTTACGACAATCCGACAGATTCGTGGTCGCTTTTACTGATAGCGGATTTTTATTTAACAGGACTAGACCATTAACTAGCCCTTTATTACATTTCAGGTGTATCTTGAAGATGGACCATCACTGTCGTATCCTTCCTACTCTGCAGTGTTTTATAATTTGTGTACCATTTAATCCTCATCAATGTGAGTCAGTCAGTCCAGGTGACCTGTCCCAGGCACCCAGTTCACCAAACACTCCCAGGGCAGGTACAGCACGGGTTAGATACAGAGTAAAGCTCCCTCCACACTGTCCCATCAAACACTCCCAGGGCAGGTACAGCACGGGTTAGATACAGAGTAAAGCTCCCTCTGCACTGTCCCATCAAACACTCCCAGGGCAGGTACAGCACGGGTTAGATCCAGAGTAAAGCTCCCTCTACACTGTCCCATCAAACACTCCCAGGGCAGGTACAGCACGGGTTAGATACAGAGTAAAACTCCCTCTACATTGTCCCATCAAACACTCCCAGGGCAGGTACAGCACGGGTTAGATACAGAGTAAAGCTCCCTCTGCACTGTCCCATCAAACACTCCCAGGGCAGGTACAGCACGGGTTAGATACAGAGTAAAGCTCCCTCCACACTGTCCCATGAAACACTCCCAGGTTAGATACAGAGTAAAGCTCCCTCTACAATGTCCCATCAAACACTCCCAGGGCAGGTACAGTATGGGTTAGATACAGAGTAAAGCTCCCTCTGCACTGTCCCATCAAACACTCCCAGGGCAGGTACAGCACGGGTTAGATACAGAGTAAAGCTCCCTCTACACTGTCCCATCAAACACTCCCAGGGCAGGTACAGCACGGGTTAGATACAGAGTAAAGCTCCCTCTACACTGTCCCATCAAACACTCCCAGGGCAGGTACAGCATGGGTTAGATCCAGAGATACACCAATACTGAAGCCAGGCCAGCACATTGGTAGAGTTGAAAAGGGGGGTGATGGAAGGAGGCTCCATCCTTGTGGTTTCTTCCCAGCTTTCAGTCTCCTCCTTGACTCTACGGCTCAGCTTGGCTCAATAACTGCGTGGGCCATTTCAACCACCGATACTTCTTCTCCTTCTGTCTGTTCATGACGCTGGGCTGCGTGTACTGCAGCGTGAGCAGCAGGGACCTCTTCGTGGACGCATATCTCACCATCAATGTAAGCGGCCAGTCTGGAGCGCGGTCGATGTGCGGGAACGAGCACCGCATCTGAAAAAAATTCTTTATGTAGAATGTACAGCACAGAAACAGGCCATTTGGCCCAAGAGGTCCGTGCCGGTCTTTAAGCTCCACACGAGCCTCCTCCCACCCTCTTCATCTCAACCTATCAACATATTCTTCTATTCCCTTCTCCCTCGTGTGTTTATCTAGCCTCCCCTTAAATGCATCTCTTCTATTCGCCTCAGCCACTCCCTGTGGGAGCGAGTTCCACATTCTCCCCACTCTCTGGGTAAAGAAGTTTCTCTGAATTCCCGATTGGATTTATTAGTGACTTTCTTATATTGATGGCCCCTAGTTCTGGTCTCCCCCACAAGTGGAAACAACTTCTCTACGTCTACCCTATCGAACCCCTTCATCATTTTGAAGACCTCTATCAGGTCACCCCCTCAGCCTTCTCTTTTCTAGAGAAAAGAGCCCCAGCCTGCTCAGTCTTTCCTGAGAGTTATAACCTCTCAGTTCTGGGATCATTCTTGGAGAGTGTCTTTCTAATTTTGGAGACACAGGAAGCTGGGCTAGTCTCAGCCTGCCAGACTCGGGATCTCCTTTATCCAAAGTGACTCTCGGGCCTCCTGCTTCTCAAAATATTATTTTGATGAAGTTTAAACTGGGATCGTTTTTAAACCCGTAATTTTGTTCGAACTGTTTTTATGAAGGGTACATTCCTGCACAGCACGATTAAAACTTGCCGCACCCAGCCCCCTGATGGCTCGACGGGTAAATACACACCCTCCCGCAGTACTGAGTCCCACAAGCTGGAAGGTGCCGAGTTGGTCGAGTTCTGCCGGGGCGGGGCGGGGGGGGTGTGGGGGTCCGGGCTGGTACAGTTGAGCTCTGCTCAAGCAAAGTATCGAATTGGCCCTCCCAAGATTGTGTTTCTTTTAATATTTATTTCCACTCACTCTGTGAGTCTGGGAACTGTGCAAAGTGGGATTTCTGCACACGGCCCTCCCTCCTTCCCCTCGCGCCCTCCCTCCCTCCTTCCCCTCGCGCCCTCCCGTCCCTCCTTCCCCTCGCGCCCTCCCTCCCTCCTTCCCCTCGCGCCCTCCGTCCCTCCTTCCCCTCGCGCCCTCCCTCCCTCCTTCCCCTCGCGCCCTCCCTCCCTCCTTCCCCTCGCGCCCTCCCTCCCTCCTTCCCCTCGCGCCCTCCCTCCCTCCTTCCCCTCGCGCCCTCCCTCCCTCCTTCCCCTCGCGCCCTCCCTCCCTCCTTCCCCTCGCGCCCTCCCTCCCTCCTTCCCCTCGCGCCCTCCCTCCCTCCTTCCCCTCGCGCCCTCCCTCCCTCCTTCCCCTCGCGCCCTCCCTCCCTCCTTCCCCTCGCGCCCTCCCTCCCTCCTTCCCCTCGCGCCCTCCCTCCCTCCTTCCCCTCGCGCCCTCCCTCCCTCCTTCCCCTCGCGCCCTCCCTCCCTCCTTCCCCTCGCGCCCTCCCTCCCTCCTTCCCCTCGCGCCCTCCCTCCCTCCTTCCCCTCGCGCCCTCCCTCCCTCCTTCCCCTCGCGCCCTCCCTCCCTCCTTCCCCTCGCGCCCTCCCTCCCTCCTTCCCCTCGCGCCCTCCCTCCCTCCTTCCCCTCGCGCCCTCCCTCCCTCCTTCCCCTCGCGCCCTCCCTCCCTCCTTCCCCTCGCGCCCTCCCTCCCTCCTTCCCCTCGCGCCCTCCCTCCCTCCTTCCCCTCGCGCCCTCCCTCCCTCCTTCCCCTCGCGCCCTCCCTCCCTCCTTCCCCTCGCGCCCTCCCTCCCTCCTTCCCCTCGCGCCCTCCCTCCCTCCTTCCCCTCGCGCCCTCCCTCCCTCCTTCCCCTCGCGCCCTCCCTCCCTCCTTCCCCTCGCGCCCTCCCTCCCTCCTTCCCCTCGCGCCCTCCCTCCCCTCCTTCCCCTCGCGCCCTCCCTCCCCTCCTTCCCCTCGCGCCCTCCCTCCCTCCTTCCCCTCGCGCCCTCCCTCCCTCCTTCCCCTCGCGCCCTCCCTCCCTCCTTCCCCTCGCGCCCTCCCTCCCTCCTTCCCCTCGCGCCCTCCCTCCCTCCTTCCCCTCGCGCCCTCCCTCCCTCCTTCCCCTCGCGCCCTCCCTCCCTCCTTCCCCTCGCGCCCTCCCTCCCTCCTTCCCCTCGCGCCCTCCCTCCCTCCTTCCCCTCGCGCCCTCCCTCCCTCCTTCCCCTCGCGCCCTCCCTCCCTCCTTCCCCTCGCGCCCTCCCTCCCTCCTTCCCCTCGCGCCCTCCCTCCCTCCTTCCCCTCGCGCCCTCCCTCCCTCCTTCCCCTCGCGCCCTCCCTCCCTCCTTCCCCTCGCGCCCTCCCTCCCTCCTTCCCCTCGCGCCCTCCCTCCCTCCTTCCCCTCGCGCCCTCCCTCCCTCCTTCCCCTCGCGCCCTCCCTCCCTCCTTCCCCTCGCGCCCTCCCTCCCTCCTTCCCCTCGCGCCCTCCCTCCCTCCTTCCCCTCGCGCCCTCCCTCCCTCCTTCCCCTCGCGCCCTCCCTCCCTCCTTCCCCTCGCGCCCTCCCTCCCTCCTTCCCCTCGCGCCCTCCCTCCCTCCTTCCCCTCGCGCCCTCCCTCCCTCCTTCCCCTCGCGCCCTCCCTCCCTCCTTCCCCTCGCGCCCTCCCTCCCTCCTTCCCCTCGCGCCCTCCCTCCCTCCTTCCCCTCGCGCCCTCCCTCCCTCCTTCCCCTCGCGCCCTCCCTCCCTCCTTCCCCTCGCGCCCTCCCTCCCTCCTTCCCCTCGCGCCCTCCCTCCCTCCTTCCCCTCGCGCCCTCCCTCCCTCCTTCCCCTCGCGCCCTCCCTCCCTCCTTCCCCTCGCGCCCTCCCTCCCTCCTTCCCCTCGCGCCCTCCCTCCCTCCTTCCCCTCGCGCCCTCCCTCCCCTCCTTCCCCTCGCGCCCTCCCTCCCCTCCTTCCCCTCGCGCCCTCCCTCCCCTCCTTCCCCTCGCGCCCTCCCTCCCCTCGCGCCCTCCTTCCCCTCGCGCCCTCCCTCCCCTCGCGCCCTCCTTCCCCTCGCGCCCTCCTTCCCCTCGCGCCCTCCTTCCCTCCAAGCTGTTGGAGAAAATCTGCTGCCATTTATTCATTTTTATTTTCTTTTTGAGGCGATTGATTTGTCTCCTTGAAAATAACAAAAGAAAGCTTTGATGATGGGAGCGGTATTTCAGGTATTGGTGACGTGTGGGATTCCCCTCTGCTCCTGATTGACGTCCTGTCTCTCTCTCTCACAGATGGCCACGCAGACTCCAGCTCCCACCATCTCGTTCCGAGAGAAAGCATTCCACAAGTGTATCATTTATCTCTGGGTTCTCTGCAGGTCAGTGCTCGCATTCCCTGTCTGTCCGTCCCAGTGCTGGTCCTGTGGATTCTCACTGAGCGCAGAATGGCCACTACCATCGCCGAATAAGGACGTTCACTGCACTTCAAAGTAACTTGTTGTATGTGAGAAGACACCACCGGAATGTAGATCTCTCCCTCTCCCTGTCCCTCCCACTCTCCCTCTCCCTGTCCCTCCCACTCTCCCTCTCCCTGTCCCTCCCACTCTCCCTCTCCCTGTCCCTCCCACTCTCCCTCACACTTTCCCGTTCCCACTTTTAAAGGTTCTGGGTGTAAGGGGAGGACCGGTGAATGTTGGGGTTTGATATTTGAGGTGTGGTTGACTTGCGCCCCTCCCTCCCTCTCTCCCCCCTCCAGCTCCGTGGCCCTGGCTCTCAGCGGCCTCACCCTGTGGCACACGATCCTCATTCTCTGCGGGGAGACCAGCATCGAGAGGCACATCAACAGGAAGGAACGGCAGAGGCAGCAGAAGAAAGGACGGGTGAGTAGTCGGTCTGGAATACGCGGGACCCTGTGACCACGTGGTGCCAGAGTGTGATGGGTTAGTTGGGGGGCAGCGTTGGGTGGTGTGGGAGACGGGGGAAAATTGACCAGGACCCCAACCCGATCGCTGTCCAGTGACAGGTGCTGAAACGTGGAGATCCGGCTCGGCTGTGATGTCCCCTGCCCTCGAATAGCCTGCCGCCACTCGCTGCCTGGGCCGAGACGGGAAGGATGGCGGCCTGGGTCGGTTACCGCGGTGATCACGGCCGCTGCTGCAGATCTCAACCCCAGGGACGCGGGATGGAGAAATAAACGGGAGCATTTTATTTTTGTTGTCGAGTGTCCGGTTCCCTTCTCCTTGGAGCCCTGAGGTCCCAGTCAGCGGGTTTTCCCCTCCCTGTGTCTCGATCCCACTCCGGCTGGTGGAGGGACATTCACTGAGTCACATCATCCCTCTCTCTCCCTCCCTCTCCTCTCCCCCATCTGTCCTCTCAAGCAGGGCCCGGGTCCTCAGCTGCCGTTTGGGTGGCAGAGGGGCGAAGATGGGGGTAGTGGGGGGGGCGCAGGATTAATCACTCATCCAAAAACCAGAATTGAAATGGTCGGCGACCACCTTGCCCCGTGTTCCTCCTCTGCATCTAGGCGCAGTGAGTCACAGAGTCCTGGCAAAGCTGCTCTTCCCCTTGTCTCTATCCTGGGGTAGGCTCCGCTCGCAGGCTCAGGCTATCTGAGAGAACGGGCCGAGAGATGGGTTTGTCCCATGTTCACACTGCAGTGAATTTTCTTCATTGAGGTGAGGGATGTTGTTGCTGGGGAACAGAACCCATTCCATTTCAGGCATCCACTGTCCCATCAAACACTCCCAGGGCAGGTACAGCACGAGTTAGATACAGAGTAAAGCTCCCTCTACACTGTCCCATCAAACACTCTCAGGGCAAGTACAGCACGGGTTAGATACAGAGTAAAGCTCCCTCTCCACTGTCCCATCAAACACTCCCAGGGCAGGTACAGCACGAGTTAGATACAGAGTAAAGCTCCCTCTACACTGTCCCATCAAACACTCCCAGGGCAGGTACAGCACGGGTTAGATACAGGGTAAAGCTCCCTCTACATTGTCCCATCAAACACTCCCAGGGCAGGTACAGCACGGGTTAGATACAGAGTAAAGCTCCCTCTACACTGTCCCATCAAACACTCCCAGGGCAGGTACAGCACGGGTTAGATACAGGGTAAAGCTCCCTCTACACTGTCCCAACAAACACTCCCAGGATAGGTACAGCACGGGTTAGATACAGGGTAAAGCTCCCTGCACACCGTCCCATCAAACACTCCCGGGGCAGGTACAGCACGGGTTAGATACAGAGTAAAGTTCCCTCTACACTGTCCCATCAAACACTCCCAGGGCAGGTACAGCACAGGTTAGATACAGAGTAAAGCTCCCTCAACACTGTCCCCATCAAACACACCCAGGGCAGGTACAGGATGGGTTAGATACAGAGTAAAGGTCCCTCTACACTGTCCCCATCAAACACTCCCAGGGCAGGTACAGCACGGGTTAGATACAGAGTAAAGCTCCCTCTACACTGTCCCATCAAACACTCCCAGGGCAGGTAGAGCACGGGTTAGATACAGAGTAAAGCTCCCTCTACACTGTCCCATCAAACACTCCCAGGGCAGGCACAGCACGGGTTAGATACAGAGGAATTGGTCCCTCGACACAGTTCCAATGTAACGTCAGCCCCAGCCTGAGCAGTGTGCCTCCGCCTCCACCGGCCACTCCTGGACCTGTTTGGGTGAGAGTTTGATTCACTGGGAGCTGAGCTCTCGCTGCCTCTATCTCATTTTGTGCTGAATCTTTTACAATTTCCTTCTCTTTGATCAGGTGTTCAAGAATCCCTATCACGCTGGCAAACTGAACAACTTGAAATTGTTTCTTGGAGTAGAAAAACGAAGGTAAAATATTTCATCGAAACATATAATAATTACAAACTACAAACAGGCCATTCGGCACAACCAGTCCGTGTTCACCCTCCTCGCAAGCAAATAGTTGCAATCACCTTTTCTCGCCCTGTTCCGCTATTCCTTCATCCCCTTTTCCTTCGTTCCCCTCTCCAATCTGATCTTGAGTGTTGACGCAGTTTCTGACTCAATCACTGACCCTGGCAGTGAATCTCTCAGCCTCACGACTCTGGGTGAAGAGGTTTCTGCTGCCCTCTGCTCTAAATCTCTTGTGTTTAATCTTGTATCTCTGGTCCCTCGTTCGTGACCCCTCAACTACTGGAAACAGTCTGCTTCCATCCACCCTGTCCCAGCCTTTCAGAATTTTAAACACTTCTATTATATCTGCCCGTACTCTGTGTTCCAACAAAAGTCTTGTACCAGGCAGCACCTCCCAAACCCGTGACCTCTTCCACCTAGAAGGACAAGGGCAGCAGGCGCCTGGGAACACCACCACCTCCAAGTTCCCCTCCAAGTCACACACCATCCCGACTTGGAAATATATCGGCCGTTCCTTCATTGTCACTGGGTCAAAATCTGGAACTCCCTCCCTAACAGCACTGTGGGAGTACCTACACCACATGGACTGCAGCGGTTCAAGAAGGTGGCTCAGCACCACCTTGCCAGTAACTCGCGACTCCCACATCCCAGGAACGAATAATAAAAAAACCATCCTAGTGAATCTGTGTTGCACCCTTCTGAAGCCTCAATATCCTTCCCATCGTGTGGAGCCCAATACTGCGCACACTCCTCTAACTGAGGCCTGATTAAGGTTCTATGTGGGCTCATCATTACCTCTTGTGATAAAACCTAGAATAACATTAGCTACTTTTACAGCCGTATCGACCTGAGGTGTTGCCTTTAATGTCCTGTGAACCTGTCCCACCAAGTCCCTCGCAGCACCGAGGCAGCATCGCTTCTTCTCTCTTCAGTCCTTTTTATTTGGTGGAGATGTTTTCTCGGGGCTCCCGGTTCGATGCGGGAGTTTCGATTCGCCCACCTGGTGTGGCACTGTGCTGTCACTTCAGGTGGAGGAAATCACCTCCTTCGGCCCGGGTCTGTGTGAAGTGATCCGATCCGATCTTGGTTGGGGCAGCGTTACGTTGCTCACAAGCGGCTTCAGAACCCATGGGTCGGAAATCGGCCTCGGTTCCTGCCGCCGGAGCGTGTGCGGGTGGTGCTCCGGTGATCGCGCCTCCCGCAGTGGGACCGCCTGCCATCACTCACTGGCCAGGCTCCACCCATATATGGTTGTGGCACTGGAGCGTGGCGAGCTGCACCCCAGCAAGAGTCAGCACCTTCTGGGGGTGGTGGGGGGAGCTTGTAACACCAGAAAAACAGACAGAGCTCCGAGAGAGAGAATGCCACAGGAAATTAATTCGGATGGGTTGAATAGAGGAGATGTGGGGATTGGGAATAATGCACAGATCCTTTCCCTCTGGAGATTAACTGGTTGGGTAGAGTCCATGATAGGGGAGAGTGTACACGGGCTGTGGGAGATTAAATGGGTGGGTAGAGTCCGTGATAGGGGAGAGTGTACACGGGCTGTGGGAGGAGATTAAATGGGTGGGTAGAGTCTGTGATAGGGGAGAGTGTACATGGGCTGTGGGAGGAGATTAAATGGGTGGGTAGAGTCTGTGATAGGGGAGAGTGTACACGGGCTGTGGGAGGAGATTAAATGGGTGGGTAGAGTCTGTGATCGGGGAGAGTGTACACGGGCTGTGGGAGGAGATTAAATGGGTGGGTAGAGTCTGTGATAGGGGAGAGTGTACACGGGCTGTGGGAGGGTCAGCTATAATTGCTCAATGATCATTTCTGATTTGATGTTTTCTGATCTTGTGATTGCAATTCTCTAAATACATGCTCGTCACTTGTAGCCGTATCCAGTACTTAATGTGTTTAATGTTCTGGATGCTGGAGATTGCTGCATTGATGGCTACTCTGTGTTTCAGTCACTGGATTACTCGCGTGCTGCTCCCCTCCTCTCACCCGCCGTATGGAGACGGCATGACGTGGGCACTGCCAACAACCTTCAGCGTGGATAAGACCATATTGGCGATTTGATGAGGGATAACGGAGGAGACCTCCTCGTTCAGCAAGAGGAGGGCGTGTGAATTGGAGGGAAGGAACTGATGGCTTGGGGACTTCCCTGCTCGTTCTGGGTCAGGTGAAAGACAAGAACTCTTGTACTGAAAACCCCCCAAAATGATCCAGAGTGATCTGTCGGTGCTCCTTGTGTTCAAAGGCAATAATCGCAAGGTCAATGAAGCAATAAAACACCAGTGGTCGTGAGGGGACTGAATTCCTTGACCGATGGTGATGCTCAAGCCATGAAGCTGTGCTTCGTCGGATGGGAGTTATCAGGGACTTGTGTTTTTTATATATGAACTTTTAAGGGTGTTCAAACCAAACGAGGATGGTGTGTTTTATAAAAAGCTGTAAACTATTATTTTGAAAGGACGAGTTCCTTTGCTGTCACCCTTGGGTGATGTCCAACTGTTGATGCTGAAACGTGAATTATTCCCCGCTGGGAGATACGCCCGAGGGGCCCTGGGAATTAGAGCGGGTTCAGCTGTGTACAGGAGACGGGGCAGACTCCTCTCCCGAATCCCAATGGACCAAACTCCTTCCCATTCCATTCAATAGGATTCCAGTGAATCAAAACCCCTTCCCTCCCATTGGATTATTTCAGTGAGAGAAATTGTAACCGTTGTAAGCCTAAACCATTAAACGTCAGGTAGTTTCCTGGTTTTGGTTTTTGAAGGTTTTGTTGCACTAACCAGGGGTTACCTGGAGCCGTGCCGTCTGGGTATCCTGCAGTTGGGTTTTTGGGTGAAATGGCTTTGCGTTGCTGCAGTCGGTTGCATATATTTGCAATCTCGATTCTTCCTGGTGTTTGTGTCGAGCGAGCAGTCATGCGGCTCCTGGATTAGACGATGTTGGTGCTGATGATGATCGGGTCAGTGTTGGAGCACTGACTGTTTATCCCAATCTTCACGCTGCTGGGGGGGGAGTGGGGACGGACAGCTTGGTGCAGTATTGGTAGAAGCAGGTCTCCTGGCTGAAGCAGGCCCATCCCTCAATTTTTTTTAATGGTGTAAATACGGCAGCCTAACTGGAATTCAACCTGTGATGACTACATTTTAGATTATTACTCACCCAGCCCTGTTGATTTGCTTCTCTCTCATTCTTCAATGAATCAGGAATCTACCCCAGCCTTGGTGCCTGGGGTGGGCGGGGGGGAGAGTTTCGTGCAACCCCTGAGAATTGCCCTACCACCACTGGCTCACCTGGACGTCCAGATAGAGTTGAACATTATTCCTGCCTGAATTTTAACAGTTTTAAAATCAGCCAAGACCTTTCAACTCCCCCACCTCCTGTTCGCTGTCCAGGGACACCTTACTGGGAAACATTGGTAGAGCCGGGTTAAGGACAGGATCGAGCTCGATTCTGATGCCCCTTCTATGTGGGTCAGCTATCCTGCTGTCGACATTCACTCGAGGCTCCCACTTGATGAACAGGCGTGTGGGTGAGGGGTATTGGAGCGCACTGGATTTTAGTGACCTGTACCCCCAAAAATTCCTTCATGTTCTCTCTGACCTCCTTCAGTGTTTTCATTGTTTATTTGTGTTTCCTGCTCCTTTCCCACCATGTTTGTGATATTATGTGGTTAATGTGATAGCAACAATTTCAATACTCGCATCACTAAACACTGGGCAGTCTGATTGGAGCCGGAAATCCCAGGTAACTGTTACAAATAATAAAGTCTTCATTTCACCAGCTTGTCGGTTGTGATTTCCCCCAAACCTGCTCCAATTCTTCTCTCCCTCCCTGTTGGGCAAGCTACAAGAAATAGTTTGTATCTGATCCCGCTCTCCAGTTGCTTCCCTCTATTTCATCCCTACAATCCCCACCACTTAAAACGCTCACGTTTAGAAAGGGAGAGTGGCAAATCCATTTGCATTGTCAATTTCAAAGTTGCCGGTTATAGCGTCTTAAGTGCTTTGTTTATTAATATAGAAGTTGCAGCATAGAAACAGGGCATTTGTGCTCCACATGAACCTCCTCCCATCCTATCTGCTTTTCCTATTCCTTGTCCCTCGTGTACTTATCTAGCTTCCCCTTAAAGGCATCTATTTCGGGCAGGCGCATCCGTGACGTGTGAAATTTTGAATGGGTTGCGCATCCTGTTAAAGGGACCACGCACCAAAATAAAATCGGGGATCATTGGTTAAGACTGGGGAAGCTGACTTACTCCTGACAAACTGCACTGACATTTTAATGATCTGGTAGTCTTAAATATCCTTCTGGGGAAAAAAAAACGATAATACAAATTTTTTTAATTTTTTTTTAAATGTTAATTATTCCTCCGGTGGGGAGTTAATTTTACATTAGCAGTTGTGCAGGCAACAGTTGCAAGTTACACACTTTGTAAACGAGTCGGCGACGGCTCGGTGCGTCTCACCCAGTCACGCTCACCACATCCTCTGTTCTACGTAAAAGCAGCTGCTTGTGCACAGCGACTGGTGCAATCTACTTGTCTCAATTAAACCTGCAAGCGAAAAAAGGGGGTGTGTGTGTTGAGCCGGGCACCGCCTCTAGAGGAGCAAGAGGCGGCCAAGGGTTCAAAGCGGACGGCAAGGTGTCCGTCCTTGGACGCGCTCGTGGCTGCTCCAAGCTAAAAGACCTGCCAGCTCACTGGAGCGTAGGTTTATTTTCTTTTAAATGGTTTGAAGGATGGAGGCTCGCACCTTGAAAACACAAGGCGAGAAGATCAGGTTAGGGTTACAGCGTTTGGGGAGCAGCAATTATTTGCCACCAAGCTCGAAGATGGAAGGGAAGACAAGACGGTGGGACTGGCATAGGTTTGAGATTGAGGGTGGGAGATGGTGCGATGATCTGCATTTCGATGTTGGGAGGAACGAGAGCAGGGAAACACAAATTTGAAACCTGCCCTCCTTTCCCACTGCAAGGCTGCAGAAAAGAGATAAAGGAAGAGGACAGCAGGCTGTACTGCTCACCACACAGATGCTGGAGGTTACAGGACGTAGCTATAATACGACTGTGACTTCCAAAGGATGTTCGTAAACAAGTGACAACAGGCCAGGCCTGCTCTTGGTTTCAGCAGTTAGGAGGAGGGGGCAATGAACAAAGGCAAAGTGGATTTCCCACCCAAGGGAGAATTAAATTATCTGTGTACTGAGTCAACAAGTTGGGTGGTGGGAGAGGGGGATAAGTAGATCCTCAAATCCCCTTGTACTGAAATGAGAAGTCGCACAACACCAGGTTATAGTCCAACAGATTTATTTAATTTTACAAGCTTTCGAAGCAGTTCGCTCCTTCGTCAGGTAAGTTAGCAGTGAGAGAATCTCCCAGAATTCTGGGAGATTCTCTCACTGCTAACTTACCTGACGAAGGAGCGAACTGCTTCGAAAGCTTGTAAAATTAAATAAATCTGTTGGACTATAACCTGGTGTTGTGCGACTTCTCATTTTTGTCCACCCCAGTCCAACGCCGGCATCTCCACATCATGACCCCTTGTACTGGGCAGAGGGAGAACACTGAAGGAGAATTCTCAACTCCCCCCGCACCCCATACCACCATCACTGCGCACACACTCTGCACAACGGCAGCGATTAAAGGACAGGGAAGCAACCTTGTGTACAAGATAGAAACACTGGGAGGAACGTTAGAGTACCAGCTGGCAGTGATAGGACTGAAGGAACTCCATGGGTCAGTGCCCGCCCGTGAGGTCGGTATGGGTCCCTAGCAGTCAGTGATGGGTCAGAGGGAGCTCTGTGGTTTAGTGCCGGTCAGTGACTGCAGGACAATACCCATGAAACAGTGTTGGTATTTACCTGGAAAGTCTTTTTCTCCTTTAACTAACCCAAGACACTCGTGCCTGTATAGGGTTTTAGCCCAGTAGCACAATGCCAGCAATGTGCATTATTTCTGTACAATGTGGACTGGGGAACTGTACCCGCGCCATTCCTGGCCTTAACCAGCCGAGCAATCCAGAAGGAAACACGAGCATCAAGACAAACATTCCGAAAGTTGCCATTCAGCTACTGCCTCCGTAATAATGCCTGACCGAGAGAGCACTGCCCGATGGGGCCAGGCCACACACCGGACGAGGGATCAACCCATGATCCGTCAGGCTCCTGATCAGAGTTATGCTGAGTTTTTTGGGGAGGAGGCGGGTGGAAAAGGGAGGAGTAACAATCCGGAGAAGTCTGGACAGATGAAGCACCCGCCCGTTCTAGACGGATCGGCCCCAAAGGAAAGAAATTGCAAACATGTTTCTCTCGTCACTGCCGAAGGCCAGTAAAAGCTGGCACTCAATCAGCAGCTGGGTGACTGGAGGCCGCTTAACGCGAATCCCTCGATCGAGGGGTTCACTGGTGGAGTAAAGTTTTGTTGGCGAGAGGAGGATTTGAACCAGGAGCCAATCTCAAGACCACACGAGCCACGAAGCAACTTTCGAACTAACGGAAACTGCATTTCCACGCAGCGCGACGGCTGTGTTTGCAGCTCTGCTCCGAGCCTCAGGCATTCCTCCCCGCCCACACTTTCCTTCCGGCACTCCGTTATCCTTTTTCCTGCTGTGTTCCACTTTCTCACACATCCCGGCTTTTCCCTCCCTACTCTGTGTTACTCTTGCTAAGGTGTCCAGAGCGTAAATACCACCGCCCCCCCCCCCCGCCGCCAACCACCTCTACTGGCAGATACAGATCACAGCTTGTCGTTTTGTCACATTGATCCCCTGGGTGTCCACTCGGGATCATCACTCGGTGAAAGACACACTGCTACCCCTAACTATGGAATGAAGCGACACCTCAAACTCCACTACAAGTCTTGTGCTTGGCCCGCACCTGTCACACTTCAAAAGGGCCAAAATAATTTTTTTTTTTTTAAATAAAAAGCCAGGTATTTCATGCTGGTTATTTCTGACCTGCAGCTGGATACTTACAAGCACCCGCCAATCTTCAAACCGGCACAAATTACACTCTGACTGACCTCGGCCCGTCTTTACTTACAGCAGTTAGACCCTGCAGCCTTAAAGGGACAGGCCACCGCAAAACACAGCTTCAACTTAGCAGCAGTACGTTGTGCGTTAGCTGGTATAACGCTCCTGTCATTATAAAACTGTGCACCATTTGACCCACCCCAAGCAACGCCACAGGACAGCTGCTTGGAGATGTATTTTAAAAAACTCAATTAATTGGAGTGATTTCAAGACCGTATCCCTCGATTAGATTCCAGCCAGTAACTCACTCCTGGGTATCCGTTATTCTATATATAAACCCCTGAACCCCTCGATTAGATTCCAGCCTGTAACTCACTCCCGGGTATCTGTTATTCTATATATAAACCCCTGAACCCCTCGATTAGATTCCAGCCTGTAACTCACTCCCAGGTATCTGTTATTCTATATATAAACCCCAGAACCCCTCGATTAGATTCCAGCCAGTAACTCACTCCTGGGTATCCGTTATTCTATATATAAACCCCAGAACCCCTCGATTAGATTCCAGCCTGTAACTCACTCCCGGGTATCTGTTATTCTATATATAAACCCTCTGAACTGATTCCAGCCTGTAACTCACTCGCGGGTATCCGTTATTCTATATATAAACCACCCGAACCCCTCGATTAGATTCCAGGCTGTAACTCACTCCCAGGTATCCGTTATTCTATATATAAACCCCCCAAACCCCCCCCCGATTAGATTCCAGCCTGTAACTCACTCCCGGGTATCTGTTATTCTATATATAAACCCCCCAAACCCCCCGATTAGATTCCAGCCTGTAACTCACTCGCGGGTATCTGTTATTCTATATATAAACCCCCCGATTAGATTCCAGCCTGTAACTCACTCCCGGGTATCCATTATTCTATATATAAAACCCCCGAACCCCAAGATCAGATTCCCGGGGGTAACTCACTGCCGGGTTGCCCGATGTTTTGTACAGTCTTTCCCGGTACAGGTTAGGGGTGGAATTAACCATCAGCACCGATTCAGTGAAAGCGCTCGGCAGGTGCAGCATCAGCCCTACAGCACGTTTGCCAGGGTATCTCACACACAGTTTGCGCTCAGTTACGAGAGCGCTGGAGGTGATTCGCTCGGAGTTAGCGAGGTTGCTTTTTTTTTTTATCCTACGGAGGTGGGGTTATCACACTGGGCATCAAGACCACACGTGGTGCGGAATGAAATGTGCTCATTTATATATTCCTTAAATCGGTTAAATGTTAAGGTGCAATTTCTTCATCATTTTCAGTCTTCATCTCAGCTGAAAGCTGTTGGTTTTCTTTTTGTACGAAACAGTTTCATTTTCTTGTGTCTTTTTCTCGTGTTTTGGAATGTTGTGTCGAACAGGGCGCTGGGTTGCAAGTGTGCGGGACAGGCTCGAGGCCACGTCTGATTGTCTCCTCCCTCTCAGGTCAGGCTGCCTGGCCCAACATCAACTCCCCGGGCTCCCCAAAAGAAACCTAAAAAAAAAAGTCCGGATTTATTGTGGGGGGGGGGGGGGTTGGAGGGGAAAAGAGATGAGAAAGAAAAAGAAAATAGAATGATTAGGTCTTTCCTGTTATAAGGATAGGAATGTGAAGAGATCAGTTCGCAACAGAACACGAAAGGCGGATTAAATAACAGCAACTAAACATCAACCGAACATTCTCTTTCAGGTGTTTAGAGCAGCTTCTAGATCCCTCCTGCTCGATTATCCCTTCTATTCTCCTCGCCAAATCACCGACCTGAGTGGGCACAGTTCTGTGGGCACTGACCACACCCCTTCCCCCAGTTCCTGCACCACTGAGGTTCACCGGGCTCCCAGAGTGGGCGGGCAGGTCGGCCGACAACGCAGGGCATCAGAGGTCAGGCTGATCCTGTCCGTCTGTTCCCCCCACCCCACCCCTGCTGGACATGCTTCTCCAGCACGGGTCAATGGCAGCTACCAGGAGTGGGAACCCTGGCTGATTCTTTATCCTCCTTTCGCTCTCTGGTGACAGCATGCCAGTTATTACAGCCCTGGCTCAGATCAGATGACTCTCAGCACTGACCAGGATCGTACCCAGGACCTTCGAGCCTGGGAGACTCAGTACGGCAACCCATGGGGGCCTTTTATCCAGTAGCAGAGCTTCCATTCACGTCTGGTCATTCTCATCACAGGGAATCATTGGCTCTCTGCTTTCAAGAGGGAGCTGGAGCAGAGATTGCAACATATCGATAACACTCGGTCAGTGAGATCTCCTGGACTTCTCTCTGTAATCGCCTGAGGGGGGGGGGGTTGAAGGAAGCTCATTTCTTTGTATCCCGCTCCCGCTCCCCCTCCCAAATGTACAGGATAGAGACCAGTAGCTGGAAACTTGGATGATTTTCCCCCTTCCCTAACTCAAGGTGGCCCATTGCAACACTCCAATATTACGGTGGCAGAGATCAGCTTACACAGGAACAGGAGGAGGCCATTCAGTCCCTCGAGCCTGTTCCCCCATTCAATGAGATCATGGCTGATCTGTGGCCTAACTCCATGTACCCGCCTTGCCCCCTTATCCCTCAATACCTTTGGTTAACAGAAATCTATCAACCTCAGATTTAAAATTAACAATTGACCCACCATCAATTGTCATTGACGGAAGAGTTCCTAACTTCTACCATCCTTTGTGCGTAGAAGTGTTTCCGAACCTCACTCCCGAAAGGTCTGGCTCTAATTTTTAGACAATGCCCCCAACACAGCACAGACTAGCGATGGAACCTGCTCTGTATCACTCAGCTATTGACTGCTTAAGTGGACCATCAAGTTCCCATCTTGGGTCTATTCCTCCCGCCCCCACCTCCTCTCCCCCACCACCCAGTAAAAAGGCTGGACTTTCACAGATAATAAACAGAGAGTTACATTTTCCCCATATCCCACACACGTACCATTCTCCCCGAGCTGTGACCGCCTCCCTCCTCACGAGACGCTTCCTGTCATCTAGGGGTTTGGCCAGAGCTTGTATCACCCGGGCTTTGTGTGGCAGGATCTGCAAAGAGAGGAGGGAAATTTAAAAAAAAAAGTTAAGTACAAACCTGGCTTCCGCACGGCAGTGATGACGGATGGTCACAGGGAGAGACTCCATCAGACTGCTCCGCACAGAAACATCACAAGTGTGCTCAGCAATAACTTCTCTTCAGAGAATGCGTTTACAATTTCGTCAGAAATACTCAACAGATGAAATCTTCGCAAATGCATTCATGGCGTCACTATGCATGGCAACTAAAGGAATCGCTATCCAACATGTACTTTATACAAAATAACAACAGAAAACGCTGGAAAAACTCAGCAGGCCAGGCAGCATCCGTGGAGAGAGAAAGAGAGTTAACGTTTCAGGTCGATGACCTTTCATCAGAACTGGGAAGAGCCGGAAATCAAATAGATTTAAGGCCAGGGTAAAGCTGGGAAAAGGGGGAGGGGATAAAGGAACAAAGGTAGAGATGAAGAGACATTAAGAGACATTAAGAGATATGCAAGGCTAGAGGTGGTGTTAATGTGACAGATTAAGGCTGAATGAAGTGTGAAATCCACTGGCAGAATGAAGGACAGCTGCCAGCTTCTAGGAGGAAAAAAAAGGTGGGGGGGGGGGACAAATAAAAGGGTAGATAAAATAAAATATAAATGTGATTGGAGCTGAGGTTATGATCTAAAATTGTTGAACTCGATATGGAGTCCAGAGGGCTGTAGCGTGCCTAAACGAAAGATGAGGTGCTGTTCCTCGAGCTTACGCTGAGCTTCCGTGGAACAGTGTAATAGGCCGAGGACGGTGAGGTCAGAGTGGGAGTGAAGCGGTGAATTAAAGTGACAGGCCACCGGGAGCTCGGGGTCCCCCTTACGGACTGAACGGAGGTGTTCCGCAAAGCGGTCACCCAATCTGCGTTTGGTCTCCCCAATGTAGAGGAGTCCACATCGTGAGCAGCGAATACAGTATACTAAATTGCAGGAAGTACAAGTAAATTGCTGTTTCACCTGGAAGGGGTGTTTGGGGCCCTGGACAGTGGGAAGAGGGGAGGTATAAGGGCATGTGTTGCATCTCCTGCGCGTGCACGGGAAGGTGCCGGGCGAAGGGGAAGGGGTGCTGGGGGTGGTAGAGGAGTGGACTAGGGTGTCGCGGAGGGAGCGGTCCCTACGGAATGCTGAAAGGGGAGGTGAGGGGAAGATGTGTTTGGTGGTGGGATCACGCTGGAGGTGGCGGAAATGGCGGAGGATGATCCGTTGAATGTGGAGGCTGGTGGGGTGAAAGGTGAGGACAAGGGGAACCCTATCGTGGTTCCGGGAGGGAGGGGCAGGGGTGAGGGCAGATGTGCGGGAGATAGAACGGACACGGTAGAGGGCCGTGTCGACCACGGTAGAGGGGAATCCTCGGTTGAGGAAAAAGGAAGACATGTCGGAAGCACTGGTATGGAAGGTGGCATCATCAGAGCAGATGCGGCGGAGACGGAGAAACTGGGAGAATGGAATAGAGTCCTTACAGGAGGCGGGGTGGGAGGAAGTGTAGTCCAGGTAGCTGTGGGAGTCGGTGGGCTTGTAGTGAATGTTAGTCAATAACCTATCCCCAGAGATGGAGATGGAGAAGTCGAGGAAGGGAAGGGAAGAGTCGGAGATGGACCATGTGAAGGTGAGGGAAGGGTGGAAATTGGAAGCATAGTGAATGAAATGTTCTAGTTCAGGGCAAGAGCAGGAGACGGCACCGATACAGTAATCAATGTATCGGAAAAAGAGGTGAGGGAGGGGACCCGAGTAGGACTGGAACAAAGAGTGTTCCACATATCCCACGAAAAGGCAGGCATAGCTAGGACCCATGCGGGTACCCATAGCAACACCTTTAATTTGGAGGAAATGGGTAGAGTCAAAGGAGAAGTTGTTCAATGTGAGAACAAGTTTAGCCAGGCGGAGGAGGGTGGTGGTGGATGGGGACTGGTTGGGCCTCTGTTCAAGGAAGAAGCGGAGCGTCCTCAGGCCATCCTGGTGGGGAATGGAGGTGTAGAGGGATTGTACGTCCATAGTGAAGAGGAGACGGTTGGGGCCTGGAAACTGTTAAAATGGCGGAGGGCATCGGAAGAGTCGCGGATGTAGGTGGGAAGAGACTGGACAAGGGGAGAAAAAATAGAGTCGAGATAGGAAGAGATAAGTTCCGTGGGGCAAGAACAGGCTGAAACGATGGGTCTACCGGGGCAGTCCTGTTTGTGGATCTTGGGAAGGAGGTAGAAGCGGGCTGTGCGGGGTTGGGGAACTATGAGGTTGACGGCCGTGGGGGGAGATATGTACTTTATACATATGGTCAACATACATACACCCTTCAGGGGAGAGTATTAAAGCAGGTGGAGCGAGGAGGAGATCTGGGCGTTCTAGTGCACAGATATCAAGGTTCATGAGCAATGCCATGAATCGATAGCTAGAGTGAATAGGGTGTCAGGTGCATTTACAGGATAATTGACTGCAAGACAAGGCAAACCATTTTGTTCTTGTACAAGACCTTGGTCAGGCCTCACTTGGAATACTGTGTCCAGTTTTGGTCTCCTCACACGGTGGAAAGGGTGATTAATTCCCAGTTTGAAGCATCTTCGTTACCCAGATAGGCTGAGAGAGCTGGGACTCAACTGAGGTTTATAATTTGATGAAGGGAATAGATTGTGTTCCAGTTGTCAGTGTGTTTCAACTGAATAGGTTAGGGGGGGAAACCAGGGGTCACAATTTTAAGTTGTATGAGGCCAGATCTCGGTTCGATGTCGGGAGGTGGTTCTTTTCCCAGAGAATAGTGGGCCTCTGGAACAGGCTGCCGTCTCGTGCGGTGGATGCTGATTCGCTGGATTCCTTTAAGCGAGAGCTGGACCTGTTTCTGGCTGGGGCGGAGGTCACCTCGCACAAGAGGCCGGTACTGTGTAACATTGATCGGGGCCAGAGTGATCTCCTGGACTAGTTTTGATCCCCAAATGGGCCTGGGATTTTACCTGTTTTTTCACCTCTCCCAGGAGATCACACAGCCTACATTCTCTAGAGTTTGGAAGAATGAGAGGTGATCTCATTGAAACATGCAACATTCTTACAGGGCTTGACAGGGTAGATGCTGGGAGGTTGTTTCCCCTGGCTGGGGAGTCTAGAACTAGGGGTCACAGTCTCAGAATAAGGGGTCAGCCATTTAGGACTGAGATGAGGAGGAATTTCTTCACTGAGGGTGGTGTATCTTTGGAATTCTCTACCCCAAAGGGCTGTGGAGGCTCAGTCATTGAGTATATTCAAGACAGAGATCGATAGATTTTTGGATACTAAGGGAATCAAGGGATATGGGGATCGGGCGGGAAAGTGGAGTTGAGGTAGAAGATCAGCCATGATCTTAATGAATGGCGGAGTAGGCTCGAGGGGCCTATTTCCTATGTACAAAGCACCACAATTGTGCGGAACAGGCTGGATGGACTGAGGGACTTTCCCTCTCCATCACTGTTTGTATACATTTCAGTTGACACAGTGTGTGTTCTCTTCAAAAACAAAAGTGAATTGGCACCGTGGTGAATATAAAAACCATCACGTACAGTGACACGAGTGAATGACACTGTTCTACCACACACAGCACCAGACTGCGCTCCCCTATAGATGGGGCAGCACTGCTGAGGGAGTGCTGCATTGTCAGTGGTGCCGTCCTTTGGATGAGACGTTAAACCGAGGCCCCGCCTGTTGCGGTGGGTGTTCAAGATCCCACGGCACTATTTGAAGAAGTGCGGGGAGTCCTGGCCAACATTCCTCCCTCAATCAGCACCACCAAAAAGAAAAAGAAAACAGATGAACTGATCATTCATCTCATGGGTGTTATTGGGATTGTGCTGTGCACATAAAGTCTGACAACTTTACTCACATGACAATAGTAGCTGGAACTAAAAGGGAGGAATTAAGTAAAGACTTGCATTTATATAGCGCCTTTCCCAACCACCGGACGTTTCAAAGCGCTTTACACCCAATGAAGTACTTTTTGAAGTGTAGTCACTGTTGTAATGTAGGAAATGGGGCAGCCAATTTGCGCACAGCAAGCTCCCACAAACAGCAATATGATAATGACTGGATAATCTGTTTTTAGTGATGTTGGTTGATAAATCAATATTGGCCCCAGGACACCGGGTGAGAACTCCCCTGCTCTTCTTCGAAATAGTGCCATGGGATCTTTTACGTCCACCTGAGAGAGCAGACGGGGCCTCGGTTTAACAGCTCATCTGAAAGTCGGCACCTCTGACAGTGCAGCACTCCCTCAGCACTGCACTGGGAGTGTCAGCTTGGATTTTTGTACTCAAGTCTCTGGAGTGGGGCTTGAACCCACAACCTTCAGACTCAGAGGAGAGGGTGCTGCCCACCGAGCCACAGCTAACACCATGAGACAACTGCATGCCAGACAATTTGAGACGATATGCTTCCATATAAATGCAAGTCTAACGGGTAACGCAACACATGAATAATTGTACAAATCTTACCACGTGCGGGGGCAGCTTGGTCAGTGCGTGCATACACTGCAAGGACGCAATACGGACTTTCTGCAATTAAAACACACACAAACCGGTGTCAGTGAGGAGAGGCAAAACTTTCCAGCAAGGCACTGATAGACTGACTCATCATTATCACAAAGGCATTTCTACTCTGACACTACTACGAATGAGGTACAAGTTAACCAAACGGAGAAACCATCTCGCCGCCCCTCAGTCCGCCATGTTGAAATAAGTGGAAAACTGAAACATTTTCACAGGTTTAAGATAATTGCCAGAAGAACCAGAGGCAAGATGAGGGGAGATGTTTTTCCGCAGCGAGTTGTTGTGATCTGGAACGCGCTGCCTGAAAGGGTGGTGGAAGCAGATTCAATAGTAACTTTCAAAAGGCAATTGGATAAATACTTGAAAAGGGAATAAATTGCAGAGCTATGGGGAAAGAGCAGGGGGGAGTGGGACTAATTGGAGAGCTCTTTCAAAGAGCCGGCACAGGCACGATGGGCCGAATGACCTCTCGTGCTGCATGATTCTGTGACACAGGGAGCACGCTTTGTGGAGAATTACACGTATTAATCCCCAACAAAGTTTCCACTTCAAAATCGCCTTTTCTGGTATCCAAAGCCTTGCCCCACGCCCCCTTTTCTTAGGCCTAACTATAGCCCAGAAACCAAACACTACAGCTGTCTGGCGAGCATTGCTCCCAGGGCAAGCATAGTCTTGGGAGGTTTTACAACGTTAAAGGTGCTATATAAATTGTTGTTGCAGTCGAGGCAAGAAACCCTGATCGGTCAGATCACCATGCAATCAAAATGTACCATGGCCTCGTAAAATATCTGTGAACGCAAGGCCTTGAGAACACCGTAACAAAATATTACGAAGAAAGATGCCCTTCACCTCGAGGGACCCCAGGTTTCGGTTCTGGCATAATCCTGGGGGAAGCGTCAAGGACAACGAGGTTGGAAGGAGTTAAATCTCATCGTCAAATGCTTTGGTTCTTGATCAAAGCCACATTGCCCCAGTTCTCTGTACGTACCATGGCAGGGCTAGTAGTCAGATTGAGCAGTTTGTTCACTAAGGTCTCTATGTGCAAGCTCACGATCTGCGGGGCGTCCAGCAACAGAGGGTGCAAACACCCCAGAGTGGACAACTGGACCACCTGGTCTGAGCAGGACAGGGCCTCCAACAACAGGGTCAGCAACTGGGGAAGGAAACGGAGCAATGATTAAAACCAGCACACACCAGAGGCTCCAGCACACGCACCAACACACAGGCTCCAGCACACGCACCAACACACAGTCGCTCCTTAGAATGGTTACAGCACAGAAGGCCGCCATTCGGCCCGTTGAGCCTGTGCCAGCTCTCTGCAAGAGCACTTCAACTAGTCCCACTCCCCCGCCCTTTCCCTGTAGCCCTGAATTTTTTTTTCCCTTCAGGTACTTAACCAATTCAATTTTGAAAGGCACGATTGAATTTGCCTCCACCACCCTTTCAGGCAGTGCATTCCAGATCTTGACTACTCGCTGCATAAAAAAGTTTTTCCTCATGTCACCTTTGGTTCTTCTGTCAATCACCTTAAATCTGTGTCCTCTGGTTCTCGACCCTTCCGCCAATGGGAACAATTTCTCCTCATCTACTCTGTCTAGACCCATCATGATTTTGAACAGCTCTATCAAATCTCCTCTCAACCTTCTCTGCTCTAAGGAGAACAACCCCAGCTTCTACAGTCTATTCACATAACTGAAGTCCCTCATCCCTGGAATCATGCTTGTAAATCTTTTCTGCACCCTCTCCAAGGCCTTCACATCCTTCCTAAAGTGCGGTGCCCAGAATTGGACACAATACTCCAGTTGAGGCCGAACCAGTGTTTTATAAAAGGTCCATCATAACTTCCTTGCTTTTGTACTCTATGCCTCTATTTATGAAGCCCAGAATCCTGTATGCTTTTTGAACTGCTTTCTCAACCTGCCCTGCCACCTTCAATGATTTGTGCACATATACCCCCAGGTCTCTCTGGTCCTGCACCCCCTTTAGGATTGTACCCTTTAGTTTATATTGCCTCTCCTCGTTCTTCCTACCAAAATGTATCACTTCGCACTTTTCTGTGTTAAATTTCATCTGCCACGTGTCCGCCCATTCCGCCAGCCTGTCTATGTCCTCTTGAAGTCTATCACTATCCTCCTCACTGTTCACTATACTTCCAAGTTTTGTCTCATCTGTAAATTTTGAAATTGTGCCCTGTACACCCACGTCAAAGTCATTAATATATATCAAGAAAAGCAGTGGTCCTCGTACCAACCCCTGGGGAACACCACTGTGTACCTTCCTCCAGTCTGAAAAACAACCGTTCACCACTACTCTCTGTTTCCTGTCACTTAGCCAATTTCGTATCAATGCTGCAACTGTCTTTTATCCCATGGGCTTCAACTTTGCTGGCAAGCCTATTATATGGCACTTTATCAAACGCCTTTTGGAAGCCCACGTACATCACATCAACCATATTGCCCTCATCAACCCTCTCTGTTACCTCATCAAAAAACTCAATCAAGTTAGTTAAAGACGATTTTCCTTTAACAAATCTGTGCTGACTTTTCTTAATTAATGCACACTTGTCCATGTGACTGCTAATTTTGTCCCGGATTATTGTTTCTAAAAGCTTCCCCACTACCGAGGTTAAACTGACTGGCCTGCAGTTGCTGGGTTTACCCTCACACCCTTTTTTGAACAAGGGTGTAACATTTGCAATTCTCCAGTCCTCTGGCACCACCCGCGTATCCAAGGAGGATTGGAAGATTATGGCCAGTACCTCCGCAATTTCCACTTTTACTTCCCTCAGCATCTTAGGATGCATCCCATTTGGTCCTGGTGACTTATCTATTTTAAGTACAGCCAGCCTTTTGAGTACCGCCTCTATCAATTTTTATCCCATCCAGTATTTCAACTACCTCCTCTTTCACTATGACTTTGGCAGCATCTTCTTCCCTGGTAAAGACAGTTGCAAAGTACTCATTTAGTACCTCAGCCATCAAAAGCAGGTCTCCATTTTGGTCCCTAATCAGCCCCACCCCTCCTCTTACTACTCGTTTACTATTTATATGCCTATAGAAGACCTTTGGATTCTCTTTTATGTTAGCTGCCTATCTATTCTCATACTCTCTTTGCCCCATGTTCTCCAGCGCACACACACATGCCCGGTCAATCTGGCCTGTACCAATCACACACGCTCATCTCATCTAAACCAGCACCAACAAGACACTGGGAAGAACTCTCCAGCTCTTCTTCCAATAGTGTGGCCATGATCTTTTACAATTGACCCGAGGGGGGTAGATGGGGCCCCGGTTTAATGCCTCGTCCGAAAGACAAAAGAAACCAGAGCAGCTGCAGATCTACGCAAGATGACAACGGCAGAATGAGACAGAGACGAGATGATCCTCAACACATACCAGACTGCAGGGAGACTAAAAAGGTCAGGAAGCCCACCAATTATCCCAGTCGCAATAAAGACACCCAAGGGAGTGGCCCCTAGTAGCTCTGGGGTAAAGGGGCTTTCTGTTGAGTGGCAAATCTCAATCAGGACGACAGTAGAGGGCACAATAACTGAGCTCGACGTTCACAGGCTGGGGATGGGGGAACGTTCCCATTAAGCCGTGCGGCCGCAGAGTGCGCTGGAGCACCTGCGCAGCTGGCTCACCGGCTTTTAAATGGAAAAAAAAAGCATGCATGCGCGGAATTTTGAATGGGCTGCGCAGCCCCTTAAAGGAGCCGCTTGACCCCCCAAAGAAATTAGAGGGAACATTGGTTTGGGGGCGGGGGGGGGGGGGGGGGGAAGAAAACAAACCAACCGTGGCTCTTGCTCCTAATGGCAGTCCTGTTGGGAAATCCGTTAACGCAGATATCAGGTGCTGATTTCACCAGGCTCGCCTGCCATGATCCCCACAGTTGGATATCGTGCCGCCATTCACTGTCTAGGCTCACTGCCTGTGAACTTGTGCAGTATGTTTGCAGGAGAGGAGAAAAATCAGAGGGCGAGGGAAAGGAAAAATAACTTAGGAGCAACGTTCCCGTTAAGCTGAGCGGCCACGCAGCGGTCTGGAGGTCCCGCGCAGGCCGCTCACCAGCTTTAGAATGCGAGAATGCGCGCAGGTGCCAAAATTTCAATGGGCCGTGCAGCCCATCAAAGTGTCCACGCACCCAAAAGAAAATTAGATGGAACATTGCTTAGGAGTATGAATTTTAGACACATACACGTGCTCCAGCACACACACCAACAACAGAGGGGAAAGAGAGGGAGAGGTTTCAATAGAGCGAGCACCATATAACCGCAGATACACAAGACAGCGGCAATCAGACAAATGACAGGATGAGGACGCCCGTATTCTGGAACGGCACGATGCCCCAGAGGAGGTAAACGCCTGTACTGACCGATGGGAGCTCAGTCATCAGGACCTGCTTCGGGAGGCTGTTCAGCACGTGAGAGAGCGCCTTCAAGTAGTTCGATTTATTATCTGCAACAAACCAAGCCCATCAGGGGAGCGTTAGAGTGAATGTACCAATGCTAGCGCGCGCTGGGGTGAGCACGTCAGTGTTGGCATCAACACGTGCACACTCACTAGGGAACAATTAGTAGCGCAAATGAGGGCCGATCCCCCCAACCCCAGTGACAGCTCCATCCCCAACATTATTTCACCCTGGTGTTATACAGCTCAAAATCCTCCCTCCAGACAGCACCCAAGTCCAAAGGCAAAACCTACAATTGTACTGAAGCATGCTCTTACAGATCAGTGGCATATTTTACAATAATTTCATTCTTCATATTCCCTTGGGCACAGTGTGCACACACACCTGGGGGCTAGTGTTCCCGTGACTCCCAGGACACAGAATGGGAGCTCTGGACTGGGGACTGGTGTTCCCGTGACTCCCAGGACACAGAATGGGAGCTCCGGACTGGGGACTGGTGTTCCCGTGACTCCCAGGACACAGTATGGGAGCTCCGACTGGGGACTGGTGTTCCCGTGACTCCCAGGACACAGTATGGGAGCTCTGGCCCAAGCCTGGTGTTCCCAGGACATGGTATGGGAGCTCCTGCCCGAGCCTGGTATGCACACCTGCCCTGATAGACAGTCTTACCGCAAACGACAACCTATCCTTTTCTCTCAGGCGCCCATTGACCCATGGTGCCTTTATGTTTGTGAATGCCCGTTCCCACTGCGACTGAAGCCAATGGCTCACCTTTGCTGGCCGAATGGAAGCCCTGGACCAGCTTGGGGACGTTCTCTGTGAAGAAGCGTTGCCGGTACATGATGCGGACGTCGGCGTGAGTGGCCCTGTTCAGGACGTCTGCGGAGTCGCTCACCAACAGGGAAAATCCGCTCGCTGCCTCGGTTCCCAGAGCCGGGTCAGTGAGCAGCGCCATCAGCTGGGGGGAGAGAGAAGAGGACCGAATTAAGCGCAAGGGGGAAAGGGAACAGCTTGACACAAGGAGAGGTCGGTAGGCAAAAAGGCTTCACATTGAGTAACGGATCAGAGTGGCCCCACGCCGAGAGACTCCCTCTTACCTTGTCGGTCAGTGTGGTAGCCAGAGGGTGATATCGCAGCACAAGAGATTTCGTTAACTGGGGAAACAATACAAAACCAGAATAAGTTTGTTATACAGAGCGGCACACTGTCCCAAGTCCACTCACACCTCGTGGGGGGGGGGGGGGGATAAATAATTCAACAGCATCAAGAACTCCAGATTGGCAAAACAAAAAGGACCCAAGCTCGGAAGAGGGAAGGTGAACAGACGGCTTAAAATGAACCACTTCACATGGTGGGTGACCAATGCACAGTACAGACTGTCTGTGGAAGCACTGGAGGAGGGTGGTGGCGTCGGCGTTAGCAAATTCAAGGAGGAATCGAATCATAGAATCTTACAGCACAGAAGAAAGAGGCCATTCGGCCCATGCCAGCTCTCTGAAGAGCTACCGACTTACTCCCATTCACCTGCCCGTCTTAACATTTTTCATTATTCACTCCCCTTTTAAAAGCCATTACGGATTCAGCATTTGCTGCAGTTTCCGGTCGGGCACTGCAGGTCCCGGTAAGTCCCTGTATAAATCTCAAACCGCCCTCTTCGGAGTCACTGGTTAGCAACTGGGGAGTCGGAACCCTGGCTGAGTCTGTGCCCCCCCTCAACCCAAGATGCCAAGACCAACTGAAGCACCTGTAGCCTCAGCCCAACTGAATTTACTATCTAATACAACAGCTGTGGCTCAGTGGGTAGCACTCGCGCCCGAGTCAGAAGGTCATGGGTTCAAGTCCCACTCCAGAGACCCGAGCACATAATCCAGGCTGACACTCACTGAGGGAGTGCTGCACTGTCGGAGGTGCCGTCTTTCGGATGAGACGTTAAACTGAGGTCCCGTCTGCTCTCTCAGGTGGGCGTAAAAGATCCAACGGTGCTATTTTGAAGAAGAGCAGATGAATTCTCCCCAGCGTCCTGGGCCAATATTTATACCGCAACCAACGTAACTAAAAAACAAACAGATTATCTGCTCATTATTTCATTGTCTGTGGGATCTTGCTGTGCACAAATTGGCTGCTGTGTTTCCTACATTACAACAGTGACTACACTTCAAAAAGTACTTCATTGGCTGTAAAGCACTTTGGGACGTCCGGAGGGTGTGAAAGACGCTGCAGAAATGCAAGTCTTTCTTTATTTCGAATGACCATCGCTGCATAAATCCCTTACCCACAGCAGCAGGGTGAAAATCCGGGTCCTGCTCGCAGACTGCGAACAATCGCCAGCATTCCTCTGCAGCCCGCAGTCCATCTTTTTCAGCAGATCCTGTAGAACGGAATCCAACTGCTCACCTGCACACACAAGGGAAGAGAATCAATCGCGAGCATGTCGCATCGCCTCAGGTCCCAGCCTCAGCTGTGGCGCCCTCACGTGGAGATCTTGAGGGGAAGCCGAGAAACAGAGTTCTCTCGCGACAATTCATTCTCGTCTAAAGTCTCCCCAAGGGTTCTCAACCAGGGGGTTCAAGGGGTCTGCCAGTGACTCCGTCTCCATCGCGCAGACAATTTAAAGTCGATACCTGAAGGTGACAGTATCTAGGGAACAGAGTTTTAACTTCCACCCGCTGAATCACCGATCAATATCGGCTCAGTAACACTGAAGTCCCCGCGGGGCCCCACACAGGACGCGAGGAACCGCAAACTGCCGCTTGGCCCCGGAGGCTCATGGTCATCAGTCCGCCATCTTGTCAAGGAGACGGCGTCCAGTCTCAGCAGGCACGCTCCGCTCGGCTTTTTGTTTTAATTCGTTCATGGGATGAGGGCGCGGCTGGCAAGGCCAGCATTTATTGCCCATTCCCGAATTGCCCTCGAGAAGGTGGTGGTGAGCCGCCTTCTTGAACCGCTACAGTCCGTGTGGTGAGGGTACTCCCACAGTGCTGTCAGGGAGGGAGTTCCAGCATTTTGACCCAGCGACGATGAAGGAACGGCCGATATATTTCCAAGTCAGGATGGTGCGTGACTTGGAGGGGAACTTGGGAGGTGGTGTTGTTCCCATGCGCCTGCTGCCCTTGTCCTTCTAGGTGGTAGAGGTCGCGGGTTTGGGAGGTGCTGCCGAAGAAGCCTTGGCGAGTTGCTGCAGTGCATCTTGTAGATGGTACACACTGCAGCCACGGTGCGCCGGTGGTGGAGGGAGTGAATGTTTAAGGTGGTGGATGGGGTGCCAATCAAGCGGGCTGCTTTGCCCTGGATGGTGCCAAGCTTCTAGAGTGTTGGACAAGAGGAGAAGCAAGAGCCAGTACGGCCCTCAACACTATTGGTCTCATCAGCACCATCAACCCCAGCGACAGTCCACCAACCCCAGTATAACTCTACCAGCCTCAGAGACACTCTCGTAACTTAAGCAGAACTATATCAACCTCGGAGACAGTCTCAACTTCATGATAATTAAGTAAGTAAGTAAAACAAAAATAATCAATATACATGTTTAATTGCATAACTAATTTTATACAGAAAAAATACTTGAGTTGTGTCTGTGGAGTTTTTAAGAAAGTGGGAGGGGGGCCTCAGAAGCAGAAAGGTTGAGAACCACTGTGATAGACAATTCCTTCCTTCACCCAGAGCCTCAAAATACCTCTCCTTTTCCCTTCCTCGTCACACTTTTCTGCTGTTCCCCATTTTGTCAACTCAACTGTGCTTACTGCTGCTCTGAACTTCCCTGAACTGGACCTTGTTGCGTTTCTAGGACATTGTCCACCTATACTTAGACCTCACACCCCTCCCGGGTCACCTCACCCTGCTATTTTCAGTTGGTTAAAACCCAGGCTCGCCATCAGATGATTTACCTCCGCTCCTCTTCCTTTCATTCCCAACCTCAGTGCTGCTGACATTAAAAGGGCTTTAGGCCTTCACCTCTACTTCTCAATTGAAAAGGACTATGATTCCCCACACCGAGGGGGCGGAGGGGAGAGCGACTCGCGAGGGCTAGCTCTCGCCATGTTCCCCACACCGAGGGGGCGGAGGGGAGAGCTACTCGCGAGGGCTAGCTCTCGCCATGTTACCCACACCGAGCGGGCGGAGGGGAGAGCTACTCGCGAGGGCTAGCTCTCGCCATGTTACCCACACCGAGCGGGCGGAGGGGAGAGCTACTCGCGAGGGCTAGCTCTCGCCATGTTCCCCACACCGAGGGGGGGAGAGCGCCCAATCCCAAGGGCTAGCTCTCGCCATGTTTCCGGAGGCCAGCTCCAGTGTGTTTTGGGACTTGGACAACCACCTGCCCCGGGAGAAGCAGAGCTGTGAGGCGGCTATCCTGGGTTAGGGTGGTGGCATCGCATTCACATTCACGGAAGACAGCCATGGTGTAAAATGTAACAAAGTCCTATTGCGATGAGATGACAATAACTGTAAGAAATCAAGAGCAGGAGAGCTAGAATTGTACAGCACAGGAGGAGGCCATTCGGCCCATCGTGCCTGTTCTGGCTCTTTGAACGAGCCGTCCAATTAGTCCCACTCCCTCTGCTCTTTCCCTGTAAATTTTTCCTTTCAAGTATTTATCCAATTCCCTTTTGAAATTTACTATTGAATCTGTTTCCACCGCCCTTTCAGGCAGCACGTTCCAGATCACAACGACTCAATGAGTTAAATAAAGTTCTCATCTCCCCATCTTGCAGCATAGAAATAAGCTGCGGCGAAGGACCAAACAACCCATCACGCTCCACCGCGTGAAAAGTTCTCCCCTATTTTTTTTTATATAGGAATATCACCAACTGGATCAGACTGATCAATCGATCTCCCATGGCGTTGAATCAAGACCAAGTGTAGTCTTTAGGTTAAACGGGGTTAGAGGAGGAGACACTCACGTGATTCAGTCCCCATTTTGAGTCCGTGCACTCTGTCCTCACAACCCATGTCCACATTCATATCATGGTTACAGCACAGAAGGAGGCCATTCGGCCCGTCGAGCCCGTGCCGGCTCTCTGCAAGAGCACTTCAGCAAGTCCCACTCCCCCGCCCCTTTCCCCGTAGCCCTGCAAATTGTTTTTCCATCAGGTACTTATCCAATTCCCTTTTGAAAGCCACGATTGAATCTGCCTCCACCGCCCTTTCAGACAGTACATTCCAGATCTTAACCACTCGCTGCATAAAAAAGTTTTTTCTTACGTCGCCTTTGGTTCTTCTGCCAATCAACTTAAATCTGTGTCCTCTGGTTCTCGACCCTTCCGCCAATGGGAACAGTTTCTCTCTATATACTCTGTCCAGACCCCTCATGATTTTGAGCACCTCTATCAAATCTCCCCTCAATCTTCTCTTTGAAACTGCACATGCAAACTCGACATGCTGCAATGCCAGCCTCCTGCCACTTGGAGGGCGTGTATTTGCAGCGTGAAAATTAACAGGCAGTTTCCTATTGCAAAGTCAGACACAGGAATTTATAGAGCAACGATGGTGACACATAAGTGCATGCGCGCGCGCGCGCGCACACAAGATCTCTGATTGAGAAACCTCATGCGACCGTGCAAGTCATCACCAAGGTTTGAAAAAAAAAGAGAAGCGTCGCCCCTATCCTAAGAACAAATTAAAGAAAGAGGGAGTTAGATGCTGCGATGGGGACACTGTAGGATCCCATGGATGGTCTCCCCTTACCTTTGTGACAGGTAAAGGTGCTATATATTTTTTTAAAAAGTGTTTCTATAGCACCTATGCTAGCACTCGGTCCTTGGCCTCTTGCACTGTTCTAACAAAGTTCAACGTAAGCTCGATGAACAGCACCTCATCTTTCGATTAGGCACTTTACAGCCTTCAGGGCTCAACACCGAGTTCAACAATTTCAGACCATAACCTCTGCCCCCATTATTTTTCCAAACAGCAGCTGATGATGATTCGGCTATTCCCATTTACACCTCCTCTAGACCCATCTTTTGTTTCTCTACTTGTCCCATTTTACCATCTCCTTTTGCCTTGCACCATCATCCCTTCTGTCATTTAACCTCTCCTGCCTTCCACCCCATCACAGACCTTCCCTTTTGTTCTTTCCTCCCCCCCACCGCCCCTTTCCCTGCCTCTGTACTTGCTTAACACCTGTCATATCTCTAACTTTTTCCATTCTGACGAAAGGTCATCCACCCGAAACGTTAACTCTGCTTCTCTCTCCACAGATGCTGCCTGACCTGCTGAGTATTTCCAGCATGTTCGGCTTTCATTTCAGATTTCCAGCATCCGCAGTATTTTGCTTTTAAATAAGTGTTGTTGACTGAATATTGAGGAGTGGGTTGGTTTGGATCACTGCTTCTGGTCGGGTGAAAAGAAATGTATACCCAGACCCCCTCCTCACCTGCAGGATACTTGTTGATAAGGCCTGCAATGCATTTGGCAGCAGACGTGTAAGTGAATCGGTGGTTGTTGGTGCAACACGGCTCCATCAGATGTGCCAGCAGCCTCTCCTGTTGGGGCACCACTACCTGCAATACACAAGATGCATCCGAGTTTCAGTAACTCAATGATTAGTGATGAGTTATACCAAACCAAATTAAATCTCATTCCTCTCTCATGACATCATCAAAAGGAAGCGAGTCAGTAATGGGATTAGAAATTTACTGGTTGTTTACACCCAGAGTCGGCATCGAGCACTCCGATGTCAGGGACAGCACCGATTAAATGCAGGCAAATTGCCTCTACACTGCCCCAAACACTCCCAGGGCAGGCACAGCACGGGTTAGATACAGATTAAAGCTCCCTCTACACTGTCCCATCAAACACTCCCAGGGCAGGCACAGCACGGGTTAGATACAGAGTAAAGCTCCCTCTACACTGCCCCAAACACTCCCAGGGCAGGCACAGCACGGGTTAGATACAGATTAAAGCTCCCTCTACACTGTCCCATCAAACACTCCCAGGGCAGGTACAGCACGGGTTAGATACAAAGTAAAGCTCCCTCTGCACTGTCCCATCAAACACGCCCAGGGCAGGTACAGCACGGGTTAGATACAGAGTAAAGCTCTCGACACTGCCCCAACCCAAGCTCAGAAGTGTGGCACCAGTGTGACATCACTCATTTGCTGCACTCGCCACCTCTGTGTTCTCTGAAACGGGGACAGCCAATTCAGTGCCGGTGAACAAACATTTTTTTGTTACGTGGACTCATGTTAACCATTCACCCAATCGATCTGGGCCGGATTCCAAATACAGGCCTAGGAGCTGCTGAGCGATTGCACCACCCAGCTCCAAGGCAGGAAAGACATTCTACAGACTGCGATAGCATTGTGTGGTCAGGTCAGGTTGATACTCACATTCTTTGGCAGAGAACAAACAGCAGCCTGCAGGAGTGCAATCAACTGAGTCTGTGGCCATGGAGAGTCGGGCAGCTGGAAAGGGAGAAATAAATTATTACATCGTTCAGATTACAGGGAAACATTCAGAATTTCACAATTCTTTATGACGAGAGAGAGAGAATTAATTTATAACCTGGTGCTGGAAGGTTGAACGGCCAGTGCGTCAGCCCCATTGTGCCAAGCTTTAGTCTTCCAGTTAGAATTAGGCAACCTTGCTCATTCAGATGAGAGAGGGTAGTGTTTGGGTTAAACACTTTCCATTTCAGGAACCCTGTGTCAGCATCAAGCACTCCCCAGGTCAGATAAAGAATAAAACTCCCTCGACTCCGGCCCCCAACAAGGCGCCTCTGTACTAATGGAGAGCGTGCTCCTTCGCCTATCTCACACTAGCCATCCCGTGGCCTCAGAGTCAGACTGCAAGTTAGGGACAGTTTTGGGGCCGCAGGCCAGTGGACAAATGGAACGACCGAGACCGTCCCGAAGTGGAGTTTGTTATGTGGGTGTGGGGTGGGGTGTGGGGGAGCGATAAATCCATCCTGTGACTCCCGGCTCGCTGAGCTTCTGAGCAAGATCAAAAAACATCGCAGGGAGCTGGGAAGCTGAGGTCTGACCTTCCAACCAAGGAAGGACGGAGAGTGGGGAAAGAAAGACGAAGGACCAGTGACCCATCAGCTACTCTCACTCACCTACTTGTTTCTGTTTACAGAATCACTGATGCAGAGCCCTGGGGGGCAGTTCTCCAGCCTGAGGAATATAGTTTGGCTGGGGGCGGAGGCAGGAGGAGAATTCCCTTCCAGAATTTTCCAGCATCCCCTTAGCTCCCGAGGACCACATTGCTTTTTCCAGTAAAGTTCCACGGGCAGCGTTCGATCTCAGTATCTAATCCAAGTGGCCACTCTTCACGCGAGGCTGGGCAGCGAGGCACCAAGCAGGCTATTCGACTGCAGAAGCTGTGCCTGGCCCTGCCCGCACACTTGCTTTCTGACAGCAGTCACTGGAAAGACGGTCAGGAGCAGGGACCCTGGCCAAGGTTTATCCGCCCCCTGCCCTAACCCAATCCCTACCACTGTCCGACTCAGTACAGACTGAAGATCAATCCTGGGACTTCCTGATTGGCATGGCTCAGCTACACAAGAAATAGGAGCAGGAGTGGGCCATTCGGCTCCTCGAGCCTGCTCCACCATTCAATAAGATCATGGCTGATCATCGACCTCAACTCCACCTTCCCGCACTATCCCCACATCCCTTGATTCCCCTAGAGTCCAAAAATCTATCGATCTCCGCCTTGAATATACTCACCGACTGAGCATTCACAGCCCTCTGAGGCAGAGAATTCCAAAGATTCACAATCCTCTGAGTGAAGAAATTCCTCCTCATCTCAGTCCTAAATGGCCGACCCCTTATCCTGAGACTGTGACCCCTGGTTCTAGAGACTCCACTGGATAAAGGGAGCCATCAGGAGGGCTGATAACAGCTTGATGAAGTGAAATGTCAGAGTCTGAATTCAGCGTCACCTTGATGTGCTTTACGTGCAATACCAAGAAATGCCCCATGGTGGTGCTCCGGGACAGTCAGGCATTTTTCAGGCACGTTTTCCCCAGCTCTTCCAGGCTACTTCTCGTTACTTAAAAACAGCCTTCTTCAAACTCTGGCACACAAAAACAGGTCTACTCCCACTTCACCCGAGATGGTGGCCTTTATCCCAAGGGGGCTGGAATATAATGGCGTGCTTTAGTTGCACAGAGCTCTGGTTGGACCCCATCTGGAGTAACTGCGTTCAGTTCTGGGCCCCGCACCTCAGGAAGGAGATATTGGCCTTGGAGGGGGTGCAGCGCAGATTCACCAGAATGATACCAGGGATGAACAGGTTAAATTATGATGACAGGTTGCATAGACCAGGCTTGTATACTCCCTTAAGGATAGGAGATTGAGGGGTGTTTAAAATAATAAAGCGATTCGATAAGGTAGATGCAGAGAAACTATTTCCTCTGGTGGGGAGTCCAGAACAAGGTGGGGGACAATCTTAGAACTGGAGCCAGACCGTTCAGGGGCAAAAATCGGGAAGCACTGCTTCCGCACAGAGTAGTGGAAATCTGGAACACTCTACCCCCAAAATGGTGTGGATGCTGAGCGACAACTGAAGCTTTCAAGATGGAAATGGATAGGTTTTTATTAGGTAAGGGTATCAAGGACGGGTAAATGTAGTTGACGTACAGATCTGCCATGAGCTGACTGAATGGCGGAATGGGCTCGAGAGGCTGAATGGCCTCCTCCTGTTCCGATGCTTTCTCCCCAGCCACTAACAACAACAAATATATCTGGGACAACTGCCACTCGATAAACCGAGGCCCCGTCTACCCGTTCCAATAGCTCGCCGTCGAAGATCACGTGGAACGATTTCAAGCGCACGGAACTAAAACTGGCCAGGATCCCGGGAATGCCTCTGTGACGGCAGGATTGGGCTGGGCATCGATGGCATAGCAGTCGAATAAAGCCAGGGACCCGGGTTCGAATCTGGCCTCGGGTGACTGTGCAAACTCCACACACATTCTCCCCGTGTCTGCGTGGGTTTCCTCCGGGTGCTCCGGTTTCCTCCCACAGTCCAAAAATGTGCGGGTTAGGTTGATTTGGCTATGATAAATTGACCCTTAGTGTTAGGGGGATTAAATACGTGGGGTTACGGGGATAGGGTGGGATATGTGTCGGTGCAGGCTCGATGGGCCGAAATGGCCTCTATCTGCACTGTGGGGATTCTGTGATTCTGTGAATAGCCCAGCCGACACCTTCTGTTCACATGGGCAGAATGAACCCGAGGCCGAGGTACCGGAGAGCAGGGGACACGTGGAGCTGTACCTCAGCAACGAGTTCTTGAAAGACATTCTCAGAAGACTGGTAACCAGAGGACACGGATTTAAGATAATTGGCAAAAGAACCAGAGGAGAGAGGAGGAGAAATTGTTTTGAAACGCAGCGAGTTGTTGTGATGTGGAATGCGCTGCTTGAAAGGGCGGGGGAAGCAGATTCAATAGTAACTTTCACAAGGGAATTGGATAAATACTTGAAGGGGAAAACTTTGTAGGGCAATGGGGGAAAGAGGAGGGGGGAGTGGGACTAATTGGGGAGCTCTTTCAAAGAGCCGGCACAGGCACGACAGGCCGAATGGCCTCCTTCTGTGCTGAATGATTCTATGATTCGAGAACATTAACAAGAAAAGCAAAGCAGTTAACTCACTTGAAAAGGCTGGAACTTTCTGGAAAGGTTATTTTCAGGCAAGAAGGAGACGTCCCCATCAAGATACAAGGCAACAACCTGGGAGATCGTTCTCGAAGCCAGTCTAAGAGGTGGAAGAAAAAAAACCATTTTCTTTTTGAAGCTTCTACACACACACACACACATCGACCGGGCGAGTTTAACAGGAGTGATAATTAATGCAACCGCCAGTTGATGCTGTGCTGCTCTGTTACTGTTCAAAATCCAGGTTAAAAATAAGTGGTTAGGGTTTATAAAAAAATTCACTCTCGGGATGTGGGCATCGCTGACGAGGCCGGCATTTACTACCCATCCCGAGTTGCCCCAAGTAGGTGGTGGTGAGCTGCCTTCTTGAACCGCTGCTCCTGGCTTGATGCAACAGTGTGTCTTGCTGGGCCATTTCACAGGGCAGTTAAGAGTCAACCACATTGCTGTGGTTCTGGAGTCACATATAGGCCTAACCGGGTAAGGACGGCAGGTTTCCTTCCCTAAAGGGCATTAGTGAACCAGATGGGTTTTAACGACAATCCTGACAGTTTCACTTTAACTGATACCAGCTTTTTTTTTTAAAAGCTGAATTCAATTCCTCAAGCTGCCATGGTGGGATTTGAACTCATGTTCTCTTGAATACTCAAAAGGCCAGAGCGGAAAGGAAGGGGATCCGTACCGTTGCCAATTTTAATGTAATTGGCAAAAGATCCAGAGGGGGAGATGCGGAAACATATTTTTACGCGGCGAGTTGTTGTGATCTGGGATGCGCTGCCTGAAAGGGCGGTGGAAGCAGATTCAATCGTAAGTTTCAAAAAGGGAATCGGATAAATACTTGAAAAGGAAAAATTTGCAGAGCTATGGGGAAAGAGCAGGGGGGAGTGGGACTAATTGGAGAGCTCTTCCAAAGAGCCGGCACAGGCACAATTGTACTTGTGCTCCAGCAAGTGCTTGCGTGTCCAGAACAAGTGCGAGAGGAGACAATCGGAGACAAACAACTGTGGTGCAGGAAGCGATGTGGGGTCAGTCAGGTCGGCGGGTTGAAGTGCTTGGGGCATATGCTGCTGACGACACTGCGCGCCAACGACTCGGGAATGAGCCAGGACGAAGGACACGGACTCTCCAGGGTGCGAAGGGGATGGAAGCTGCAGCTTTTACAGAACCGAGAAACAGGAAGCAGAAAATAACAGACTCCACTGGAGGGAAGCAACAGGAAAGGAACATGCTGTCCCAAGGTTTGGTTTCAACGTGGAGACCCGTGCTCCTTTACAGATTCAGAAGGAAGTGTTTGTACAGGGATTCCAACCCTCCTCGCCTTCCACCCATTGTTTACTCAAAGTGCAAATTTTTGTCTCCGATTGTCTCCTCACACACTTGTGCTGGACACACAAACACTTGCTGCAGCACGAGTACAAGTGGCGCGAGTACAAGTCTTTTCCTGCCCACCAATTTCCGGTGTAAAAAACCAGTGACTTACTGCGTATGTCCGTGACTGTAGGTGGTGCTGATCACAGCCCCCAACGCTGCGATTACCCTTTCTTCACACAGGATGCCAAGCGTGACTTCACGGCCACATCCTACAGCAGATGTTTTAGAAAATTCGATGAGTAAAATTCACATTTCTTCATTGTCTCAGTCATTATTAATAAGCTCTCACCCCCACCCCCCCCACCCCCAGCAAGTAAAACTCAAAATTAAACCCAACTTTATTGGGAGAGAAAGAGAACTGTAGGGGGAGGGGGAGGTACATCCCATCTTAAAGACAGTCCCTCCGACAGTGCAGCGCTCCCTCAGCACCGCCCACTCCGACAGTGCAGCGCTCCCTCAGCACCGCCCACTCCGACAGTGCAGCGCTCCCTCAGCACCGCCCACTCCGACAGTGCAGCGCTCCCTCAGCACCGCCCCTCCAACTGCAGCGCTCCCTCAGCAACGCCCACTCCGACAGTGCAGCGCTCCCTCAGCAACGCCCACTCCGACAGTGCAGCGCTCCCTCAGCACCGCCCACTCCGACAGTGCAGCGCTCCCTCAGCACCGCCCACTCCGACAGTGCAGCGCTCCCTCAGCACCGCCCACTCCGACAGTGCAGCGCTCCCTCAGCACCGCCTCTCAGACTGCAGCGCTCCCTCAGCGCAGTGCTCCCTCAGCACTGCCCACTCCGACAGTGCAGCGCTCCCTCAGCACCGCCCCTCCAACAGTGCAGCGCTCCCTCAGCACTGCCCACTCCGACAGTGCAGCGCTCCCTCAGCACCGCCCCTCCAACAGTGCAGCGCTCCCTCAGCACCGCCTCTCCGACTGCAGCGCTCCCTCAGCACCGCCCACTCCGACAGTGCAGTGCTCCCTCAGTACTGCACGGGAGCGTTTGCCTAGATTATGTGCTCAAGTCTCTGGAGCGGGGCTCAAACCCACGACTTCTATGACTCAGGTCAGAGTGCAACCCACTGAGCCACGGCTGACACCTTACTTTAACACTTGAAAGACTGTTTAAAGCACGTTTTTTTTTATATAGAACAATAATATTCTGGGTTGTGTCAAGACCCTCGAGTCCAGACTCCCCGTCTGAGGCTTCTGCGTGACATCTCCAATCCCGGAGGGGGGGGGAAAAGAGTGAGTGTGGGAGCGCGAGAGAGCGAGAAAGAGAGAGACAAGTGAAAGGAGAGCACTACGAAAAATGCAAACAGAACATGAACTCTCGCAAAGTGGGCAACAACGTACAGGTCAGCGAAGTCCCAGGTTCAATTCCAAGCCTGCGCTGAGTTAACTGATTTTTTTTTTTTGTTTTGGGCTCAAAAACAGGTGTTAGAATAGATAAAATACTGCATATATTAAATAGGAAGAAAGTCAAAATAAAAATGAGAGCAAGAATGGGGAAAGTGTTATTTCAGGGTTCGAGTGCACGCAAGAGGGTCGGGTTCAATGTACGCCCGCTCCCCCCCACCCCCAGCCAGCATTTCCACATAATTTCTGGATCAATAATAATAGCTTCGAAATGGGAAGTGAATAAATACTTGAAAAGAAAAATTTGAGAGAGAAGCTAGTGGGACGAAGTGGATAACACACTCAGAAAGCAGGCACAGGCTGATTCGCCTCCTTCTGTGCCAATGGAGTCAAGGAAAAACATGCTTCATATTCAACGCAAAAGCGAAACACTGCAGATGCTGGAAATCTGACATACAAACAGACAATGCTGGAGACACTCAGCAGGTCAGGCAGCGTCTGTGGAGAGAGAAACCGAGTTAGCATTTCAGGTCGATGACCTTTCGTCAGAACTGGATATACATCTGTAACATTTTCCAGTTCTGCCGAAAGGTCATCGACCTGAAACGTTAACTGTTTCTCGCGCTCTCTCGCCACAGACCTGTTGAGTATTTCCAGCATTTTCTGTTTTAAATTCATATTTATTGTACTAAATATTACAGCGACAATTAATGTAAAAACACAAGTGGAAGGCTGATTAATCAGAAAGGTAAACGGGCCCCTCTCCTGCGCTAGGGTAGGGAGTGCAGAGTGAGATGCTTCACGTTGCCGGTTTGTGTTTGGGTGCAAGGGAACGCTTACCTTGCACTGCAGCCTGTACGGCCAGACCCAGCAGGCACGGGACGACCATTTGGTGAAAGTACTGGCTGCTCTCTCCGGCACCCTGACAGTGCTCCGCCACCAGCTGCAGGCTCCGACAGGTCAGGACAGCCACTTCGCTTTCAGTGCCTGCACTCCCTGCAAGAGAAAAGGTCGGCGCAGTTAAGCACCTTGATCGCCATGACGGTGGAGCTCCAACGTATGGGGGGGTGCTATCGAGCCGCGGGGGTCGCAAGCTCCTCTCCCCCCTGGTGGCTCGTAAGCTCCTCCCCTTCCCCCTCCCCAAAAATCCTTTGCGTTCTTCAGCTTTAAGGTGTTGTCACACTGGTGGAGCGGGAAGGTTAAGAAAAAAAAACTAACATCCGATTATTCAACGTCACAGCATGTTGAATCTGAGGGCCCCCGAGCCACCCAACCTGCTCCATTTTAAAAAAAGAAATAGTCCCATTTCCTTTTCCCCAGGTTATCAGCACCAGACTGCTGACCACTCTCCGTCTGCCTCTAATTTGCCTGCTCTGGTCTCCTTCTTCTGGTCCTGGAACACTACCAGCCCCTGGCCTTTTAATACCCCAGCCTTTTTATTTTTGTTGTTGTTCCCCCACCCCTACCAGACCTCAATTCCAAACAGAGGCAGGGTTTTAGAAACCTCATCACGGCTGAACACATATTGCCGGCTTTGAGGAGCTGCAACAATGGCTCCGTTGACGAGACTTCAAAAGAGAATAATTACAGCCTCTCCAGAGTATTCATTTGGACAAACTTCTCGGACTTCAACATCTCCCCGCCACCCCCAGCAGCCCCCTCCTGACCCCCACCAACCCTTTGATGTGCAGAGCACTCCTTTTGTAAGATTCACCTTTCTGTAAATCGGTCAGATGCTGCAGTAGGGCTGGCACAGTCCTCCTCACTATACTGGGGTGCGTGGAGATGGCGGCCAGAGCTTGGATACTGCGCTGATGCAGAGCGTTGCCAGACCGTGCAGGAGGTTCGTCGCCATCCTTCACTTCCATCGGCTCTAGAAATATCAATGTACTTATTACTGAAATATTCAAAGTTAAGAACTCCCTCGATTACAGTCTCAAAAAGTCATGGATACCTTGATGGGAGGCTTTTAAAGTGACCTCCAACGCCAGTTTCGCTTGCTCAGGGAGGCCACAGGGCATCTGGGGTATGAAGTGGAAAAAGGTCACCCTGGGGTCGAGTAGGGGGCATTCTTCAGAGGTGGGACTGAGGCAGGTTATTGGGGGCCACAGTACAGAGTGCTTCACTTTGCATCTAACCTGTGCTGTATCCAATCTGCACGATAGGGGAGCATGAGGGAACTTTACTTTGTATCTATCCTAGAATTGACTGATGGGGTAGAATTGACGGAACTTCAGTTGTGTGTCCTGGGAGTGCTTGATCCAGACGAAGATTGCCCCATAAGTGCTCAATTTGCTGGTGCAGACACACCAGCGCTGGATACCGTGCCCGCAGTTTACGGTCGCTCCCCGCGACTCTAATTAACAGAGCGGCTATCACAAGGCGTTAGTGGTTTATTCAGCCACCATTCTGTCAGCGGGAACTCTGGGCAAGGCCGATCTACTGGTGATAATCACTGTAGGCGCGATCCACTTGGGCAGAGTTGATCGAATATTGTGTGGAACACAATGTTACCAGAGTGTTTGACATCAAGGAAATATCATGCCAAAGCTAGCAGCTGATCAAGTGTTAATGGAAAAATATTCTGGTGTTCTCCTCGATGTGCCTTTGGGGGCAAGGAGAAATTTAGAACAATTTTTTTTTAGAAACGAAATGGATTGGAGAAGAGAAGGTGGGATTATTCTCCTGAGAGCAGAGAAGGTGAAGGGGAGATTTAATAGAGGTGTTCAAAATTATGAGGGGTTTTGATAAGAGTTCATAGGGAGAAACAGTTTCCAGAGGTGGGAGGGTCGGTAACCAGAGGACAGATTTAAGATAATTGGCAAAACATCCAGGGAGGAGAGGAGGAGAATTTTTTATTTTTTATTTTTACGCAGCGACTTGTGATCTGGAACGCGCTGCCTGATAGGGCGGTGGAAGCAAAGTCAATAGTAACTTTCAAAAAAGAATTGGATAAATACTTCCAAAAAAAGAGAAATTTGTGGGGCTACGGGGAAAGAGCAGGGGAGTGGGACGAATTGGAGAGCTCTTTCAAAGAGCTGGCACAGGCACGATGGGCTGAATGGCCTGCTTCTGTGCAGCATGATTGTATGAGTCCACAATAAGGGACTTGGTGGGTGCAATGGCCTTTCAGCACCCCATGGCTTGTTGCACCCTTGTGAAATATATGTAGTGCTCAATCTGTACTACGATTAAATCAACAATAACACTTAATACAGCGGAGATATACCCGTGCTTAACTCTTGCGTCAGTGCTGGGACCATCTTGCTGATGAAGGCGGAGGGATGGATGGCAGAAATGGTCGTGGAGGCTTCCAACGCTGCAGCACTGAGGAAAGAAAGAGAAAAATCAGCAACAACTAGTATTTATATTAACGTAGTAAAACATCCCAAGGCCCTTCACAGGAGCGTTATCAGACAAAACATTGACACCCAGCCACATAAGGAGATATTAGGACAGGTGGAGGCAGCTTTAAAGGAGGAGAGAGAGAGAGAGAGAGAGAGAGAGAGAGAGGGGCGCGGAGGGGTTTAGGGAGGGAATTCCAGAGCTTAAGGCCGAGGCAGCTGAAGGCACGGCCGCCAATGGTGGAGCGAAGGAAGTGGGGGATGCGCTCGCGGCCAGAGTTGGAGGAGCGCAGAGATCTCGCTGAGTTGTAGAGCTGGTGAAGGTTACGGAGGAGCGAAGCCACGGAGGGATTTGAACACGATGGAGATTTAAATTTGATGTGTACCTTGTACAGCAGTCAGTGCAGGATGCATGCAGACTGCCAACGCGTTGCACGACCATACGGGGGCAGCAGGCTGAATCGTGGGATCAGGTTGTCGAGTTCCTGATCGCTGCCTGGCTGCTCATCAGGGAGTTGCAGAGGACGCGCGCCTTACTGTGTATTGAAATCTCCCACTCTTGCATAGGACATTAAACCTTCCCTTGCTGAAAGAGTGGACTCCTTGTTATGGCACTGTAGGGGGCTCTTTAAAACCTACCTCTTATTTACCCATGAGCTGCGACGGTGCAGTCAGCGTGCTATTCAACTGCTGGGGGAAGGAGAGGGGAAACAAGATGGACGGCATAGCCAACCAAGCTTGATCCCGACCTCAGCCACCATCGACACCAATGTCCTGCAGGGGGCACAAGATGGAGATCAGGAGTGGGAACCCTGGAGGCCACTTCTTCCTCCTCAAGCTCCAAGGTGCTGAGGCCAACAGTAGGACCCCGAAAGCTGTGCTGGCGGAGATCAGCTAACTCAGCACAGCCATGGGATCAAACCAGGGATGCTCCTGGTCTGTATGAGGTCGAAGATCAGCCATGATCTTATTGAATTGCAGAGCAGGCTCGAGGGGCCGTATGGCCTACTCCTGCTCCTAATTCTTATGTTCTTATCTTATGTATGGCATCAAGCTGCATACAGTCCTTTACCAACTAAGCCATCAGATGTTTATCCTCCATTAGCGAACCAGCACATCTCTTCCAAAGCTTGGGAATTAATTCTGGACTATCTGCCATGTTCCACAGGGCTGGTACGCTGCTCCCAGAATATTCCAGATATTTCTTGCCGTCTGTAACCGGACACTTGGGACTTCACCAGAGAACGTATGGCGCAGAGCTTTCCCTGTGGTATCTAAAGCAGAGACAACTAAATATCCTCACCAAACCTGGGGGTCGTCCTCTCGCAGGATCAGTCTGTTCAAGTGTTCTACAGTCAATTCGATGTCAGAGGGGGACAGCAAACCTAGGGCAGGAGAGAAATTCATGAAGACAGACCCAGAGTGAAATACCAGGCACAAAGCGGAGCTGTTCACAGCAGCTCTGCACCCCTCGGGCAGCCTGAGCTCAGTCAGAGAATACAGAAAAATACCACAAATACGCAAGTGTGAGAATCTAAAGGGAAGATAACCTTGCTGTGATCCCAGAACTGCCAAAGTGCTGGCCCCCACCGTCTGTAACTGGACACTGGAGTCGGTCAGTGCAGAGAATACCAAGATACAGAGCTGATCCTTAAAGGCACTCAGGGGATTCTCATCTGCAAGGGGGGAAAAACAGAATTAAAAATCAGAGATCAATGTACTCATTCCCCGTCAGACTTGTCCACTACCCGGTTTCATTATTCAACAACAACTTGCATTTACATAGCGCCTTTAAGGTCCCAAGGCGCTTCATTGATGCGTTACCAAACAAAATTTGACACCGAGCCACATAAGGAAATATTAGGACAGGTAACCAAAAGCTTGGTCAAAGTGGTAAGCTTTAAGGACGTCTTAAAAGGAGAAGAAACAGACAGAGGTTTAGGGAGGGAATTCCAGAGCTTAGGGCCTAGGCAGCTGAAGGCACGGCCGCCAAAAGTGGAGCAATTAAAATCTGGGATGCGCAAGTGACCAGAATTGGAGGAGCGCAGAGATCTCAAAGGGTTGCAGGGCTGAAGGAGGTTACAGAGACAGGAAGGGGCGAGGCCACGTCGGGATTTGAACACAAGGAAGAGAATTTTAACATCGAGGCATTGCCGGACCGGGAGCCAATGTAGGCCAGCGAGCGATGGGTGAACGGGACTTGGTGCGGGTTCGGCAGCAGAGTTTTGGATGAGCTCAGGTTTGTGGAGGGTGGGAGGCCGGCCAGGAGAGTGTTGGAATAGTCAAGTCTGGAGGTAACAAAAACATGGATGAGGGTTTTGTGGAATGAGATGACCACACATACTCAGCAAATACAGACGGCAGGCAGGCAGACACTGGCTGCTGCAGCACTCACTGCGTGTGACGCTGCACATCGGGGGCGGGGCGGGGACGAGCAGCCGGTCCCTGACAATTACTTCTTGGAATATGGTGTAAATATTAAGAAATCGCTTCGAAGGGCTGTGGGGAGAGTTGGTGCAGAAAATAGAAAAGTCGCAATAGTGCCGGAGGGAGCGCTCGAGGTTGGGATGAAGGTACGTTGTTGGAGCAGTGTAGATATAGATTCCTGCTGGTGTAGGGAAGAGCAAATGGTCGCATTGGGGCAGTAATTGGCTCTCTTCCGAGTTTGGAGCTGAAGCACGTTGAGGTAGAGCCTTTGAGGGAGCTTTTCTTTGCATCCAATTGTGGAACACCCGATCTCGCAGTGCTCAGTGTCAAATTGGGAAAGTTGACCCTTCCCGAAGACAGACATCTCTCACCTTGCTGAGCACAAGGAGGAAATAGAAGTTCACAATAGAACCCAGAAAAATCAAAATGCACCAATTAAAAAAAAAACTCATCTCCAAAATTCAAAACAGCAGAGCTTCCCAGATTTCCTTTGCTGAACCCCCTGCGGAGATTTATGTCTCACACGCTGCCCCCCCCCCCCCCGCCCCCCTTCTAAGAATGTATGCTCCCCTGTGTGGAATCTCTAAAATGTCACATATTGGCTGCCAAACCAGTTAGAATGATTCCAGGGATGAGGGATTACAGTTACGTGGAGAGACTGGAGAAGCTGGGGTTGTTTTCCTTAGAGCAGCGAAGGCTAAGTGGAGATTTGATAGAGGTGTTTAAAATCATGAAGGGTTGAGATTGAGTAAATAAAGAGAAACTGTTTCCAATGGCTGAAGGGTCGATAACCAGAGGGCTCAGATTGAAGGTGATTGGCAAGAGAACCAGAGGCGACACGAGGAAAAACTTTTTCACGCAACGAGGGGTTAGGATTTGGAATGCGCTGCCTGATAGGGTGGTGGATACAGATTCAATAGTAGCCTTCAAAAGGGAATTGGAGAAATACTTGAAAGAGAAAAAATTGCAGGAATATGGGGAAAGAGCGGGGGGAGTGGGACTAACTGGATTGCTCTTCGAAAGAGCCGGCGCAGACTCGATGGTCCAAATGACCGCCTTCTGTGCTGTACTATTCTAGGATTCTATGAATGGAGACCGGGTACTAACAGAATCAGGGACAGCAGGGAGAGAAAACATTGACAATAAACAGCCTCCAACAGCAGGTACCGGCTTATCAAATAAAAACAACACTCCTGTTTGCCTAATAAAGGAATCATCTTTCACACTTCAAAAACTTTATACAAAGTGAATAAAGCAGTTGCCAGTGTCAGCATAATTTTTTTTTATAAAGGTAGTTATATCTCCTGCAATATCTTAGCAATACAATCTCTTGCAGTGACAATCCAATTTCAGTCTTGCTACTGCTGATTCGGAGAGGCCAACACAAGGAACAGACCTTGCTCTGTGACAATCATCCCCAAAGGACATTAACAGTGCAGCCCATGGTATAATGCGCATCGACCAAATGCACAGTATTATCGGGACTCAATGAACCTTTCTTATGGGAAAAACAAACATTTGCATTGTTTGGTTTACAGGAGAGGTGACGAATGATCAAATATCAAGTGGTTTCGGAGTCTGTCACTGGGTGCTTTTTACTACCAGTGGGCTTATTCCTTGACCTTCGGTCTCCAGGGTGGAGTTACCTCCAGTGGTGCCAGGCGTGAGCGGTGAGCACTCATCGATTAAACAAACATTGCAAACAACAGCAACTGTACAGGTCACACAGCCCAGGCCCCTGCAACATAGTCTGACGTTCCCTATACTCTGCTCATTCTCCCCTTACATTTCTGCTCTTTTCTCGGTACTTCCATCTACGGTAAGAGCAAAGCGTCCATTTCCGCCCAATTCACCAGCACATCGCCAGCGTGCTTCCCCTCACCGATCCCGCCCTCCTCGCCAGTGGCTCAGTGGGCAGCACTCTTGCCTCTGAGTCAGAAGGCTGTGGGTTCAAGTCCCACTCCAGAGACTTGAGCACATAGAGCTAGGCTGACACTCCCAGTGCAGTGCTGAGGGAGTGCTGCACTGTTGGAGATGCCGTCTTCCAGATGAGACGCTAAACCGAGGCCCCGTCTGTTCTCTCAGGTGTACGTAATAGATCCCACAGCACTACTTTCGAAGAAGAGCAGGGGAGTTATCCCCAGTGTCCTGGGGCCAATATTTATCCATCAACATAACAAAAATAGATTATCTGGTCATTATCACATTGCTGTTTGTGGGATCTTGCTGAGCGCAAATTGGCTGCCGCGTTTCCCACATTACAACAGTGACTACACTTCAAAAAGTACTTCATTGGCTGTAAAGCGCTTTGGGACATCCGGTGGTCGTGAAAGGCGCTATCTAAATGCAAGTCTTTTTTTTCAAACAACAACTTGCATTTATATGGTGCCTTTAACATAGTAAAACGTCCCAAGGCGCTGCACAGGAGTGATTATCAAAACAAAATTGCCACCGAGCCACATAAGGAGATATTAGGACAGGTAACCAAAAGAACATTAGTAGGAGCAGGAGTAGGCCATTTGGCCCTTCGAGCCTGCTCTGCCATTCAATAAGATCATGGCTGATCTTCTACCTCATCTCCATTTTCCTGTACTATCCCCATATCCCTTGATTCCCTTAATATTCAAAAATCTATCGATCTCAGTCTTGAATATACTCAACAACTGAGCCTCCACAGCCCTCTGGGGTAGAGAATTCCAAAGATTCACCACCCTCAGTGAAGAAATTCCTCCTCATCTCAGTCCTAAATGGCCGACCCCTTATTCTGAGACTGAGACCCCTGGTTCTGGACTCCCCAGCCAGGGGAAACATCCTCCCTGCACCTACCCTGTCGAGCCCTGTAAGTATTTTGTATGTTTCAATGAGATCACCTCTCATTCTTCTAAACTCGAGAGAGAACATAGGCCTAGTCTACTCACTCTCTCCTCATAGGACAATCCCCCCATCCCAGGAACCAGTCTGGTGAACCTTCGTTGCACTCCCTCTATGGCAAGTATATCCTTCCTTAGGTAAGGAGACCAAAACTGTACACAATACTCCAGGTGTGGTCTCACCAGGGCCCTGTATAATTGCAGTAAGACATCTTTACTCTTATACTCAAATCCTCTTGTAATAAAAGCCAACATACCATTTGCTTTTCTAATTGCTTGCTGTACCTGCATGTTAACTTTCAGTGATTCGTGTACAAGGACACCCAGGTCCCTCTGAACACCAACATTTTCCAAACTCACCATTTAAAAAATACTCTGCTTTTCTATTTTTCCTACCAAAGTGGATAACTTCACATTTCTCCACATTAGTATTCCATTTGCCATGTTCTTGCCCACTCACTTAGCCTGTCTATTGCCCCTTGAAGCCTCCTTGCATCCTCCTCACAACTTACATTCCCACCAAGCTTTGTATCATCAGCAAACTTGGATATATTACATTTGGTCCCCTCATCCAAATCATTGATGTAGACTGTGAATAGCGGAGGCCCAAGCACTGATCCTTGCGGTACCCCACGAGTTACAGCTTGCCAACCCAAAAATGACCCGTTTATTCCTACTCTCTGATTTCTGTCTGTTAACCAATCCTCAATCCATGCTAGTATATTACCCCCAATCCCATGAGCCCCAATTGTGTTTAATAACCTCTTCTCTGGCACCTTATCGAATGCCTTCTGAACATCTAAATACACCACATCCACTGGTTCCCCCTTATCTATTCTGCTCGTTACAACCTCAAAAAATTCTAACAGATTTGTCAAACACGATTTGACTCTGCCCAATCCTATTATTATTATTATTATTATTTTTTTTATATAAAGTGCCCCGTTACCATGTCCATAATAATCAATTCTTGCATTTTCCCTACTACTGATGTCAGGCTAACTGGGCTGTAGTTTCCCGTTTTCTCTCTCCCTCCTTTCTTAAATAGTGGGGTTACATTTGCTACCTTACAATCTGCAGGAATCGCTTGATCAAAGAAGTAGGTTTTAAGGAGCATCTTAAAGTAGGAGAGGTAGAGAGGCGGAGAGGTTTAAGGAGGGAATTCCAGAGCTTAGAGCCCAGGCAGCTGAAGGCAGGGCCGCCAATGGTAGAACGATTAAAATCAGGGATGCGCAAGAGACTAGAACCGCACCCCTGATAACCTCCTGCCACCCCACGGGGTCTGAACAAAATCCAACCCACCTTCCTCATCTCGGTCCCATTTGTGGGTCAGTTTAATGAAAACCTTCAGTATTCCCAGGATTGTCCAGCGTTGGCTACTCTGCAAAAAAAAAGAATGTCCCACCATTAGTTCCATTTAAAAGGGATGACAGGAAGGAGCGCCTCTACGTACTCAGCGCCTCATCGTGCTATCGAAACGTCTCGCAGTGCTTCACACCAAATTATTTTTTGGAGCAGCATGACGGTTATGTAGGGAAACCCGTCAACCATTCTGTGACAGCGACATCCCACGAACAGCACCGAGATGAAAGGCCATTTAACCGGCTTGTTGGTGGTGCTTGCCGAGGAGGAAGTGCCGGCTGGGACAACAGCACTCCCCTGCTCTTCTTTGCGTACCGCCACGGGATCGTTAAAACACCCACCCGCACAGGACAGCACATCCGACAATGCGCACTCACTCAGCGGGAGGGTCCCGGGCAAGGACGCAAGAGACCGATTGCACTTTCACACCTCACGTAAAGGATGGGATGACAGCACAGTGCCAGCTACATAGGCGAACTGTTTAATGCGCGTGAACCCAGGGGTTTTGACAAGTTATTCAATTGTGCAAGGCATCACAGCCACGGTTGATGCTACCTTCAAGTTAACGCTATGTCCAGCAACTGGATAGCGATTGGAAGTGGGATCCCCGAGGCCAATTGTAGCAACGCCAACTGTCACTCTAACACAGTGAGGGGGGTTGGGGGAAAAGACGGAGAGGGAGAGGGAGCCATGCATTTACACAGCACCTGAGAAACATCATCTCAAAATGCTTCACGTACAAGGAATTACTTTGAAGTGCAGACCAACTGTTGTAATTAGGCAATCTCAGCAGAATAACAGCGCACTGCAAGATCCCACAAACAGCAGTGACATCAAAGACCAGTTCATCTGATTTGGTGATGCTGGTTGAGGGAGGAATGTTGGCCAGGACACCAGGAACATAAGAACATAAGAATTAGCAGCTGGAGTGGGCCATTTGGCCCCTTGAGCCGGCTCCGCCATTCAATAAGGTCATGGTTGATCTTCGACCTCAACTCTACTTTCCCGCCCGATCCCTTGAATCCCCTTGAGTCCAAAAATTCATTGATCTCAGCCTTGAATATACTCAACAACTGAGCATCCACAGCCCTTTGGGGTAGAGAATTCCAAAGATTCACCACCCTCAGTGAAGAAATTTCTCCTAATCTCAGTCTTAAATGGCCGGCCCCTTATCCCGAGTCTATGCCCCCTAGTTCTAGACTCTCCAGCCAGGGGAAACAACCTCTCAGCATCTACCCTGTCAAGACCCCTCAGTATCTTATATGTTTCAACTCTCATTCTTCTAAACTCCAGAGAGTATAGGCCCAATCTACTCAATCTCTCCTCATAGGACAACCCTCTCATCCCAGGAATCAATCTAGTGAACCTTCGTTGCACCGCCTCTAAGGCAAGTATGTCCTTCCTCAGATAAAGAGACCAAAACTGTGAACAGTACTCCAGGTGTGGTCTCACCAAAGCCCTGTACAATTGTACGAAGACTTCCTTACTCTTGTACTCCAGCCCCCTTGCAATAAAGGCCAACATGCCATTTACCTTACCAATTGCTTGCTGACTTTCTGTGTTTCCTGTAAGAGGACACTTAAATCAGGGAAAACTCCCCGACTGTCCTCAAATAGTACCACGAGACCTTTAACATCCAGAGTTAAGGGGCAGTCGGGACCTTGATTCAACATCTTCTCTGAAATTGCACCACTCTCCCAGAGTACTGCACTGGAGGATTGGTCCATATCGCTTGCTCATGGCCTGAAGTGGGACCTCAACATGCAGCATTACTGACCTAAAGTAGGATTCCATCCTTCCTCCCTTTACCTGTTTATGTTTGTTGAACTGTTCCAGTAACAGAGGGAAGATGCAGCTGGTGATCTTGCAGCACGCTCTGCAGGAAGCACTCGCAGCCGCCTGGAGAAGCTTGGCACTCGGCCAAACGAGCTTCATGTCCGGTTCACACAGGTGATGCTTGCAGTCTGAGGGGAGGAGGCAAGGAGAGAGAGAGATTTCAGAGATGGACTACTGCTGGGAAATGTAAATTAAAAACAAAACGAGGTGCGATGACATGTCCCAACGCCACCGTGGGCCCCACTGCAGTAAGCGGGCAGAGGTTTGATTGCCAGGCCAATGAGCTACCAAGCAAGTGGAATGCCTTGGACAGTTAGTCATGGGCGGCACGTAGTGACCTATTTCGCTCGCTGCCTAAGTGGCGTACCCGAGCAGAATTAAATCCAGAAAGCCAAAGTGGATCAACAGCCGCCAACATCAACCCTCAAATAATGGATGCCTAGGAACAGGAGTAGGCCATTCAGCCCCTTGGGCCTGCTTTTTAAAAAAAAATTGATTCACGGGATGTGGACGTCGCTGGCATTTATTGCCCATCCCGAATTGCCCTTGAGAAGGTGGCGGTGAACCACTTTCTTGACAACTGAGTGTCTTGCTAGGCCATTTCAGAGGGCAATTAAGAGTCAACCACATTGCTGTGGGTCTGGAGTCACATATAGGCCAGACCATGTAAGGACAGCAGATTTCCTTCCCTAAAGGGCATTAGTGAACCAGATGGGTTTTTATGACAATCTGGTAGTTTCATGGTCACCATGACTAACACTAGCTTTATCGAATTAACTGAATTTAAATTCCCCAGCTGCCGTGGTGGGATTTGAACTCATGTCTCCCGATCATTAGTCCAGGTCTCTGGATTTTAATAGTGTCCTCCCCTTGTTCTCGATTCCCCCACCTCGATCAGATCACCCCTCAATCTCCTATACGCAAGGGAATACAAGCCAAGATTATGCAACCTGTCCTCATAATTTAACCCTTTCAGCACTGGTATGATACTGGTGAATCTGCACTGTAACCCCCACCAAGGCCAATATAGCCTTCCTGAGGTGCGGTGCCCAGAACTGAATGCAGTTACTCCAGATGGGGTCTGATCCAAACCAAGCAAAGCTGGAGACCACTGTTCGAGAGATTGGGTTATATACAATGCTAGTTATTAGGAAGAACATATAAAAAGGCAAACAAAGTGAGAAGTCAAGCAACAAAGAACAAAATATTTCACTGATCTTGCAGGCAAAGTCTTCAGAAGTAATAAGAACTACTGCAGTGAGCTGCTAAGCAGCAACAGGAAGAACAGATTGCAAATTCGCAAAAACCTGAACTAAAAGCTTTAAATAGCAACAGTTTGACATATTGCAAACCAACAAAAACCTCAAGTCATCTTCAGTGGTTTGTTGCACAGTTTGAAGAAGGTCATGCTTCTTAGAAGAATTAGAGGTGATCTCATTGAAACATACAAAATTCTTAGTGCTCAACAGGGCAGATGCAGGGAGGATGTTTCCCCTGGCTGGGAAGTCTAGAACCAGGGGTCACAGTCTCAGAATAAGGGGTTGGCCATTTAGGACAGAGATGAGGAGGAATTTCTTCACTCACTCAGAGGGTGGTGAATCTTTGGAATTCTCTACCCCAGAGGGCTGTGGAGGCTCAGTCGTTGAGTATATTTAAGACAGAGATCCATATATTTTTGGATGTTAAGGGAATCAAGGGATATGGGGGTAGTGCAAGAAAGTGGAGTTGAGATAGAAGATCAGCCATGATCTTATTGAATGGCGGAACAGGCTCAAATGGCCTACTCCTGCTTCTTATGTTCTTATCTATAAAGGGGTTTTACAGGGTCAAGTGAAAAGATGTTACACCAACACGTTAAAGGGTGCTCGAGAGGGGGGTTTGGACTAGGTACGTCAAGTGTTATGCTGCGTCGTACCTGACCCCTACAATTGCTCAATGCTGAAACCGGATGACGAAAATGGAAAATGGAAAATGTTCTGCTCCCCGGCATATGCCTCACTTTGGAGTACATTATGTATTTAGAAAGACTCAAACGCCTCAATTCACCTAACTAGTAGGCTGGCGACTATTGCTGTACTGATTGAGTGAATAGGATCAATTCCACTGGTCACGACGTGGGGTAACTCACGCATACCTTGCAGAACGTTGCTGAGGAAAGTATCCAGGCTATCCTCTGCGTCTGAATCAATGACCGACTTGGACAGGCCCGTCGACAGTGCTTGGAGAGCAGCAAGACCTTCAGTCTCAATCTTTTCACTTGCTGTCTGAAAGACCTGGATGAAAAAAAAAGCAATTCTTCTAAAAGTAATGCTCAAGATGGGTCCTAACCGATGTTCCCTCTAATTTTTTTTTGGGTACACGGTCCTTTCAACTGGTTGCACGGTCCGTTCAAATGTTCGCGCATGCGCTATTTCTTGCATTGAAAAGCCGGTGAGCGGCCTGTGCAGGACCTCCAGGCTGCTGCGAGGCCGCGCAGCTCAACAGCAGAGTTGGTCCTATCCCTCCCCACAATGAAACACGACACATACCCCACTAACAAGTAAGCTGGCTTTATAGCATTTGTGGCTGAGGAACGGAGGCCATGTTAGGAAACACCCATGGGTTTGAATCCACCCAACGCAGAGCGCGAAAGTCTCCCCTTCACTGTTACTCAAGAGGCTCATACAGTAAACAGGCTTGGGAAAGTCTCAACCCAGTTCCTAGTGGGCGCAAGTACATAGATTAAATTACCCACGAAACAATGCACAATTCACCATCAACTGGTTAATTCCGAAACGCTACATAGAATTTACAACACAGGAACAGGCCATTTGGCCCAACTGGTCCATGACTGTGTTTATGCGCCACATGAGCCTCCTCCCACCCCTCTTCATCTATCAACCTATCCTTCTATTCCTTTCTCCCTCATGTGATTATCTAGCTACCCCTTAAATGCTTCTATGCTATTCGCCTCAATCACTCCCTGTGGTAGCAAGTTCCACATTCTCACCACTCTCTGGGTAAAGAGGTTTCTCTTGAATTCCCTATTAGATTTATTATTGACTGTCTTATATTTATGGCTCCTAGTTTTGGTCTCTCCCACAAGTGGAAACATCTTCTCTACATCTACCCTATAAAACCCTTTCATAATTTTAAAGATCTCTATCAGGTCACAATGATGTCTGTTGCGGGAAATGGAAATACCAAACTGTTGCACCCGGGGGCCAGCAGAGAGAGAGTGGGGTTCACCTGAGCTTAGGGACAAAATATATCCGAGATTATGGACAAAATACACTGCAAGTGCGGCATTCCCTCAGCACTGCAGTGGATTTGTCAGCCTCGTGGATTATGTGCTTAAGTCTCTGCAGGGGGGCTTGAACCCACAGCCTCTGACTAAGAGCGCTACCAACTGAGCCAAGGCTGACACCTTAGAAGGCAGCAAGTAGATGGTGTACAGTGCCTGTGTATTCTTGTGCTTACCTCTCTGCGTATAGAATGCCAAAGAGCCGGTAGGAATTCTTTCAGCTCCTTCTTCCGATAATCTTTACAGCACGCTGTCTATGAGGGACAAAGAACACAGGATGATAGTTTTTTTTAAATTAATTCTCGGGATGTCGACGCCGCGGGCATGACCACATTTATTGCCCATCCCAACTTGCCCTAGAGGTGGTGGTGGTGGGCCTTCCTCTTGAACCGCTGCAGTCTATGTGGTGAAGGTGCTCCCACAGTGCCGTCTGGTAGGGAATTCCGGGATTTTGACCCAGCGACGATGAATGAACGGCCATTATATTTCCAAGTCATGATGGTATGCAAGGCTCAGACGTGATGGTGTTTCCATGCACCTGCTGCCCTTGTCCTTCTAGCTGGTAGAGGTCATGGGTTTGGGAGGCGCTGCCGAAGAGGCCTTGGTGAATTGCTGCAGTGCATCCTGTAGAGAGTACACACTGCAGCCACGGTGCGCCGGTGTCAGAGTGGACAGTACAGGAATGGCAAAACCATATGTTTTGTTAGTGACAAGTACCCATCCAGCCCCTTTCCTATTTTCCAGAGGCAGACTCTTCCATTCCAGTCCTGCTGGCACGTGCACCACTTGCTACCAGAGGTACTTGCTCTGCTCCCAGCTGTCTGCCAATGGCACCCTGAGCCAGTTGTTGTGAGGTGCATGACAGGGCAGCACACAGATCATTCCACTACTATTTCACCCTGTGTGGAGGAGCTTGGTCTCTGCTTAACACCTCCTCTCCACAAATGTGGCTGAGAACGGCAACACTCCGCCCCCTCCTGCAGAGTCCAATCCGTCAGTCATTAGAATAAAGTACAGTGGAAGGATTCATGCATTGAGGCTTGGGCTGATAAGTGGCAAGTTACATTCTCGTCACACAAATGCCAGGCAATGACTATCTCCAACAGGTGAGAGCCTAACCACTGCCCCTTGACATTCAACGGCATGACCATCACCAAATCCCCCACCATCAACATACTGGGGGGGTCACCATTGACCAGAAACTTAACTGGACCAGCCACATAAATACTGTGGCAACAAGAGCAAGTCAGAGGCTAGGTATTCTGTGGCGAGTGTCTCACCTCCTGACTCCCCAAAGCCTTTCCACCATGTACAAGGCACAAGTCAGGAGAATACTCTCCACTTGCCTGGATGAGTGCAGCTCCAACAACACAAGAAGCTCGACACCATCCAGGCCAAAGTAGCCCGCATGATTGGCACCCCATCCACCACCTTAAACATTCACTCCCTCCACCACCAGCGCACCGTGGCTGCAGTGTGTACCATCTACAATATGCACTGCAGCAACTCGCCAAAGGTTCTTGAGCAGCACCTCCCAAACCCGCGACCTCGACCGACTAGAAGGACAAGGGCAGCAGGCGCACGGGAACACCATCACCTGCAAATTCCCCTCCAAGTTACACACCATCCTGACTTGGGAATATCTCGGCCGTTCCTTCATCATCGCCGTGTCAAAATCCTGGAACTCCCCTAACAGCCCTGTGGGACTACCTTCACCACACGGACTGCAGCGGTTCAAGAAGGCGGCTCACCACCACCTTCTCAAGGGCAATTAGGGATGGGCAATAAATGCTGACCTTGCCAGCGACGCCCACATCCCAGGAACGAAGAAAAATAAGGGAATAGATAAATAGGTGGAGGGGTGAAGTATGGAACCAAAATAAGTAGGCAGGAACGACACCAAGAATATGGATTCAATAAGCACTGTCCCATTCTCAGGCAAGATGCAAAAACCTGTAACACTTGGAGAGAGAAAGAGACAGCTCAATATTCCAAGTGGAGACCCTTTGCCCGAACCTGCCTCCAGTTGAAACGCTAAACGGCTTCCTCCTCTTGAATGCCGGCATGCTCTCTTTGTATTACGAGCATTTTCTGTTTTTATTGCATGTTTACGTTGTCAATGCATTTTTTTTTAGCCTTTTCATTTTTTTAATGAACACTTCACATTCGAATGACAGCAGCACTAGCTTCTCCAGGGGCAGCTTGCAACCTATTGACTCGAGGCCGGCATTCAACATGCCCAGGTGCCATTCAGGGCCCTTCCAGCTGTACCTCTCCACAGGGCTCCTGCTCCTTTACGGCTCTGGCCCTCCATTTATGGCCCACCTTGCTCAAAAGAAAGACTTGCATTTATGTAGCACCTTTCACAACCTCAGGACATCCCAAAGCACTTTACAGCCAATGAAGTATTTTGGAAGTGTAGTCACTGTTGTAATGTAGGAAATGCGGCAGCCAATTTGCACACAGCAAGCTCCCACAAACACAGCAATGAGATAATGACCAGATAATCTGTTTTAATGATGTTGATTGAGGGACAAATATTGGCCCCAGGACACCAGGGATAACCCCTTGCTTTTCTTTGAAATAGTGCCATTGGATCTTTTACATCCACCTGAGGGCGCAGACGGGGCTTCGGTTTAACGTCTCATCTGAAAGACGGCACCTCCGACAATGCAGCACTCCCTCAGTGCTGCACCGGGATGTCAGCTTAGATTTTTGTGCTCAAGTCTCTGGAGTGGGACACAACCTTCTGACTCAAGCGAGAGTGCTACCAACTGAGCCACGGCTGACACTGTTGACATGCTTGGGGCCATGTGCTGTGACCTCCCTTTCTCTTGCTGTCATGGTAAGAGAAAGCAGAGGAATACAGTTAGGAAGCAAGGTTGAGTCAGCACCTGTAAGGCAATGAAAAGGGTTTAGTCAAACTGCACAGCCGAAGGTTTTAATAGAACTATTTCAATCCGTCCACCATCCCATAACAAGTTTAAAAGTAGCTGCAATTACCTGGATTTGCCTATTTAGAGCAGTGGCCTTAAAGGGATAGGCCAGACCCAGAATACCAGATGAGCAATGCCACACGAGATCCACTAGCAACAAGTCAGTAACTGGAACTCCTCACTTACCAGAGTCTGAAGGGAGTCCACTTTTGCACTCTGAACATCTGAATCCAACTTCTCAATCAGGAGCGGCAGTAGGAACTAAGTGCACAAGGAACGAGAACGCCAAATTAAGAGAAACTGTACGTGTAAACAGGTACGAAGCTAAATTCAGACAAGGCAACTTGACCTGGCTGCGATAAGCCCTCCCCTTCCCCATCAGTCAAACAACCTGCCAACACAATGTCCAAGGTCACACAGGAAGAAGGGCCTGTTTCCTCAAGATTGCTGCAACTGTTATCAACAGGACATGTTTGAATATTTGTCACAGACCAGGTGGGGATATAAAGAGAACAACATGGTTGAGTGCAGCCCCACAAGAACTCGGGGGTTGAAATTGCTCACGGCAATATTGCTAACAAACAGGTTAAGTTTGATCGTACTTTCTTAATGCATTGATTAACCTCTTTAAATAAGTTGAAAGATGCATCAAAACATCGCAGAGGAATGCCACAGGAATGAGCGTGCACTTTTTAAATCAGACACCAGTGACTACGATTGCAGCCGCACAGCGGGTAAATGCAGCTTTCGACGTGGCGGGGAGACTTACAGACCAGGAAGATCCGTCCCTGCCCCGTGCAGAGGGAAGTGGGGTATTACAGCTGGCCATCGCAGCCCCAGGCCGTTTCGGCCCATCACGCCTGTGCCATGCTGCCGGACACCAGAGCTAACTGCACGAGTCGGGCCCCCCCCCGCCCCCCTCCCTCCCCGCAAATCCGGTACTGAAGCGCACAGACCAGAAGGTCCCAGGTTCGATCTCAAATCGGTGCCGAGTTACCTGATCTCAGCCGGGGTAGCAGTTGAGGTGCTTCAATCGGCCCCCGAGCAAGGTAAGGGTTCATGATGAGAAACACCCATCAATATAAGATCGTCACCAATAAATCCAATCGGGAATTCAGGAGAAACTTCTTTAACCCAGAGAGTGGGGAGAATGTGGAACTCGCTACCACAGGGAGTGGTTGAGGCGAATAGCATAGATACATTTACGGGGAAGCTGGATAAATACGAGGGAGAAAGGGAATAGAAGGAAATGGTGATAGGGGGAGATGAACTCAGGTGGGAGGAGGCTTGTATGGAGCAGAAGCACGGGCATGGACCTGTTGGGCTGAAAGGCCCGTTTCTGTGCGGTAAATACTGTGTAATACCCCCTGCCAATGATATTGCGAGAAGGGGACACTGTACAAATCAGTAGCTTTTTGGGCTTATTTTCTCCTTTCCTTCCCTCCTGGAAGCATCGACTCCTTGCTGGTGCACAGTTCTATGGCTAACCTCCAGCACCTCACCTCAGCGGCTACATTTCGTGGATCAGCTTGGACAGCAAGTGACGGCAGGCTATTTCGACCATGCGAGGCATCGCAGTCAGGCCCGGCCCTGTCCTCATCAAGAAGCTCACACAGGGCACCTTCTAACCAGAGACACTGAATGGAGAAGCTGGGGCTGTTCTCCTTAGAGCAGAGAAGGTTATGGGGAGATTTAATAGAGGTGTTCAAAATCATGAGGGATTTTGATGGAGTAAATAAGGAGAAACTGTTTCCAGTGGCAGGAGGGTCAGTAACAGAGCGGAGATGAGAATTTTTTATTTTTTATTTTAAAACGCAGCGAGTTGTGACCTGGAATGCGCTGCCTGAAAGGGCGGTGGAAGCAGATTCAATAGTAACTTTCAAGAGAATTGGATTACTTGAAGGGGAAAAAATTGCAGGGATATGGGGAAAGAGCAGGGTGAGTGGGACTAATTGGGCAGTTCTTTCAAAGGGCCAGTACAGGCACGATGGGCCGAAAGATCTCCTTCTGTGCTGTATGATCTTATAATAAAAAGTAACGGGAAAGCTTGTGTGCTGGTGCCTATGGTCACACCTCAGTAGAGATGCTGAAGCATCACAATGCCCAAGATACCGGATTATTAGTAATACCTCTGCAAACCGGGGCGTGGCGGTAAGAACAGATCTCAGGCTCAGCACCAACTCCTCTTGAGATATTCCGTGTGGGTCATTTGGAGGCTGCAAACAAGAGGACAGAGTGAAGGGAGATTCCAACATTAACGTGCACACAACCCAACCCATTCAATCTCCCGAGGAGGGTTCCTGCCAAGTTATTCCTTTCCTTCAGCTGCTTTGCTTGCACGAGATTGCCGTGGTTCTAGTGGGACAGGGATCATCCCACTTCAACATAGCATTCATTCACCCTCTTCTCTCTCTCTGCCGTTACAATTCCTTCTATTTTATCGCTACTACTATGCTCAAGACTTCTCCAAACTCTTGCTCCCTCTAAACTTCAGAAGTAATTCAACACTATTTTCCTCTCCCTGCATCGCCACGGTGTTGAATCTCGACTCAGCTCGAAGTCTCCTCCTCCTCCTCCTCCAATTCATTCTTTCCCAGGGTCCCAAGACTTAAATTCCTTACTTCCACCGGTCTTCCCTTCTCCCAAGAATTGACAGACTTCAACTCCCATACATACAGACACACACAAAATGGTAATGGAATTGGGAGGCAAAATCCAGAAACTCAGCCCACAGATCCATCTAGTGGCTAGAACCTGCACTACACCGTGACTGTTGACATAGAAAAGTTGAATGGGAAATGTTGACAAAGCTAGCTACAATGGTAAATATCGACAGAAATGTGTGGCCAAAAATCATGCCAACAGGAACAAAGATTTGTGGACAGGACCTGCACAACCAATGACAAACATGATATATAACTAACACACTTCAACTGGTAATCTATTCCACAGATCTACTGCTCTTTGGAAACACAAGGATTTTTGCCATATTGACCAAAATAAAGAAAAGGTTAAGTGCCATAATGTGTCGGCCCCTGCAACTCTGTTCGTTAACATCCACTGTACTGTAAACCGGTATATTTAAAAAACAAACGTAATCTTCAAATCAGCATCAACTTACTGGTGTAAAATCAATTGGGAAATAGCATGAAGTGACCTCAAAGAGCTCCTCCACAAAAGTCCCTGAAAACAGAAAGACAGCAATCAATGGCTAAGACGACAAACAAAAATGGATAAATTCTAAATAAAATGCACCTTTTTACATCTTAATTCCATTTAATATAAACCAAGCAGATTGTCTTTATTAATCTAAGCTAAGGATTTAAATTAGTTCCAACCTTCACTCTCCTCCACTATTGAGGGTGCTGACATATCCTGGGGTGTGGTCCCATGCACACGAACTGCCCTCTGGTCCCGATCCAAGGTGTCAGTCGTGGCGCAGTGGGTAGCTCTTTCGCCACTGAGTCAGTAGGTTGTGGGTTCAAGCCCCACTCTGGACACTTGAGCACATAATCGAGACTAACACTCCAGTGCAGTACCGAGGGAGCGCTGCACTGTTGGAGGTGCCGTCTTTCGGATGAGGCTTTAAACCGAGACCCCATTTGCTCTCACAGGTGGGTGTCAAAGATCCCAAGGCTCTATTCGAAGGCGAGCCGGGGAGTTCACCCAGTGTCCTGGCCAATATTTATTCATCAACCAACATCATTAATTCAGATTATCTGATGATCATCACATTACTGTTTGCAAATAGGCTGCTGCGTTTCCTACATTACATCAGTGTCTGCACTTCAAAAAGTACTGCATTGGCTGTAAAGTGCTTTGGGACATCCTGAGTGAAAGGTGCTATATAAATGGCAAGTTCTTCCTTCCTTTGGTTAACCCCAGTAGCCATTCCTCCTACACGAGCCTAGACAGCAAGTGGCAGCAGGTTTTTCAACCGCAGGGAAGCATCACCCAGAGTCCGATTTTGTTTTTATCTCATGTCCACACAAGCACATTTTAAACGGGGCGTTATTTGATATGATCAGGAGCAGGAACCCCAATTGATTTTTTCCCCCCATTCCAGGATCCGGGACACTAAGGACAATTACAACACCCTCCTCAGATTGGGATGAATTCTGCAAACACTTAGCCTAATGGCTCAGTTCTATAACGGGGAGCGCGCTTACCAATTCAGGCGTCAAGAGAGAGTCAGAGGTTAATGCCACTCTGTAACTGTCTGGAGTGGTGGTGTGGGAGAGGGCGGTAAGAAGGGGAGTTCAGTCTACATCATAGCCTAACAGAAGAAACAACCCAAGCTCCCACACAGCACTTTCAATGGGCTGTCGGAAACTGAACTGACTCAAACACTAAAAATATATGAATGAGCTGAAAGAGGAGGGTGCCAGCAGGTTTTCAGTGAAACGTAATGGTGGGTGGGTGAAAATTTTGTACTACGCCCACTTAAGCAGTGAAAATAATACCAACATTAACGTCCAGTTTACAGTTCTAAACTGGAGTTATGCCTGAGGGGAGCATATTTTCGAGCAGGATGACGCTCTGGTGGGGTCACAGCTAGTGTTAGCAGCAATGTGCCCTCTAAGCGGAGTGGCCGACCAGCAATGGGCAAGGTCCCACGCAGGCCACTCACCGGCTTCCCCACTGTCAATACTGCTCATGCGTGGAAATTTAAAGGGACCGTACTAAAAGAAACAGGCCGCACAGAACAAAGTGCAGCTTACAGGGAACATTGGTTAGCAGTGGTACAGATCTGAGGTGATTTAATTAGGAGTATCGCATGTGAAACGTATTGAACAATATGGGTTTAAGTGCGATTTGTCCGATAGGTTTTTATTCCAGTTGTGTCCTGCGACATCGATTGCTGACTCATGCAGGAAAATACGTACCGAGCTCATAATTGTTGGTAATGAGGTCCCTGGAGATCTGAAAGGCCATTAATAAATTCCTCGGGTCCTTCTCTCCATCCATCGCTTGAATAAAACCAAACGTGAAGTCCGCTGCCAAACCCTTCAGCTCTAAGCACAGAAGGACAAAAAAAAAAACTTGCTAAAATCCACAAGAAATGTACAGTTTACAGCTCACTACCTCACTCAGAGGAGACACAATAAGATGGATATCAGAAAAGGAAAAGTGCCTCACTGGTTCAGTAGGGAGCACTCTTCCAAGGTCACGGCTGAGGCATATTTTACTCTTTATTTATCCCTCATCACTAAAACAGATTATCTGGGCATTATCACATTGCTGATTTTGGGAGCTTGCTGTGCGCAAATTGGCTGCCGCGTTTCCCACATTACAACAGTGACTACACTTGAAAAAGTACTTCATTGGCTGTAAAGCACTTTGGGACATCCCGAGGTTATGAAAGGCGCTATAGAAATGCAAGTCTTTCTTTTAGTTAAAAGCGTCAAGTCCATTTGTGTGGATCTGGAGTCATAAATAGGCCAGAACGGTCCTTCCCGAAAGGACATTAGTGACCCAGTTAAGGCATTGCCATACAGACCAGGCTAATTTTCAGTCTGTGCAGTGAACCAATCTCAACTGAGACAGAAATTAGGGCAATACGAGTGGACTCACTGCCAGGGATTCCACTCCAAATAGCCATCCAGTGGTCCCTGCTACAAAGTGTACGCTTCTACGTCATAGGAGGACAGGATCAGGCTTGACTGTGACACTCCCCGCAGTCGAATCGCCACCACCTGCTGTCTAGCCTCTATTATGAAGGCTGGCCAGTTGGGCGAGGTTCAAGTGAAGTTGACCTGCACACTGGCAAGACAAGTAAGAGTATTGGGGGGGCAGGGGGGCGGGGGGTGCAGGGAGGACATTAAAAGATTAATTCCTGGTACTTTTTGCCAATTTTAAGGGAAACTCCCAATACTTTTAGCAAGTTAGCTGCTGACTGCCAAGCATTAACTAACATGCGATCTCCTGTTACAGTGGTCCTTAAAAAAAAATAATTCCCAATATGCATTAGAGGTTGCTGAATGACTAACCTAGCCTGTCGACTAACCTAGCCTGTCCTGTTACTGTGTGAACACAGGAGAGACAGAGTGGGGGAGGGTGTGCAGATTACAGGAGATGCACAGACTACCAGAAGTAGCGATTGAAGCAGACACCAAGTCAACATTTAAGAACAGGTTAGGGAGTTGGTTGAAGGAAAGGGGAATAAAGGGAAATGGGAACAGGGCAGGCACATGGGGGAATTAGGATTCCTGCTCGAGTGGAGGATAAACACCAACACTGACTGGTTGGGCCGAACTGTTGGTTTCTGTATAATTCTATGTGCGTGATCCTAGCTCAATGAAGTCAGCGCTAATGAAATCCTAGGTTGTTAATGAACAAAATGGCCCTGCTTCCAACGATCTGGATTTGCAAGCAGGTGAGTGATTGAGGTATACGACAGATAGCATGCAGTGTAAAAAGAGGTGGAGCTGGAACATTACATCAAATTAAACCATGACAGTAAGGTAAGGGAGCACAGGTTCAAACTTAAGACTGGTGTCATGTCCTTCTTTGCATAAAGAATGAATAACACATGGAGTTGGAGATAACCTTGTGACAAGGGTTGGTAATTGGTTGAGAGGTAGGAGACAGAAAGTAGAGATAAAGAAGCGTTCTCTGATTGGCGAGATGTGACAAGTGGTGTTCCCCCGGGATCTGTACTGGGGCCTCAGCTTTTCACCACATGTGTCAATAGAGTTGTACATCCAAGTTTGCAGATGATACCGTTAGGAGGCACAGCAAGTTGTGTGGATGGGAGGAGGAAGTTACGAAAGGGACAAACAGACTAAGTGGGCAAAATTATGGCAGCTGGAGTTCAATGTGGGGAAGTGTGAGGGCATCCACTTCAAATCGGAGAAAGGCAAATCAGAATATTTTCTTAATGGCGAGAGACTAGGAGCTGTGGAGGACCAATGGGATTTAGGTGTCCATGTACACAAATCACTAAAAGCTAGTGCACAGGTACAAAAAGTTGGCCTTTATCTCAAGGGGAGGAAGTGATGCTTCAGTTGTATGGAGCCTTGGTCAGACCCCATCTGGAGCACTGCGTTCTGTTCTGGGCATCACACCCAGGAAGGAGATATTGGCCTTGAAGGGTGTACAGTACAGATTCACCAGAATTATAGCAGGGCTTGAAGGGTTATATTATGAGGACAGATTGCATAAACTTGGCCTGTATTCCCTCGAGTTTAAAAGGTTGAGTCGGTGATCTAATCGAGTTATTTAAAATGATTAAAGGGTAGATACAGAGCAACTATTTCCTGTAGTGGAAGAATCCTTAACAAGAGAGCACAATCCTCAAATTAGAGCCAGGCCATTTAGGAGTGAAATCAGGAAGTAATCTTTCACGCAAAGAGTAGTTGAAATCTGGACCTTGCTCCCCAAAAGGCTGTGGATGCTGGGGGTCAATTGACATTTTCAAGGCAGAGATCGATATATTTTTAACAGGTAAAGGTATCAAGGGATATGGAGTAAATGGGGTTGAGGTACAGATCAGCCATGATCTAACTGAGTGGCAGAACAAGCTCGAGGGGCTGAATAGCCTCCTCTTCTTCCTATGTAATGCACTTCCAGGTAGAGTGGTGGAGGCAAAAAACGTGGAATCCTTTATGAAACAGCGGGTTGCTCTGATTGGGGAGGAGGGAGGGAGATAGTCGGATTTTCCTGGAGTGATCTACTTGAATTGCCATCCTCAGCCATATCCAACATATGATGCTGTGGAACAGAAACTCCCTTTAAAGGTGAAGTGAGACGCAATGGGAATGAAAAACAACAACATATACCTTTCTCTCTGGTGTCCATGAAATTGGTGATGATGCTGTATACTGAATGCCTATCAGACTGCAACAGGGACTAAAGAAAGAAAAAGACACGTTAGAAAAAACACACGCACAAAATACCTCTGGCCTGCATCCCACACATGGGGCTACGGAGTAGGTCTCAGACCTGCCCCCGCCACCCCCATAACCAATAACAAGGGGCTCCAGTGCCCGAAAACCCTACATCACTTCCCATCGCATTATGGACCTGAATGGTCCAGTGGCAGCACAACTTAGATCATAGGACCATCCTAAGATCATTAATAATGGGCAAACAGAAAGAACCAATGGAGAAAAACTACATGTTGGAAATCAGAAATAAAAACAGAAAATCTAAGAACATAAAAATTAGGAGCAGGAGGAGGCCATTCGGCCCCTTGAGCCTGCTCCGCCATTCAATAAGATCACGGTTGATCTTCGACCTCAACTCCACTTTCCCACCCGATCCCCTGAAGTACAAAAATCTATCGCTCGGTCTTGAATATACTCAACGACTGAGCATCTGCAGCCCTCTGGGGCAGAGAATTCCAAAGATTCACAACCCTCTGAGTGAAGAAATTCCTCATCTCTGTCTTAAATGGCTCACCCCTTATCCTGAGACTAGGCCTCCTAGTTCTAGACTCTCCAGCCAGGGGAAGCAGCCTCTCAGCATCTACCCTGTCAAGCACTCTCAGAATCTTATGTTTCAATTAGATCACCACTCATTCTTCTAAACTCCAGAGGGTATAGGCCCAATCTACTCAATATAATACACAGCAGGTCAGTCAGCCTCTGAAGAGAGAAGAGACAAGTTAACAGTTGGAATAAAGCCTCTCCATCCCAGCAAGGCTTCTGTAGAAGGTCTTGACCCAAAAGGTTAACCCGGGTTTTCTCTTGTCAGCAGTGCTGTGTCTTGCAGGGCTTTCTGGCGTTTAACACGCGACACTCACCTGAACGTGTACCTCCTGGAACAATGCCTTCAGAACTGCTACAGCCAACCCTTCTGGCAGAACGGAGCTCATGCTCTAAGGACAGAAGACAAAACAAAGTTAGTCAAGGCAGAAAGAGCGGATGCAATACACACCCCTCCATGGAATTCAATGACGCTATCTTACTGCTCATCCAGCAGCAGGATGCCCTGTTCTGAAATTATATTAAAAAAATTATTAGGCTTGCACCAACAGCTAATTGGGGAGATGCGCTCCATGGTGTAGCTCGAAGCCATATAGACCAAGGGGGTCCCAGCATTAATCCCTCGTCTGTGCTGAATTTGCTGATCTCAATAGTGGTAATGGGCACAGGGAAGAGGAGAAAGGGGTTCCAACTGGCCTCTTGTCCCTATGCTAGAGAAAAGAAATAAACTCAGCCGGGGTTCCTGCTCCTGATTGCCATCCCCATGCCAGAGAGTAGATATAGCTAAACTGGTCTTTGTGCTGCAAGACCACTCATCTAAATAGATTGATTCCTGGGATGAGAGTTTTTTTTTTTAATTCGTTTATGGGATGTAGGCGTCACTGGCAAAGCCAGCATTTATTGCCCATCCCTAATTGCCCTCGAGAAGGTGGTGGTGAACTGCCTTCTTGAACCGCTGCAGTCTGTGTGGTGTAGGTACTCCCATAGTGCTTTTAGGTAGGGAGTTCCAGGATTTTGACCTAGCGACGAAGGATCGGCGATATATTTCCAAGTCAGGATGGTGTTTGACTTGGAGGGGAACTTGGAGGTGATGGAGTTCCCATGCGCTTGTTGCCCTTGTCCTTCTAGGTGGAAGAGGTCGCAGGTTTGGGAGGTGCTGCTGAAGAAGCCTTGGCGAGTTGCTGCAGTGCATCTTGTAGATGATACACACTGCAGCCACGGTGCGCCGGTGGTGGAGGGAGTGAATGTTTAAGGTGGTGGATGGGGTGCCAATCATGCGGGCTGCTTTGTCCTGGATGGTGTCGAGCTTCTTGAGTGTTGTTGCAGCTGCACTCATCCAGGCAAAGTTGTCCTATGAGGAGATTGAGCCTATACTCTCTGGAGTTTAGAAGAATAAGAGGTGATCTCATTGAAACATGTAAGATTCTGAGGGGGCTTGACAGGGTTGCGAATCTTTGGAATTCTCTACCCCAAAGGGCTGTGGATGCTGAATCATTGAGTATATTCAAGACTGAGATCGATAGATTTTTGGACTCTAGGGGAATCAAGGGATATGGGGATCAGGCGGGAAAGTGGAGTTGAGGTTGAAGATCAGCCATGATCTTATTGAATGGCGGAGCAGGCTCGAGATGCCATTTGGCCTACTCCTGCTCCTAATTCTTACGTACTTATAGGCAAACCCAGGTAATTGTTGCTACTTATAAACTGAAGTCAAATCAGAGAGGCACTGCTTGTAAATTTCAAACTCCAAGTCAGTGACTGACTTTCTTCTGTGTGTGTTTTTTGTAAACGCTGTTTTGCATCTGTAACAAACTGAGATCTGGAATATGAAGGACACGTGGCGGGTGCAAGACGTTGGCGCACTCCGAGCCCCAATTTTATCTTGGTGAAATTTTGGGAACTTTTTCCAATTTCAAATCGTTCACCCCACTGCAGCGTGAGCTGTTGTGACACGTTGACTCGGCTGTTCGTTTTCTAAACAATGAATCCTTACAGACTGGATCGACAGGTCAGCCTTATGGTTGTCTATGCAAATGAGAACATTTAAAGTGACTTTTTAAGTAAGGTGGGGAGGGAAGTGCTGTTGATGTAAAAGTTCTCCACATTAAACTTTTTAAAAAGTAAACTAATTAATGAATTTGTCCTTTTCTCTGCAAGAAGGAATCATACTTTGGAGACGTGCCCCAGCTGGTAAAGTCACTCGTTGCTTCGGAGCCCTGTAACCAGCATCTCCAATTGAAAAGGCTGCTGGCTGGCACTCCGACAGTCACCAGACCCTGCAACATTAAATGATGTAGGGATAGAAGAATTTTTAGGAATAGGCAAAGGCTATTTACGTCCAACAAGCCTGTTCCTGTTTCAGCGATCATTCCATCTACCCGCCTTCTCATCATGTCCCTCGTTCCCTTCTCCAGAAACCCATCCAGTTGTGTCTTCACTCATTCATACTGTCTGCATCATTGTCCTTCCTTGGTAACTTGTTCCACAACTATTACCCTTTGGGGAAAAAGAATTACACACTAACTTATCTTCTTACTCCCCGACCTCCTCGGTTTGAATATGTCCCCTGGGATTTGACCCCTTCACATTGTGAATGATTTGCCAGGATCAATTTTACCAATTCCCTTCGTAATCTTGTAAACTTCGATTAGGTCACCTTGAAGTCTCCTGTATTTTTTAAATGTAGACAGACCCAACAACTTTAACCTTTCCTCGTAATTTATCTTTGTCACTCAGAATCATTTCCACTGCTCCACTCTGTGCTCTCCCAAAGGAAGGAACAAAGGAACAGGGCCTTTCTGCGGTCAAGCCCGCTCTTCCGTTTGCTAACCATGGTAGTTCAATCTTCTTAATCCCAATTCCCCTGCCCTTTCTCCATATCCCTTAACACTCTTACTTCCCCACTAATTCTCTCTCTCTTTGAAGCACTTCAATTGTCTTGACATCTATGGCCTTCTGGGGCAGCATGTTCTCACAATCCTTTGTGTCAAGTAGTTTGTCCCCGAATTCACTTTTAACTGGTTCAGCTTGAATTCTAAGCTTTGGTCCCCTTGTTCTAGATTCCCTGACTAGATGGAAGGATGTCCTCTATGCAACTAGGTGACCAGAACAATACACAGCACTCCAGATGGGGTCTGACCAATGCCTTGTACAGCAACAATATAGCCTATTTTTGATTTGCGCGCTCTCTCTCTCTGATAATCCTGCATCTTCTTGCCATTTTAACTGCAGTTGGAAGAACAAAGGAATTTGCATTTATATACAGTACCTTTCATGCCCTCAGGAGGTCCCAAAACCAATGAATTACTTTGAAGTCTAGTGACTCTAAACATGGTGCTGACGGTTTCATCCACAGATCACTACACTGATCAGCAAGCTGCACCACTGTTACATTTAACACATACTTTCCTCTCTCTGTTCTGTTTCAACAGCATTACCATCAAATCCCCTACCATCAACATCCTGGAGTCACCATTGACCAGAAACTAAACTGGACCAGCTACAAACACTGTGCCGACAAGAACAGATCAGAGGCTGCGTATTCTGCAGCAAATGATTCATCTCCTGACCAATGTTCCCTCCAAGATAAGTGACCATGTAGCTCTCTGCTGGTCCCACGCAGCCCGGGACCAGCTTTTCCCATGTTAAGTTTCGTGCATGCGTGAAACTGTGAATGGGCCGCGCAGCCCCTTAAAGGGGCCATACACCCAAAAAATATTAGCGGGAAACATTGCTCCTGACTCCCCAAAGCCTTTCCACCATCTATAAGGCACAAGTCAGGACTGTGATGGAATATGCTCCACTTGCCTGGATGAGTGCAGCTCCAACAACACTCAAGAAGCTCGACACCATCCAGGACAAAGCAGCCCGCTTGATTGGCACCCCATCCACCACCTTAAACATTCACTCCCTCCACCACCGGCGCACCGTGGCTGCAGTGTGTACCATCTACAAGATGCACTGCAGCAACTCGCCAAGGCTTCTTCAGCAGCACCTCCCAAACCCGCGACCTCTACCACCGAGAAGGACAGGGGCAGCAGACGCATGGGAACACCATCACCTGCAAGTTCTCCTCCAAGTCACACACCATCCTGACTTGGAAATATATCACCGTTCCTTCATCGTTGCTGGGTCAAAATCCTGGAACTCCCTCCCTAACAGCACTGTGGGAGCACCTTCACCACATGGACTGCAGCTGTTTAAGAAGGCGGCCCATCACCACCATCTCAAGGGCGATTAGGGATGGACAATAAATGCTGGCCTTTAAAGCGACGCCCACATCCCATGAACAAATTTAAAAAAGCATCAGTCTCACTCGCGTGGCACTGGAAATGTCTCAATGCTGCAGCAAGGGCTGCTCTTCTGAGGTTGTGGCTGAGGCACATTGTTGGGACAAGAGGAGAGGAACTCCAAGTTGCTTCTAACTTTTGCTGTACCTGATCTGGGATGTTTGATACCTGACACTTGGTGGGGAAAAAAATTGGAAAAGCATTTGCAACAGTGACAATCTTCACCTTAACAAGCGCAAAATAAACAAACAGAAAATATCCTTACCAGGGCTTTCAACCCGTGCAGTACATGAGGTGTGATGAGGTGATGATCCTTCAATCGATCTATATAGAAGACAGCCAGCACCTCCACTAAAAAGACAAAAAAAAAGTTTAAAGTTATAATAATTTTCTTTTTAAATTTGTTTTTGAGGTGCGGATGACACTTGCAGGGCTGCACTTATGACCCATCTGTAGCTGTCCAAGGTGGTACAACATAGTGGTTTGCACTACAAAGGGCACTGAGATTCAACCACATTGTGGAGGAACCAGAATCACATCTAGGCTGGGTAGAGGCTGCAGGACATTACTGAACCAGCTGGGGTTTTTTTTTAAACAACAATCTGGCAGCTTTCATGGTCAGTTTTTCTGGCAACTGGTCTGCAAATTCACACTTCAGTTTCACAACTTACCATGGTGGGATCGGAGCCGTCAATTTCTGAATTGCTAATCCAGTTCCATCACCACTACAGCACCATACCCTTATGTCTGCAATGGAATGGTATGTACCCACAAGATCCTGATGTGACCAAAATACCAGATCGCGACTTAGGAACCTGCTCAAATGACTGATCAATATCAAAACAAACTTCAAAACTTCAGGTAAAGTCATGACATAACTAAAAACACCCTTTAACCTCATCTACTTGTGCAGAATCATTGTCAGCTTGGCTCAGCTGGGAAATTTGAGCGTGCAACTTCACTCCGGGACTTCCAGGAGTGTGTGATCCAGCCTGACAGTCCAGTTTAATGCCTAGGGAGAGATGCACTGTTGGAAGGTCCAATCTTTTGGATGATGCAAAGGACAGCACCACCGACACAAAGCGGCTGCTCCCAGGATGAAGCGTCTCTAAAACATAAAATATAGCGACCAGGAGACTCAAGCGAGCACCGGAATATATTATGGGGCAATTCTATGGCAAGCACCTTGCCTTTAAGAATGCAATAATTAAGGAAGGAAAGTCCAGTTGCTTTCCTGCAGTTGGAGTGCCAGCCAGTGGCTCAGGTGAGTAGCATTCTCTCGCCTTTGAGTCAGAAGGTTGTGAGTTCAAGTCCCACTCCAGAGACTTGAGCACAAAAATCCAGGCCAACACTCCCAGTGCAGCGCTGAGGGAGTGCTGCACTGTCAGAGGTGCCGTTTTTCGGATGGGATGTTAAACCGAGGCCCCGTCTGCCCTCTCAGGTGGATGTAAAAGATCCCATGGCACTTTTTCGAAGAAGAGCAGGGGAGTTCTCCCCCGTGTCCTGGGCCAATATTTATCCCTCAACCAACATCACGAAAACAAATTATCTGGTCATTACCACATTGCTGTTTGTGGGAGCTTGCTGTGCGCAAATTGGCTGCTGCATTTCCTACATCACAACAGTGACTACACTTCAAAAAAGTATTTCTTTGGCTGTAAAGTGCTTGTGACATCCGGTGGTCATGAAAGGTGCTATAGAAATGCAAGTCTTTCTTTCTTTTACTCTGGAACGGGCTGATGTCAAGTTGCAAACCCAGTTAAAACAAATAGAACCTCTCCGAAATGCAGACACTTTCTCCCCACGAGTGACACGATTGGGGCAGACGGCAGGATAGAGTCCAGAAATGGATGTTCTCCACCAGAGCGTGAAATTAGTTCCACCCACCCCGCACCCCTCCACCAACCCACCCTCCGCAAAAAAAAAAGTGGGGTGTATATATCTTTTGCACATAGTATGTAATTCTCACACTTACTTCTTGTGACACTTTCCCTGTCACCCTTTGTTGATAACACCCTTGCTATAAAACGGCGTAACCTCTGACTCAATGTGAGCAACGGCACAGGAGATTGGCCCGTGTGTGTATATTATCCCCACACAGATTTCTCCCTCTGGATACTCCGCCCCCTGTAAGCTCAGCTCATTGTTTGTTCTGCAAAGTCATGATGACAGATGGCCCTTCCACCACAGCTGAGAAACATGCACCAAACGTTTCATTTCCAAGTTCAACAAAGACAAGCCATTCACTCTCATTGTTCCTCCGAATGCTCGTTTGAGTTAAATTACTCAGTAAAACAGAGTGCGTATTGTTATCAGAAACGCTCAGGAGAGAAAGGTCACTTTGCTCCAAATCCAACCAAACCAAAAAAAACTCAATGATTTGGGTAAAGGCAGTGCCTGTTGTGGTAATGAGACCTACAGACTAAGAGAACTAATACTTCCCCTACCCACATTGTATATGCTAACTTCCCACACTTCCCCTACCCACAAGGTGGAGGTAACCTCACGTCGTGCATAGTAACTTCCCTTCACCACCTCGCCCATTTTAAAGGCGACACTGGCTGGTTGTAAATCCACAACATGAACTTCATCACCATATCTAATTATATTTAAAAACAATTAATTTAGCATCTTCCCGACCTGTGCAAACAACGCTTACCTTCTTTTTGTTTGAGAGAAGAATAAGACAGCAGCAGGACCTGAGAGAGGAGCTGTACCCCTCGGCCTCTTGTTCTTGGCTCAGAATTCGTTAAACATGTTCTGAAAATCAAAACATATTAAAAAAAAGTACAATTAGAATGCACCCAGCTAATGTTCTGGTCCATTCACTTCACAACTGCTGGAATGTTAAGTAAGGGGATAAGTACCAACTCCGAGCGGTATCCCAGGTGTGTGGTATCTTTCCTCCCAACCTTTCCTCAAGATGCCGACTCTTTCTAAAATACATTTCCGCAGGCAGCAATAGTACCTCAGCCAGACAGTATCAGCACTACTGTACCATCAAGGGCACCATAGGCAAACCCACTCCAATCTCACCCAGCGTCGATAGACGTGCACTCTCCAACAGGAGTCACTGGATCCCCATCAGAAGGTATACGATATTGAGGGGTGATCTGATCGGGGTGTTTAGGGATTTGATCGGTTAGATAGAGAGAGACTATTTCCTCTGGTGGGGGTATCCACAACAAGGGGGCACAATCTTAAAATTAGAGCTAGGCCATTTAGGAGTGAAATCAGGAAGCACTTCTTCACACAAGGGGTAGTGGAAATCTGGAATTCACTCCCCTAAAAGGTTGTGGATGCGGAGGGTAAATTGAAATTTTCAAGACAGATCGATAGATTTTGGTTGGGTAAGGGGATCAAGGGACGTGGAACAAAGGTGGATAAATTGAGTTGAGGTACAGATCAGCCATGATCTAATTGAGTGAAGGAATAGGCTTGAGGAGCTAAATGGCCGCCTCCTATTCCTATGTACACATTTACAACCTTTGTGCAATTTACCCACAGAATTGTTAATTTGCATTATAACATTGAGCTGAACAACCCTCTGTTGTGCACATGGTGGAAATTCAACAAGTAATAACGGCAGACGTCAACACCTGAGTCAACAAACAGGCAACCAAACTCAGCTCGGATCAGTGCTCTATAAGCTGCTTTTACTGTACATCAAAAATGTAAATTCCTTATTAAATACTGGAGGATGTAGCTCATCAAAACACAATTCTGTATTTTCAAAGAGTCAGCACAAAAACAAACAGCTAATAAAGCTTAAAAGTTCAATGTTATAACCTTCAGAGTGGACATTTAAGCTCAAAGCATGGAAAAGTTTCAAGAATAATTCCTGGGTTTTTTGCTGTTAGCGGAACTCCATTTTTAAAATTATTCATTCATGCAATGTGGGCATCACTGGCAAAGCCAGCATTTATTGCCCATCACTAACTGCCCTTGAGAAGGTGGTGGTGAGCTGCCTTCTTGTACCGCTGCAGTCCGTGTGGTGAAGGTTTCTTGTAGTGGTTTGGTACAACTGAGTGGCTTGCTCAGCCATTTCAGAGGGCAGTTACGAGTCAACCACATTGCTGTGGGTCTGGAATCACACACAGGCCAGACTGGGTAAGGACAGCATATTTCCTTCCGGTAGTTTCATGGTCACCATTACGGATACTAGCTTTTTATTCCAGATTTATTTAATTAACTGAATTTAAATTCCCCAGCTGCCGTGGCGGGATTGAACTCGTGTCTCCGGACCATTAGTTCAGGCCTCTGGATTACTAGTCCAGTAACATAACCACTATGCTACCGTTCCAGTCAATTTAAAATGACAAATTACTGTCCCTGGAATAGAGGGGACATAAAATCAGTCCAGGTTCCGACTGATCCGCTATCCAGTGATTGCTGTTAAAAGTAGGATAGGATCGAGCTCAGCTGTGAATCACCCCACAGCCAGACGCCAGTCGCCGTCTACGCTGATATCATGAAGACTGGTCACTTGCATGAAGCACCTGAAGTCAGCAGTACCCAGGGAACCCATATCCCACCAACGAGTCAGTGCTTTCTGGGGAGGAGGGGAGAAAGACACACAGCAACAAAGCACAACTGGGGATCAGTCAGTGTTTTTGAACATGTCTCTCCCGCTCCCAGAGCGAAAAGGCGGCTAATTAAGACACTGAAAAAAAGGATGAAGTTTGCATTACCCCAACGCTTCCACAATTTCCAGTGCAGTGCACTTCCCATCAACGACGCCTAAAGGAAAACAGAATACAGTGAATATTCCATACAGTGCATACCAGACTCCCAATTCCCATACAACTTTATTTTAGAGCCGTGAATTAATTCCATTATTCTATCCTCTTTCAGGGTTATCAGAGGACTTCAAAGTGCAGAGAGTGCAGGAAATGTTCCCAATGTGCCCACGCTAATCAGCCTGCTTTTCTTTTCAGATGCTGTCCCACCTGCTGTGTATTTCCAGCACCTTCTGGCTTTTATTTTCAGAAAATTGCAAAATGGAAGAGATGCCACACAATGCAATTCTCAGTCACTCGATGAATTTGCATCCAGACTGTTCTCTCATAGCACACCTCCCACCTCGTCATTCACAGTCTTGGGTCTGGAACAGAGACATCCAGGGGTCAGGCTGCCAGCATTTTCTTTGGACTCAAAACTCTCGCAGTATTGCACACAGTTCAGCAGAAAATACAGCCAAACAGTGCAGCTACAGCGCCACAGTGGCTGTAGTCAGCAACTACAGCATTACTGGAACCTGTTTACATAGCAAATTCTCAAAACTGATTACATAACATTCAACTTAGAAAATAGCAACTGTAAAAAGCATGACCAATAATTGAGTCAACAGGATGTTAAGTTTATTTATATGCACACTTCCTGTCCACAAGATTTTTAGAATACTCGTCAATCTCCTGTGGAGTCCCACACAGGGAGTCAAGATCAAGTGTAATCTTCAGGTGAAGTACAGTTAAAAGCCGGAAATGTTTGGACTAGGCCACAGACGAAATTGACTTCCAAATTAAAGTTGTATATTCCAACTGTAGTTTTATATTTTCCTATGTTCACCATTGTTCCCTATAATTTCTTTTTGGGTGCGTGGCCCCTTTAAAGGGCTGTGTGGCCCATTAAAAATACCATGCATGCGCGGTTTTTCCTATTTAAAAGCTGGTGAGCCAGCTCCGCGGGAGCTCCAGAACACTGCGCGGCCACACGGCTTAAAGGGAACACGGATGTCCACATTTATAATGGAAGCGGGCCATGTAAACAAGTCACGCTGCAATTACACCCTCCCGCCATTGTGGTGCTGCAGCACTTCGACTGAAGGGAGGGTACAATTACAGCACGAGATGTTAACATGAGCAGTTTCCACTCTAAATGCAGACACAAGAATTTATAATGAGAAAAGGCCAACAGGAAGTGAAAACAAGGTTTCTTTAAATCTACTGATATCATGTGCCACTTATCAGCACATGCTGGCAATTTGATTGGCCTAATTAGAATACCCAATCAGAAGCTAAACACTCACTGTGACAGACTAAGTACAAGAGGACTCTAGATTATTTGCCAATTTCCATCGTCAGTCAGGGCTCCCCTCCCTTATTACTATGACAAAGAAAATGAAGGTCACCTCTACGATGAATCCATCTGCTTGCTCTCCTGTGCTTAGACAGCATGTAATCTGCAGCATATCCACAAAACAGAGGGGGAGAAAAATCCTTACACCACCAATTTGATATTTCTCACACCAGCCATGCTAGACCGAGTAAGATTGTCACTTCGGTGCCAAATTTAGCTAGGGATCACCCAGATTTTTAAACCTATCCCTCCTGCTCCTGAATGACACAGAAGGCTAATTAAGACACCGGGGCGGGGGAGAAAGAGAAAGGCTGCCTACTGGGAAACGGGTTGAGACTGTTTGAATCTCGTTTTACAGTCGGTAGAAAGGTGACTTTAATCTATCAGCCTGGACTGGATTCAGAGCCTGTGTGCCCATGTAACGGTGTGCAGCTCCCGCCAGACTCTTATCACCATAGAAGAAAGTGATGTCAGAACAGCGACACTAATTATTTATGATGTGGAGATGCCGGTGTTGGACTGGGGTGGACAAAAATGAGAAGTCGCACAACACCAGGTTATAGTCCAACAGTTTTATTTGAAATCACGAGCTTTCGGAGCGCTGCTCCTTCGTCAGGTAAAGTGAAGGAATACAAATCAGCAAAACATATATAGACAGAGAACAATGTGTAGCGTACAGTGTCAGACGACTACAGTAAATCTTCTGACTGTCCTCCATCACACCTCGGCAGAGATACAATCAGGTCAGTCAGGAAGGCATTACATCAAAGACACAGCAAAATACAGCTAAGACAATGAGGTGGGGTCACAGGGGGTCCAACGTGTCAAATGCTGCAGTCTGTATGGTTAAGCTTTTTACTTTTTTTTTTAAACTGGAAATCACATCTGTGAACAAGCCAACGACGACTCGAGTCTGGATGACTCTACGTCATGTAGCGTGACATGAAACCAAGATCCCGGTTGAGGCCGTCCTCATGGGTGCGAAACTTGACATCAGTTTCTGCTCGATGATTTTGTGTTGTCGGGTGTCTCGAAGGCTGCCTTGGAGAACGCTTACCCGCATATCCGAGGCTGAATGTCCTTGACTGCTGAAGTGTTCCCCGACTGGGAGGTAACAATCCTGCCTGGCAATTGTTGCGTGGTGTCCATTCATACGTTGTCGCAGTGTCTGCATGGTCTCGCCGATGTACCATGCTGCGGTGCATCCTTTCCTGCAACGTATGAGGTAGACAACGTTGGCCGAGTCACATGAGTATGTACCATGTACTTGGTGGGTAGTGTCCTCATGTGTGATGATGGTATCTGTGTTGATGGTCTGGCATGTCTTGCAGAGGTTGCCGTGGCAGGGTTGTGTGGTGTCGTGGTTGCTGTTCTCCTGACAGCTGGGTAATTTGCTGCGAACGATGGTACTTTTGAGGTTAGGCGGCTGCTTGAAGGCGAGTAGTGGAGGCGTGGGGATGGCCTTAGCGAGGTGTTCGTCGTCATCGATGACATGTTGAAGGCTGCGAAGAACATGGCGTAGTTTCTCTGCTCCGGGGAAGTACTGGACGACGTAGGGTACTCTGTTGGTTGTGTCCCGTGTTCGCCTTCTGAGGAGGTCTGTGCGATTTTTCGCTGTGGCCCGTCGGAACTGTCGATCGACGAGTCGAGCGTCATATCCCGTTCTTACAAGGGCGTCTTTTAGCGTCCGTAGGTGTCCATCGCGTTCCTCCTCGTCTGAGCAGATCCTGTGTATTCGCAGGGCTTGTCCATAGGGGATGGTTTCTTTAACGTGGTTAGGGTGGAAGCTGGAGAAGTGGAGCATCGTGAGGTTGTCCGTGGGCTTGCGGTAGAGTGAAGTGCTGAGGTGTCCGTCTTTGATGGAGATTCGGGTGTCCAAGAATGAAACCGATTCTGAGGAGTAGTCCATGGTGAGTTTGATGGTGGGATGGAACCTGTTGATGTTATCGTGTAGTCCTTTCAGTGATCCTTCGCCGTGGGTCCAAAGGAAGAAAATGTCGTCGATGTATCTGGTGTACAGCGTTGGTTGGAGGTCCTGTGCAGCGAAGATGTCTTGCTCGAACTTGTGCATGAAGATGTTGGCGTATTGGGGTGCGAATTTGGTCCCCATGGCTGTTCCGTGTGTTTGGGTAAAAAACTGGTTGTCGAAGGTGAAGACATTGTGGTCAAGGATGAAGCGGATGAGTTGTAGGATGGCGTCTGGAGATTGGCTGTTGACCCCACCTCATTGTCTTAGCTGTATTTTGCTGTGTCTTTGATGTAATGCCTTCCTGACTGACCTGATTGTCTCTCTGCCGAGGTGTGATGGAGGGCAGTCAGTAAGATTTACTGTAGTCGTCTGACACTGTACGCTACACATTGTTCTCTGTCTATATATGCTTTGCTGATTTGTATTCCTTCACTTTACCTGACGAAGGAGCAGCGCTCCGAAAGCTCGTGATTTCAAATAAAACTGTTGGACTATAACCTGGTGTTGTGCGACTTCTCATTATTTAGTTCCTGTCTTTATTGTGCCATATAGTGCCAGCCTTGGCTCAGTGGCAGCACTCTCGCCTGCAAGTCAGAAGGTTGTGGGTTCAAGCCCCACTCCAGGACTTGAGCACGTAATTCAGGCTGGTACGTTAGCAGGACTCCCTCAGTGCTGCGCTATGTTAGAGGTTGCCCCATTTTAGGAGAGATGTTAAACCGAGACCTCGGCTGTCTGTTCAGGTGGACGGAACTCATCCCGTGGCCTATTTGAAGAAGAGCAGGGAGTTCTCCTGGTGTCTTGGCCAACACTCATTCATCTTTGACAGCACCTCCCAAACCCGCGACTTCTGCAACCTAGAAGGACAAGGGCAGCAGGCGCATGGGAACATCACCACCTCCAGGTTCCCCTCCAAGTCACACAACAACCTGATTTGGAAATAAATCACCGTTCCTTCATTGTCGCTGGATCAAAATCCTGGAACTCCCTCCCTAACAGCACAGTGGGGAGTACCTTCACCACACGGACTGCAGCGGTTCAAGGCGGCGGCTCACCACCACCTTCTCAAGGGCAATTCGGGACGAGCAATAAATGCTGGCCTTGCCAGCAAAGGCCACATCCCATGAATGAATAATAAAAAAACCCAGCATCACAGCGGTTTATGGGATGCTGCTCCATCTGCATATAAAGCAACAGTGACTACAATTTACAAGTAATTCGTTGGCTGTGAAGGGATTTGGGGCATCTTGAGGATGTGAAAGGTGCTATGCACATGCATGTTTGTTCTTCTTTCGGCTCTTGTCTGTACTTAGGAAGGAAGTAGGTTTGTGGCAAAAGCTGCATCTTTCAGCAAGACATCCTGTATAAATATCTTTGATAAAAGAAGTGAACTGAATCGAGGCCAAGGCGTTATTCGCGCTTGGAATACAGAGGGTGGAATCATAACTGTCTGTTTGTTTTATTTTAAATAAAACACTGTCGCAGGTACATCTCACCAACTCAACAAACCTCTCAGTTACACGCTGTGTCCTTGTAATGTCTGGCTTCCCCAGATTTGTGTTTTGTTTTACAAGGTATTCAATACAAGCAGCCCTGATAAGAATTTAAAGCTGTGGACTGCTATGTAACAAGCATGGCGTGTATTCGTGAATCATCGTTTGGTGGGTTGAAGAAGTCGTGATTTTGATTTCAATGCACTGGGTTCAAAATCTCATCCTTATTTACAAATCCCTCCATGACCTCACTGAGCCAAACTCTGCAACCTCCGCCAGCCCTACAACCCAGCCTATGCTCTTCAGTCCTCTATCTCTGGCTTCCTATGTCAACGCAAGTTAGTTCATTCGTTCATTCTCCCGTGCACGTCCCCACCACCATCAGAAGAGAGCCTTCATTCGGGAATTCCCTCTCTCCTAGCCAATATTTATCCCTCAACCAACATCATTAAAAACAGATTATCTGGTCATTATCACATTGCAGTTTGTGGGAGCTTGCTGTGCGCATATTGGCTGCTGCGTTTCCTACATTACAACAGTGACTACACTTCAGAAAGTACCGCATTGGCTGGAAAGTGCTTTGTGACATCTTGAGGTTGTGAAAGGCGCTATATAAATGCAAGTCTGTCTTTCTTTATGTGATATCACCGTTCCTTCATTGTCGCTGGGTCAAAATCCTGGAACTCACTACCTAACAGCACTGTGGGAGCACCTTCACTACACAAACTGCAGCGGTTCAAGAAGGCAGCTCATCACCACCTTCTCAAGAGCAATTAGGGCTGGGCAATAAATGCTGGCCTTGCCAGCAAGGACCACATCCTGTGAATTAATAAATAAAAAGTCCGCTGTCTATGAAGAAAGGTCTGAATGCAGATGGGCAGGAACAGATATAATCTGCTGAATTCAAACCTTTTCAAACAAAATAGGCTTATTAATGTTTTTGTAATTTTAGAAACAGAGGGCACACACTGCAATCGAGGCTGACGAGGCATTAAACTCAACCTTCGTCCGAGATGCATGTCGAAGATCCCAAGGCACTATTCAAAAGCAGGGAATTCTCCCACTGTGCTAGCCAACAACCTCACATGGCTGATCTCAACTGTAACGGTGCAGCAATTAGCCTCAGTGCCCCGAGTTAGGAAGGATGGGAGGGGGTACGTAAGCCAGGAGAGCTGCCGTTGATCCCTATCAAGCAAGTATGTGTATTAGGTAAATGTGGCCACCCTGCTGTTCATACCCAGACGACACTTACAGCGAGGACTTGACAGCAGTGTGCAACCCTGGAACTACCGTCCGAAGAGACGGTGCTTAAAGGAATGCTGTCGAGGGGGAATAAACTGACAGGGAACAATGCCCACAAAAGCAAAGTTAAATCCCGATTCACAATCTTTTTGTAGAAACACTGCTGAGACAGGAGACAGCTTTTATTTGGTCTGTGATCTAACTCTCTCCACCCCACAAACATCAATAAATGCCATGACATTATTTTATTGATTTATCACGACACCCACACTAAAAAAATATTTGCAACATTTGTCAGTGCAAGATCAAGAAATGTAACTGAATTGCTGGGAAATAGCACGACTATTCTAATGAACAAACTACTGGTGCTAGGAATGCAGTGTTACAGGACTATAAACTCCCAGCCATAAGCAACTAACCACCAGTTAAGCAAATCCATAATTTGAAAATCAATACAGCATTACTGCTCTCTGCAACATTCCAGTAAAGCACATAATGTAACTTAAATGCAAAGGCACATCCCTCCTCAATTCAACTGTCTATGCTGCATCCAGAAGCGCCAAGTTTCAACAATCAATTTCAATGAATAATTATTTGACACATTAAAATCGATTGCCCATCTTACTTTCCGCCTTTTTTTTTGTGGTGTGGGGTAATGTGGAAAGACATATAAATCAAGTAAATAAATTCACTGCTTACATACTTGAATTTGACAGTGAAATTGCTGAACTTCTCCACTTGTGTAAAGTAGATTTATAAAATACTCATATTCTTGAGAACCCAATCAAAAATTTAATGCCAAAAGTTAAACTTTTTAAAAAAAAACATTTGCTGCAGAAAATATTTCCATCAAAATTGCATATTGAAGCATAAAATTAGTACACAATTAAGATAATACATTTGAAAAAGTGGTATCTTTAATGTTTCCAGCTAAACTGCGACAACAGCCACAGAGCTGTCAAGTGCCACTCATTAGGAGCAACAAAGACTTTCTTTCTCTCCAATTTTCTATGCTCTCCTGAAGGCGTTAACTCCCTTAATGGGACACAGCTCCTGGAACAGCAGTCACCATCCACGTGGCCATTCTTCATTGAGTACTGGAGCACCATGGCCACAGGAAGCTACAAGAGCATACTGAGAAGATGGGGGAATGGGCTAAAAGATGGCAGACAGAATCCAATTTCAGTAAGTCTAAGTTGATGCATTTTGCTAAAAGAAAAACCAGCAGCAGCAATTATACTCTGAAGAGAGGAGAGTTTTAGACATACAGCTTCACAGGACATTAAAGGCAACACCTCAGGATGCTGAAGCTGTAAAGGAAAGCTAATGGAATTCTAGGTTTTATCACAAGGTATGGAATGTAAAAGCCAAGAGGTATTGCTGAGCCTGTGTGGAGCCTTAATGAGACCTCAGTTCGAGTACTATATGCAATATTGGGCTCCACATTATAGGAAGGATATTGAGGCTTCAGAGTGGGTGCAACACAGATTCACTGGGATGCTGCCTGGTGCGAGACAATACAGATATGAAGACCGGAAAAACTGGGTCTACTTTTGTTAGAACAATGAAAATTACAGGGCAATATAATAGATGCATTTAAATTTATGAAAGGATGGGACAAGGTAGATCGAAGACTTGTCTGGTAATTGAGGGGTCTTGAACAAGGGGCAATAGATACAAGATTAAATGCAAGAGATTCAGAACTGAGGGCAGGACAAACTTCTTCACACAAAGTTGTGTGGCTGTGAAATTCACTTCCAGGGTTAGTAGTTGAGGCAGAAACCAAATCACATTCAAGATTAGATTGGATAGATGGGTGATGGGATAGGGAACAAGGTGGGTAAGTAGGATTAGGGCCATTTGCTCACATGGAGGGTAAATGCCAACATGGACTGGTTGGGCCAAATGGCCTGGTTGTGTGTTGTAAATTCAATGAAGCCTGAATCCAGGATCAGGACATTTTTTTTTATTTGCTTATGGGATCTGGGCGTCGCTGACAAGGCCAGCATTTATTGCCCATCCCTAATTGCCCTCGAGAAGGTGCTGTTCAAGGATTTTGACCCAGCGGCGAAGAAGGATCGGCAATATACCTCCAAGTCAGGATGGTGCATGACTTGGAGGGGAACTGGGAGGTGGTGGCGTTCCCATGCGCCTGCTGCCCTTGTCCTTCTAGGTGGAAGAGGTCGCGGGTTTGGGAGGTGCTGTCAAAGAAGCCTTGGCGAGTTGCTGCAGTGCATCCTGTAGATGGTACACACTGCAGCCACGGTACGCCGGTGGTGGAGGGAGTGAATGTTTAAGGTGGTGGATGGGGTACCAATCAAACGGGCTGCTTTGTCCTGGATGGTGTCGAGCTTCTTGAGTGTTGTTGCAGCTGCACTCATCCAGGCAAGTGGAGAGTATTCCATCACACTCCTTACTTGTACCTTGTAGATGGTGGAAAGGCTTTGGGGAGTCAGGAGGCGAGACACTCGCCACAGAATACCTAGCCTCTGACCTGCTCTTGTTGCCACAGTATTTATGTGGCTGGTCCAGTTAAGTTCCTGGTCAATGGTGACCCCCAGGATGTTGATAGTGGGGGATTCGGCGATGGTCATGCCGTTGAATGTCAAGGGGAGGTGGTTAGACTCTCGCCTGGCACTTCTGTGGCACGAATGTTACCTGCCACTTATCAGCCCAAGCCTGAACGTCATCCAGTTCTTGTTGCATGCAGGCATGGACTGCTTCATTAACTGAGGAGCTGTGAATGGCACTGAACACTGTGCAGTCATCAGCGAACATCCCCATTTCTGACCTAATGTTGGAGGAAAGGTCATTGATGAAGCAGCTGAAGATGGTTGTGCCTAGGACACTGCCCTGAGGAACTCCTGCAGTGATGTCCTGGGGCTGTGATGATTGACCTTCAATCACCACAACCATCTTCCTTCGTGCTAGTTATGACTCCAGCCAGTGGAGCGTTTTCTCCTTGATTCCCATCGACTTCAGTTTTACTAGGGCTCCTTGATGCCGCACATAGTGGCAAAGCAGCCACAGATTCCCTGGAGGAGGGCGCCTCACTCCATTTTACTTCAGTTATAAAATATCCAAGTTTAATGCAATTAGATTTGCTGTGTAAATGCACCTAAAATTGGAATCATCCAATCTTTCATCATACATAAAGTTTAAATCCATAAGTGTCAGCCTTGGCTCAGTGATATCACTCTCCCTTGGAGTTAGAAGGTTGTGGGTTCAAGTCCCACTCCAGAGACGTGCACACAAAAATCTAGGCTGACAATCCAGTGCAGTGCTGAGGGAGTGCTGCACTATCGTAGGTGCCGTCTTTCGGATGAGACGTTAAACAGAGGCCCCGTCTGCTCTCTCGGGTGTACGTAAAAGATCCCACGGCACTACTTCGAAGAGGAGCAGGGAGTTCTCCCCAGTGTCCTGGCCAATATTTATCCCTCAATCAACATCACTAAAAACAGATGATCTGGTCATTTCATTCATTGCTGTTTGTGGGAGCTTGCTGTGCACAAATTGGCTGCTGTGTTTCCTACATTACAACAGTGACTACACTTCAAAAGTAATTCATTGAGATATCCTGAGAATGCAAAAGGCACCATAGAAATGCAAGTCTTTTCTTTTCCATATATTCCCATTGATTTGCAGATATCTCAAGGATTAGGATTTAATATCTGATTAGGATTTACCCAGCAATGAGACATTTCAAGATAAAAAAAGGTCTACCCTCCCTATTAAAACCACTACATTGAAGCAGGGCAAACCAGCGAATCAAGTATAAGCACAAACAAGAGAGTTATTTGGTTTCGAGGGCCGGGTTAGCAGGCTGGACTCCCAATGTTGGCATTCTGTGTCAGCTGTGGCTCAGTGGATAACACTCTCGCCTCTGAGTCAGAAGGTTGTGGGTTCAAGTCCCACTCCGTGAGACTTGAGCACAGAAATCTAGGCTGACACTCCCAGTGTATTACATTGAGACAGGACAAACCAGCGAATAAGTATAAGCGCAAACAAGCCCGAGATGTTTGACTGAGCCCTGGTCCAGAGGGGCCCAGCAGCCGTTGCCAGGGTGACAGGGCCAGGCGGCGCCTCGCCACCCGCCCCATCCACCTGCAGCCTCCTCCTTCTCCGACAAAAACAATGGATAATCGGCTCTCGATTTCCCCGCCGTCCCTACCTGTGGCCAAGTCCTGGGCCGCGCCCTCCTGCTGCCCGCTAACGAACTCCTCCACTAGAGCCACCACACCGCCGCTGGCCGCCATCTTCACTGGCCCCACCGCGCAGGCGCACTCCCAGCCGCGTCGGCCACGTGATGCGGAAATGGAAGGCAAAGCGGAGACAGGCGCGCGCCCCCCGTCACATGATCAGGGTCACACTCCTCAAAGTCAACAACAACAACAACTTGTATTTATGTAGTGCCTTTAACGTAGTAAAACGTCCCAAGGCGCTGCACAGGAGTGATTATAAGACAAACAATTTGACACCCAGCCACATAAGGGGAAATTAGCAAGATGCTGGAAATCTGAAATAAAAACAGAAAATGCTGGAAATACTCAGCAGGTCAGGCAGCATTCTGTTTCTCTCTCCACAGATGTTGCCTGACCTGCTGAGTATTTCCAGCATTTTCTGCTTTTATTTAAGGGGAAATTAGGGCAGGTGACTTGGTCAAAGAGGTAAGTTTTAAGGAGCATCTTAAAGGAGGAAAGAGGTAGCGAGGGGGAGAGGTTTAGGCAGGAAATTCCAGAGCTTAGGGCCTAGGCAACTGAAGGCATAGCCACCGATGGTTGAGCGATTAAATCCAGGGATGCTCAAGAGGGCAGAATTAGAGGAGCGCAGATATCGCAGGGAGTTGTGGAGCTGGAGGAGATTACAGAGATAGGGAGGGGCGAGGCCATGGAGGGATTTGAAAACAGGGATGAGAATTTTGAAATCGAGGCGCTGCTTAACCAGGAGCCAATGTAGGTCAGTGAGCACAGGGGTGATGGGCGAACGGGACTTGGTGCGAGTTAGGACACGGGCAGCCGAGTTTTGGATGACCTCAAATCAAACAAATAGCTCCTGAAAACATGCTTCAACCTTGGTCATTTGACAGAAAAAAGGCAGCAACTTTTAAATAAATGTAGAATAAAACTTGGTTTTGTTTTTGTCTGTAGATTGTGTTTATTCCTTAAACAGTTAATTATTCCTGGCGGAAGCACTAATAAGCAAAACTTACCCATAAATGCTGAATTATATTGTTTTTGTTGCTGTTGTTCAAATTCTTCTCTTTCTTTAAAAATTCCCAGTCAGTGGCTCAGTTGGTAGCCACCTTTGCCTCTGAGTCAGAAGAACATAAGAAATAGGAGCAGGAGTAAGTTGCTGTGCAAGAAAACAGGTACGAGTGATCATCGTATCCTAAGATTTAGATTAGCAATAGAGGGGAGCAAGGAACAATCTAGAGTGGAACTTCTAAACTGGAATTGGGTTAACTTCAATTGGATGTGAAAGGATCTCGCCTGGGTAAAATGGAACCAAAGACTGACAGGAAAAACTGTAACGGAACAACGGGTAATCTTTAAGGAGGAGATGTTCCAAGTACAGGCTAGGTACATTCCAACAAGAGGGAAGGGTAAGGGAATGAAAGCAAGGGCTCCTTGGATGACGAGGGGGATAGAGAAGATGATGAAACAAAACAAGAGGGTGTATGATGCATGTCAGGTGAATTCTTCAAGGGAGAACCAGACCAAATACAATAAGTTGAGAAGGGAAGTGAAGATGAAAATAAGATTGGCAAAGAGAGAATATGAGAATAGAATGGCGGTTAACATAAAAGGGAACCCAAAAATCTTCTACCGGCATGTAAACAGTAAGCGGGTAGTAAGAGGTGGAGTGGGGCCTATTAGCAACAAAGAAGGTGATAAATGCTTAGAGGTGCAGGGCAAGGCTTGAATAATCAATGAGTACTTGTATCAGTGTTTACTAAGGAGGTGGATGCTGACAAAATATCGGTAGAAGTGGAAAAGGTAGAAGCAATGGAAGGGGTGAAAATTGATAGACAGGATGTACTAGAAAAGCTTCGTCAGGACTTCACCTGACGAAGGAGCAGCGCTCCGAAAGCTTGTGATTTCAAATAAAGCTGTTGGACTATAACCTGGTGTTGTGCGACTTCTCACTTTAGAAAAGCTCGGTATGCTTAGAATGAATACATTGCCTGGTACAGATGGCTTGCATCCCAGGTTGCTAAGGGAATTGGGGGAGGAGATAACGGAAGGGCTTGCCATAATTTTCCAATTTTCCCTAGATGCGGGGGAGGTGCCTGAGGATTGGAAAGTGGCAAATGTGACACCAATGTTCAAGAAAGGGTGTAAGGAAAATCCTTGTAACTACAGGCCAGTCAGTTTAACATCAGTGGTGGGTAAAGTTTTAGAAACAGTAATCAAGGAAAAAATTAATGGGCACTTGGAGAGGTTTAAGCTAATTAAGGAGAGCCGACACAGATTTGTAAAAGGCAGATCATGTTTGACTAATCTAATTGAATAGTGAAGGGAATGCAATGGATGTTGTCTACGTGGATTTTCGGAAGGCGTTTGGCAAAGTACCACATAGAAGGCTGGTTAACATAATTGAGGCTCATGGAATAGGTGGGTCAGTGGCAGCTTGGATAAGGAATTGGCTTAGGGACAGAAAACAGCGAGTTGTGGTAAATGGCTGTTTTTCAGACTGGAGGATGGTAGACAGTGGTGTTCCCCAAGGGTCAGTGCTGGGGCCACTGCTTTTTTTGACATATATAAATTATATATATAAATGACCTGGATATTGGAATACGGAGTAGAATTTCTAAATTTGCTGATGACACCAAACTTGGGGGTATGGCAAACAGTGAGGATGATACCAATCGACTGCAACAGGACATAGAAAGGCTAGCAGAATGGGCAGCCAAGTGGCAGATGGAATTTAATACAGAGAAGTGTGAGGTGGAGTATTGCGTCCAGTCCTGGTCACCACACTTTAGGAAGGATGTGAAGGCCCTTGCAGAGGAGATTTACCAGCATGGTTCCGGGGATGGGGGATCTTAGCTACAAGGACAGGTAGGAGAAGCTGGATTTGTTTTCATTTGATGCAAAGGAGGTTGAGGGGTGATTTGATCGAGGTGTACAAGATTTTGACGGGTTTGGATAGGCTAGACGGGGAAAGCTTGTCCCACTAGTTGAGGGTACAAGGACTAGGGGACACAGATTTAAGGTTTTGGGCAAGAGATACAGGGGAGATGTGAGGAAAAACTTTCTTACACAGCGAGTGGTGAGGACCTGGAATTCGCTGCCGACGGAAGTGGTGGAAGTGGAGACACTCAATGTTTTCAAGGGGAGACTGGATAGGCACTTGAGGGAAATAAACTTGCAGGGCTACGGGGATAGAGCGGGGGAATGGCACTGACTGGATTGCTCTACAGAGAGCCGGCACGGACTCGATGGGCCGAATGGCCTCCTTCTGTGCCGTTATGACTCTATGACTCTATGAGTAGGTCATCCTGGGTTCAAGTCCCACTCCAAAGACTCGAGCACAAAATGCAGGCTGACACTCCCAGTGCAGTACTGAGGAATCCGCTGCACTGTCGGAGGTGCCGTCTTTCAGATGAGACGTTAAACCGAGGCCCCGACAGCTCTCTCAGGTGGACGTAAAATATCCCCGGCCACTATTTTGAAGAAGAGCAGGGGAGTTCTCCCTGGTGTCCTGGGGCCAATATTTATCCCTCAACCAACATCACTAAAACAGATTATCTGGTCATTATCACATTGCTGTTTGTGGGAGCTTGCTGTGCATAAATTGGGTGCCGCGTTACCGACATTGCAACAGTGACTACACTTCAAAACAAAAAGTACTTCATTGGCTGTAAAGCGCTTTGTGACGCCCTGAGGTCGTGAAAGCCGCTATAGAAATGCAAGTCTTTCTTTTCTAGAGAAATGCAAGTCTTTTTTTCTCTTTAACAATCGCCTTAGCAACAACAAGCGTTCGGTTGCTAAGGGAGGGGGAGAGGCACGTAGTCACGCACGCACGTCGAAGTGGGAGGGGGGGAGAGTCCCCCCACCGGCAAGTCGCGCGCATGCGCATCAGCCCACCGCGGCACGGAGCGTCAGGTGCGATGACGTCGCGACCGACTGACCCAGAATGCTCCTGGCCGGGGGCGGGGCGGAGCCGAGCGAGCGAGCCGGGCGAGTTGGCGCAGGCGCCGTGGGGGCGGCTGGTCGACGTCGCTCAGGTGCCAGGTGGGGCGGCAGGTTGTCGAGTGGCGCCGGCTCGGCAGGTCTTCTTTTTTGTTGTGTGTGTTTAAAATGGAGTGAAGGAACTTTCTCTTTTTAAAAAAAAATATATCGACGTTTTTTCTTTAAAAAAAAGAGTAGTCTCTCTCTCTCGCTTTAATTAACGGGATTGTGAAGCGATGAGAGGCCGAGGCGTCTGTCCAGTTATCTCTTTTAGCAGGTCCAGTGGGTGAGGGGCGAGCGGTTGCCCCTGGTTACGGCAGCTACCTGGGCAGTGAGAGTGAGTGTCCGGGGGTCGCCGGGGGGTGGGAGAGGGGAGCTGTGCTACCGCACTGCCACTGAGCTTGGGACAGTTCCCTCTGAACTTTCTGGAGAGAGAAAGGGCAATATCATTCTCCAGGAGTTGGGAGAGGGGGGTGTCTCAAATCCAGTTCATGAAGGGCGGCGGGGGGTTGGCAGCCAGTCTGTGCCACAGTTCAGGTGGCTTGCTGTGACGTGGGTGAGACGCACCTGGGCCAAGGGCATCCTTGATGGGAGGCTGCGTGGGCACCCAGCGCCGGCAACAGCAGCAGCAACAGCAGCATCGCTCAGGGAGACGGAGTGGCAATGGCAGAAAAACAGGTAAGGCAGCAGAGGAGAGGGATGACATTGTAAAATGATTATAGTATACACCGATCTTCATGGCACACGATTTTTTGTTTCCCCCATGATCATAATTTTAGTTTCAGCCTTTTGTAAGTCGGCTTGTTCTAGCTGTGTGAAGTTCTTTTTTTCTATGGTTCTGTTAGCTCCCAAGTTAGTTATATTTGCTATCTACTGGATCCAAATGGTGCTTTACTGACTTAATTTAAAAAAAAGAAATCAATGTTTAAAACTATTAACTGGCTGCTTTTGGAAACTACTTCCTTTTGAGTGTCTCTTACATTAGTAATTAGATGGGTCCTGCTATGTATTAATATTAGATTATGTCTACGTCTGCACAGATCCTGGCATCATTGTGTCTATTGTAATTTCCTTGAGGGTGGGGGCTTGAGGTTTTATTGTAGCCATCCTTATTAGTCAGTCTAATTAAAGTGGGATAAATTAATTGCACCATTTTTCTTGAGCCTTTTTTCCTTTTGCATTCTTCTTCCACACACACACAAAGCTGTTGGTGTTTCCAACGGTTTATTTTGCTTCCTCGAGGCCAGTTTAGTTCCCAGGTGGGCATGGAGACTGGTGTGCAGATCTTGCGATAGCAGCTAATCTGTTATCAGAATGCTTTATCTCTGTGTGCATTCAATCTTTGTTGCACAGCTCGGCTGAGCACCAACAAATCCGGCCTCTCCAAAATAGCCAAATTCAAACAAGAAAAGTCTTTGGAATTCTAATTGTGTTTCTTGGTGTGCAAGTGAAAGCTTTACGTACCCTGAACGGTTAGGGTTAAAAATTTCAGCAGCTGTTGTCGCTGGAGTCCGATATTCTTTTCGTGTGGAGTTAAATTTAACGCCAGCCTTGTTTGCCAAATACATTAAAAAAAAAAAATCTCTTTACTTCAATAAGAAGTGAATTTAATGCTTTATTAACCAGAGTAGTTAAATAGTTCTTTGTTTTGGTCAGCTGGATGGCTGACATTTGTGTCAACCCATTGTTTAGGTCAGATTGCAGGAGACTGGCATATAGGAATGGGCTTCCAGTATTAACACTAAATCTGGTTCTCATATCCCAACAGGAGAACATTACCCAGTTTTTCATTGATCTATGATTGTGTCTGCAATAAGGCGATCGGATTTAGTAATGTGAATGTTAGGAGCTTGCAAGTCTTCAAACTAAAATATTTTGAAAACAGTTTCCATTTGCCTGCAATGGAGGGCAATCTCTCTTCCTATAAGAACACACCCCACTCATCACAGCCGCAGTTAAATTGATAGTCAGCTAAAACGTTTCTGCAGGGTGTTCAATTGTAATCAGGGGCAGCATTATTGGGAGCGAAGCAGCAATACTCTGTCGAAGAAAATTCAGCACATTTTGCATGGTCCGTGTTTACACATTTGCAACATATATCTATAATGCAGATTTTTTTTTCAAAGTTAATGCTTAGTTCAGTTGGACACATTTGCGCATTGCTTATTGAGATCTTTTGGAATTGGGTCAAGTACAGCTGTTTACATTTTTTTGAGAAATCTTCATTTGTAAGGTTTACACATCACAGAAACTGTTCCTCCTTTGCAAAAATACTGTACTCCAAGGAATGTACCACACTAGTATTTATCCTGAAATGCTAGATAAAGCCTTAATAAGCTTGTACAGTAATTAAAATGGTTACTGCAAGGATGTGGAACATGCCACCTTCTGTATTGTGTGACATACAGAAGCAACTGAATTGAGGGCACGTTTCTCAATCTGGTGGTTCAGTGTAAGAAAGACGTGGGTAATTTACACCAAAGAGGTGAACCGAGAGCTTTACTGTGGTCTAACGGATTGACCCTGATTTAGCAATTAACTCTGAACTTCTGCATATTGGGACACTGTCTAGTGAGTTCCACGTGCATGACAAATGGTGTACGAGCTTCGCCTCTGATTCTCTTCAAGATTATTGCAGAATGCAATGTGGTTGACTCTTAACTGTCCTCTGAAATGGCCGAGCAAGTCACTCAGTTGTACCAAACTGCTACTGCAGCTGTACCTCAATGTACGGTTTGAGACTGGCAGGAGAGATTTCTTCTGTATTGCAAAACCATAAACATATTTGCACGCATCATATATTTCACTGCCTAATATTTCAAACAAGCCAGAGATGCTTGAGCTAAATTCTTGCAGGTACCGGGGAGATAGTCATGCATGATCTGTTACCGAAGGGCCTCATTAATTATAGTTGAGGGATACTGTAATTGTATAGCTTAGCCTTGAAATAAATGCGAGGAAAGTTTTTTTTGGTGTGAGTCAGGCTATATTTATTTATGCAAAAACAGCCTTCAGTTCTTGGTGATACACGAGTTCATTCATGTCATTTTATTAAAGGATCATATACTGAATGTATCCATGTATAATGTTTGGAAGGCCCTCAGTTTAACAAATGCCATTATACTTGCATATCCTAGTTCATTTACATAAGACTTTCACTGTTCGGTTGATTGGTTGGTGGCAGGTCCTTTATCTGCCCCAAGCAAAGTGCTGGCCCAGACACGATTGGCTGAATAGCTTTCTTCTGTGCTGTAAATCATAGAATCATGGCAATTTACAGCACAGAAGGAGGCCCTTCAGCCCATCGTGTCTATGCCGGCCAAAAAGGAGCTATTCAGCCTAATCCCACTTTCCAGCTCTTGGTCCATAGCCCTGTAGGTAACAGCACTTCAAGTGCATATCCAAGTACTTTTTAAATGTGATGAGGGTTTCTGCCTCTACCACTCTTTCAGGCAGTGAGCTCCAGACCCCCCTGGGTGAAAAAAGTTCTCCTCCACTCCCCTCTAATCCTTCTACCAATTACTTTAAATCTATGCCCCCTGGTTATTGACCTCTCTGCTGAGGGAAATAGGTCCTTCCTGTCCACTGTCCATCTAAATGTCTATGGCTCTATGACCCCACTGTCTCAAATTCCCTCCCTTAACTTCTCCACATTGCTACTTCTCTTTGCCTTTAAAAGTTTTAAAGCCACTTCAAAATCTGTCTTTTTGACTGTAATATTTCATAATTCTTCTGCTTCTGCTGCTCAACTTCTGTTCTTTTTCACGTGCAGTACCTTGGAACATTTTATTATGATCAGGATGCTAAATGTAAGTTGATTTATCGTCTGTTGGAAAGAAAATCAATGATAAATCTGTCTTTTGAACAACTCTGCAGGATTGTACATTCAAAACCAACTTGGATCATGTTGGTGCAACCTTTGAAGCATGTCATGCAGTTTGTTCCTAGCTGCCTTGGTATTGCATCAGCTGGGGGAGAGTAAACGATGATGGTTTGGTAGCTCATCTTTGTGATTGCTGTATGGTTAAGAGGAATTAGATGAAGAGCTGACCAAAAAAACTGAGGTGGGAGAGGGGAAGATGAAAGTTCAAGCAACGGATGCAGCGTGGAGGAAATGGCGAAAGCTATTTTTTTAATGGGCCTACCAACACTTTAGGGCTTCTCTAGACCTGAAAAATTGTACACCGTGCTGGTACCCCACTGATCCAATAACTATTAACCCAAATCTGTTCATACAGTTGTGCAAAATGTTGCCATCAAGCACACCTGATGCTTAGCTCACAGGGAACAATAGAAGGAGAATATATAAAATTATTCAATATTGTCCCAATCTATACTACAGTAGTAGCAATAATGTAAAGTTGTTTTACCTGAAGTTTTTGGGAGAAAGGAAAGGGAGAACTTTCATTTATATAGCGCATTTCGTAACCTCTGGATGGCCCAAGGCACTTCAGAGGGCTAACTAGAAGCTTCAGATTTTCAGAATTCATCTGCCCTTCAACTAATATAGGATCTCTTTGACAAACATTATTAAGTTTGTGAAACTGTGCAATAGTGTTGTGCTTCCATTGTTGTAAATGTATACTGGTGACATGTGTAAGATGTTTAGAATGGATTCCAATCTGAACCAAGTTTTAAAACCATTTTGATTCTCTTTGGTATTTAGGAGTATAGAAAATCTAGCTACTTTTTTTGCCAACAATATCTCCACCCATTTTCTGCTGCCCATATCTCTGCTGACGTGCTGACTCTTGCTGGAGTACGTGGGCACCTGGCAGTCCCTGGTACTTTATCCAAGTAGCCATGCTTCATGTGCAAGTCTTGACGGGTGTGGCAGTGGTGGTGATTATAGTGGGCTATAAGATCCAAGAGTGCCATGCATCTGCTGCGATACTGTTCCTCCAGTGCATGGAATCCCTCCTCCCCCCGTTACTTTGTTCAAGTAACCACTCTTCGTGTGTGAGTCCTGATGGCATGGGGGAGGGAGCCTAGTGGTTACAGTGCACCATCAGAGCTTCAAGCACCATGCATCTACTGGGGGCAGCACACTTTCAGTATTAAAGTATCTAGGATGACACTTGTATATTGTGACTGTCTTTTTTAAAATTAAAATTTGCAAACTGCAGTGATTGCTGGAAATGGCTGACATAGTGACAGAGGGCACCATTCCCCAAGCCATTGCAATGGTAACCCTTAATTGTAGGTTTGGAACCTAAAATAATAATTCTTGTAGTTCTCTTGACGTGGAATTTTCAATGCCTTTTTGTGCCTCTCCATGTAAAAATCTGGCATTAAACATTGGTCAGTGGTTCCTAACTGTGAATTGTTCTGAAGTAGCTTGTTAATTTTTTGGCTGATGTTTTTTATTACTTCCATCACTTTTAATGATTTTAGCTTTAGTTTTTATACAAATATTGGTAAACTTCTTCTGTCAGTCTTCCAGTGCAGCATTTTTTAGTGTGAATTTGGCACCATCCAACGACACTGGAGCCAAGTTGGGCTCTAATCTTGGCTCAACGGGGCATATATAAATTATCTTCCAGGTCTATGGTGAGTCATGAGGAAGTGGTTAAGTGGACAAAATGAAAAGCCTAAAACTGTGACTCCATGTTGCTGTTCAGGTAAACAACTTGGGGGAGAAATTCATTGTAGCCCCGTTTGGGGCACTAACTTTTAAAAGTTGAGAAAATTAGCGCCAGGCGCTAATGTTTCTCAACTTTAAAAAAAATTCGGTTTTGCGCTCCAGGAAGGAAGTGGAGCGCTAAATCAAGCGCTCCACTTCATTCCTGAAACGCAGCAGGCGGGGCGGTAGTTGTGCAGCGCTGCACAATGGGCCGTGCAGCGCTGCACAATGGGCCGTGCAGCGCTGCACAATGGGCCGTGCAGCGCTGCACAATGGGCCGTGCAGCGCTGCACAATGGGCCGTGCAGCGCTGCACAATGGGCCGTGCAGCGCTGCACAATGGGCCGTGCAGCGCTGCACAATGGGCCGTGCAGCGCTGCACAATGCTGCAGGCTCTGCAAGGGCAAAACTTACCTGGTCCCCCACGGCAGCCACGATCTGGTCCGATCAGCCTGCTGCACTGCAGCAGAGTGCCGGGCTGATCGATGGCTGGCGAAGAAAGAAAAAAAAGCGGAAAGAGCGTTTCAGATTTTTTTTCACCTACCTCTGCCACCTCGCCTTTAATTATCGCCCCCGAAGCGCCCGGCCTCCCGATAAACGCCTCCTGCAGCTGTCGGTGTTTTCGCCCGGCGATGATCCAGGGGGCGAAAATGAATTTCGGCTGGATGTCGTCACGATCTCCGGGCGAAGGAGATCGTGGCGCATGGGGTAACCGCCGCCACAAACCGCCAGGTGAATTTCGCGGGTGGCAGTAACATCTCCGCGCCCGGGCGGAAAGTCCTTAACGCCCCGTTATCGCGCCCCCCCCCCCCCTGGAGGCACCAATGAGAGATGCTAAGGCACCAAATTTCTAGCCCCTTGAGTACTAAATTGTTTTCAGTTTTGATGCTTATTTTTTTAACCTCGCGTTTCTTCCCAACTGTGTCATAACTGCTAATGTTAAGTCTGGCAGTGACTGGTTAACACGTATTAAACAACCCTGGATCTAAAGCCTGTCTTAGTTTTGAAACCACCAGTGTTGTAGCCATGCCTAGGAGTTATTCAAACTGCTTTTCTATTGGGTTTAGTGGGGTGCTTATGGTGCTCGTATGTCTCATACAGCTGGATTTGCTGAGACCAGCCACTTTTTAAAATGCAAAATTAAAGGCCAAGAATGTCCCTGGTCTATCATGAGTTCGTTGATCTTAGCCAAAGTAGCAGTTGGCACACCAATTGGGGCAAACTGAGACAAGGTTTACATTACTGATCACTGTCCTGAAGACCCTGCTGCCAAATGTTGTGCGGACTTCAGTCAAGGATAGGATTAGGCTGGGCTGTGATGTCCCCACAGCTGAATAACTTACCGAGACTTCCTATCTCCGCTTACGTGTTTAAAAAAAAAAAAAAAAAAATACGGCCACATGCGCAAGGTCTTTGGGGATAACCAACACATGTAAAACCATAATCCAGTGAGGGGCGGGGGAAATGGTAGGAAAAAAGAGAAAAAATTGTCACCAAGCTTGTATGGTAACACAGTGTACATGAGTTTTTTTATTTGTTCAAGGGATGTAGGTGTCGCTGGCAAGGCCAGCATTTATTGCCCATCCCTAATTGCCCTTGAGAAGGTGGTGGTGAGCTGCAGTCCGTGTGGTGAAGGTACTCCCACAGTGCTGTTAGGGAGGGAGTTCCAGGATTTTGACCCAGCGACGATGAAAGAACGGCGATATATTTCCAAGTCAGGATGGTGTGTGAGAGACTTGGAGGTAGTGGTGTTCCCATGCGCCTGCTGCCCTTGTCCTTCTAGGTGGTAGAGGTTGTGGGCTTGGGAGGTGCTGTCGAAGAAATGAATGCCTGTGTGTTGTTCCATAGAGTGCTTGGATGTAGGTTGCGCTTATAACTACTGTACTGTAGCAAGTTATTGATAGCCCTAGAGAGCCCTGAAGCTTGAGCACAAGGAGTGAGTACCACTCCAGGCTGTGCATTAATGTTGGATAAGGAGAGGGAAAGATTTTTCTGAAGCCCTTTGATGGATAATGATTACCTATTGAGATTTCAGATACTGTATTCCTTATAATGTATGGAGTTTACCATTCACCTTTACTCAGTAGCATTGGAGAACCTGGCAGTTCTGTACAGGGAGGCAGTGGCACTTCAGGCTGCGCTGGTGGACCATTTTGTATCGGGAGGTTGCTGATACAAGCTCTCTGCTGGGAAGTTGTGTGTATATATACACATTTTCTCTGAATCTTTCTTCCTGTTGAAATAATAGGCTTATTTTTCCATGGGATCTTTTACATTCACCTGAACAGGCAGATTTAACGTCTCATCCAAAAGTTGAAATAAATACAGATTTTAAAAGAAGAACTACTAAAATTTCACAAAATAAATCTGTATTTATTGCTCTGTATTTTTAAATTAAATTTATTCTAAAAACTATTTCAAGGCTCATTAACGAACAGACGCTTGTTTATTGAAATCTACCCTGCTACCGATTCTCTTTAGATGGAAGATTTATACTTCGGCATATCTTTAACCTGGAGTAGGAATGAAATTCAGCTTATATTGTGCCGATCCACGCTGCCTGTGCTCTATCAAATGTGCCTTTATTGCTGCCTCTTTCTCTGCCAAAAAGTGATCTATTGGAGAAAGAGGTCTCCTGATTATTATTGTCGCCAGGGTACGATCGGTAAAATTGCCCTTAAACCAGTGCATTTCAATTTTTGTGATAATATGCTTCTTGTAATATCTTTAATTCATAATTGGTCCCACCCCTACCACTGTCAGTGACAGATCTGTAACCACTTGCGCTTCACCCGAGTATTGTACAGCTTAAAATGCTCTCTGGACACAAGTTTGGAAGAACAGAACCCATTTTTGTGCTTGCTGAATATTTTTCAGACTATTTACTAGGGAAACCTCAAGTGCAACACTATTTTGCAATCTAAGTGACAGCACTGTCATAAATATGTATAGAGGATATATGACTAGGAGTACTATATTTGCTGCTTCACAAATGGACTAACCTGATATGAACTAACTTAAGGTCTTGAATATGTTGTATCCACAGCTCCTTGTTGATGTATTTTATTTGTACCACAAGCAGCTGGTGCAAATCTCAATTTTAGATCAGAGCTGACTCCGATATTGAGATTGGGGACTGGTTCTGGTGGTGATGCTGCTTTTTTTCCACCAACTCGTGTCTTTTATGAAGTATGGAAAAAAAAATTGCATAATATGAATATTATGTACCAGAAGGCAATTTAAGGGGTGTCACAAATTGCAAAAGCTCTTGTGCGTGCCATTTGATGCCAGATATTGTTGCTGCTTTCATTTTCTATCAAGACTTTCATTTTAATTCTGTGCTTATAACTAGTGTGTGCGCATATATATGATTTAATTTGGTGACTGCTATAGATTTCGGTATGAGTGCGCCATTTGCTCCTGTGTTATGATGACATCTGTGAGTGTGTATTACAAGTATTGTGACATAAGCAAGCAAAAGTTTCTCAGACTGGCAGATGAGTCATTGGGTATGATGTGAAAAGATGTTTTCTTTCCCTCCTTTACCCTACCCAGCCTCCGCTGTTGTCGCTTTCTGTTCTGGTAATCGTACAAGAAAATAAAATAAAGAAAATGTGAAGATAAATCTTTTTTTTTCTTGATGCCCAATCATGACAGAATAAATGCAGTTGCCTAATATCTGGGTTCAGTTATCTGGCAGTGAAACATAAGAGTTTCAGTTTGAGGAAAGCACAGGAGGGCTTCACACACATTCTCTAGAGGATATGAATGTGACTTCCTTCAAGCCACTTCATGGGATTGGGGAACGGAAACTCGTAAATGTTCTGCTCTTGCAGTTCCTGGAGTCTTTCAGAATCTGCAACTGATGTTTAGAGGATAGTTCTTTGTCGTCATGTTTTGTAGGTTTCCTGGAAAATCGCTTTCAGTAAATTACAATTGTCAACCTTGTAATTTCAGTATGTTGAGGGAAAAGAGCCCCGCCCCAAAATCCCACTGAAATGGGTTAACCTGTTGTCTTCTTGCGTCTGGCACTTGATTTCATATCAACCCAGGCCAGTGGGTTCAAGCACTCTCCTCTTTGGCTGTAAGTGTGCTATGTGTAGTGAATTTGACCAGTCTCAATCCAATCAGTTCCTAGATAGCAGGGGCCTAGAGCACAAACTGCGCATAATTGGCATTCTTGCTCAAAAGATGATGCTTGATGTAGGAAATGGAATGTTTCAGAGCAGTTTTTCAGAAGGGGAAGGATCTTTGGGGCAGAGTAAAGGACACTGTGTGCACCTTGCAGTGTACCTTATCTCTCAGAACTTGATGCTGACATGAGCATAGTTTCCCTGTAGGAACAGGAGTAGGCCATTCAGCCCTTCGAGCCTGTTCTGCGATTTTAGATCATGGCTGATCTGTACCTCAACACCCATTTACTCGTCTTTGTTCCATATCCCTCGACACACTTACCCAACAAATATTTATCGAAATAACAACAGAAAACACTGGAAAAACTCAGCAGGCCAGGCAGCATCCATGGAGAGAGAAACAGAGTTAACGTTTCAGGTCGAAGACCTTTCGTCAGAACTGGAAAAAAGCAGGAAATGGAATAGATTTTAAGGCAGGTTTAGGGGCTGGGAAAAGGGGGAGGGGATGAAAGAACAAAAGGGAAGGTCAGTGATAAGATAGAAAGCAGGAGAGAGTAAGAGACATTGAGAGACATTAAGAGATATTCAAGGCAAGAGGAGGTGGTAATGTGACAGGTTAAGGAACAAAGGATGGCTCTAGATGAAGCATGAATTGCGCTGGCAGAATGAAAGACAGCTGCCATGTGGGAGGGAAGAAAAAAAGGGCCAAACAAAAAGTGTGGATAAAAAAATATATATATATATGTGATAGGGGCCGAGGTTATGATCTGACATTGTTGAACTCTATGTTGAGTCCAGAGGGCTGTAGAGTGCCTAATCGAAAGATGAGGTGCTGTTCCTCGAGCTTACGCTGAGCTTCCGTGGAACAATGCAAGAGGCCGAGGACGGTGAGGTCTGAGTGGGAGTGAAGCAGTGAATTAAAGTGACAGGCCACCGGGAGCTCGGGGTCCCCCTTACGGACAGAACGGAGGTGTTCCGCAAAGCGGTCACCCAATCTGCGTTTGATCTCCCCAATGTAGAGGAGACCACATCGTGAGCAGCGAATACAGTATACTAAATTGCAAGAAGTACAAGTAAATCGCTGTTTCACCTGGAAGGGGTGTTTGGGGCCCTGGACAGTGGGAAGGGGGGAGGTATAAGGGCATGTGTTGCATCTCTTGCGCTTGCACGGGAAGGTGCCGGGGGAAGGGGTGCTGGGGATGATAGAGGAGTGGACCAGGGTGTCGCGGAGGGAGCGGTCCCTACGGAATGCTGAAAGGGGAGGTGAGGGGAAGATGCGTTTGGTGGTGGGATCACGCTGGAGGTGGCGGAAATGGCGGAGGATGATTCGTTGAATGTGGAGGCTGGTGGGGTGAAAGGTGAGGACAAGGGGAGCCCTATCGTGGTTCCGGGAGGGAGGGGCAGGGGTGAGGGCGGAAGTGCGGGAGATAGAACGGACACGGTCGAGGGCCGTGTCAACCACAGTCGAGGGGAATCCTCGGTTGAGGAAAAAGGAAGACATGTCGGAAGCACTGGTATGGAAGGTGGCATCGTCAGAGCAGATGCGGCGGAGACGGAGAAACTGGGAGAAGGGAATAGAGTCCTTACAGGAGGCGGGGTGGGAGGAAGTGTAGTCCAGGTAGCTGTGGGAGTCAGTGGGCTTGCAGTGAATGTTTGTCAATAACCTATCCCCAGAGATGGAGACGGAGAAGTCGAGGAAGGGAAGAGTCGGAGATGGACCATGTGAAGGTGAGGGAAGGGTGGAAATTGGAAGCAAAGTGAATGAAATTTTCTAGTTCAGGGCGAGAGCAGGAGACGGCACCGATACAGTCATCAATGTACTGGAAAAAGAGGCGAGGGAGGGGACCCGAGTAGGACTGGAACAAAGAGTGTTCCACATATCCCACGAAAAGGCAGGCATAGCGAGGACCCATACGGGTACCCATAGCAACACCTTTGATTTGAAGGAAATGAGTGGAGTCATAGGAGAAGTTGTTCAATGTGAGAACAAGTTCAGCCAGGCGGAGGAGGGTGGCGGTGGATGGGGACTGGTTGGGCCTCTGTTCAAGGAAGAAGCGGAGTGCCCTCAGGCCATCCTGGTGGGGGATGGAGGTGTAGAGGGATTGTACGTCCATGGTGAAAAGGAGGCGGTTGGGGCCGGGAAACTGGAAACTGTTAAAGTGGCGGAGGGCATCGGAAGAGTCGCGGGTGTAGGTCGGAAGAGACTGGACAAGGGGAGAAAAAATAGAGTCGAGATAGGAAGAGATAAGTTCTGTGGGGCAAGAACAGGCTGAAACGATGGGTCTACCAAGCAGTCCTGTTTGTGGATCTTGGGAAGGAGGTAGAAGCAGGCTGTGCGGGGTTGGGGAACTATGAGGTTGGCGGCCATGGGGGGAAGATCTCCAGAGGAGATGAGGTCAAATGACAGTCTTGGAAACGGTGGCTTGATGTTCGGTAGTGGGGTCATGGTCCAGGTGGAGGTCGGAGGAGGTGTCGGAGAGTTGGCGTTCAGCTTCCGCTAGGTTGAGGTCGGTTCGCCAAACAACAACAGCACCACCCTTGTCAGCAGGTTTAATGACAATGTCGGGGTTGGATCTGAGAGAATGGAGTGCTGCAAGTTCAGAGGGAGATAGGTTGGAGTGAGTGAGGGGAGCAGAGAAATGGAGACGGCCGATGTCACGGCGGCAGTTTGCCATGAAAAGATCTAGAGAGGGTAAGAGGCCAGAGGGAGGGGTCCAGGTCGAACGAGAATTCTGAAAGCGGGAGAAAGGGTCAGCCATGCAGGGGGAAGACTCCTGGCCAAAGAAGTGGGCACGGAGGCGAAGGTGGCGGAAAAAGAGCTCCGCATCGTACCGAGCTCGAAATTCATTGAGGTGGGGACGTAAGGGGATGAAGCTCAGGCCTTTGCTGAGGACTGATCGTTCGGGGTCAGAGAGGGGAAGGTCAGAAGGGATAGTGAAAACGCGGCAGGGGGTGAGATTGGGAGAAGTGGGGTCAGAGGAAAGTGAAGGGGAAGAAGGTTCCAGAGGGGCGTTGGTGTTCAAGAGTTGATGAAGCTTGTGATCCTTGACAGCAGAAAGGAAGAAAAAAAGTTTTTTGTTGAAGCGTCGGATGAGTCGAAGGATGAAATGGAACTGTGGACCCGGACAGCTTTGAGATAGAGTGTGTCGGTGCTGATGAAGAGAGAGGTCGAGAGTGTTCATGTGGCGCCGCATGGCGTTGAGCGTGGATCTCAAGATGCGACGAGAGCAGTAGTTCGAGGAACGATGAATATCTTGGAGATATTTGTAATCCTGGGTGGATCCGAAACACGAAGGGTGGAAGTTTAGTTGGAATCCACGTGGAATAAGTCGGAACCGGAGACAGTTGCTGAGGAAAGAGATGTGGCTGTGAAACCGAGTCTTGGCAGATAGCTGATCAAACACGAGAAGGGAAACTGAAAGCAATGAAGATGAACAAGGTTGAAGAGACAAATGGAAATCCATTGTATAAATATTTATCGATCTCCGTCTTGAAATTTTCAATTGACCCAACATCCATAGCCTTTTGAAGGCAGAGTTCCGGATTTCCACTTTCCTTTGTGAGGAAAAAGCGCTTCCTGATTTCACTCGTAAATGGCCTAGTTCTAATCTTAAGATTATGCCCCCTTGTTCTGGATTCCCACACCAGAGGAAATTGTTTCTCATAATCTACCCTATTGAATTCCTTTATTTTAAACACTTCAATTAGATCTCCCCTCAATCTTCTAAACTGAAGGGAATACAAGCCAAGTTTATGCAACCTGTCCTCATAATTTTACCCTTTTAGCACCACTATTCTGGTGAATCTGCACTGTATCCACAACAATATCTTTCCTGAGGTGAGGTGCCCAAAACTGAATGCAATACTCCAGATGGGGTCTGGCCAAGGCACTGTACAACTGAAATATCACTTCCTCCCCTTTGTATTCCAGCCCACTTGTAATAGAGGTCAACATTCCATTAGCCTTTTTTTGGTATGTTTACCTGTCAGAAAGACGATATAAATGTAAGTAGTTGTTGAGCTTCCCTTTTTGATTACATTTTGTACCTGTGCACTAGCTATTATTGAATTGTGTCCTATTCTCTCTCCATTAAGGAAATAATCTGATTTGTCTTTCTTGGATCCAAAATGCATGGATGACCTCACAGTTCCCCACATTGAACTCCATCTGCCACAGGTTTGCACACTCACTTAATCTGTCTATGCCTCATTCCTACTCATCTGCATCAATTACTGTGCCTTCTAACTTGGCTGCATCTGCAAACTTGGATATACAACTCTCTCTACCTTCATCCAAGTCATTGATGTATATGGCGAAAAGCACAAATCGGAGTACGTTCCCTTTATCCTACTTTCTGCCTCCTACTTCCCAACTAATTACCAACTTGTGTCAAAAGGCTTCCTCCAATTCCATGCGCTTTTGTTTTTGCTAATAATCTCTTGTGCGAAACCTTATCCAATGCCTTCTGGAAGTCCATATAGACAATATCCATAGACACTCCCTTAACCACCATGTTAGTGACCTCCTCAAAAAATTCATCTAGACACGACATACCCTTCACAAATCCATGCTAATTCTCTTTGATCAGCTCAGAGTTGTCCAAGCACTCAGTCACTCACTTTCTGATGATAAATTCCAGTAACTTCCCCACAACTGATGTTACACTGACAGGTCTGTAGTTTCTTGGATTCTCACTCCCTCCTTCTAAAATAATGGAGTGGCATTCGCAATTTTCCAATCCAATGGCACAATTTCTGAATCCGGAGAGCCGTGGAAAAGTATGACTAATACATCTGCAATTTCTTCACCTATTACCTTTGATAACCTGGGGTGGAAACCATCAGGTCTTGGAGATTTGTCTATCTTGAGTCCCATTATTTTCTTCGTTACCATTTTCTTACTTGTATTAAATCCAATAATTTCCTCCTTGACTTATTTTTAGGTTACTGGTTGTATTCTGACCTCATTCTCTACTGTGAAGGCGGGTACAAAGTACTCATTTAACAAGTCTGTCATTTCCTTATTATCCATTGCAGTCTTACCTGCACGGTTTATAATGTGCTCACATTGCCCTTTACAACTCTTTTTATTAACTTTTACTGTTATCTTTGACATCTTCCTGCTAATTGGCCCCCAAAAAATGTGAGTAATCAGGTTTGACTTGCTTTTGCTCCACCCCCATTGAATTTACCATACAACTATCTGGCTCCTTTAGTGTATTGGACCTGACCTCTAGTTAATTTCAGATTTCCAGCATCCGCAGTATTTTGCTAACATATATACAGGGCCTGGTATGTTTGAAGTGGTGTTTTCTTGGTTTGAGAGAATCACTTTAATACTAATTGAGTCAGAGCTTGCCCATGCTGATCAGCATGAATGAGTTCAATGTCTGTTTGGCTCAGTTGGTAGCACAGTAATCTAAGATGATACCAGTGCAGTACTAGGGGATTGCTGTAATGTTGGAGGTGCTGTCCTTCAGCTGCAGTAGGTTTACTTGAAAATCTGTCTGTTCTGGTGGATGTGGCATCATTCAAAAGAAGGGCAGGAGGTTCTCCCAGTATTCTGGCTGGCATTCCTTCCTCAACCCGCATCACTCAAAACAAATGAACTGGTCATTCATCTCATTGATGTTTGTGGGATCTTGCTTTGTGCACAATGTCTACTGCATTTGCCTACATAAATCACTACTTTCAAAGTAATTCAGGGCATTTGTGAGATGTGATACAGGGCAAGTGTATCAAGGGATGTGGAACAAAGGCGGCTAAATGGAGTTGAGGTACAGGTCAGCCGTGATCTAAGTGAATGGTGGAACAGACTTGAGGGTCTGAATGACTTACTATTCCTATGTACATAAATGCAAGTTTTTATTAATTTTTAATGGCTGTGGTTCATGCAGTACAGGTAAGCTCGGTCTTCATTTGTATGAAATCGACCCTTTCTCCCACCTCCCAGCCCAAACCTATAAACTTATCAGATAAGATAGTGAGATAAGTAAAAGAAGATGAGAAATAAACCATCAGGGAAAGCGAATACTTGCTATCCAGGTGGCAATATCCACAATTGAACTTAATGAAATTCTGGTTGCAATTTAGTGTAACTGCTTTTCTCATGAAAGTGTTTGAACAATTTCTACTACGACAACAACAACAACTTGCATTTATATAGCACCTTAATGTAGAAAACTGCTCCACAGAGGCGTAATCATAAAAAATGGGCGCCAAGCCAAAGAAGGAGCTATTCGGAGATGTGACCAAAAGTTTGGTCAAACAGGTGGGTTTTAAAAGCAGATCTTGAAAGAGGAGAGGATGGCGGAGGGGCTCGGGAGGGAATGCCAGAGCAGGGGGTCCAGGCAACTGAAGGTATAGCGGCTGATGTCGGGGCAGAGGGAAGGAGGCATGCACAAGAGGCCAGATTTGGAGGAAGAGAGTTCTGGGAGGGTTGGTGAAGGTTAGAGATTTCTCCAATCTGGTTTTTGAAATGGAAGTGCTAATGGGTATTTCAGATTGGTCCTCTACAGTTTATTTTGCAAGAGTTAATTTCTTCCATGTAATGAGATTCTTTCTGCGTTCACATTTTAATATTAAATATTCATTTTAATTACCTATTCTATAAACCATACATGAGGAGCTGTGGGATATTCCCAATTTGTATCTCACTTATAACTGGCTCAGTTGTGATTTTGCTTATGAATTATCAGATCAGCCCATTGATGGAATAGAATTTATATTCCATCAAGTAAATAGTGTGACAACCATATAGGCCAAGTTTCATCCTTGGTCTCTGATGACCATCTCCGCTGACACAGCAGGAGAGCACAACATCAGGCTGCCAGGTGTCTGACTTGGTGGAGTGAAATTCCAGCCAGATTCTGCTGATAAAATTCCAGAGAATCATTTTGAAAAATGCACATGTACTGACGCTGGGTGAAAGCAAGGTTAGGTTTGTGAATCCATTCAGCGTTGAATAGACTGCAGCACTCACTGTCTAGGATCACAAAGTGTGGTTACTTGAGTGCGATACTGGAGGGCTGCTGTCACCAGTGGAACCCTACCCCAGAGTGAGTCTTGACCTTTTGCAGGTGGAGGTGGAAAGGAAAAGGAACATTCCATGGGTTTTCCTTGTCCTCTGTTTAGTTCAACTGTAAACTGGTCTGAAATGCTGTTGTGTATTCAGTCATAGCACTTCTGTATAATGCTGAAATCTGGTTAGTTTCAGCTTTAATTGAATAGCTTTTCCTCTGTCTGAATATACATATTCTCCTAATGGATTGAGAATGCATTTTACAGTATGATTAAATAGCGCCAGGAAATGTACAGTTGGTTGATTGAGGGTACCTTGCTTAATTGACGTATTCAACCGGCGTACTAATCCTTCATAATTCTTCAGATAGTTCATCCTATTGTACTTCTGTTTGGCTGCTGTGGCTCAGTATACATTCCGACAATAAATATCCCTTTCAGCCAAGAATCTCAGTTTAGCAAGTCTGGCTCCTGGCAATGACTAGATTTGCATATAATTAGAAGTATTTAATTAGTTTATTTTCCAGTGGCTCTTATTGGTAAGCAAAATCTGTGATCAAGTGTCAGCATTATTTTTAAAACAAGGTTGTACAAAAATGTGATTCTAATTGTCTAATATTAAAAACAGGGAATGTCTGACTGGTAATCCTTCAGAATTTGCCCTCTTCGAAGACCACAGACTATCCTCTGAGTGACTTACTGTAATGTATTGCCAAGGAGTCACAGGATTGACTTTGTCTGTGATTCTTGTCCTCTCCCTGGCCAACATAATGAATTACTGATGTTGACCACACCATCGCTGAGCAGAGACTAGGTGCTTATCTATGGTGAGGGAGGGAAAAATCAAAGGGAGACTCACTCCAGATCACATTACTGCATCTCCAAGTGGATTTTTAAAATTTGTTCTCTAATGTGTGCGCTACTGGCCACATGTTATTGCCCATCCCCAGTTGCCCCTGAGCAGGTGGTGATGGTGGGCCGCCTTGAACCGCTGCAGTCCTTGTAGTAGTGGTGCTTCTATGATGCATGTTGGGTAGGGAATTCCAGGAATTTGATTCAAAAATGATGAAGGAGCAGCAATATATGTCCAAATAAGGATGGTGTGTAACTTGGAAGGGATCTTCCAGGTAATGGTGTTTCTGTGAAATTGCTGCTCTTGTGCTTGGTGGTAGAGGTTATGGGGCTGGGAGGTGTTGTCGAAGTAAGATTGCTGCAGTGTAGATAGTACATTGTGCAGCCGCAGTGTAGATAGTACATTGTGCCGCCACAGTGTGCTGGCGATGGCGAGGTTTGATATTGAATTCAGTGACAGGTGTGCCGATTACAGACCAGCAGCAAGAGGTCTGGAAGTAGTTTGTATGCTTGCTGACTTGACTCGAGAATTATGCATGACATAGGAGATGAAGAGAAGTTTCTTGATATTGCTTTTACTTCAAATTCCCTACCTCCCTTCCTGCCATGTGTATATCTTCACTTGCTGGGTTTTTTCCCAATAATTGGGGTAAAATGTGGGGAGCAGAAGATGCAAGGGATGGGCAATAAATGCTGGCCTTGCCAGCGACACCCAGATCCCATGAATGAATAATTAAAAAAAAAAAATGGCACAAGTGCATTTGTCTTAACCAAATCGTTGATGGAACCTAGTGGATGTATTTAAAACCCTGTAGGTCCCTAAGTGTCATGCATCATTCTCTGACCGATACCACACCTATTTATGCCAACTACAAAGACAGAGGTTTCTTGAAATTAACTAATGACTCCTGGGAGTACAGAAAGACGGGGAATTTTTATGGGTCCCAACTTTAAACATAACCAGTTGCGTGGAGTCATTGGATTGATGCAGCGTGAGGTACTGCTGCGGTTGTCATATGTTTGTGGCATAAATGTGGAGGTGCTTGTATCTCTTGCGGTGCTGCTCCTGCTGTGGCCTTGATCGCTCGGTCAAGTTTGCTCAGCGTGGCATGCGATGGGATGTACGTGTTCCTTGGTCTTTGATGAATTGTATTCAGTCGAGAAGCCACAAATGTTTTCTCTGCAGCCTGCTGAAGAGGGGTGCAGTATTCCTACACTTGGTGATGTAGGCTTTGTTGAATATTGAAGCTGCTGATGATCAGTGGAGCTGAGTTTAGTTGCGGGTTTCTTCTCTTCCACCAACATAGCTAACCAACTCACTAGTTTGTGCCAGTGTAATCAAGTCAAGGAGCTGAATATTGGCTTATAGTGTAAGTAACATAGTGACCCTTATTGACTAAGATCGCTCAGTCTTCTGACAACAACCCATTATTTGTCCGTGCGCACTGTGATTCTGTACAGTGACTTAATCGCCGCTTGTGTTCCAATAGGGAGCCTTCTGGTCTGCACAGGTTATTGTGGCCACTTATAATATTGAAGATGTGGATCGGGGTTTAAGCATACTTCTTTGCAGAACCCCTGTGTCGATTCTGGAAAGGAAGATAACTACAGGAAACTCTTGGCCGGTTTATCAAAAATTCCGGATAACGGAGAGTTATATCTACCAAGGTACGAGAGGCCCGTACATGGCCACAGATCCAGGAGTCCCTGGTGCACGGCCACAGGTGCAGGAACCCCGGTCACATTAAAGAATTTTATTTTGAGTAGCTAGCTTTTTTTGATTTAAAAAGTACTATGTACAAACCTTAACCTTTGGTCTCAAACAGTATGTGTGGTGCCCTCGATCACAGCCATCACACAACAGCATGTTTTCTGCATCTCCCTTCTTGTGACAGATCTTACAGCGATCTTACAGTGAGCATTCAGCAAAGACTTGGCCCATATAATGCTACGCTCCAGTGTAGAGAGATGAAGGAAAACCCCGGTTACCTACTCAAGAATTTTGCCGGTTAAGAGAGATTTCCGGATATTTGGGTGCCGGTTAATAAAGAGTTTCCTGTAATTGTGACCCAATGTTTATATCTTAAAGAAAGTTACCTATCTTGTCCAGCTCCGATTATACAGTCAAAATCCACCTTGCAACAAGATTCTATACCCTGTTTAATCCCCTAGAAATATCAAGGCTGTTGAGTATATTCAAGATGCGGAGATGTCGGTGTTGGACTGGGGTGGACAAAAATGAGAAGTCGCACAACACCAGGTTATAGTCCAACAGTTTTATTTGAAATTACGAGCTTTCGGAGCGCTGCTCCTTCGACGAAGGAGCAGCGCTCCGAAAGCTCGTAATTTCAAATAAAACTGTTGGACTATAACCTGGTGTTGTGGGAGTATATTCAAGACAGAGATCGATAGATTTTTGAATATTGAGGGAATCAGGGGATATGGGGATAGTGTCGGAAAGTGGAGATGAGGTAGAAGATCAGCCATGATCTTATTGAATGGTGGAGCAGGCTCGAAGGGCCAAATGGCCTATTCCTGCTCCTATTTCTTATGTTCTTATGTTCTGACTTTGTGTGAGCATCAGTGAGAGTTGTTCCACTTCTGGGCCATAAGATTGAGTGTGTGCAAGTTGCCTGATTGCTCGGAGGCCAAATTAACAGCCATTTAATAGTGCGTTCCAGCGAAGTGTTCAGCAGTTTTTCATTCCTTGTGGTTTTCCTGAGCTTGAGCACAATTTTTAATTGTGTTGTTGTGCAATTGTCTCATTTAATTGCTTTTTAATAAATTTCTCTTGGGGGGGGGTTCTGTACCTGCCATGTACGGTAAGTACCTGCAAAGTACCACTCTGCACTAATGCATCGTCCCCAGGTTTGTCTTTAGTACTTTGCAGAGACCGTGTTTGCTTATTTCTTCATTCTGTAAAATTGATTTTTTTTAAATTGAGAGCCGTGAGACGGTGTTCTTGTGAGCAGACTCTGCATTTGGAGTAAGTTTTTTTTTCTCTCTTGGGATTTAGAAGAGGAACAGAACACTGAATATCTGTTGGTGCTCAGTACCCTGCATAAGCATTCATCAAAGCAATCGGGAATGTAAAAATGATGCCTAGCTTCCTGTTGTACGACTGAGACACCCTTGGGTGGAAACCAATCAATATTTTAAAACTTTTTAAAGCTCAACTGAGCTCTCCTGTCAATATTAAAATCAAACAAAAGAAAGGTGATATTTGCCACTGCCGAGAGACTTTGTTTTAATACTGTTCTATTTTGTTTGTTTAGTTCCTTATTGTGTTTTTTATTGGCGGGGGGAAGGCACTCAAAAAAAGTGTGATATATCCGAGATGGAGTTTTAAACATATTTCTACTGACTGTGCCAGGAGTCAGCATCTAAACTCTCTCAACATCAGATATAACATAGGTTAGAAATCCTTCAGTATTGCCCCAACAATGTGCCTTTAGCTAATTTCAGAGGAGTACACTTTACTGCTGCACCGAGAAGTTTCATTTATATAGCACCTTAAATAGAAAAGTCCCAATGCACTTCACAAATAGAGTTCAGTAAGGGAACTGAATGCCAAGCCAGAAAGCGATTAAGAGGGGTAGCCAAAAGTTGGTTTGAAAAGATGGATTTTGAGGAGATTTTCAAGTTTTGGAGAGATTTAGGGAGAGAAGGCCAAGGCAACTGAAGATGAAGTTTGTGGAAGATGAGAAGAGCAAGGGAAGCATTGGTGTATTGAGTCTGGAGGTGGCTATGGCATGGATAATGGTTTGAGCAGTGGAGAGGCAGAGGAAGGGATGGAGGTGCTCAGTGTTGCAGAGGTGGAAATTAGTCTGGGTGATGGAATGTGGGAGTTAAAGCTCAACTTGGATGAGCAGAACGCCAAGGTTGAGGAACTGTCCAGTTTGGCCTGAAGTGAGTCGTTTTGAAGGGGAGTCAAAAGACGGGGTTGGGGGGTGGGGGGTGTCAACATCAACAATTGTACTTTGACCCCATGCTAATTTCAGTGGAAACACTTCCTTGCTAATTTTTAAATTCATGTGAAAGACACAAGGACACCATTTGATTTTTGAAGGTTGATGTTTACCTCGTAATACTTATCAGGACCTTTGTTGCATTGCCAACCAAAATGGGGGCTGAAGTGTTATTTTTCCCTTTTCCTCTTCACTTTCTCTTCTGAAGGCATTGATGTGGTTGCCCTCCAAGGGTTCACCCAGGTGATCATTTCTCTGAGCTGCAGCAGTAACTGCTGGCAAGTTATTCAACCACAAAGGGCATCACAGCTGTGCCCCCTCCTGTCTCTACCCTGGCTGCGTGCACACATACACTATCCAACAGGGATCACTGGCTCTGAAGTGCGAACTCTGACCTTTTGTGTTTGTCTTTCCTAAACTAGGGACTCACAGCCAACTGTGGCACCCTTCGCACTGCCCTGCTAATTTGGCATCATCTAGCTTGGCATAGGCAGGTTTGAGCCTGGAATCCTCCTGTTGGATATAGCTCAACTACTAGCTGTCTTAAGCAGCTTGGGCTATCAAAGAATACAATGGATTTTTCTTGGATGAAGTTTTATTAATGTCATCCCTGACTCCACAATCTGAAGCACCATTAGTTGCAACTATTTTTATAGATATAAAAGTAAAACTTTAAATGTAATTCACTTAATCTTTTGGAGTCAAGTGCTCCTTGGGAAAAAACGAAGTCAACAGTGTCCCATATTTGTCCTTTTTATTTTTGCGCACTCTTAAATTTATTGAAAAAGTGCCGTTTGACCTATTTTTTAACATCATGAAGCATTGCATTGTTAAAAGCAAGTGTCTCTCTTTTCCCAATAGTGAGAAAGAACAGAGGCAGTGGAAAGCTTAGAGAAGAGCAACACAGATGACGCTAGATGCTCAATTTGTTGAGCTGGAACGGGAGGCTGAAACAAGACCCATTCTCTAGGGAAGAAAGTGAGAAGTCGCACAACACCAGGTTCTAGTCCAACAGCTTTATTTGAAATCACAAGCTTTCGGAGCGCTGCTCCTTCGTCAGGTGAAGTCAACCTGACGAAGGAGCAGCGCTCCGAAAGCTTGTGATTTCAAATAAAGCTGTTGGACTAGAACCTGGTGTTGTGCGACTTCTCACTTTTGTCCACTCCAGTCCAACACCGGCATCTCCGCATTTAGGGAAGAAAGATTAAGGGGAGTAGATGAAAGTTTCTGAGATGTGGTAGTAGATGGGTACTGTGTACAAACAGACAGACATAATTACAAGTTAAACCTAAGTCATTTCTTCCACAAGTTGTTGACTTGTGTGCTGGCTCAGTTGAAGCATTCAAGACGGTGGATTCCTTTCCTTCCCCTCCCCCCCACCACCCCCCTTCTGAAGCCATTGACGCCTGCTGGCATAAGATTCTCTGATTCTCAGCAGCCCTCTGCTACATTATCCATTTGGCCATTCTTCATAAAGCTCGACAGCAAGCATTGGCAGGCTATTCTGTGACAGGAGAATATCACAGCCGGGCCAGATCAAGTCCTCAGCTGCCATGCAAGTAATCAAGTTTCTAACAGGAGGTGCCTATCTTGGAACACTGAGGCCAAATGTATTCTTTGATTGCTGTCTGGCTGAAATTGGCTAATGCTATACACACTAGTGATCAAACTTGGATATTCTTGATCTGTGTAGTTCATTGTCAGTTTGTGTTTTACCTACTAGGCCATCAGGGACCCTTGGTTTGCTCTTTGTGGTGCTCGTGCAAAAGTGTCTTTGCACTGTGTGGCGAAGCAGTTGTGGCGATCTGTCTTCCGAGCTCCACTAATGAAGCTCTGAAAGAAGTTGTTCATGGATGTAAAAGAATGTCCCTGAGTAACTCTTCCCTCCATTTTTTCCCCCTTCCCCTCTAGGCAGGTACCAAATATCTCGCCATTGAAGCATGTTTAAGATTGAAAATGCAATATGTGAGGCACTGCAGGGGGCAAACCCATGTCACATCACGAAATCGTCATTTATTGGTCTCCAGTATACTGAACTCAATTTACCAGTGCATTTTGAATTTTTTTTAATCCAAAGGAAGAGTGCACAGTGTAAAATTAACAACTTTAAATTGTCAAAAACCTTCGCTAGTTGAAATTTTTTTTCTACTTTAAAGGCGCTGTATAAATGCTTAGTCAAGCCATTGCCGTAAGAGATGATGGCCAAATTATTTAACTTGGGGTACTTTGCTCGGATTCATTGTAAGTGCAAACTATAAGGTTTTTGAAAGACATTTATTTTGAGCCAGAGCACTGTGTTTATCATGGAGGTGTCATTGAGTTCACTGACATCGCCCATAGTTAACCGGTTGCAATAGGAACCAAAGTACTTTTGCTGTGCAACACCACTTTTATTTTTGTGCCTTGGAATCCCACAGGATGTTCAGCTTGTTGGCACATGCATAGTATTTGGCCCCCAAGTACTGTTCCACTGGGGGTCGTGTACTTGTATTCTATAATAAATAGACTTGCATATGAGGCTGTTCGCAATCCCTGTGGTAAACTATATTCAAGTGGTGCTTTGAGAGGTTTATCCAGTGTAAACTCATCCTTTATTGCATTTATACAGCTTTTACACATTTTACTCTGAGCTACATTTTAATTTTGTGCTTATTCTGGAAATGGTGCTGATGTGGAGCTTGTTTCCTTAATAACAGATAAGTACTGTTTGTTCCCTATCTATCTCTTCAGTAAATTTATTTACCGAAAGAAGGCTCTACTCAATTGTTCCTGAGTTGGGAAAATAAAAAAGACTTCACTCGTATGGTGCCTTTCACATTCTCAGGATGTCCCAAAGCACTTAATTATTTTTGAAGTGTAGGCCAACGCAGTAGCCAATAATGTGCACAGCAAAGTGCCACAAACAGCAATGAGATGAATGATCAGCTAAATAGTCTTTGTGGTGTTGGTTGAGGAATGAATGTTGGTCAGGACACTAGTAGAACAGTGGTGTGGAATCTTTTGCATCCACCTGAACAAGCAGATGGGCCTCTATTTAACATCTCATCCAAAAGAGGACACCTCCAACAATGCAGCACTCCCTCAGTACTGTACTGTACTGAAGAGTCAGCCTAGACTGTACTCAAGTCCTGGAGTGGGGCTTGAACTCTCAACCCTCTGACTCAGAGGCAATAATGATACCACTAAGCCAAAGCTGACTGAAGTCACTTCCACTGGTTGGCCTGACCAGATATTGGGAAGCATGCCAGGTTTTGTGTTCTTTCTATGTGCATGTGTTCTCTTAGCATTTGGGAGTGCTATTGTCAACGCTCACTTTTTGTGGCAGTTTTCTACCCTGTCCTCCTTTGCCAAATTCAAGCAGTGACTTTGTGATTTCAGTGGTTCGTCTTTGCTTTTCAGAAGAGAGTAAAACTCTTGCAATGCTTTGTGATGACAAAGGTACATGCTAATAGATTTTGGTGGATTGAATAATGCATTGTAATGGATGCAGGCGATACTGCGAGCTTCAGAAAGTTAACTTGGCAGCAAGCTCATGTTTCATGGTAGGCCTATCGATGAACTGGCTCAAGAGACCTAGGAATTAAATTAGTGTCATCTATTTGATTTTGGGTGCTCACATTTTGGGTACGTTGATAGAAAAAGTCTGCAGGGCCATAAGTGAAAGCATTCTGTGATGATGCAGGACTGGTCGGAGAGATCTATTTAAATGTTATATCATGTTCTAAATAGTTCTACTGGATATATTCCCTACAAACCTCTTGCTGTGCGGATCTCTGTTAATATATCTGAGCTTGGAGATTTGTTGGAATTTTTTTTCTTGGAGTGAAGTTTGGAGGATTTGACATTTTATTTGTTTGTCTTCTGTTGCACAGAGACATGGCTGACGAGACTCTGCCTCGATGGTTCAAGATTAGGTTTTTCCAACAAAAGCCATGTTTTTATCTGGGATGTACATATCTCCCCTATATTTCTGAACTGTTAACTGCTGGTGTGGTGGTACAGCTCATTGAAGGAACAGCCTGTGGCATGAGGGAAATGGACTGGGGTTGGGTAAACACGGGTTTAATGTCTCCAACAGAGCTGAATTGTCAATCTTCTACTCCGTTTACTTTTCCACATTTATTGCCTCTTTCTTGCTGGGGGAGGTGGGAGAGGTTTTCCAGGAGTATTTGGTTTGAAGCAACAATTAATTTTTTTTTTTAAGTTTCATTTTAAGACCAATCTAACACAGAGGACCAGTAGACTTAGTAGTAGAGCACTGATGATGTGCGTGTAATTAATCTGAACACAGTTTGCCAAGACGTGTTTGCTGTGATGCACTCACAGTTTACACGTGCAATCTTTTTCTAATCTCTGGTAGACACTTGTATGTACGTACTGGGTGTAGTCGTTGTTGTGCGTTCGTAACATGTTACGGTGCTGCTCCTCTGGTTTGGGGAGTAACTTGATGATGTACTGGAGTGACATGTTATGGAAACATTTATTTTAGCCTTGGGAGCAATGTGTGATATTTGAACCTGGTACAGCAGAATTTAAAAAATAAATTTTCCCTCTAACCAGTGCGTTCTAATGGTACTACCCAAATAGTTCTTCTGCAATGAAATTGGTCTTTGAAAACTGCAGTGTTTGGGAACCCACGTGGCTATGAAGAGCCATCAAACTTCAGTACTAAGAGTTGTATCTAACAACTGAGATATAAATCTCTTCTCTGAGCAAGTGAATGTTATCGTCAAAGCTGGGTCTCACTTCAGTTTGTGTTGCAAAGTGTGGTTGGGTACAGGTGTGGGGCAATAGATTGTTACCTAGTACTGTTTTTAATGTTCTGGTTATGCACACAAGCCTGAACCTTAAATACAGTGAGAAGTCGCACAACACCAGGTTATAGTCTAACAGGTTTATTTGAAATCACAACACAATACAGTAGTATTGATTGCACTCTGAGGAGGGGGTGATGGATTTCAACAATGCAGACCTTGCTTATTTGATGCAAGGACAGGTAATTCAGCAGTACTGTACACCTAATTGTCCTTTAAGTATCAGTTATCCCTGACAGGTGGACAGATATTAGAGTACGTGACTAATCTCAAATATTTAACTCATCAGATGGTAATCTCCCTGTTGCACTTTACTTTGGGCTGTATTTCAATGTTGAGAAGTTAATTGATATCTTAATCTAAAACTTGTGTGAACAAGATTAAGAGTTGCAGCAATTGCTTTTACCCATTATGAGGAGGCTTGAAGAACCTTATTAGTTTCTGTGAAGTGCATTGTCAGGTCATTGTCGATCCACTCTCCTCCCCTGAAGCCCTCCTATTTAACCTTCAGCTGGCAGAATGAGATAGATCAGCTTTCATAAAACTGTTAAGTGTTTTGTTTCAGGATGATAGTTCAATATGTTTTTAAATTAAACAAGTGGCAACTCCCCAATAGGTAAATGGGTGGTGTCTGGTGTGGTACTGAGCCATACTGACCCAAGAAGGCTTAGGTTTGATTCCTAGGGTCTGTGCTGCCAGTTGATCTCAGCCAGAGGGTGTGGGGAGCAGTTGCTACAATTGGTCTTCATATCTTTGGGCTATAAGAATGAATGAACCATGCATTTATAAAGTGCTGTTCATGATTACTGTTTAGGGACCATTGCTGGACAGTATGAATGTGTGGATGAGGGCATGGTTAGGCTTGGCTGTGTGATGCTCCCCTCAGTTTTGAGTAGCTTGAAGTCTTTCCAATACATGAAGAGTGATGCTGCTGAGCAGATGGCAACTCTGGAACCATACTCTTCAAGGGGTAGTGCAAGGAAAAAAGTGGAGGAGGAGAGGGGGGAATAATCCAATAGCTTGTATTTTTTTCCACCTTTGCAAACTCTCAGACACCTATTATCTTTTTAAAAACATGTTTAAGTATTTGATCATTATTGGCAAAGTAATTTTAATTTGCCACGGTATAACCCGTAACCCAATACACATCAGGGAGTCCAGTAGAAAATGTGGAACGGTAAAATATTTTAGTGGATAATCTGACCACACACTGGGGACTGGTGATAAAGGCAAAATAAAGTGCTCACGAGTTGTAGGGAGTATGCAGCCTCTGCCCTGCTTTTGTTGCCATGATGATGTGGCTGGTCCATTTCAGCTTATGGTCAGGGGTGACCCTCAGGATATAGATGGTTGGGGACTCTGGTGGTGGTGGTGGTGGTGGTGGTGGTGGTGGTGTTGAAGGTCAAGGGGACATGGCTGGGCCTTCTCTTGTTCGAGCTAGATATTAACTGGCACTTGTGCAGAGCATAAGAACAGAAGAAATAGGAGCAGGAGCAGGCCATTTGGCCCTTCGAGCCTGCTCCGCCATTCAATAAGATCATGGCTGATCTTCTACCTCATCTCCACGTTCCTGCACTATCTCCATATCCCTTGATTCCTTTAATATTCAAAAATCTGTTACCTGTACTTGTAAACCTAAGTCTGGATGTTATCCAGATCTTGCTTGTAGGCTGGCATAGGAACAGGAGTAGGCCATTCAGCCCCTCGAGCCTGTTTCGTCATTCAATGAGATCATGGCTGATCTGCGACCAAATTCCAGATACCCGCCTTTGGCCCATATCCCTTAATACCTTTGGTTAACAGAAAGCTATCAATCTCAGATTTAAAATTAACAATTGATCTAGCACCAATTGCCATTTGCGGAAGAGAGTTCCAAACTTCTACCACCCTTTGTGTGTAGAAGTGTTTACTAATTTCACTCCTGAAAGGTCTGGCTCTAATTTTTAGACTATGCCCCCAGTCCTCGAATCCCCAACCAGCGGAAATAATTTCTCTCTATCTACCCAATCTGTTCCCCTTAATATCTTGTAAACTTCGATCAGATCACCCCTTAACCTTCTAAATTCTAGGGAATACAACCCTAATTTGTGTAATCTCTCCTCGTAACTTAACCCTGGAAGTCCGAGTATCATTCTGGTAAGCCTACGCTGCACTCCTTCCAAGGCCAATATATCCTTCCTAAGGTGTGGTGCCCAGAATCGCGCTCAGTGCTCCAGGTGTGGTCTAACCAGGGTTTTGTATAGCTGCAACATAACTTCTGCCCCCTGGCATGGACTGCTTCATTATCAGAGGAGTTGTGACTAGTGCTGAACGCTGTGGCATCGTCTGTGAACTGCCCCACTCTTGCTCTTATGGAGGGAAGGTCATTGATGAAATGGCAGAGGATGGTTAGGCCAAGGACGCTGCCTTGAGGATATCCTGCAGTGATGTCCTCGTGCTGCAATGTCTGGCCTCTGACAACTGTAACCATCTTCCTTTCCTTTGTGGAAGGTAAAAGAATTCTTGTACTTTTATTTGTAAGTGACAGAAGCATAAATGTGATGTATTTTCTTTAAATATTTTAGAATTGTTTGCATAGTTTCATCACTGCGACGTTTGATATTGATGGCACAAAAGATGCTTAAGCTGTTGGGTTGTACGCTTCACCCACAAGAGCAAAGATCACCAGTGTAATATGGTAAATTCCTGTTTGAGAAACTACTCCCTTGTGACTCCCAAATTGCAGCATTGCCTATTGAACAATTTCTGTTGCTTCAGCATTTCCTGCCCAATTATGGGAAGTTATAAGCAACATGCTACTCTTTTTGGACAATCTTAATTTTATTGATAATTATGTGAAGGATCATGTGTAGAACATCAAGGGGAAATTAATAAACATTGCAATAAATCAGGAAGTCACGATTAAAGGGCACCAAGCTTTTTTTTTATAAACTCTGCATTATAGGATGAAGGGGAAAACTGGAGGTGGTGAAGAGATCAGTTTATAGTTTCTAGGAAAGAATGAGACTGTACATAAGAACATAAGACACAGGAGCAGGAGTAGGCCATACGGCCCCTCGAACCTCCTCCGTCATTCAATAAGATCATGGCTGATCTTTTAACTCGACTCCACTTTCCCGCCCTATCCCTTGATTCCCTTAGTGTCCAAAAAGTAGTAACGCCATGGAAATGTAGAGAGAGGGGGTAGCTTGTATGATATCCTTGGGGTTTAAGAGCATTAGAACGGTTTAGAGAAGCACTACCCATTCCAATATATATTGATAAAACAGATGAGAAAATCTGCAACTGAGAGGGGTTGCTTATTAGGCAACCAACCTTTTCCTATATCCCATCCAGCAATGTGTGAGGTGCTGGAAGATAGAAGAGTGTCCCCAAAGATGGGAGCAGTATTCATGTCTTGGATAGACTTGTATTTCAGAGACTTTTTATTGAAGGGGAAAAGAAGTGTTTGACACTACAGATGAAATCAAGCAATGTGGAGACCTCGATAGTGGGAGAAATTTGTGAATTCCACTTTAGGTCCTAAGAGTTAATGAGCTCATGAAGGTTGATAGAAGGAGTAGATATCTTTAAGAAGTAGTAGCTGTTGGTTAGACTTGAGAGATGCAAAGACATAGTCACTGAAGACTTGAACAAGATTTTGATTGTCTTATTGGAAGTCAAGATATGGTGATTCAGTCATGCTATAAGATGGTAGGAAGTTGTGTGGAGTGGTGGTATGCACTCTGAAGGAAGCTGATGAATGCAGAATGGAATCAACAAGAGTAGATTGTGTCGGATACAAGCAGAAGGTCATTTTATTTGCATAAGGAAGTGTTGGAGGGGACCAAGCCTTGGTTACTAAGTTAATCAAAGAACAGTCAGGTTGAGAGATGATGAATCAATTTTGAGGTAAATAGATAGCACTGTACATACCGTGGGGGTGGTGCAGAGGGGAGCACCATATGATTGTAACTTGTTTGGAAGTACATAGACCCTGTCAAAGGTTGTATGTCTAGGTCAACTGAAGTGTTGAAGAGCAGATTTCCAAGATATGCTTAACGGATCACCAGTGGAATAGCTGTACCAAAAGCCACACTAGTGATGATGTGTTCAGTGTACAAGAGATTGGTGAGCAGAAACTAATTTAATATTGCAATGAGGATTTAAGGGAATCAAAGTCTGTGTAGGGGATAATTGTCTGACATTGAATGTTTAGAAGCCAGGTGATGGGATTTGGTATATACAGTTTACCCTTTATCGCGAAATTATTTTTCACAGTAAGTGTGAGTGGATCGTGCCAGGCTGATAAGTCTGCCTCACTCAAGGTATCACGTTCAAAATGGCTGAGTGACCTGTAGGCATTTTAAAGCACTTCCTGGTTTCTTTGTTGTGTAGCGCATCAGAAAACTTTTTTTCTTCGAGAAAGACTTGCATTTATACAGCCTCATTGCATCACACATGTCTCAAAGTGCTTCATGTATACTGTATTGCCTTGGTGTCCTGAACATTATGCAAGTAAACATAGCAGCCATTTTGTGCGCAACAAGATGCCACAAACAGCAATGAGACGGTAAACCAGTTAATCTGTTTTTGATGGTGATGTTTGAGTCAGGTATGTTGGTCACTGGGAGAGCTCTGTTTTTCAAATATTATCACGGGATCTTTAGCATCCACCTGAACAGGCAGTCATGGCTGTGGTTTAATGTTTCATTTCAAGAACAGCACTTCAGGCAATGCAACACTCCCATAGGACTCTACAACCTAGTTTATGTGCCCAAGTACTGGAGTGGCTTGAACATGCAGTCTTCTGACTTGAGAATGAGGATACTACTAAACAAAGCTAAAACTCCGGGAAATGAGTCAGATAACCTGGTAGAACGATGGTAGTTGGAAAGAAGGATATAATGGCCCAGAAATTAGGCTCCCTGGCTTCCCGCGGGTGCAAGGATCCCGCGCGCACCTACCTACCGCGCCTGCCGTTGACCTCCGGGCCCACGGGGACTTCAGCTCCTGGGCCTCCCCCAACTGCCGGCGCGCAGTGCTTGCGTGTCCCAGGGGCGCAGTTAGTGCGATGCGTCCCCTGGGATCACGTGGGCCATGGAGAGCCAATGGCAGCAGACCATCTTTCATTCATAGATTTGACAGGAAGACCTGTCAAATCTATGAATTGAAATCGGCCCCCAAAACAACACCTAAACTTCAAATACATTTTTTTTTAAATCACATTTTTAAAATAACTAAGTTAAATAAATTAACTACTTTAAACAAAAATTTAAATTTTTGAAAAAATTAAAATACTTTTTAACAGTGCTAAAAATAAACTTACCTTTAAAGTATCTAAAAAAGATAAACCTGTTGAAAATTTTTTAAATTGTAATTAATTAACCACTTACCTTGTTGAAAACGGGTCTTGCGCCTCCTTTTTAAAAGTGCAGCTTCTTCAATACTTACCCTCCCGGAGAAACCTGAAAAAAACCCTAAGTTTGCTGCGTGCGCGCAGCCTCTACTGCGCACGCGGTTCACCTCTGAACCGCTCCCTTCACGAGACCGGAAGTTCCGGTTTCCCGCGCATGCGCAGTGCATGTAGGAAACCGGCACTTCAGGAGGCCTTACGGGTGAGTACGCACTCACCTGGCAAGTGCCGAATTTTTGGCCCAATAACTTTCATGCGATCTTGAGTGCCATGGGATGAGGTGAATGTGAGTTTGATGCCTGTTCTGCTCAACTTCCAATCTGAGCTGAACCAGAGGGGAGGCACATAGTGGGGGCAGTATTTCCCTGGAGAGAGAGGAGAATTGTGCCCAGGGGTGTTGCCTTGTGCTTCTTGGTGACTGGCAGCAGTGTGGCATGGTAGCTGTGGTCAGAGTAAGAATAAACCTGTGCTCTTGGGTGCAGGAGCATCAAAGTGTGGCCAAAATGTTCGCAACCTCGGAATCCTATTTGACCCTGAGCTGAGCTTCAGATCCTATAACTTCTTCACAAAAGCTGCCTACTTCCACCTACATAACACTGCCCATATCTGCCCTACCTCAACCCATTTGCTACTGAAACCCTCATAATGCCTTTTGCCACCTCTAGATGACTATTCCAGTGCTCTCCTGGCTGGTCTCCCATCCTGCACCTTCTGTAAACTTCAGCTCATCTAAAACTCTGCTGATTGTATCCTATCCTGCACTATCTCACTTGCCTGCATATCCCTATCCTCGCTGAGCTAGTGTCTCCTGCCCCTCCCCTGCCCCGCCCCCCTCCAAACTCCTCAAATTTAAAGAAAAGAACTTTGCATTTACATCAATTCTCATCCTTGCATTTGAGACCCTTTGTGGCCTAATTCCTTTATCTCTCTCTCTCTCTCTCTCTCTAACCTCTCTCAGCCCTACAACCCACACCCACCCTGTCCTTTTTGTTCTGGGCCAAGAGTAGCACCGAGCATAGCTCCAATGCCACCAGAACAAACAATCACTAACAAGTGCCCCCTAGTTTCAATGGGAACACCGCTAATATAACTGCCCCTTCCAAACTAAAAATGCATGCATAGAATTAAAATGTGATATGGTTTCCATTGTTGATAAACGTGCAGAAGGCTTCAAGTGAACTGGTGGACACCACGTAATCTTGTTCCAAGGTTACCCGAGCGTGTTTGAGGACTTGGAAGAGGGGCAAGCTGTCTTCATCTTTTCCTGTCGATCCTGCGCATCCTCACCAATCTTCTGACTCTGGCCTCTTGTGCATTCACCAACCCCCCCTTAACCCCACCATTGACTGCCATGCCTTCAGCCGCCTGGGACCCATGTTCTGGAATTCCCTCTCCAAACCCCTCCACCTCTCCAGTTCCCTCTCCTTCTTTAAGACCCTCCTTAAATATCTCTTTTGGTCACCACTCCTAATATCTCCTTTGGTTCGGCAACCATTTTTTGATTGCGCCTTTGTGAAACATTTTGTGATGTTTTACATTAAATGCACTATATAAATGATGGTTGTTTAACATGCATGAAGTGCAAGTATTATGCTGCTCTGTATGCATAGATGCTCAGTTTCCAATCCAATGTTGCACCACATCACATTTCTACAATAACTGACCTTAGTCTTATTTGACTGCAAGAGGTGCAACTGGTTGACGATGTGTGAATTGAATGAAGCAGACTTGATCTACCACATTTATCTAGGTGATGGATGCAAATACATTATTTGCTGTCTGAGAATATCTACTTTAACTTGTCTTGCGGGGGCATGAATGTTGGAAATATTTTGAGCCCTGAAATGATCAAAGTCTCTTATCAATTTGGATTCCAGAAATTAATTTTCTGCTCCAGTGAAATTTCTAACCAGCGGACCTGCCATAACTCTGAAGGGAGCCTGGGTGGTGCCTGAAGATCCTGTAGACACTCGCTAATACTGGGTTTGACTTCTGTTTGCACAGTGTAATTAGAGCTTTCTGTCTGTGTAAACATCTGAATGTTTTTTCAATGAGGTTTTAATGGAATAAATGACTGTGACTTGTATAAATTTCCAGGTGCAAATGATGTTGTCATCATAAATAGATTTAGAATGGAGATTGAGTACACTGTGCACACAGCTGACTGAACTTTACCGTGTATTATATTGACTGCAAGTAAAGTAAAATCGTGTTCCAAAATAACATTTTGAAGCAAGCACCGACTATTTTAATTTCCCCTCTTGTTTTTGCCCCCCTCCTCACTTCAGTTTTGTTCCCTTTTCCTGCTGCTGGTGCTGGGTTCTTCACATGACTTTTGGAAGGCTATTCAACCATGAAGTGGCATCATTGTTGAGGCTTGTCCTATTCTCACTTGGTGCCACACAGGCACAATTCCCATCAGGGTTCATGGGACAGCGATCAGGAGTGAGCATGTTGGCTAACTTTGTCCCTCCCTAGACTTGGGGTGGTGGTGAACCTGCTTGAAACACTCTCCTGCAAGCACAGACTTGTGGGTTGAGCCTCAAATCTTTTGAGGCTGTGTGAATAGTGCCACTACAGGTGGTGCATTTAGCCACTGACTGATCTGAAGATCTTAATCTATGAAATTTTGGTATGGGGCGATGAAGATCCTCATAAAAAGAAAAAAGCACTTGCATTTATGGAGCGCCTTTCACGACCACAGGATGTCCCAAAGCGCTTTACAGCCAATGAAGTACATTTTGAAGTATAGTCCCTGTTGTAATGTAGAAAATGTGGCAGCCAATTTGCGCACAGCAAGTTCCCACAAACAGCAATGTGGTAACGACCACATAATCTGTTTTTTTAGTGATGTTGGTTGAGGGATAAACATTGGCCAGGACACCGGGGAGAACTCCTTTGCTCTTCTTCGAAATAGTGCCATGGGATCTTTTACATCCACCTGAGAGGGCAGACGGGGCCTCGGTTTAACGTCTCATCTGAAAGACGGCACCTCCAACAGTGCAGCACTCCCTCAGTACTGCACTGGAGTGTCAGCCTGGATTTTTGTGCTCCAGTCTCTGAACCCACGGCCTTCTGAGTCAGAGCTGAGAGTGACTATCAACTGAACCACAGCTGACACTGATGGTGAGTGCAGTAATTTGTGAGGGGTTTTGTGGAGGTGGTGGACTTTGAGTTCCAGGTGCTTTTACTGAGAATTGTACAGAGGAGAAGCAGGTAAAAACCCTCCCTACCCTGGCTTGACCTCAGAGCACCCTTATTAGCCCAATAGGATTTAATTTTCCTTTTTTTTTTCTTGTGGCCTGTCCAAGTCAAAACCACAAGGCTTGATCATATGAGCTATTTGTGCTTGGACTTTCACCCCACTAGGAACTAAGAAGACCCCCTGATTTTTGCGTTTTTGATCCGGGAAGTGGAATTGCAATGTTTGAACTTGGTGAACATCCTAGCCCTAAATTTTTTTTAAAGGTTGGATATTGTTTTAAACAATGCTTGATGACTTTTAGCAGACTTCATTCAGGAAAGCTCACTTGGGGGGAGCGACTGAGAAAAACAGTGATGGAGCTAAATTTATACTCTGCCTCGGGGATTCTCCAGTGGTTTTGCTGCATGCAATTCTGGGTCTTGTATTTTTTTTTAATTTCTAGGAATGTGGGCGTCGTTGGCGAGACTGTCATTTTAAAGGGGGTGCAGCAACAGTGATACCTGGGGAAGTATGTACGCAAATCTTTGAAGGTGGTAGGACAAGTTGAGTAGGTTTTTTTTTAAAAAGCATGAGATCCTTGGTGCTAATAATAGACATGATGCGGAGATGCCGGCGTTGGACTTGGGTGGACAAAAATGATAGAGGCATAGAGTGCAAAAGCAAGGAAGTTACGCTAAACCTTTATAAATCACTGGTTCGGCCCCAGCTGGAGTAATGTGTCCAATTCTGAGCACCGCACATTAGGAAGGACGTGAAGGCTTTGGAGAGGGTACAGAAGAGATTTACTAGAATGGTTCCACAGATGATGGATTACAATTACGTGGATAGACTGGAGAAGCTGGGGTTGTTTTCCTTCAAGCAGAGAAGGCTAAGAGGAGATTTGATAGAGGTGTTTAAGATCATGAAGGGTTTAGATGGAGTACATAGAAACATAGAAAATAGGTACAGGAGTAGACCATTCGGTCCTTTGAGCCTGCACCGCCATTTAATGCGTTCATGGCTGAACATGCTACCTCAGTACCCCATTCCTGCTTTCTCGCCATACCCCTTGATCCCCCTAGTTGTGAGTATTATATCTAACTCCCTTTTGAATATATTTAGCGAACTGGCCTCAACAACCTTCTGTGGTAGAGAATTCCACAGATTCACCACTCTCTGGGTGAAGAAGTTCCTCCTCATCTCAGTCTTAAATGGCTTCCCCTTTATCCTTAGACTGTGACCCCTGGTTTTAGTTTTCCCTAACATTGGAAACATTCTGCCCGCATCTAATTTGTCTAAACCAGTCAGGATTTTAAACGTCTCTATAAGATCCCCCCTCATTCTTCTGAACTCCAGAGGATACAAGTTCAGTTGATCCAGTCTTTCTTGATATGTCAGTCTGGCCATCCCAGGAATCAATCTGGTGAACCTTCATTGCACTCCCTCAATAGCAAGAATGTCCTTCCTCAAGTTAGGAGACCAAAACTGCACACAATACTCCAGGTGTGGCCTCACCAAGGCCCTGTACAACTGTAGCATCACCTCCCTACTCCTGTACTCAAATCCCCTTGCTATGAAGGCCATCATGCCATTTGCTTTCTTGACTGCCTGCTGCACTTGCCTTCCCACCTTCAGTGACTGATGTACCATGACGCCCAGGTCTCGTTGCACCTCCCCTTTCCCTAATCTGCCACCATTCAGGTAATAGTCTGCCTCCCTATTTTTACCACCAAAGTGGATAACCTCACATTTATCCACATTGTACTTCATCTGCCATACATTTGCCCATTCACCCAACCTGTCCAAGTCACTCTGTAGCCTCCTAGCATCCTCCTCATTGTTCACACTGCCTCCCAATTTAGTGTCATCCGCAAATTTGGAGATATTACAATTAATCCCTTCGTCCAAATCATTAATATATGATGTAAACAGCTGGGGCCCCAGCACCGAACCCTGCGGTACCCCGCTGGTCACTGCCTGCCATTCTGAAAAGTACCCATTTACTCCTACTCTTTGTTTCCTGTGTGCCAACCAGTTCTCAATCCACGTCAACACATTACCCCCAATCCCATGTGCTTTAACTTTGCACACCAATCTCTTGTGTGGGACCTTGTCGAAGGCCTTCTGAAAGTCCAAATACACCACATCTACTGGTTTCCCCCCCCCCATCCACCCTATTGGAAACATCCTCAAATTCCAGAAGATTTGTCAAGCATGATTTCCCTTTCACAAATCCATGCTGACTTGGACCTATCATGTCGCCACTTTCCAAATGGTCTGTTATGACATCTTTAATAATTGATTCCATCATTTTACCCACCACCGATGTCTATAATTCCCTGCTTTCTCCCTCCTTTTTTAAAAAGAGGGGTTACATTAGCCACCCTCCACTCCTTCAGAACTGATCCAGAGTCTAAGGAATGTTGGAAAATGATCGTCAATGCATCCACTATTTCCAAAGCCACCTCCTTAAGTACTCTGGGATGCAGACCATCAGGCCCTGGAGATTTATCAGCCTTCAGTCCCATCAGTTTCCCCAACACCTTTTCCCGACTGATAAGGATTTCCCTCAGCTCCTCCCTCTTACCAGATCCTTTGATCTCTTTTATTTCCAGAAGGTTGTTTGTGTCCTCCACAGTAAACACCGAACCAAAGTACTTGTTCAATTGATCTGCCATTTCTTTGTTCCCCATTATGACTTCCCCTGTTTCTGACTGCAGGGACCTACGTTTGTTTTTACTAACCTCTTTCTTTTTACATATTTATAGAAGCTTTTGCAGTCCGTTTTAATGTTCTCCGCAAGCTTCCTTTCATATTTTATTTTCCCTGCCCTAATCAAACCCTTCGTCCTCCTTTGCTGAGTTTTAAAGTTCTCCCTGTCCCCGGGTTTGTTGCTACTTCTGGCCAATTTGTATGCCACTTCCTTGCTTTTAATACTATCCCTGATTTCCCTTGTTAGCCATGGTTGAGCCACCTTCCCTTTTTTATTTTTACGCCAAACAGGGATGTACAATTGCTGTAGTTCATCCATGCGATCTCTAAATGTCTGCCATTGCCCTTCCACTGATAACCCCTTAGATATCGCTTGCCAATCTAACCTCGCCAATTCACGCCTCATACCCTCAAAGTTGCCCTTATTTAAGTTCTGGACCATGGTCTCTGAATTAACTGTTTCCTTCTCCATCCTAATGTAGAACTCCACCATACTATGGTCACTCTTCCCCAAGGGGCCTCGCACCACAAGATTGCTGATTAGTCCTTCCTCATTACACAACACCCAGTCCAGGATGGCCTCCCCTCTAGTTGGTTCCTCAACATATTGGTTTAGGAAACCATCCCTTAAACACTCCAGGAAATCCTCCTCCACCGTATTGCTTCCAGTTTGAGTAGCCCAATCTATATGCATATTAAAGTCACCCATGATAACTGCTGCGCCTTTTTTGCATGCACCTCTGATTTCCTGTTTCATACCCTCCCCCACCTCACTACTACTGTTTGGAGGTCTGTACACAACCCCCACTAACGTTTTCTGCCCTTTGGTGTTCTGCAGCTCAACCCATATTGATTCCACATCCTCCAAGCTAATGTCCTTCCTAGCTATTGCATTAATCTCCTCTTTAACCAGCAATGCTACCCCACCCCCTTTTCCTTTTATTCTATCCTTCCTGAATGTTGAATACCCCTGGATATTCAGTTCCCAGCCTTGATTGTTCTGGAGCCACGTCTCTGTAATCCCAATCACATCATATCTGTTAGCATCAATTTGCATAGTCAATTCATCCACCTTATTACGGATACTCCTTGCATTAAGACACAGAGCCTTTAGGCTTGTTTTATTAACACCCTTTGTCCTTTTAGACTTATGATTTAGTATGGCCCTTTGTGTTTCTTGCCTTTGTTTACTCTGATTACCCTTATTGTTTCTCACCCTTCTAACATTTGTTTCTGACTGCATATTACTTCCCCCTGTTTCGCTACATAGGTTCCCATTCCCCTGCCATATTAGTTTAAATCCTCCCGAACTGCCTTAGCAAATATTACCCCGAGGACATCGGTTCCAGTCCTGCCCAAGTGCAGACCGTCCCTTTTGTACAGGTCCCACTTCCCCCAGAACTGGTTCCAATGCCTCAGGTATTTGAATCCCTCCCTCCTGCACCACTGCTCAAGCCACGTATTTAATCTCGCTATCCTGTTCATGCTACTCTGAGTAAATAAAGAGAAACTGTTTCCACTGTCTGAAGGGTCGATATCCAGAGGGCACAGATTTAAGGGGATGGGCAAAAGTTCCAGAGGCGACATGAGGAAAAACTTCTTTACGCAAAAAGTGGTTAGGATTTGGAATGCGCTGCCTGATAAGGTGGTGGACGCAGATTCAATAGTAGCCTTCAAAAGGGAATTGGATATACACTTGAAAAGAAAATAAATTGCAGAACTTTGGGATAGAGCAGGGGGGAGTGGAACGAACTAGATTGCTCTTTGAAAGCGCTGGTGCAGACTCGATGGGCTGTCTGGCCTCCTTCTGTGATGTGGTGTTCTATGATTCTACACAAGTCTAGTTTTTTTATATGTGATGTATGTGTAGTTGCTCTACAGCAGATGCTTCTTTACTTGCTACAATTATACAGGGCCTTGGTGAGACCACACCTGGAGTACTGTGCACAGTTTTGGTCTCCTTATCTAAGGAAGGATATACTTGCCTTGGAGGCGGTGCGACAAAGGTTCACTAGATTGATTCCTGGGATGACAGGGCTGTCCTATGAGGAGAGATTGTGTAGAATGGGCCTATACTCTCTGGAGTTTAGAAGAATGAGAGGTGATCTCATTGAAACATACAAGATTCTGAAGGGGATTGATGGGGTAGATGCTGAGAGGTTGTTTCCCCTGGCTGGAGTGTCTAGAACTAGGGGGCATAGTCTCAGGAAAAGGAGTAGGCCATTTAAGACTGAGATGAGGAGGAATTTCTTCACTCAGAGTTGTGAGTCTTTGGAATTCTGTACCCCAGAGGGCTGTGGAAGCTGAGTCTTTGAGTATATTCAAGGCTGAGATAGATAGATTTTTGGACTCCAGGGGAATCAAGGGATATGGGAATAGTGCAGGAAAGTGGAGTTGAGGTCGAGGATCAGCCATGATCTTATTGAATGGTGGAGCAGGCTCGAGGGGCCATATGGCCTACTCCTGCTCCGATTTCTTATGTGTCACTTGGGCGCATATCGTGGTGCTTCACGAGCCCTTTATAAAGTTTAAATTCATGTTTCCATTTCGGGGCATATATCTCGAGCTGTAAGGCTCGTGAAAGGTGCTGTAGAAATGCAAGTCTTTTTAGTATTTGAGCTATATGCAAATTAACAGCAACAAGGGTTTAAGGATTCTTATGTGGCTGTTACAGCTCCATGGTGCACACCTATGCAGCCCACAAGTGGAAGTAAAAGATCCCATGGCATTATTTCCAAGAAGAGCAAGGAGTTTTCTCCCCTGTGTTTTGGGGCCAATATTTATCCCTCAACCGACATCACTAATAGATGATCTATTCATTATCACATTGCTGTTTGTGGGAGCTTGCTGTGTGCAACTTGGCTGCCGTGTTGCCCACATTACAACAGTGACTACACTTCAAAAGTATTTCAGTGGCTCTAAAGCACTTTGAGACGTCCTGAGGTCATGAAAGACACAATATAAATGCAAGTGTTCTCTTTCTTTTACAAAGAAAAGTTTTGACAGTCCCACTTGAACAGCTGTTGGTCATGGGGTTATTTGCAGTTAGTCATGAAGAGGAAATGCACAAAAATCCAGTCTCAAAACATGTTGGATGTTTCAAAGTACACTGATCAGAGTCCATAATGGGTTACTCCTGTTTAGCTGCCAAATCCTCCTTAATCTGTTGGTACCGAGACCACATGAGAACAAAGGCAGGCTTGCAAGATATTTAAAGGTCACTTTCATAAAAGCAATTTATAGCACAGTGAATTAACACTTCTGTAATCTGGAGATGTACTGTGAATGGGAGGATTAAAACTCACCAGGTTAAGAATTTGAAGTTGAAAACATTAGCCTAAATTTAAGGTTTGCCAGCTATAGAATTGACCTAATTTACTAATTATTCTTACCAAATATTTCAAACCTAATCTTCTGTGAAGCTATGTTTTTATGTTGAGATCTATACCAAGATCTTTGTTGTAAATCAAAAATTGTAAATAGCATTCTTCTCTCTTCCCACTTTCCAGGACTCCTCTTTCTCCTCGCCCCCCCCCCCCCTCCGCCACCAACACCTGCAATTCCCAGGATTCCACTTCGCAAAGTGATCATTAGGAGGTAAAGCAGAAAAGTGTTAGTAGACTCTCCGACAGAGTTCTCCTTTCCTCCACAAAAGCCCCAGTCCCTCGCGCTGAGAGCCCGATTCAAACTGGGGAAGGAGATGAGCAACTTGTGCCACACAACTCAAAAGTGCAGGACATCAGTGCACTTAGGTGCAGCACTTTGCACTTCCGGCTAACATTTCATCAAACTGGATGTTCCAAACCACACAGCCAATTAAGCTTCACATTGTGCAGAATAGATTAATGCAAACTTGGCCGTTAATTGGAAATTTTCAGTTTTAGGCCACCATTGGATCTTGTTTTCAAAAATGAAGTCCTATGTCCTGGAATTGACACATGCTGGGTTTCTTTTTATTGACTTAAAAAAACAACTTGGGAAAACTTAAATAAAAACAAAAAATGCTGGAAATACTCAGCAGGTCAGCTATAACTTGAAAAACTTACAGCTTTTCCGCTCTTTGTTCAATTGAAGTTGAGATAAACATTTAAAATGCGCCGTTTTCCCCATAGCCCTCAGATCAGCAGTCGAGTTCAGGTCCGTTAGGCTACAGAGGTCGGTATAGCATAAGTTCACACTCCTGATCTTCGTCCAGTGACCCCTGCTGCAAGGTGTGCACATATGTGTTGCATAAGGAAGACTGGAATTGGTTGTGATTCTCTCCCCGTCACCTAGGCTGCTCATCATCTAGGTTCCCACATGAATGGTATGGTAGCAGAAGGCAATTGGCACCCGTGGAAACATGAGTCACTGCTGTCAGGAGTGGAGGAAATTGCAATGTCACTGTAAAATCTAGTATAAAACAGGAGTACCCCATATGCATGTGTTTTTTCAAACACTGAATCCAAAGGTCCAAATAACTTACAGGATTCAATAGTAATTTTAACATCCTAGCATCATGACTACGGTTATTGTGTCTTTTGGATTCTGAGTATTTCCCCTGGAGCTTGCCTCCAGAATGGTTATGGTGCTCCATCATAATTGAGTTACACACTTTCTGTTTACAGCATACACTTATCATAGTGCTGCACATCATGTTTAAGGCTTTGTGAATGTTTGTGCTAAACATATGGAATGGAATGCTTTACCAAGGGTCAATATCAAGCATTCCTAGTTAAAGGTATACTATGGTTATATACAGAGTAAAACTGCCTGTACTCTGCTCCAATAATGTACCTTAGCTCCAATCTCAAAACCGTACCCGTGATTACATCAGTGAGACTGGCACCTTTCTATTTCCCACACCAGCAACTTTGTGTGTCTCTTTCCCCCTCTCTTTCCGCCCCCCCCCCCCCTCCCAAAAAGCCTCTGAGTGAAATTGCCAATTTAGTTTTATGATTATAGCCCATACCCATTAGGAATTGGGTTGAGTCTTCCCAAATGAACTTCACCTATGATCTTCACTGCCAAACAGAGGAAACTTGCATCCCATCTGGGCTGGATTTGGATTGAGGTTCCTGCGATGAAATGTTAATGTCTAACCCACTGCACCACACAGTCTCCCAAATGCTGCTCTAAAAACATGCGCTAAAAATGCTGCACTATATTTGCCGTGTTAAATGCTGCTTGTACTGGTAGATTAATCTACTGCTTGCTGTGCAATACATGTAATAATGACCCCATCAATCTTGCTGCCAAGTCGCATTTTAACAGCTGATTGACTGGAAGAAAGGCTAGTCGATACACTATTTCCATTATAGCACATTAAAAACTCATCTCTCAATAGCCAGGGGGCATGGGTTATTTTCTTCAGCTATGTAACAATTATTTGGATAAAGCTGGACAGATGAGATCATAAGACAAAGCCTTGCCGGAGAGTGAAATGTTACTTGCAACGCCACAAACTGCCACGGTCAAAGGAATGATCTTTTCCTTTTTAAACTTTCAAATGAAATAAAAGGGTAGAGGAACCCTACTAGCACCTTTGGCATGTGGTTACAGCTTTTAGCAGCCAAGTTTTTGCCAATTATACAAAACAAGAAAGAACTTGCCTTTATATATGCACCTTTCACTCATCAGGACATCCCAAAGTATTTCACACGGACAAATGAATTAGTTTTGAAGTGTAGTCACTTATCATTCTAGGCAAACATGGCAGCTGATGCGCACACAGTCAAGTCCCACAAACAGTGAATGAGATGACCAGCAAATCTATTTTGGCAGTGTTGGCTGAAGATTTGGCCTGGACACTGGGAGAATGGCCCTGCTCTTCTTCAAATAGAATCACGGGATCTTTTATATCCATCCAAACAGGCAGACGGGGTCTCTGTTTAACGTCTCATCTGAAAAGACGGTACCTCCGATTATGCAACACTCGCTAAGTACTGCACTGAAGTGTCATTCTAGATTACGAGCTCATCTTGGTGTGGGGCTTGAACCCATGATCACCTGACTCAGACGCGTTTGCTACCACTGAGCTAAACACAAATTTACCCGATTTAATGGTAAAATGGGCTGCACTGTTTGTAGTTCTAGGAATGCAGCACCTGGAGTACTGTGTACAGTTTTGGCTCTCCATAACTCCTTCTTAGGCAGTCCCTCAGAACCGAGGATGACTTGCTTCCACATTAAAAATGAGTTCGCAGGTGACTGATGAGTCCAATGCGGGACCTACAGTCTCTGTCACAGGTGGGGCAGACGGTGGTTGAAGGGGCGGGTGGGTGGGGTGCTTGGGTTGACGTGCGCTCCTTGCGCTGCCTGCGCTCTGCTTCCGCTTGCTCCCGGCGAAGAGACACGAGGTGTTCGGCGCCTTCCCGGATGCTTCTCCTCCACTTTGTGCGGTCTTGGGCCAGGGATTCCCAGGTGTCGGTGGGGATGTTACACTTTTTCAAGGAGGCTTTGAGGGTGTCCTTGAAGCGTTTCCTCTACCCACCTGGGGCTCTCTTGCCGTGCCGGAGCTCCGAGTAGAGCGCTTGTTTTGGGAGTCTCGTATCGGGCATGCGGACAATGTGACCCGTCCATCGGAGCTGATCGAGCGTGGTCAAAGCTTCGATGCTGGGGATGTTGGCCTGAGCAAGAACACTGACGTTGGTGCGCCTAACCTGCCAATGGATTTGCAGGATCTTGCGGAGGCAGCGTTGGTGGTACCTCTCCAGTGCTTTGAGGTGCCTGCTGTACGTGGTCCATGTCTCTGAGGCATACAGCAGGGCGGGTATCACTGCTGCTCTGTAGACCATGAGCTTAGTGCCAGGTTTGAGGTCCTGGTCTTCAAACACTCTCTTCCTCAGGCGACTGAAGGCCGCACTGGCACACTTCGTCGTCGACGTCTGCCCTTGTTGACAGTAGGCTCCCGAGGTATGGAAAGTGGTCCACGTTGTCCAAGGCCTTGTCGTGGATTTTGATAATCGGGGGGCAGTACTGTGTGTCGGGGGCAGGTTCGTAGAGGACCTTTGTCTTACGGATGTTTAGTGTAAGGCCCATGCTCTCGTACGCTTCGGTGAAGGTGTTGACGGTGGTTTGGAATTCGACCTCCGAGTGTGCACAGACGCAAGCGTCATCTGCATACTGTAATTCGACGACAGAGGATGGGACGTAACTAAGGAAGGATATACTTGCCTTAGAGGGGCGGGGGGGGGTACGGGCAAGGAAGGTTTACCAGATTGATTCCTGGGATGAGAGGAGAGATTGATCAGCCATTTAATGGCGGAGCATGCTCGAGAGGCTGTATGTCCTGCTCCTATTTCTTATGTTCTTAAACCTGGTTGGTTTGAAATGAAAATACCAGCAGAAAGTGCACCAAACTGTAGGCAATATACTGTGTTGCTGCACCGATAAGTAACATTGCAGGCAAGCCAAAATGCAGGGATAATGAGGCCATTTAGCCCATTGAAGCACAAGATCAAGAACATGTGAAGATACATTGTTTTAAATAGTATTAGCAAACCACCTGTGGCACCACTGATTAATTTAAAGGATGCACTTTTTAAAAAAAAAGTGAAATAACATATTGGCCCAGAATTTGCGGTCGGCAGCGGACCTCTGGAGTACGCCTCCAACCCGATTTGAAAAACAAAATCCACAGGATTACATAGGATATACAGCACAGAAACAGGCCATTCAATCCAACCAGTCCATTCTGGTGTTTATGCTCCACTCGAGCCTCCTCCCATCTTTCCTCATCTAAATCTATCAGCATAACCCTTTATTCCCTTCTCCCTCATATGCTTGTCCAGCCTCCCCTTAAATGCATCTATACTTTTCGCTTCAACCACTCCCTGTGGTAGCGAGTTCCACATTCTCACCACTCTTTGGGTAAAGAAGTTTCTTCTGAATTCCCTATTGGATTTCTTGGTGACTATCTTATATTGATGGTTGCTAGTTATGCTCTTCCCCACAAGTGGAAACATTCTCTCTCTATCCACTCTAAAAACCTTAAATAATCTTAAAGACCTCTATTAGGTCACCCCTCAGCCTACTTTTTTCAGGAGAAAAGAGACCCAGCCTGTTCATCCTTTCCTGATATGTATACCCTCGCATTTCTGGTATCATCCTTGTAAATCTTCTCTGCACCCTCTCCAGTGCCTCTATACCCTTTTTATAATATGACGACCAGAACTGTACGTAGTACTCGTGGTCTAACCAAGATTCGATACAGGTTTCGCATAACTTCCCTACTTTTCAATTCTACCCCTCTAGAAATAAACCAGAGTGCTTGGTTTGCGTTTTTTTTATGGCCTTGCTAACCTGTGTCACAACTTTGTGATTTGGGTATTTGTACTCCGAGATCCCTTTGTTCCTCTACCCCACCTAGACTCGCGACCTCCCTATTCTTCCTGCCAAAATGTAATACCTAATTTATCTGTGTTGAACTTCATTTGCCAATTATATGCCCATTCTGCAAGTTTGTTAATGTCCTCCTGTAATTTGTTGCAGTCCTCTCAGTATTGACTCTCTTCCCCCTCCCTCCCCCACCCCCCAATTTGGTAATGTCCGCAAATTTCGAAATTGTGTTTTTTGATTCCAAAGTCTAAATCATCAATATAAATTGTGAACAACAGTGGTCCCAGCACTGATCCTTGTGGAACACCACTACCCACCTTCTGCCACTGTGAATAGCTACCTTTTACCCCTACTTTCTGCTTTCTGTCTTGAAGCCAGCTGGCTATCCATTCTGCTACTTATCCCCTGACTCCGCATTCTCTGACCTTGTTCATCAGTCTATTATTGGCTACTTTATCGAAGGCCTTTTTGAAAATCTCGATAAATTACTACTACTGCATTACTAAATTACTACTACTGCATTACCATTGTCTACTCTCTCTGTTACCTCTTTAAAAAAATTCAACTTTCAGACTCCCGAGCTTTGGGTCCTGGGCCTGCAGGCGATGCCTGCGTAAAGGCCCACGGATCCCAGGGATGCAGGTGGTTCAGAAGCACCCCTGGGATCACGTGAGCCAGGTCCTCCAATCAGAAAGGTCCTCCATTTACGAACAGACTCCCCATAAGCATATGAGGAATCCCCAAATAATTAAATAATTTATACAACTGGAATAAAAAGATGTTCCCATTTTCAAATTTAATTAAAAGTACCTTCAATAAAATATATGCAATAAAAATTTTAATTTTTTGAAAAATAATTTTAAACATTTTAATTCAGACCAAAATTTACATGCACAAACTTTGAAAATTAGTTGGTGATTTTTAATTTTTTAATTTTTAATTTAAGATTTATGTTAACCCTTATGCTGGTGAAAGCAGGCCCTACGCCTGCTTTTACCAGGCGTAAGGGTTTCGTGGGCATTTGCTGGGTAGTAGTTGGGCAAGTAGCCCAACTCTGCACCAGCGCAAGTGATTTTTGGGTCGGTCGGAAGATCTGTCAAGGCGAAGCTTGACAGATCGCAAGTTCTGGGTTTTCGCACATGCACAGAAACCCAGAACTTGCGGGGCCTTTCTGGTGGCTTATGGCTGCGCGTACGCTATGCATATGCAGTCATCCGGAGCGTAAAATCCAGGCCGATATTCTTGTTAAAGTGTGGGTGTATGTCATTTTAAGGCTGCAAAGTCTAACTGTTCTTAAGTAAACACTGGGTGTGTTCAGGGAGGTCAATTAAGAGGCTGTAGACAATTCCAACTCTGGGAGTGTGCGTTCGTGAGAGTTCCTTTACTTGGTTACATTTTTCCCTGTTCTGCTCTCCTTTCCTCTCCAAGCATTAAAAATTTGACTGACACTTGAAAATGTAAACCAAGAAATGTGATGTGACAGGAATGTGCGCTGGATGGACCATTTTTAAATACAGATGTTTGAAACTGCTCCAAAGTCAGCGTCAAGCCTGTTGTGGCAGGTAGTAGGATTACTGTAAGAATTTCACCACAGCCCATTTTTCAGCAATTGGTTGGGGTGAGTGGAGACAAAACCTGAATATTTTATATTAAAAGAAAGACTTGCATTTATATAGCGCCTTTCACGACCACCGGACGTCTTAAAGCACTTTACAGCCAATGAAGTACTTTTGAAGTGGAGTCACTGTTGTAATGTGGGAAACGCGGCAGCCAATTTGCACACAGCAAGCTCCCACAAACAGCAATGTGAAAATGACCAGATAATCTGTTTTTGTTATGTTGGTTGAGGGAGAAATATTGTCCAGGTCACCGGGGATAACTCCCCTACTCTTCTTCGAAATAGTGTCTTGGGATCTTTTACGTCCACCTGAGAGAGCAGATGGCGCCTCGGTTTAACGTCTCATCCGAAAGACGGCACCTCCGACAGTGCAGCACTCCCTCAGCACTGCACTGGGAGTGTCAGCCTAGCTTTATGTGCTCAAGTCCCTGGAGTGGAACTTGAACCCACAACCTTCTGATTCAGAGGGGAGTGTGCTACCAACTGAGCCACAGCTGACGCAAAAGGAATTGGCTGATTGCAAATCACCATTTCCCCTGGTTCTCGCCCTCTGGTACTTTACCATCGTATTCATCCACTGAGCTGAAAAAGGGTGGGGGAGGTATTACATTTTAAGAGAGGAAGCTTCCTCCGATTATTCCTTTATAAAGGGTACCTTAGAAGTTCCACATTATACGGTCAAATTCTGTGTATACCAGGGCAACAGTCACAACCCAAGGTTATTAAATCATAAAAATATTCAAAGTGCATTCTCTACTCTTTTATTGTACTTCTGTGGTCTCCCTTTTTTTTATTCCTTCCTGGAATGTGGGCATCGCTGGCAAGGCCAGCATTTATTGCCCTTGAGAAGGTGGTGGTGAATACAACTGAGTGGCTTGCTCGGCCATTTCAGAGGGCAGTTAAGAGTCAACCACATTGCTGTGGATCTGGAGTCATATATAGGCCTGACCGGATAAGGACAGCAGATTGCCTTCCCTAAAGGACATTAGTGAACCAGATGGGTTTTTTATGACAATCCAGTAGTTTCATGGTTACCATTACTGATACTAACTTATTAGTCCAGATTTATTTAATTGAATTTAACTTCCCCAGCTGCCATGGTGGGATTTGAACTTGTGCCTCTGGATTACTAGTCCAGTAACATAACCACTATGCTGCCGTACCATTCAGTCGGGTACTTGCAACCGATCAAGATGTGCACAGCTATCGAGAAAGTGTGTCCAAATTGTAGCCCTTGGACCATATGGGGTCCACACGTCCTGGCAATCTCGTCCAGCAAGCCCAGGCCACCGAGTTCTACTGCCGTACTTACCCGGGAGGCATGAAATAAGACTGTATTTAGCATTGTTGCTTCATGGGCGGATAAGTCCAAAATTAAAACACCAGGATCTGTTGGTATCTACAGCTCAAGTCTTTCTTTTCTTTCTCTGGGTCAATATTCATTGTCATTGGCCAATCAAACTAGTGGTCAAGTTTTGCTTTTCTGTTTTGTAGGTTACAAATGAGGAATGCAGCTTTTTAATAACGCTTTTACTTTTGAAGTGATGCCCTTTTTTTTTGCCCTGGATAGCTTGTTCCCAGTCCTTGACCGATGATGCTCCATAACCAGCCAGGAAGTGGAGGCCCTGTTGGATTTGTATATATCCTCTTTCGCTGTATCTTTGGGATTTGATAATCTTCAGGACTGGAGAATTTTAGTTATGAGGAAAGATTGGATAGGCTGGGGTTGTTTTCTTTGGAATAGAGGAGACTGAGGGGAGACTTGATTGAGGTGTGTAAAATTATGAGGGGCCCAGACAGAGTGGATAGGAAGGACCTATTTCCCTGAGCAGAGAGGTCAATAACCAGGGGACATAGATTTAATTTGTAGAAGGGTTAGAGGGGAGTTGAGGTGAACTTTTTTCAACCAGAGGGTGGTGGGGGTCTGGAACTCACTGCCTGAAAGGGTGGTAGAGGCAGAAACCCTCATCGCATTTAAAAAGTACTTGGATATGTACTTGAAGTGCTGCAACCTACAAGGCTACGGATGAAGAGCTGAAAAGTGGGATTAGGCTGGATAGCTCTTTTTTGGCCAGCACAGATACGATGGGCCGAATGGCGGCCTCCTGTGCCGTAAATTTCTATGATTTGGGGAGAATGCAGGAGACTGCATGTAGTGCTTACCACACTATTGTGTTATTTGTTTGTAGCCACTCCTAGCTGTTCCGTAGTGGCAATTAGCACCACAACCAAAGGTCTATCTGAAGGAGACTTTGGTTAACCTCGCTCTCTCTCTCTCTCTCTCTCTCGCCATTAAGGTTGGTCTTTTGGAAAGTTGGGATAAAATAAGCTGAAGGAGCTTTGCATCTGTGTATAAAGTGAATGGTGTACTCGCAATCAATAGTCTTAGCTGAATGAAATCCATTGAAAAATGGTGGGGAGTGAAATGCCTCTTCTGGAGGCATTTTTTGTACAAAACGAATGCTCTTCCTGGTAACGTACATCTACTGTTGCAGAAAAGCTTTAGATGGTCATTTTAGCAGTTGCCAATGATTTCCTGCTTGAGGGTATCCTCGTGTTTTGTTTTAAATTGAGCAGATGTACCCTTTGTAGTTTGAGAAGCGTAATTTCCCGACATCCTTCGTGCGGCTTGATCAGTAACTTGTGTTCTGGATTGTAAGGGTTGCGATGCCAAATTGAATGTGCCTGACTCTAGTCACATAGTCAGCTAAGGGTTGTCCATTTCCCTACCTCCAAAGGTGGTCAAAGGCAAACCAAGGTGGGAGCAGGATTATTTCCACTTAAAAATAACATTGCATAACTCGAGGATTACTGAAACTGTTTTTGTGGCCATCGCACCCCAGTCACAACTAGGACCTATTGCTGCTGGATTCATCTTGCCCTCAAATGGTGAAGTAAAATCTGAAAGAAATGGCCTGACCATTCTTCATTCTTGCACAATGTGTCCCAATCCTGTGTTGTGTCTTTGCCTGCACTCTCTTCCCACCCCAGAGTAAAACTGTTGCTTACTAAAAGCTTGAATGGTCTTCACCTACTGAGGGGAATGATTAAAGGGTGAATCTCTCCATCAATCACCTATTTATTATTTAAAAAATCAATTTGTTTTAAAGCATGTAGTTTATAAAATTCTGTTTAAAGTACAACCTTAGATGAAGTGATTCTTCCTAGATTCTTAAGTCTTGTTTAAAGTTTTTTTTTAGCTGCTAAAAGGTTGTCCTGTAATATGCGACTGACTCATTCTGTTTGATTCTTATCGACAGCCCATATTACTTTGAACATGCACATTCAGTACAGCAAGTTTCTCAGATAAGTGCCTCCCTTAGGGAAATTTGTCAGCCGAATCTCTTCCTGGTGCAGCCTACTCTGAATAGTTGCTGTGTCGTCATGGCAAGTTTGTTGCATCAAATGCTGTGACTGGTACAATGCAAATTATTTTTTTCAAATGTGTTGGTCTACATTTTTACATTTTGAAATCTAAAAGCAGCACAGGCATAACTCGTGATTGATTAACTTAACTGAATTAGATCATTGCGTTATCTTGTAAACAAATGTCTTGAGACCTTTATGCTTTGATAGCCACATATCTTGAACCATAAAAGTAACTAGTTTAAAGACTCTTGTTAAACCGGTTCGTCTGAGTTTTACCTACCCTTCCCTGGTCTTTATGACTTAACATACATAGAGTGCTGTAAAAATACATTGTAATTAAATGCTTCCAATGCTGAATATATACTTAGAAGAACTAGTGGTGCCAGAGTCATATCACGCCATTGTGGTGTGATTCCTGAGTTTTTCTTCCTTAACCCCTCCCCCCATCAAAAAGAAGTTGACCTCTGAATGCAGTCGGGCATTTTGCTGCAGCGAGGGGGATGTCTTGAGTAAGAGTGGTGTCTCGGGGCTGCTCTTACCAAGGTTGGTTGCAGAAGGACATTTGGGAAAGGGAAAAAAAGGAATAACTTTGTATATTTTTTTTTTTTTAAATCACAGCTGCCTCATTCCCAAGCACTGAGATGGAAGATGAAGTTTGGGACTTTAGATCTGCCAGATTTATGGATGGTGGGGGGTGGGGGAAGGAGAATTGGTCTCCTGTTTAAAATTTAGTGACTCAGATAAGTGATGGCAAGAGAAAGAAAGATTTGTGTTTTATGTCGGGCTTTATGAAGTCGAGTTATTTTGAAGTGCAGTTATGTTGGGTGCATTGTTCCTTTTTAGAGAGAAAAGGTGGCCAGATAAGTATAGCCAGTAAGGTGTACTACTCCTACGGGCTGGGCGTAATACACGTAGAGCGAAGCCCATTTCACACAAGACTCACGCCACTTAGCTTTAGAATGCTCAAGGGTCTGGTTGTCTTGTTACTCCTGAGTTACACAACCTCTAGTGTCTATGAAGGCACATTGACGAGGAAGCAGAAGTAACAATAAAGTGGCTCGTTACAGAATGGTGGAAGAGGCTTGGGAGGGGGTGATGATGTATTGGGAGGGTGGTGACAATGGTGGAATCAAAATGGAATGGTTCTTTGGAACTTGGTGCTGATGATCAAAGAATATTAATTGCACCTGGATCCTTGACTAACTTGGGACTGGAAAATTGAGCTCTGAGTCAATAACTGGGCCCAAACAGAAATTAAAGCAGTTAGAAAATAGTAATTGAATCATCGATATATAAAAAATCTCAACACTTCCTGACATCTTTGTTAATTGTAAACTCTTGTGTCCATATTTATAATGATGCGGAGATGCCGGTGTTGGACTGGGGTGGACAAAAGTGAGAAGTCGCACAACACCAGGTTATAGTCCAACAGTTTTATTTGAAATCACAAGCTTTCGGAGCTGCTGCCCCTTCGTCAGGTGAAGTACTTCACCTGACGAAGGGGCAGCAGCTCCGAAAGCTTGTTATTTCAAATAAAACTGTTGGACTATAACCTGGTGTTGTGCGACTTCTCATATTTATAATGGAACTGCTTATGTAAACTTGTCACACTGTAATTACACTCTTCTGCCAGTGGTGACACTGACACATGAATTTACGACTTGAAAATGGTGACTGATTACATCTGTATACCCCAGTGCAATTACCCTTGGCTTCTAACCTTGCTTCACTTGAAGACTACACTTGGTCTCAACTTGCTCTGTGGTGTGCTGCAGCAGATTGACTAATAGTAAATGTTTCATACTTAAGATGTAGAGATGAGTACTGAAGATGACTTCAGGTCTAAGGAAAGGTTAAGGAAGTTGGCCTTTTTGAGATGATCTAATTGATACTTTCAAAATTATGATGGGATTTGACAAATTTGATCTGGAAATTTGTTAATTTAACAAGAAAGATTCAAATACAAAGTGACACCAGTGAGCTTTGAACGAAGAGGAAAGGTCGAGTGGAATTTGTTTCACCTAAGGTGATGGACTTGTTGAATAACTTACCAAGGAAAGCCATTTGAGCAGACAATGTAAACAGATTAGCGAGAAGGGATTGAAGGACATGACTAGGAGAAATGTCAGTGGGGCCGGTTTGTGGATGAGTGCCAGGTTTGTTATGCCTACTGGTGTTTATCTATTCCCTAAAGTTCTCATTTTTTTCTTGTATTGTCTGGTCCTTTCTGCCGCTAAAGCATGCTCACCCTCTGTCTGTGGAAGCAGAGCTTTATCCTACAGTGCCTGGGGCGGAGAGAGTCAAGAGTGATTCTTGGGCATTTTCTGTTTTGTTAGTTTAAATTTCTCTCCCCTTTCCTGAATGTTCAGCATCTTCCGGTACCTTGTTACATTGGCTGTTCTTCGTGTGTCAGTTCAGACAGCAAGTGTCGACGAACTAATGAACGCAATCCTATCCCTACAAGCACGCTTCCAGCACCCCTCCCACACGAAGAGTGCTGAGGCCAATTTCAACATCCCAAACTTTCCCCTGCCTGAGATTAGCAAACACTACACATCGAACCTGGGATCTTCCTCATCTGCATAGCATAGCTACTCGCCTTAAGGAGCCGTGCTGTTGATAGAACAGAAATACATAGGGTTTTATTGTTCCTTTGCAGGCACGGAATGTGCTGCTGTTGCCTCACCAATGATCTAATCATGCCCATACACAATGATCACGTAACCACTTCAAAGTCATTACTGCAGAGTGGTAAAAGAAATGACTTTGTTGGCACCAGGACATATAAGCCAATGTCAAAGGCTGTTATCACTATTGCATTTCATCTCCGTTCATAACTGGAAAGAAAGACTCGCATTTTATATAGCTCCTTTCACATCCACCGGACGTCCCAAAGCGCTTTACAGAAGTTCTTTTTGAAGTGTAGTCACTGTTACAATGTAGGAAACGCGGCAAGCAATTTTGTGCACAGCAAGCTCCGACAAATAGCAATGTGATCATGACCAGATGATCTGTTTTAGTGATGTTGATTGAGGGATAAATATTGGCCAGGACACCGGGGAGAACTCCCCATCTCTTCTTCGAAATAGTGGCCATGGGATCTTTTACGTTCACCTGAGAAAGCAGATGGGGCCCTTGGTTTAACGTCTCATCCGAAAGGCGGCACCTCTGACAGTGCAGCACTCCCTCAGCACTGCACTAGAGTGTCAGCCTAGATTTTTGTGCTAAAGTCCCTGGAGTGGGACTTGCACCCACTACCAACTGAGCCACGGCTGACATGAGGGTCATTATAGCCGCACTCCTAATTCTGAACAGCGAGACAGTCAGGGAACTGAAGGCGCGCAGGTAGACACAAAAAGTAACGGTCTACAAATCTGTTGTTAGAACTAGCGTTTGGTTAGTAAATAACAGAGTAAGTGACTTTTATACTCTTGTACATAATTGAGGGTAAGTGGCACACAAAGGCTGTGCCCCCTGCAGAGTACAGTTTTTTTTTAAAATGTTTAGAAATTCCTTTTGGGCTCCTGTGGACTGCACTGGCCACATGTGTACAGTATTTGCATTATAAAAACACATAACAAAAGAGCATTGTGTGTCTGCACACCAGGTTCCCTCTTCCCTGTTTCTCACCACATTGTGGTTTTTTTTCATCCTGATATTAGTGTTGTGAGTAAATACAATCTGCACAGTCATTGTTGGGGAGAGGACGGTGAAGAATAATAGAGAGTCGTATAAGGACTTCACTGTGAATATGTGACCTGTTAGGTGTGCGGTCTGTTTGTATTTGTTTTTTTGGGAGAGGTAGATTTCCATGATGTTTCCGATCCCGGCCTTCAGGGCCCGTTTAGTTTTGTGTTCCAGCCTCTCAATAGCAATAAATGATTTACGTTAACCAGAGACAGCCGAGTAACAGCTCTGTTCTTCAGGTCTTCCTCCAGTGATGAAAGGATGTTTTGTTGAAATCAGGCCAGATTTTTTTTTTTTTTCAATCCTCAAGTTGTACGATGTATTTCTAACCTTGGAAAAACACAAAGTCTTGCTCATGTTGGTAGAAAAATGAAACTTCATTTTATTTGGGCAGGTCTTTTGGCAGGAGCAGCATAATTAGCTGCATCACCCAGATAGGAGCAGGAGTAGGCCATTCGGCCCCTCAAGCCTGCTCCGCCATTCAATGCGATCATGGCTGATCATCCAAATTCAGTACCCTGTCCCTGCTTTCTCCCCATATCCCTTGATCCCTTTAGCCTTAAGAAATATATCTAACTCCTTGAATATATTTAATGAATTGGCCTCAACTTCCTTCTGTGGTAGAGAATTCCACAGGTTCACCACTCTCTGGGTGAAGAAATTCCTCCTCATCTCAGTCCTGAATGGCTTACCCCTTATCCTTAGACTGTGACCTCTGGTTCTGGACTCCCCTGCCATCGGGAACATCCTTCCTGCATCTCGTCTGTCTAGTCCTGTTAGAATTTTATAAGTTTCAATGAGATCCCCTCTCATTCTTCTAAACTCTAGCGAATATAAGCCTAATCAACCCAATCTCTCTCCATACGTCATTCCTGCCATCCCAGGTATCAGTCTGGTGAATCTTCGCTGCACTCTCTCCATGGCAAGAACATCCTTTCTCAGATAAGGCGACCAAAACTGCACACAATACTCAAGATGTGGTCTCACCAAGGCCCTGTACAACTGCAGCAAAACATCCTTGCTCCTGTACTCGAATCCTCTCGCTATGAAGGCCAACATACCATTTGCCTTCTAAACCGCCTGCTGCACCTGCATACTTACCTTCAGTGACTGGTGCACAAGGACACCCAGGTCTCGTTGCCCTTCCCCTTTTCCCAATATATTGCCGTTCAGATAATCTGTCTTCCTGTTTTTGCCACCAAAGTGGATAACCTCGCATTTATCCACATTATACTGCATCTGCCCAATTACCCAACCTGTCCAAATCATACTGGAGTTTCTCTGCATCCTCCTCACAGCACACACGCCCACCCAGCTTTGTGTCATCTGTAAACTTGGAGATATTACATCTAGTTCCCTCATCTAGATCATTAATATATATTGTGAATAACTGGGGTCCGAGCACCGATCCCTGCGGTACCCCACTAGTCACTGCCTGCCACTCGGAAAAAGACCCGTTTATTCCAACTCTTTGCTTCCTGTCTGCCAACCAGTTCTCTATCCAAGTCAGTACCTTACCCCCAATCCCATGTGCTTTAACTTTGCACGCCAATCTCTTATGCGGGACCTTATCGAAAGCCTTCTGAAAGTCCAAATACACCATATCCACTGGTTCTCCCTTATCTATTCTACCAGTTACATCCTCAAAAAATTCCAGTAGATTAGTCAAGCATGATTTACCTTTTGTAAATCCATGTTGACTTTGTTCGATCCTGTCACTGTTTTCCAAGTGCTCTGCTATTACATCTTTTATAATGGACTCTAGCATTTTCCCCACTACCGATGTCAGGCTATAATTCCCCGTTTTCTCTCTACCACCTTTTTTAAGTAGTGGGGTTACTTTAGCTACCCTCCAATCCATGGGAACTGTTCCAGAGTCTATAGAATTTTGGAAGATGACCAGCAATGCATCTACTATTTCTAGGGCCACTTCCTTAAGTACCCTAGGATGTAGATTATCAGGCTCTGGGGATTTATCGGCCTTCAATCCCGTCAATTTCCCTAACACCATTTCCCTACAAATACTGATTTCATTCAGTTCCTCCCTCTCATTAGACCCTATGTTCCCGACATCTCTGGGAGGTTATTTGTGTCCTCCTTTGTGAAGACAGAACCAAAGTATGTATTTAATTGGTCTGCCATTTCTTTGTTCCCCATTATAAATTCCCCTGATTCTGACTGCAAGGGACCTACGCTTGACTTCACCAATCTTTTTCTCTTCACATATCTATAGAAGCTTTTACAGTCAGTTTTTATGTTCCCTGCAAGCTTACTCTCATATTCTATTTTCCCCCTCCTTAATTAATCCCTTTGTCCACCTTTGCTGAATCCTAAACTGCTCCCAATCCTCAGGTTTTTTGCTTTTTCTGGCCAATTTATATGTCCTCTCCTTGGATCTTATGCTATCCCTAATTTCCCTTGTTAGCCACAGTTGAGTCACCTTTTTTGTTTTATTTTTATGCCAAACAGGGATGAACAAATTCTGTAGTTCATCCATGCGATCTTTAAATGTTTGCCATTGCCTATCCGCCGTCAACTGTAAGTAACGCTCCCCAATCCATCCTAGCCAACTCGCGCCTCATACCATTGTAGTTTCCTTTATTTAAATTCAGGACCCTAGTCTCAGTCAACTACTTCACTCTCCATCTTAATGAAGAATTCTATCATATTATGATCACTCCTCCCCAAGGGGCCTCGCACAACAAGATTGCTAATTAATCCTTTCTCATTGCATAATACCCAGTCTAAGATGGCCTGATCTCTAGTTGGTTCCTCGACATATTGGTCCAGGAAACCATCCCGTATACACTCTAGGAATTCCTCCTCCACAGTATGTTGCTAACTTGGTTAGCCCAATCTATATGTAGATTGAAGTCACCCACGATGACTGCCGTGCCCTTATTGCACGCGTCTCTAATTTCCCGTTTAATGCCATCCCCAACCTCAGCATTACTGTTTGGGGGTCTGTATACAACTCCCACTAACGTTTTCTGCCCCTTGGTATTTCTCAGCTCTATCCATACAGATTCCACATCATAGCTAATATCCTTCCTTACTAGTGTGTTAATCTCTTTAACCAGCAATGCTGCCCCACCTCCTTTTCCTTTTTGCCTGTCCTTCCTGAATATTGAATACCCCTGGATGTTGAATTCCCAGCCTTGGTCACCCTGGAGCCATGTCTCCGTAATCCCAATTATATCATATCCGTTTACATCCATTTGTGCAGCTAATTCATCCACCTTATTACGAATGCTCCTCTCATTAAGACACAAAGCCTTCAGGCTTGTTTTTTTACCACTCTTAGTCCTTTTAGAATTATTATTTACTGTGGCTCTGTTTGATTTACACTCTTGATTTCTCTGCCTTCCACTTTTGCTTTTCTCATTTCTGTCTTTTGCTTCTATCCTTGCTTCCCTTTCCTCCGTCTCCCTGCACAGGTTCCCAACCCCCTGCCATTTTAGTTTAAACCCTCCCCAAGAGCACTAGCAAACACTCCCCCTAGGACATCGGTCCCGGTCCTGCCCAGGTGCAGACTGTCCAGTTTGTACTGGTCCCACCTCCCCCAGAACCGGCTCCAATGTCCCAGGAATTTGAATCCCTCCCCCTTGCACCATTCCTCTAGCCACGTATTCATCTGAAATATCCTTCTATTTCTACTCTGACTAGCACGTGGCACTGGTAGCAATCCTGAGATTACTACCTTTGAGGTCCTATTTTTTTTATTTACCTCCTAACTCCCTATATTCAGCTTTTAGGACCTCATCCCGTTTTTTACCTATATCGTTGGTACCTATATGCAACACGACAACTGGCTGTTCACCCTCCCCCTCCAGAATGCCCTGCAGCCGCTCTGAGACATCCTTGACCCTTGCACCAGGGAGGCAACATACCATCCTGGAGTCTCGTTTGCGGCCGCAGAAACGCCTATCTATTCCCCTTACAATAGAATCCCCTATCACTATAGCTCTCCCGCTCTTTTTCCTCCCGTCCTGTGCAGCAGAACCACCCATGGTGCCAGGAAGTTGGCTGCTGCCTTCCCCCGATAAACCATCCCCCTCAACAATATCCAAAGCGGTATATCTGTTTGAGAGGGGGATGGCCACAGGGGACCCCTGCACTACCTGCCTGCGCCTACTACTCTGCCTGGCGGTCACCCATTCCCTTCCTGCCTGTGCAGCCTTTACCTGCGGTGTGACCAACTCCCTAAACATGCTATCCACGATGTCCTCAGCATCGCGAATGCTCCAGTATGTATCCATTCGCAGCTCCAGCGCCGCAATGCGGTCTGCCAGTAGCTGCAGCTGGATACACTTCCCGCACACATGGTCGTCAGGGACACAGGAAGTGTCCCTGATTTCCCACATAGTGCAGGAGGAGTATGCCACGGGGCCGAGCTGTGCTGCCATGACTTACCCTTTAATTAATCTAAATTAAATCAAATCAATACCACTAATTGCACTACAATTAAATGATATACTCAAGGGCTCTTGTTTACTCGCACTCCCCGCTACAGAACAGAGACCTTAACTATAAACCACAAAATTAAGATCTTCTAAACCTTATAAACTATTAACCTTAACTGTCAATCTATAGAGTAGTATAAATACTATGTGGATTGTTGTCCTGTTTGAAAATGTCTGTGTGGTGAGGGCAGGATCATTCTTGGTTAGGATGTGTTTTTCTCTTTCCCAATTCCTTGGTTCAATAGCCTGTTGACATGCTCTGGCCATTTGTGTAAGAAATTGAAGGGTGCCTGCCTAGCACCTGTGTAATTCTACCCCAGCACAGGAGGCATTTGGGTAGAAATTTGTAAGAAAAGTAGATCAGCAGGGAGGAGAGAACTTGAAACCCTTCTCTCTCTATCTCTCTCTTCCTGAAACTTCTCGTGCTTTCTCTCTCTCTTCACAACTTATCCTGCACAGAGTACAGGCATGAACGCTGTTACCAACTTACCTAACACATTCAGTAACTGCAAGGTTCACAAAAGGACACCGGCTATAGTTCCAAGAGAGCACTGATGAGGATGGGGAAACAAACTGAGCAGTCAGTATCCTTCTGCTCTGTGTTGGAACTCTAGCTTGCTACTGGTAAGAATAAACCTATTCCAGCTTAACTCCCTGTCTTCAGCAGCAGGTGGAATAATTGCTCAAAAAAGGGGTGAGATGCAATGGTAAATGTTTTCTGCTACCTTTTTAGTTCAGCCAGTGAACTTAATCGCAGAAAAGTTGATTAGTTTTTGTTACGAATGTTTGGCACAGAGTTAATAGTCAGGTGGATCCCTTCAAATTTAAATGTTGGCTCAAATCGTTTGAAAACTGAAAAATAGAGTCGTAGAGTTATACAGCACAGAAAGAGGCCCTTTGGCTCATTGTGTCCGCGCCAGCCATCAAGCCCTATCTATTCTAATCCCATTTTCCAGCACTTGGTCCGTAGCCTTGTATGCTATGGCATTTCAAGTGCTCATCTAAATGCTTCTTGAATGTTGTGAGGGTTCCTGCCTCTACCACCCTTTCAGGCAGTGGAGTTCCAGATTCCAACCACCCTCTGGGTGAAAAAGTTTTTCCTCAAATCCCCTCTAAACCTCCTGCCCCTTACCTTGAAACTATGCCCCCTGGTTATTGACCCCTCTACTAAGGGGAAAAGTTCCTTTCTATCTACCCTATCTATGCCCCTCATAATTTTGTACACCTCAATCAGGTCCCCTCTCAGCCTTCTCTGCTCTAAGGAAAACAACCCCAGCCTGTCCAGTTTCTCTTCATAGCTGAAGCGCTCCAGCCCAGGTAACATCCTGGTGAATCTCCTCTGCACCCTCTCCAATGAAATCACATCCTTCCTATAATGTGGCGACCAGAACTGCGCACAGTATTCCAGCTGTGGCCTAACTAGCGTTTTGTACAGCTCCATCATAACCTCCCTGCTCTTGCCTTCATTAGCCGAGGCATAGAATATAAGTATCCCATATGCCTTTTTAACCACCTTATCTACCTGTCCTGCTGCCTTCAGGGATCTATGTACATGCACACCAAGGTCCCTCTGATCCTCTGTCCTTCCTAGGGTCCTACCATTCATTGTGTATTCCCTTGCCTTGTTAGTCCTCCCAAAATGCATCACCTCACACTTTTCAGGGTTAAATTCCATTTGCCACTGTTCTGCCCATCTGACCAACCCGTCTATATCGTCCTGTAGGCTGAGGCTTCCCTCCTCGCTATTTACCACTCCACCAATTTTCGTGTCATCTGCGAACTTACTGATCATACCTCCTACATTCATATCTAAATCATTAATGTACACTACAAACAGCAATGGACCCAGCAGCGATCCCTGCGGTACACCACTGGACACAGGCTTCCAGTCACAAAAACAACCTTCGACCATCACCCTCTGCCTCCTGCCACTAAGCCAATTTTGTTCAGTGCAACAAAGTAAAACATTTGACTCGAATTTTTTGCCAATTTCTTTGCAAGGTATCTTTTCCAGAAACCTGGCGCGTGGTTTAACAGAACTGTAGCAGTGGGCATGTTTGCAAATTTTTATTTTGAGAATTGAACATGCTTAAATTAAAGTTGGCAATTAAATGCAAGCTCTGAAATTAAACCTTCGCTGAAGGGCATGTGAGAGTCTAGGTTGGCTTTGATAATTTCTGTTGAAGGGAGCTTGTTTTGAAGTTCTGGTACTATCGGTGTGTCGAGTAAATAGGTAGCCTTGTAGAACTGCAGGTATATACAATGAAAGTAGTTGACGACCACGAACAGCTGGGTTGCCAGAACAGTTCACTTTATAAAGTGGAAACTTTGGCATCACTTTGTTGCCTCCTAATGGGCATTGCCCTATGGAGTAGAGTGTCACAAGTTGATTGGGCTAAAAGGCCTTTATCTGAGCCTCCTACAAATAAAAACAGAAAATGCTGGAAATACTCAGCAGGTGAGGCAGCATCTGTGGAGAGAGAAACAGAGTTAATGTTTCAGGTCGATGATCTTTCATCAGAACCTGTTTTGTGGGAAGGTGATGGATTGGTATTCGGTGAGGATGAGGAGAAAGGGTCGTCTTCATCTGAGCTGATCTTGTGATCAGTGCTTTCTTTACATGCTGGATCTTAGATTGTTGCTGGGGGAAGCAGAAAATTAAGGCATGGTGCTTTTCCTCTCTGCATTTCCACCACTACTTCCCAACAACATCCTTTGGCAGTACTCTCAAACCTCACTAGAGGAAGGTTGATTTCTTAGTTTCAGCCAATCTACCTCCCTTCTCCAATAAAGAATCTTGCATGACATTGAAGATGTAAAAGAGGTAGGAATGTTTTTGAAAAGGTAAATGAAGTTTTACAGTGTTCCTCGTAGGAACCTTGGAGCATCTACCCTTAATGGGGTGGGAGGAATGAACAGCTGGAACAAGCACCCAGGAAGGGTGGTTAAGGCCAAGATGCTGGATTTGTATCGGAAACAGCTAGAAGTAAATTCAGCCTGAATAGGAAGCTGTATTTGAAGGAATAGGGGTCGGGGCTTCAGCTCTGCAGAGTTGTAGCTCTGTCTCTAACCCCTGCTCTCTCAGCACAGCTACCCATTGGGATTGTGGGGTCACTGAATTTTCCCTCCTATTATGCCAGGGAGAGACGATGGAGTTGGTATTCCAGAAAAGTTGGATCAAATTGGCTACCTTCATCCGAACCTTTCTTGTGAAAATCTTAATCTTTCTATAATGGAACTTCCAATACAATTTTATATTTTAATACTTGATTGGTGGTGCTGAGAATTTGCAGTCTGGAGGATCGTGGGTGAGAGTCCCTGTCTTGCTCCATTGTGGTATACCATGTTGCCACTATTCTTTCTTTAAAAAAAAAAGTAAGATCATGATCATGCTCCTGCACATTTATTGGGCTCGGAGAGGAAGAGTATTGGTGCTTAGGGGATGGAATACTTTTTTCTAATTTTTGTCATCTGTCTGCAACAAGCACTCTTAAGCCAAATGCCTTTTGCTCTGCTGTAACTGTTTGTCTCAACCCCAACCACAGAAGCAATTCCTTCATCACCTGTGCAGAATATTCCATTTTCCACACCATACATCGTGGTGGCTCGTCTGACAAAATTGCTAGTAAGACTGAATTATAGATCACTAGAGATTTTACTGAAGCCACTTCATGAAGAATGTTCTGAAACAAATACTTGAGACATTAGCTGCAGGTGCTAATGTTTCCAACTTCAAGGCTTATAGATTTAGTTTCAACTTTCTAAAGCGTTGAAGGCCAGTGCAGGTCTTGGTTCTGCAGGGCCACTCCTATAAAGCAGTAGAGTTCCAAAGGCAAGCTTGCTACTTATCCCAGTTTTGTTTTGTCACCAAAACGTTCTGTCAAATAATACAAGTCAGTATTATTTATTCAACTTAATTATTGAATTTTTCTCATTTTGAGGTGGTGTAATGAAACTATATTGGAGTTATGAAATTGTGCTTGGGTTTAATTTTCTTTGCAAATTGCCTTTACCCGTTCTCTTTCCCCCCCCCCCCCCCCCCCCCACTCCATACTGCCCTGTCTGATCAGCAGTTGAGTCTGGTACGTTGCTGATTTGTAACAGTCAGTATCATGCCCAACAGTGCTGGAAATGTTCTAAATGTCACTTCTCGCTAGTTATAGATATCCACCAAAGCACTGCGAGGCTACGTCCTCAAGGAGGCTGCTCACTGCTTGCTTAAATCTAGTTTGGATGACTTACCACTGGATTTGGATTAATGCAATGCTGAAACTGCTTCTTTTTGACTCGGTGTATAGTATAATTAGGCTAAAGTTATGTTCAGTTTGTTGCCTTCATTAGTGTCGTGTTTGTAGTGCAATTATGGCTGTGCTGGGTATTGGGTTTTGTTGACCATTAATCCATCCAGTTGACAGGAGCTCAAGTGTAAGCTGGCAGTGTAGTGGTCTGCTTTGCCAACACGTTGGATCAGCTCAGCTGGTCATGGGTTGGTGCCTCTGATTTTCTCTAAGGGTCATCTCACGACAGGAAAGAAGACCTGGTGATTGTGGCGGCTTTGCTTTGAGCGCATTACCAGTAGCTGGTTACAGCAGCAGTGATGTGGAGGAGGTTGATTGTCTCTTTGTGGCGAGAAAGAAAGCTAAAATAAGCAATGGGTTGGAATGTAACGAGCTCTCTCAGCTGATTTGATCTAACAAGGTTTTTTCTTTTTGGTTTATTGGGAGAGTTGGGTTGTAGGGTGAAGGTACAAAGCACGACAAAGTTTGAAAAAAGATTGGATAAATTGAATGGTAGTTTTTTTATTCATTCATGGGATGTGGACGTCACCGGCAAGGTCAGCATTTATTGCCCATCCCTAATTGCCCTCGAGAAGGTGGTGGTGAGCCGCTGCCTTGAATAGAATTGAGTGGCTTGCGAGGCCATTTCAGAGGGCAGTTAAGAGTCAACCCTATTGCTGTGGGTCTGGAGTCACATATAGGCCAGACTGGGTAAGGATGGCAGATTTCCTTCCCTAGAGGACGTGACTGAAGCAGATGGGCTTTTACGACAATCAGATAATTTCACAGTCACCATTACTGAGACTAGCTTTTTCTTCTAGATTTGTGTAATTCATTGAATTTAAATTCCCCAGCTGCCGTGGTGGAATTCGAACTCGTGTCTCCGGATCATTAGTCCAGGCCTCTGGATTACAAGTCCAGTAACATAACTACTATGCTTGCTGGCAAGCTTTTTAATGACTAAATACAGCCCACTGAGGGTTAAACTATATTTGAGACTTCAGTTTCTGGTGCCATCATAGCCCTGGCAGTTGTGCGTGTTAATGCATGTTTACATATACACCTGACACTCCCAAATTTGTATGTTTGCTGCCAGTATGTGTTGCATGCCGAAGACATTTGTCATAGCTTCCACACAAACTAACAAAATGGTTATGTTTTGTATTTTTCTGCTTTTTATTTACACATCAATATGAGCTTTATTGGAAGCCAATTTATTTCTACCAGTTGAGTTTAAATTGGTTAACTTTTTTTTTATTGTATTCGTGCTTCACCCCCACCTCCAGTTTTCTTCCCCTTCGCTCTGACGGTGCTCACTTATGCTGGGCTACGTTTCCATCAGGCACCAGCAGCCCTTGACACCCAAGTCAAGTGGCAGTTCTTCTCGAGTCTAGACAGCGAGTTTAGGCAGGGTATTTGGTTTGATAGAGATGATGGGCTTGGGTGTAGCCATGATGTTCACCATTACACTTTCCTGTTCCCAATCTCCGAACTGGAAAAGTCTGGAGCGCCCTCAGAGGGGGGAACCTGAAGTTGGGTTGTGTTGTAAAATGGCAGCCAACAGCAAACGTACAGTTCGGTTGCACTTGGAAACAGTAATTGCTTGCCTTACTTTGTTCCGGCAATAGCAGGGACCCACTTTTCTTTTTATTTGAACAGGTCTCATGAACTCTCTCTGGATTCACCTTCCCTGCCCCCGGCTGTTGTCTGACCTTTGAACAGTGGCAAGTGGAAATTAAAACAGGAGAATGTTGCCGGTATACTAATGCAACCATGCCACGGCATTATGCACAATGTAGCGGCTGGTTTTGGAGTGATCAGAATTGCTCACATATACCTTTCTGCTATAAATGATGTGTGACAGAAGCACCCAACTATAGAAAGTGGCAAAATGGTTTCTAAAAAGGCATTGTCATCCTAGCCAAATGAACGATAGTTCATCTAGAAACTGAAAATATAATCGTCAGCATGGATTTCAAAAGGGAAGGTCATGCTTGACCAACCACATTGAATTCCTGAAGAAGTAACAATGAGTAGACAAGGGTAATGTAATAGATGTGATATATTTTGGATTTTCAAAAGGCCTTCGATAAGTAGACTCATGACTAAGGTCAGAACATGTGGAGTCAGGTAGCAGAATGGATAGCAAGCTGGCTACAAAATGGAAAGCAAAGAGTATGGGTAAAGGCCAGCTACTCAGACTGGCAAATGGTGGGATCGGTGCTGGGACCACTGTCATTCACAATTTACATTCCCGATTTGGACTCTGGAATCGGGAATACAATTTCTAAATTTGAAGACGACACCAAATTGGGGTATAGTTAATACAAAGGTAGATAGTGACTAAATAAAAGATATTAAACTTACAGAATGGGCATTTAATTGGCAAATTAATTTCAATATAGATGCGAGTGAGGTGGTGCATTTTGGTAAGAAGAATGAGGGGGCCACATACTGCTCGGATAATAAGAGTCTAAATGGGGCAGAGGAGCAAAGGGATCTAGAGGTACAGATCACTAGAAGTTGCAACGCAGTTTAATAAGGCCATAAAAAAACGCAAACCAAGCACTGGGGTTCATTTCTAGAGGGATAGAATTGAAAAGCAAGGAAGACATGTTAAACATGTATAGAACCTTGGTTAGACCACACTTGGAGTACTGTGCACAGTTTTGGTCTCCATGTTATGAAAAGGACATTTGAGGCATTGGAGAAGGTGCAAAAAAAGATTTATAAGGATGCGAGGTTATAACTATCAGGAAAAAGTGAACAGGCTAGAGCTCTTTTCTCTAGAAAAGAGAAGGCTGAGAGGTGACCTGTTAGAGGTCTTTAAAATGATGGAGGTTCGATAGGGTAGCCATAGAGAAGCTGTTTCCACTTGTAGGGGAGTCAAAAACTAGGGACCATAAATGTAAGATAGTCACTAATAAATCCAATAGGGATTTCAAAAGAAACTTCTTTACCCAGAGAGTGCTTAGAATGTGGAACTCGCTACCACAGGGAGTGGTTGAGGCGAATAGCACAGATGCATTTAAGAGAACTAGGTAAGCACATGAGGGAGAAAGGGATAGAAGAATATGCTGATGGAGTTAGATGAAGTGGGGTGGGAAGATGCTCATGTGGAGCATAAACACCGGCATGGACCATTTGGGCCGAATTACCTATTTCTGTGCTGTAGATTCGATGTAACTGTGCCTCAGTGGGTAGCACTCTCTCCTCTGAGTCAGAAGGTTGTGTGTTCAAGTCCCACTCTAGGGACTTGAGCACAAAAATCTAGGCTGACACTCCAGTGTAGTGTTGAGGGAGTGCTGCACTGTTGGAGGTGCCGTATTTCTGATGTGACGTTAAACCGAGGTCTGCTCTCAAGTGGACGTAAAAACATCCCATGGCCATTTTAGGTGTGAAATCAGGGAGCATATTTTCACACGAAATCTGGAACTCTCCCCACAAGGCTGTGGTTGCTGAGTCAATTGACATTTTCAAGATTGAGATCAACTGATTTTTATTAGGTGAGTGTATCGAGGGAGATGGATCAAAGGTGGGTAAATGGAGTTGCGGTACAGATCAGCCATGGTCTAATTAAATGGCCAAACAGGCTCGAGGGGCTGATTGGCCCACTCATGTAAAATGTCCTTGGAACATAGGAACATGAGTGAAGAGGTGGACAACGAGCAGGAAATGGGAGCAGTTGGGGAAGAGGTTCAGTCAAAGAAATAAGTTTTTGTGTTAAGGCAGAGAGAGGGTTCGTGAGATTTAGCAAGAAAAGTCCAGGGTGCAGATTTGTAGAATTGATGGTGGGGGATGCATATGTGCAGCAGATCCAAGTCAGAAGGAAGGAGATTGCATGTTGGGACCAGATTGCTAAGCTTGGGTGGAAAGGAGCCATGGAGGGATTTGAGGATGAGGACAAGAATTTCAGTTGATGCTGGAGAACGGAGCTATGAGTGAGGAAATGTTTTGTTTCTTGGGTGATTGTTGTGTGCAGGGGATTTTAGAAGTTTCTCGAGCTTTACCCTACACAAACTCCAACTCATCCAATTTTCCAGTTTCCCCCTGCCCTGCCACCACCACCACCTGAATTGGCCACAGATTTATTTTTATCTTTATTCTTTCCTTTCTCAAGTGATCTGACTTCCCATGGGAGGGAACACTGGAGGTCATGATGCTCAGGGTAGCACTCTCGTCTGTGTCAGAAGGTTGTGGGTTCAAGTCCTACTCCAGGGACTTGAGCACAAAAAAAATCTAGGCTGACGCTCCCAGTGCAGTCCTGAGGAAGTGCTGCATTGTCGGAGGTGTGCCGTCTTTCGGATGAGACGTTAAGCAGAGGCCCCGTCTGCTCTCGGGTGGACGTAAAAGATCCCATGGCACTACTTCGAAGAAGAGCAGGGGAGTTCTCCCCGGTGTTCTGGCCAATATTTATCCCCCAAACAACACAACAAAAACAGATGATCTGGTCATTATCACACTGTTGTTTGTGGGATCTTGCCATGTGCAAATTGGCTGCCACGAATCCCACATTACAACAGTGACTATGCTTCAAAAGTACTTCATTGGCTGTAAAGCGCTTTGAGACTTCCGGTGGTGGTGAAAGGCGCTATATAATTGCAAGTCTTTCTTTAGTTGCATCCCGACTGCTGGGACAAGCTCGATGGAGCAACCAGCCTTTTCCTGTCCATCTTTTTGTATGTCCGTAATACCTTGCTTACCTGTACCTTGCCGCCCAGCTCGGCCATCACTCCTGTACTCTCCTGCCTCCACTGTCTTCCACTGTGAAGCCTTCTACTTCTTTACGAGTCCTTTCATGACCTCGCGACGTCCTACAATCCTGTGTCCCAGCCCTTGCTCTTGTGGTCTCTGTGCATGCTTTGTGTTCCTTAGTCTATCTTGGTCCAACCAACAGCAACAACAACCCACAGGAACTCCCTTGCCAAGACTCTTTGCCTTACTACTTGGCCACCGTGGTATGTGACCTGGGGAGAGCAAGTAAGGGGGAAGCAATTAAAGCACTTTTTTTTGTACGAGCGAGCAATCTCTGCGCTGCACTTCCCCTTGCTCCTCGTGCATCCATTTACTGTGTCAGATCAGCTCAGGCAGCTGACCTGCGAACACAGTCAATTGCAGTCAGTGGTGGATCAGGGAATTTGACGCTGAGCCGAGCGTTCAGCAGGCCAAAAGGGGAGGTTGTTGCTTCAACAGAAGATCAGACCAGCAAAAAAGTGGGTTCCCACTGTCATTGTTGTGAGGTCAGTCACTTTGTTTATTTCCAAGTACAGTCGCTGGCAGGAGAACAGGGCATTTGTTATTTTCCACACTTAAATAAAAGCACCTTCAAAGAAATTGCTTGACTTACAACTCCGGCTTATCACTGTGTAAACCAGGCTGTAGCTGGACATTCCTGTTAAACAAACTCTGCTTTCTTTTTGCCACAGAGCTTGTATACATATTTACCAAGTGGGAATCTGTGTTAAAAATATTGGTGCTATGTAAGAATGTTCTGGTGAACTTTAATGAGAACATTTACAGTATAAATTTTAATAGTTTTTCAAATTTAGCGTGTGTGTGTGTGTTTCCAGATTTAAAAGTTGCTAATCACTTAAATACTACCTGAACTGTCTGAGTACGCACACATTGAGGAGGGGAGAAGTGTTTGCAGAAAAGCATGCAGGTGTCAGGCTAGGATATGAAAGAAATAGATATTGGCATAGTTTTTGTGTTGGTTTCTATTTTTCTTCCCCTCCTTGAGCATGAAAGAGATTGGATCGGATGTATAAAGAAAGACTTGCATTTATGGAGCGCCTTTCACGACCACCGAACGTCCCGGAACGCTTTACAGCCAATGAAGTACTTTTTGAAATGTTGTCACTGTGTAATGTAGGAAACGCGGCAGCCAATTTGCGCACAGCAAGCTCCCACAAACAGCAATGTGATGTTGATTGAGGGATAAATATTGGCCGAGGACACCGGGGATAACTCCCCTGCTCCTCTTCGAAATAGTGCCGTGGGATCTTTTACATCCACCTGAGGGCAGACAGGGCCTCGGTTTAATGTCTCATCTGAAAACTGTCTCATCAGCACTGCACTGGAGTGTCAGCCTAGATTTTTGTGCTCAAAAGTGGGACTTGAACCAACAACCTTCTGAATCCGAGGCGAGAGTGCTACCCACTGAGCCATGGCTGACACTCTATGCCCACCTCCCAAATAATATCCCTTCAATGATCCTTCTAATCTTGAACAACACCCATTAACGTTTTAATCCTAATACAAAGGCAAAATACTGCGGATGCTGGAAATCTGAAAAATAAACAGAAAATGCTGGAAAGCATTCAACAAGTCAGGCAGCATCTGTGGAGAGAGAAACGGAATTAACGATTCAGGTTGATGACGTTTCGTCAGGTTTTAATCCTGCCACACTTATTCAAGAATCTTTGTTCCTTCCCAAGTGGTGGTGTTGGTAGTTGATATACAGCAGGTACCATTCACTACTTCTCCCAGCGGAACTATTGTGAGCACAAAACTCATCCTGCCCCAGGCTGTATGTTTGTCATCTCCCACTTCCCTCCCTTGCTATCCACTCCTGCAAGATGCCTGTACGTCAACTGGTTTGTTTACTTGTTCACTTCTGATGATCAGTTGTCTCCTTCAGTGGAACTGGGAAGTTCCCTGCCCAGCCGCCCGACAGCAGCAACGCCTTTTGAAAATGCCACAAGGTCACAAAAATAGGGTGGTGTCTCCAATAGGAATGGACTATGACTGAGTAGTAATGACACTCCAGCCACTCTTCCATTGCTGCAGCACCGTCTGATCTCGACTGCAGCTATCGCACGGTCGACTGCATTGGCACATATAAATGTACCGGCCACCCTTCAGCCAATGGAGACCAACTTTTCCCCCAGGTTTCCCCATCTGCTGATTTCCCTATCTCCCACGATGACCACCTGAACTAGTTCAACCTGGTTGCTTCGTGAATTAAAATTGCACCGTGACACAAGTATGTCGGACATACTGGGCCGACTCAGCAGCTGCTCCTGGCTCGAGCGATGTTTTAAAATGGAAGGGGTTTCTTTTTTGCCAAGAGTAGTCCAGTCACGTATACTGTCCTGTGCCTCTGCTGGTGTGCAATTTGCCATTTTACAAATGGGCGTCCAATTGGCCTGCAGGAGAGTGGAGGTACTGGATAGTAAATCCACAATAGCAGCGTACACAGGTCAGTTTGGCATCACTCTCCCCAAAACCATGGATAAACATACAAGCCTCTAGTAGTTCAAAGTGATCATTCAGTGCTGAGTGAGTGGTTAGAGCCAGCACATGAATGCACATTAAAGATTAGTGTCCCTGAGAATGGAAAACCACTTGTCTTGTACTCAGTAAGATTAATGTGAATGACCTGGTACAGTCCTTCATTACAACTTCAGTTAAATATTGTTTTTCTTATCTTCTAGTCTGTCCCAGTTTCTTTGCTGATTCAAGGTTTCTCTTCATTTCAGGTCGTAATGAGCCTCTGAAGAAGGAGAGGCCAAAATGGAAGAGTGATTATCCCATGACAGACGGCCAGCTGAGGAGTAAAAGAGATGAATTCTGGGACACGGCGCCTGCTTTTGAAGGTCGCAAAGAAATCTGGGATGCCCTTAAGGCGGCTGCCTATGCCATCGAATGCAACGATCATGAACTGGCCCAGGCTATTGTAGACGGTGCCAGCATAACCTTACCACATGGTAAGCACAGCAGAGTGTCAAACATGGTCTTGTAGCATGTTCTGGGATCCTTTAGCTACACAGTCTCCAGTGAAACCCCCCAAAATTGTCAGGAAGCTTCCTAAATTCTCACCAGCGATGCGTCCCTTATTGGCTACTTCCCGAGCTGCCCCCGCAGTCTAATTCCAGAGGTGTGAAACCTCCGCAAGCTGAGCTTTTTGCCCTGCATACAGAGCTTTCGCCTACCTCCCTGAGTATTGCCCAATTATGGCTATCTCTTCCTCACCATTGCTGAAACTCATCATCTTGAGGGTTGACTTCTCTGAGGCTCCCCTTGCTGACCCCGATTTTCACAGCTGAAGTTAATGGGAAGCTAGATAAACACATGAGGGAGAAAGGAATAGAGGGGTTATGCTGATAGGGTTAGATAAAGAGGGGTGGGAGGAGGCTCGTGTGGAGCATAAACACCGGCATGGAGCATTTGGGCCGAGTGACCTGTTTCTGTGCTGTAAATTCTATGTAGTTCTTTCTTTTTCTTTTAGTTAATGCAAAATTCCACACATTGTTTCCTGTCCCACACACCCATCAGCCCCATCTTTGCCAAGCTACGCTCCATATGTCCTTGTGAACAGACTTCAAACCTTTCCATGGCTTTGGTCCAACATATCCAGTGATCTCTAGCCATATATATCTGCACGCACACTCCAGTTCTGACACGAGATAGATGATCTTTCCATCAGAGGCTGATCGTTGACTACCATCTGGAATGTTTTCCCAAAACCACTTTATCTTGCTACCTGCCACCCTACTTTTAAAAGCTCACTTTTTGTTTCTTCTGAGTCTCTTCCCCACCCTCCCCAAATCTTTGTACACTGTTGAGCACTCAAACATTTTCTTTGTGAGGAGCACTGCACAAATGCTAGTTGTAGTATATCTGTCTGGAAAATGCTTGGTGCTGGCACTGGATAACAAGTAGAAAACGTTTACTGAAATCCCTCATTTGCTGAGCACAAAAAATAGACACACTGAGAATGCAGGGAGATGGGAGAAATACTCATGGGCTTCAGTTTCTGAAACCTGTTTTTTAAATTCATTCTTGGATGTGGGTATTGCTGGCAAGGCATTTATTGCCCATCTCTAGTTGCCCTGGTTTGATACAACTGACTGGTTTGCTAGGCCACTTCAGAGAACAATTGAGAATCAACCACTGGAGTCACATATAGATCAGACCCAGTAAGGACGGCAGGTTTCCTTCCCTAAAGGGACATTAGTGAACCAGTTGGGTTTTTACGACAAAATGACAGCTTCATGGTCATTTGTACTGATACCAGCTTTTTATTTGCAGAGTTTTAAAAACTGAATTCAAATTCTCAAACTGCCGCAGTGGTATTTGAACTCTGTTCTCTAGATTGCTAGTCCAGTAACATAGCCACTACACTACCCACCCCAGAGCATAGACCCAGTGCAGTAATTTTGGCTTGGCAACTGAAAAGGCTCACCTGTGCAAGTTGATTAACGGAACACCCTGTTCCATAATGTAGGGCAGTTCCACTAAAGCACCAATATTGTAATTGAAACTTTCCACACACCTCTGACACTGAGCACAGATAGGTGCAAACAGGAGAATTTCTTCTGCATTTAGATGTGTGGAATGGACAGGGAGAGATGAGTGAAGAGGAAAATGTTAGCTACTGTGGAAGATGTGTGTTGCAGGTATACAGTCAGATTTCACGAGCAGTTCATCCAGGTTGGCATCTAAAAGGTGTAACCTCTTCCGGTAACAATGTACTCCGTTTGGTCAGTTTAAGAATGTAGCGTGATGTTACGTCGACTAGATGAAACTTTGCCATATGAACAGGTTAACAATTCTCTTGCTTGAGGAGACCCTGCAAAAATTCAATGGTGCACCCACTGCCTAGAATCTCTAGCAATGCAGCTGAGGTCCTTTTATTTAATTTAGCTTGGATCAACGTAGTTTAGTTGATCTAATTTTGGCTAGCTGTTTCTGATGTAGTTTGCAGATGTTTGAATCTTGATTTTAGATAGTTTGTCCCTGCACTTTTCTTTCCTGTCATGTAGGAGCTTGAGGTTCAGTACTTTGGTTGTCAGCAGCCCCTCCCATCTCTCGTCCAAGTGGAACTCTTCATCCGTGAGCTGAGATGATGTGTTGCCAAGGCACTTGAAGGGCAGCTTTCGAGCCAAGCTTGAGCTGCTTTTCATATTGTGTTGCCACCAGCTTCCAAGGCATGGCCCCTTGCACAGCTGGCGGCAACGCCAGAGAAATTTTCCAGATTGGCTGAGGCCGGCGACCAGGGAGACCAGTGTTAACCGGCCTCAAAATCTGGCAGGTCCACCTTTGCTGCTACCGTTAGCTGTGCAGAACCCACGTGTCCACAGCCAGAGCACTAGCGCAGTGCAAGATCAGCTTTTCATCCACAATCAGCTTCAGGCGCCCATGCATCAGTCTGACCTAATCAAAAGTGCACGCAGAAAATGAGCTGCAGTGTTCTCGAGGCTGTTTTGCTTGACCTCTGCTTCAGAACATTTTGGTGTCTGTTTCATTTGAATTAAGAAACACTAGGTGACTGTTGCCAGCTTCTTTTGGTTTTCATTGCTTTTGTAAATAAGTACCAAATGCATGCTTTAAATTAAAACTGGTTATTATAACTATGTGTCTCTGATCTTTGATGCTTTCTTGACTTGATGAATTCCTGGCTCTAATGTGCATTCCTGCTGAAGTAGCAGTATGCATGCAGGCTGTAGGGACAGCAGCAGTGAAATCGTCTTCTCCCCCCCCCCCCCCCCCCTCCCCCCCAGTCTTGCAAGTTTCATCAAGCAAGGAGAAATTGTTGAACAGATGCCTTGATCGTGCACATACCGATGTAGTTGCTCTCGTTTAACTACCTGTGTACCAAAGTGGCAGTGGAAGAACTCAAATGTCAAGAAGTGCTAAATTTGCAATTCATTAAGTTCTCTTTCCCTCGTTTCTCTGCCCTGATCTCACTGGGGCATCAAGCAAGTTGGCGCTAAAGGTACCAACCCTCCAGGATTGTCCTGGAGTCTTCAGGAATTAAGGGTTATTCTCCTGGACACTCCTGCAAGCAAACCCAGGGGGAAAATCATAGGGTCATTTAAAAAAAAAAATCATTTTCTTTGAACACTTTTATCTATTAGTTGTAAAGATATTGGAGATGGGGGAAATGGCTCTTTGACTTTGCGGGGCAGTTGAAGTTGGGTCATTTGATGAAACCTCCAGGAATATGCCCAGTCAGAGTTGGTAACCCTAGTTGGGGCGGGGGTAAGAATCTCACTCTTGTGCCAGTACTTCTGAGGTCATTACTGCTAAACCAATCCATCAAAAGTTGTGCAAAAGCAACCTTGAATAGTTACCCTCCCATCTCATCTTCACTCTGGTGACTGATCCTGACTTCCTCCAATGCCACACTTCCCAACTATGATTGTTGGATGGTGATCAGGAGCAAGCCATCCCCAAGTATTTTTTCCCTAAGGGTTACTGAACATCCTGACCGCTACCCCAGCAGAGACCGGGAATCAGATCTTCAGACCTGCTTGTTCTGTATTACTCATTCCACAGTGGGGCAGTACACTTACCAACTAAGCAGGGTCTAAAAATTCACACGGGCAAACCTACAGTATATATTCTGTGTACAGGTTTATGCCTCTGCTGAGCAAAGACCAGAACTTTTTCAAGCCATCAGTACGGAAGTGTTTTTTTATTTTTGGAAACCACCATCTCCTGATGAGTCCTAGTTCTACAGACATTTGATATTTGTTTGGGCTCAATTCTTTTGGGCCAATTCACAGTTTTGCCTTTCACTCTCCAGCCTGTCGCAAAATGGCACCAGCAAGTCTCTGGCCCAAACATGCAGCACTTGGGAGTCATGTGCCTGGTGGCACCAGGTGGCTTACTTTTGTGCAAACCACCGGCTCCGACCGTGAAGGCCAGCTTCCTTTTCCTGTATTTTTAACTACCCAAACTTTTGATAGCACACTTGCTGATCTCCTGTGGCTTTGCTCATGGTGAGTTGAAGCTGTTGCAAATGGTGCCTAGTGTCGGGGAGCTGTACTTATCTCCACGGAGAATTCAGAAAGATGCTTGTAGGAGATCTCAAGACAGTGAAGTAAACCTTTTTGATTGGTACCTGGAAAATAAATGAACCATCATTTCCTTGCCCACTGTATGTAGCTGCATAAATTAGTTCTCTTCGCATACCACACTTGCACAGAGAAATCCTCTCATGCAGTGTTCCCTGTAATTATTTTTTGGTGCCTGGCCCTTTAACTGGCTGCGTGGCCCATTCAGTTTTTCTCACGTACGCGGTTATTTACATTGAAATGTCCATGAGCGGCCTGCGCAGGACCTTCAGACCGCTGCGCGGCCACACAGCTGAGCAGGAACATTATCTCATGCAATATTGGGAGAGCAGCTCTTTATCTTTCATTTTCTATCTCTTTAGGGTGTGAGTTATTGTAGTGAAGGCCAAATTTTTTTATAAAACTTAAAAGATCAAAATAATTTGCATTGTTCCTTATCTCGGTACTTGGTATTATCAAAGGTATTGCTTAAATGTTTAAATTCGGGATTTTATCCAGAACCTCTCATCAGTCTCTCTTTTTATTCGTTCATGGGATGTGGGCGTCGCTGGCAAAGCTGGCATTTATTGCCCATCCCTAATTGCCCTTGAGAAGGTGGTGGTGAGCCGCCTTCTTGAACCGCTGCTGTCCGTGAGGTGAAGGTACTCCCACAGTGCTGTTAGGGAGGGAGTTCCAGGATTTTGACCCAGTGACGATGAAGGAACGGTGATATATTTCCAAGTAGGATGCTGTATAACTTGGAGGGGAACTTGGAGGTGGTGGTGTTCCCATGCACCTGCTACCCTTGTCTTTCTAGGTGGTAGAGGTCGTGGGTTTGGGAGGTGCTATCGAAGAAGCCTTGGCGAGTTACTGCAATGCATCTTATAGATGGTACACACTGCAGCCACGGTGCGCCGGTGGTGGAGGGAGTGAATGTTTAAGGTGGTGGATGAGGTGCTAATCAAGCGAGCTGCTTTGTCCTGGATGGTGTCAAGCTTCTTGAGTGTTGTTGGAGCTGCACTCATCCAGGCAAATGGCGAGTATTCCATCACACTCCTGACTTGTGCCTTGTAGATGGTGGGAAGGCTTTGGGGAGTAAGGAGGTGAGACACTTGCCGCAGAATGCCCAGCATCTGACCTGCTCTTGTCGCCACAGTATTTATGTGGCTGGTCCAGTTAAGTTTCTGGTCAATGGTTACCCCCAGGATGTTGATGAATGAAAGAAAAACTTGGATTTATATAGCGCCTTTCACGACCACCGGACATCTCAAAGCGCTTTACAGCCAGTGAAGTACTTTTGGAGTGTCGTCACGGTTGTAATGTAGGAAACGCGGCACCCAATTTGCGCACAGCAAGCTCCCAGCAATGTGGTGATAACCAGACAATCTGTTTTTGTTATGTTGATTGAGGGATAAATATTGGCCAGGACACCGGGGATAACTCCCCTGCTCTTCTTCGAAATAGTGGGATCTTCTATGTCCACTTGAGAGAGTAGATGGGGCCTTGGTTTAATGTCTCATCCGAAAGACAGCACCTCCGACAATGCAGCACTCCCTCAGTACTGCACTGGAGCGTCAGCCTAGATGTTTTGAGTGGGACTTGAACCCACAACCTTCTGGCTCCGAGGCGAAAGTGCTGCCCACTGAGCCAAGGCTGACGCCATGATGGTGGGGGATTCGGCGATGGTAATGCTGTTTAATGTCAAGGGGCGGTGGTTAGACTCTCGTTTGTTGGAGGTAGTTATTGCCTGGCACTTGTGTGGCACGAATGTTGCTTGCCACTCATCAGCCCAAGCCTGAATGTCCTCCAAGTCTTTCTGCATGCGGGCATGGACTACTTCATTATGTGAGGAGTTGCGAATGGAACTGAACACTGCAATCATCAGTGAACATCCCTACTTCTGACCTTATGATGGAGGAAAGGTAATTGATGAAGCGACTGAAGATGCTTGGGCCTAGGACACTGCCCTGAGGAACTCCTGCAGCGATGTCCTGAGACTGAGATGATTGACCATCTTCCTTTGTGCTAGGTATGACTCTAGCCAGTGGAGAGTTTTCCCCCTTATTCTCATTGACTACAATTTTACTAGGGCTCCTTGATGCTACACTCGGTCAAATGCTGCCTTGATGTCACGGGCAGTCACTCTCACCTTACCTCTAGAATGCAGCTCTTTTGTCCATGTTTGGACTGCGGCTGTAATGAGGTCTGGAGCCGAGTGGTCCCGGCGGAACCAAAACTGAGCATAGGTGAGAAGGTTGTTGGTGAGCAAGTGCCGCTTGGTAGCACAGTCGACGACACCTTCCATCACTTTGCTGATGATTGAGAGTAGATTGATGGGGCGGTAATTGGCCAGATTGGATTTGTCCTGCTTTTTGTGGACAGGACATACCTGGGCAGTTCTCCCACATTGTCGGGTAGATGCCAATGTTGCAGCTGTACTGGAACAGCTTAGCTAAAGGCGCGGCTAGTTCTGAAGCACAAGCCTTCAGCACGACAGCTGGGATGTTGTTGGGGCCAGTAACATACCCACTATGCTACTGTTCCTGGTGTCTTGAACAATGGTACATTCTTCTCAGAATTTGCCACTGTTTTCCTGGTTGCTTTTTTTCCTGAGTTCTGAAATAAACGTAGATGAAAGGAATGCAGCTGATCAAGCTATTTAAAATAAATTACAGAGTATGCAGACCAGCTGAGTTCCCATCCGAGCTGTTCCTTCCCTACTCTGCAATTTTCCACTCTGCTGTGTGTGTTCTGCCCCATTACCGTACTTGCTGACTGTGTACATTTGGGAGATAAATTAGTGTCTTGTACGTCCTATTTGCTTTTAAAGTTACTTCCAAAAAGGTTGGCTACTTGTTTTATTTTACAAAAGAAAAACATTAGGGATTTCCAAGGAACATTTAACAGCATTTTACTGGTTCGACTGTACCTTTATTTTAATGGTGGGTTTTGCTGACTGCTTGTACACGATTTGTTTTTTGTGTGTTCATAGTAGTTCCTCATTGCAAGGTTCTTAGCCCATTTTCTTCGTATTGGATTTGCACAGTCCCCACCGCTTCAGTTGTGATTTGTTGTTTTGTTAGTATGCAATTTGAGCCAGTTAACGGCAAGAAAATTTGCAAGCATGGCGCAGGGATTATGACTGACAAAACATATGGACTGTATAATATATTAAAAATCAAATCTGCACGCACTTCCAGTCAACTTTTCCCATTATAAATTCCTATGTCCACATTTATAAAGGAAACGACCTATCTAACTTTGTCACACTGTAATTACAGCCTCCTGCCAGTGGTGGCATAGCATCTGTTTAGTCTCCCAGTGCCTATGCCTGTAAGGCAGAAACTCCTCTGCTCCAACTAACTGCATCCCAAATTGCTGTACATTTTATTATATTACTGTAATCTAATTATATAATATCAGAATGACTTTAAAATGGGGACTGAATTATGTCTGAGCACCCTGGTCTAATTAACCCAACCCTCTAACCCACTGACCCTGTCTACAATACTGCAGGAGATTAGTTAGTATTTATTTGTTCTCTGCACTCTCGCTTGAATGAGTCTTGGTGGCTATTACAGGTTGAGCCTCCAAAATCCGGAGTATCGGAATCCGGGACGATTGGTGGCAGGGTCGTCCGGAATCTGTAAAATGTTCCGGAATCCGGACACCCTGAGGGAGGCTTACCAAAAACCGGAAATATCGCAACAGGCATTTCCGGACTCGGAACGTGTTTCTGATGTCCGGAAATATTGCAACCTGGGCTCGGGCGTTTCCGGACTTCGGACATCAGAAACACGTTCCGAAGTCCGGAAAAACACGAAAACCGGCTCGGCCTCGGTCCCGAGGTTGCCGGATTCGGGACGCACAACCTGTATAATATTTAGCAGGCTAGGAATTATAGTACGGCCTAATCTAGTGTCTCATTTCCCCTTCCCGCTCCTGTTTCTTCCTCTCCCTCACCTACACCATTATTGGAGGTATCTTTCTTTGAAAGTAGATGAGTCAGTGTGCTGGCTTGGTGTCGAGATGTTGCAATTGTTAATTGCGCTGTCAGTGTACGGTGATGAATGTCTACATGCAGAGGCAGGGCACTGTCTGGAGATCATGCTTTTTAACATTGCCAGTGGAGGAATGCTTTGTGAGGCGTGAGGTTTCCTAAACTGTTGGTCCTTTTTGGAAATGGCTTGCTAAGTAAGGATGAGTAATGTAGGGCGTCGGGGAGACAGTGGGAATGGATAGTCTCAGAGGGACCAGGATAGTTTTGTTTCGGCTGAAGAAGCAATTGAAGGATATGTGAGAGTTGTATCTTTTTGCCTTTTGGGACTGATTGATTGGATGGATCACCGTGGCATTTTCCTATCCTGTATGTTTCGATGTTCATAAGGTTCGAGAGATTGTGGAGTTTGCTTTGTTTGTGATTGGGGTGGGGCAGGCACAACCTGAACACTTAACTGAGGTTAAATGGGTCGCCACTTCTGCTCCACCAATCAGCTAACTCCATATGAATCTGGGACTTTCCTGTTCACTATTACTCAAGTCACACACTACCCCGGTGCACTTAGCAACTTCCACTAAGCAAATGAGAGATCCAGAATCATTTGCAGGGTAAATAACCTTAAGGCTAGCTGCTAGGTCAATATCGAGCAATGTGTGTGTCCATGTTGGACCAAGCTGAACTGTACTCAGTACCGTGAAATCAATATGTGTGAGGTTTTCATAGTATGTCCACTTAGATTAGAAAAACTCCAAGCAGTACAATTAGGTTAGAGATAATGGCCCGGAATTTGTGGTGGCTAATAACAGCGAATGAATAGGGTTCGCTGTTGTTACCCCTTTGAAACTGACCGCAACTTCAGGATGTGGCGCGCACGCGCAGCCTAACGTGGAAGTCCTGAAGTTGCGGTCTGTCATTCACTGCTTCGACTCTGGCTGCGCTGTGCGCCCGCCCGCCCGCCCCCCCACCCCCCCTCCAATAGCCGGTAATCGGGGAAATCCGTAAAACTGGTGAAAACTTGGGCTTTTACGCGGTAATATCATTGTTAAATACCCCATTAAAAGTTGGGCCTTGTTGGATTAGGCGTAGCTGGAGTTTTAACAGCGTATTGACTGCTAAACAAAGGTTATGGCCCTGTAAAACTAATTTTAATTTTGTGGAGTGTCAAATTTCTCCATTATGATAATTACAATTTTTAAGAAACTTAAAATAAATTTTTTTTTTAAGTTTGTTCATCTTTATTTCAGGTTTACCTTTTCCCCATGTAAGAGCCCCAATTTTTGGTTTTGCGCTCTCTAACATTTTTAAAAAGTTAGCATCAAAGGAACTTACCCACTTCTTGGTTCCCGGTCTGAGAATTCTGCATTGTGATTGGCTGCTTAGACAGCTTGTTGACGTCACAGCAGCTCGAGTTAGGGATTCCCCATTAACTTGCACTGATCTCAACTGAACGTCGGAAAAGCCGAATTTCTAGCCAGAGATTGCGAGATCTTTGTGGGATGCTTACTTCGGTGCCAGCGGCGAATGCCTTTTCTTCGCCGCTGACCGCAAATTATGGGCATTTTGTTCTTCCAAACTTGGATTGTATTTTGAGCCTCAAAACATTTGCATTGGAAGCAATCTGGGGTGGTGCATCAGCAGTAATGCACAACAAACCTATTACAGTGGTGCCAAACTGTGAGCTGTAGGGCCTTTGAGCCTTGGCAACCTGGCCCTTGAGGGCCAGTTTACTCCAATCTCTTGTACTTCTATTCCTTGCTCACTGGATTGTCCTGGAATTGCATGGGCTTGGACTTGTGGAAAATTCCAAAATCATGACACTTAAGATCTGTCAGTATCTGCAGCCTGGGTTATATGTGAATTGCCAGGAATATTGATTTTGAACTTTATATGTGACTGTTGGTCCATGTTAATGTGGTCCCGAAGAACAAACAATCAGTGTGAGGTGATGCAATTTGGCAGAAGGAACAGGGAGAGGCAATATACACTTAATGGCACAGTTCTAAAGAGTGTGCAGGGACAGAGGGACCTGGGAGTTAATGTGCATAGGTCCCTGAAGGTGGCAGGACATATTGAGAGTGGTTAGCAAAGCATATGGGATCTTGGGCTTCATAAATAGAGGTATTGAGTACAAAAGTAGAGAAGTTATGCTGAACCTTTATAAAGCGCTGGTTAGGCCACAACTGGAGTATTGCGTCCAGTTCTGGTCACCACACTTTAGGAAGGATGTGAAGGCCCTTGAGAGTGTGCAGAGGAGATTTACCAGAATGGTTCTGGGGATGGGGGATCTTGGCTGCAAGGACTGGTTGGAGAAGCTGGATTTGTTTTCATTAGAGCAAAGGAGGTTGAGGGGTGATTTGATAGAGGTGTACAAGATTATGATGGGTTTGGATAGGCTAGACGGGGAAAGGCTGTTCCCACTAGTTGATGGTACAAGGACTAGGGGACACAGATTTAAAGTTTTGGGCAAGAGATACAGGGGGGGATGTGAGGAAAAACTTTTTTACGCAGCGAGTGGTGAGGACCTGGAATTCGCTGCCGACGGAAGTTTTCAATGTTTTCAGGGGGAGACTGGTTAGGCACTTGAGGGAAATAAACTTGCAGGGCTATGGGGATAGAGTGGGACTGACTGGATTGCTCTACAGAGAGTCGGCATGGACTTGATGGGCTGAATGGCGGCCTCCTGTGCCGTATGACTCTATGACCCCTCTCAACCCCTCCACTGTCTCTAATTTGTCACATTGTTTGTCCGACATCCACTACTGGATGAGCAGAAATTTCCTCCTGCTAAATATTGGCAAGACCGAAGCCATTTTCTTCGGTCCCTGCCACAAATTCCATTCCCTAGCCACTGACTGCATCCCTCTCCCTGGCAATAGTCTGAGGCTGAACCAGACTGTTTGCAACCTTGGTGTCACATCTGACCCCGAGATGAGCTTCCAACCACATATCCACTCCATCACCAAGACCATCTACTTCCATCTCTAACATTGCCGACTCCGCCCTTGCCTCAGCTCATCTGCTGCTGAAACCCTCATCCATGCCTTTATTACCTCTAGACCTGACTATTCCAACGCATTCCTGGCTGGCCTCCCATCTTCCACCCTCCATAAACTTGCTCGTCCAAAACTCTGCTGCCTGTATCCTAGCTTGCACCAAGTCCCATTCAGCCCTCACCCCTGTGCTCACTGACCTATATTGGCTCCCAGTTAAGCAACATTTCGATTATAAAATTCTCATCCTTGTTTTTCAAATCCCTCCATGGCCTCGCCCCTCCCTATCCCTAACCTCCTCCAGCCCTACAACCCTCCAAGATCTCTGCGCTCCTCCAATTCTGACTGCTTGCAGATCCCTGATTTTAATCACATCACCATTGGTGGCTTTGCCTTCAGCTGCCGAGGCCCTAAGCTCTGGAATTCCCTCCCTAAACCTCTCTGCCTCACTACCCCTCTTTCCTCCCCAATATCTCTATGTGGCTCGGTGTCAAATTTTGTTTTATAATGCTCCTTGGGACGTTTTGCTATGTTAAAGGTGCTATATAAATGCAAGTTGTTATATAAATGTCAGTTCTTCTTACACAAGAAAGGTGAAGGAAGTCACTGTTCCTGTACTCATTGGAATTTAGAAGAATGAGAGGTGATCTTATCGAAACATATAAGATACTGAGGGGGCTCGACAGGGTAGATGCAGAGAGGATGTTTCCCCTCATGGGGAAATCTAGAACTCGGGGGCACAGTCTCAGAATAAAGGGTCGCCCTTTTAGAACTGAGATGAGGAGGAATTTCTTCTCTGAGGGTCGTAAATTTGTGGAATTCTCTGCCCCAGAGAGCTGTGGAGGCTGGGTCATTAAATACATTTAAAGTGGAGATAGACAAATTTTTGCAAGATAAGGGAGTGAAGGGTTATGGGGAGCGGGCTGGGAAGTGGCTTTGAGCCCAAGATCAGCCATGATCTTATTGAATGGCGGAGCAGGCTCGAGGGGCCAAGTGGCCTATTCCTGCTCCTATTTCTTATGTTCTTATTTGCTTGGCTATTTGGCCCTGCTGTGGGCAGCAGTTAGGATTGAAATACATGACTAGCATTGATGGCAGCCATTGTTCAGGGTAAGTTTAAATAGTGCAGTAGATCGACAGAGTATTTTCAGGGAGTGTTTCAACCGCAAGCTGCTGGGTCATTTGGTAATATGGGTTGATTTAGCTCTTTGGTATGATTTTAATTTTGATGTAATAATTATATTGGCAGTATTCTTCTACAAACTTCATGTCATTGCACAATACCCTCTGAATTCTCTCCCAAAACCACTTTACCTTGTTCAATCCCATCTGCCTTCACACGGGTCCGAAGAAGGAAGAAAGGACTCGCATTTATATGGTACTTTTCCAAACCTCAAGTTATCCCAGACTGCTTCACAGCCAGTGAATTATGTTGAAGTGTAGTCACCGTTATGTAGGCAAATATGGCAGCCAATTTGTGCACAGCACGGTCCCACAAACAGCAAATGTGATTAATAACCAGTTAATCTGTTTTGGTGATGCTAGTTGAGGGGTAATACTTTGGCCAGAGATCCGGGAGAATTCCCTTGCTCTCCTTCGAATGGTGCCATTGGATCTTTTACATCCAACTGAACAGGCAGATGGGGCCTCGGTTTAACTTGTCATTCAAAAAGATAGCACCTCCGACAGTGTAGTACTGCCTGGCCTAAATTATGTGCTCCAGTTCTGAAGTGGCGCTTGAACCCATGACCTTCTGACTCGGGCAGGAGTGCTACCAACCGAGCCAAGCTGACCTTTCTTTTGAGCTCTCACCTTAAATTTGCTCCTTTTCCTGCTCACCGTTCACCTTTTCTACCATATGTGCTCAGCGACCTTTCCTTTACATTAAAAGCGCAATATATAAATGCTGCTTGTGATTTTCTGCTTCAGCTCCCTGTGGGCTACAGTGGCTGATGTCTTGCTGCATCAGTATGCTCATTTTGGCTGGATGTAATTATGCTGACCTCCTCAGATTTTACCTTGTATAGGGTCACAACCGTCTCAACAGTTTTCTCTACTTTTTCTCCTCTAGTTCTTCCTGTTCTATTGCTGCTCACCAACAACCCCCCCCCCCCCCCCCCCCCAAAAACCACCCAGAAAAATAACTTTCTATGCTTGAAAAGGTCAGTGACACTGATATCTGCATCTCCATACATAGCCTCACTATCTGACCGAGCAGCATTGGTAGTGTAGCTTGGTGGGGCTTCCCACTCCCCCCCCCCCCCCCCCCCCCCCAACCCACCACAGGCTCTGTCTGTCCTGCTGTTGGGGAAGTTCCACAAGAGTAGATTGCTCAATCACTTGGTCCGGAGACTCTTGAGCACGGTGATGGCTTTCCGTGCACATTGACACCCAGCTGACCCAAACAATCAATGACCTGTTGACCACCTACAGGGCCAACAAAGAGCAATAAAACTTCAAGCTGAACCTCAATCCTTTAAACTACATAAAATACAGGAATGCAGCTCCCCTGGTAGCTCAAGTTTTAAGGAGCATCTTAAAGGAGGAAGAGAGAAGCGGAGAGGTTTAGGGAGAGAATTCTAGAGATTAGGGCCCAGGCAGCTGAAGACACGGCCTCCAAAGATGGGGCGATTAAAATCGGGGATGCGTAAGAGGCCATAATTGGAGGAGCGTAGGGCTGGAGATTAGAGATAGGGAGGGGCGAGAAAATAAGGATGAGAATCGAGGCGTTGCTGGACCGGGAGCCAATGTAGGTCAACGAGCACAGGGGTGATGGGTGAATGGGACTTTGTGCGAGTTCGGATACGGGCAGCAGAGTTTCGGATGAGTTGAAGTTTATGGAGGATGGAAGATGGAAGGCCGGCCAGGAGAGCGTTGGAATAGTCAAGTCTAGAGGTAACAAAGGCATGGATGAGGGTTTCAGCAGCAGATGGGCAGAGGCGGAGATAGCTGATGTTACGGAGGTGAAAGTAGGCGATCGTGGTGATGGAGAGGATATGGGGATATCACCCCTGAATGGCCCGGCTCTAATTATAAGGTTATGCCACCTTGTTCTGTCTGTCTCAAATATTCAAAGTTAAATGTGATTTTATTATTTTACTGTACTGGTTACCTAAATCTTCTTTGAACTCACCCAAATGGTCTGGTGGGTAAAGGTTCCTCCCAGTGTTACATTAAACCATATAGACCAGGTAAACACAGAACATAACTGAGCTATGCACGTCAGAGGGTCCCAGTCGATTTTAGCAAAATTGGCTTATGGGCTTGAAGCAAAAGAATCTGCCAGGGCTCCTGCAGCTGGTCACTGTCCAACAACCACTGCAGCATGTGTGGTCACTGGGTGAGTACAGGAGCAAGCTCAATTGCAATGCTCTCTGTAGTTGAATAGCCAGTCATATTCATAGTCAAAACTCACAGATGAATAATCGTCACGTAAGCAAAGTCCCTGAAGGACCTATTGCTGTGGAACTGTATCTCGACAAGGAGTTGACACGCTCTGGAGAGGAAAGGGGAGAATAGTGCCAAAGTGGGAGGGGGCCACAAATGATCTGAAGCTTTGCATTTTTTGAAGTGGGAGAGGGGAGCCCGTCGGCTTCTGCACTCTGTTACCCAAACCCAGGAATGAGCTGCAAAATGTATCTGATTACCCATTATGTTCACTATAAACTATCGGAACTGATGCATTTTAAATGGCTGGTGACAGCAGCACTATAGGTAATTATAAATAATACATCGATACAGAGAGAGTAGTTGAGGATGAATTGATGGGGCAGAGTTGGAAAGCTTTACCTTGCAAACTAGCCTGGTGTGTACGGGGTCCAAAGAAGGAGCAGAATAAGATAAATGGATGAAACTCGTTCTTCACTGAAAATATTTTCTTTCCCGCTCTTTCCCCCCCACCCCACCCCTGTTCAGGTTCCTTAACGGAATGTTACGATGAGCTCGGCAACCGTTACCAGCTTCCCGTTTACTGCCTGGCACCGCCTCTGAACCTCATCACGGAGAAGTGCGACGAGGAGACGGCCGACATCCCCGACCCTCCGTCACACGCCAAGCGCGAGTTCCAGCTCAAGGTGCGCCTGTCCACGGGCAAGGACGTCAAACTGAACGCCAGCATGGCGGACACGATTGGGCAGCTAAAGAGGCAGCTGCACGCGGAGGAGGGCATTGAGCCCTCGCGGCAGCGCTGGTTCTTCTCGGGAAGGCTGCTCACTGACAAAATGCGGCTGCAGGAAACGAAAATCCAGAAAGACTTTGTGGTGCAGGTTATCGTCAACGAGGTAACTGCCATTTACTGACCTACTGGGCAAAAATAAATCTATATGCAAGACACATGACTATATATCTTATATAAGAAGAACTGAAGGGCTCTGGAACATGGTCAGCGTAAGGAGGAACTTGGAGCTGGAGCGCACTGGAATATGTACAGTGGCCTACTTTGGCCATTGTCAGTTGGTCAGTCAAATGCAGTTTGAGGTCAAAAATGGGAACCATATTTAATCTACATCTGGCAGTCTTGTTACTGCTGCCCTTGGCCAGCCGGTGGATCATTTTGACTGTAAATGAAGGTGATTTCTGTTGCTCTCCTATTCCCCCCCCCCCCCCCCCCTCTCCTTTCTCTTTCTCTCTCTCTCTCTCTCTCTCTCGCTTTCTTTGTCCTTTTTCTCCCGCCTCTTCCCCCCTCCCCCCCCCCCCCAAAAAAAAAATTCTGGTTGAATTGCAATCAGGGTACTTTGCAGTGAAGATCTTTCAAAGGTTGCTCTATAGTAGCAGTATCGAGGCTTTATATAGAAAGTGTACTGCAAATGTTTTACACTGGCTTTAATCGTGCAGTGGTTGATCACTTTTGTTTTATGCTGTAGGTGTGCGAGGGCCCAGCTAAGCACCAAAAATTTGCTCGTGTGTTTATGTATAATTACACCAATCGAAGTCTCAAATGTAACTCTGTGCTTCCATTTTTTTTAAAGTATAAGACTGTGGTATGAATTCAACATGATCCAAGTCATTTTTATTTTAAACTCAAAAATGCTGGAAATATGCAAGCAAGCCACCTCTGCCTCTGTACAGAGAAAAGGCAGGTTAATGTTTTGGGTGCAGACACTTTGTTGAAACTGGAGCACGCAAAGCCCTCTTAAGGGGAACATCCAAGATTTTTTATCTCTAGGTGCTTTACCATGGAGTCTCGTGAGCGACCCACGCGTGTCAACCTTGTAACGAATGTTCCTGTTTTAATTTGCATAATACATGTCGAGGCTGCAGATATTAACAGAGCTGGTGCCTCATTGGGTAAATTGCAGGTCAGACCAGGATCCAAGAACGGCCCTTTCGAAACCTTCACGCCTGTAAAGTTCAAATGGGGCAAGCCAGCGCATGAGGAATAAAACCACACATGGAACGTAAAGGTGCCTGTGCTTCCTCGCCAGGGCTGCCACGTGACCCTCGGGCTGTCGTTTGAATGTACCTCGCGTACAAGACTGAAAGAAATGGAGGGAAGGGGATAATGATGGGTTGAAGGCAAGATTTGGGTATGCTGACTGTCCAGAAAAAGCTAGTCATGCTTTTTCCTCTTGTCCTCCTTCTTCCTCCCCCTTCCTTCATTTTGCTCAATCCTCAGTGCTTGCTTGTTTTCCAATTCAGATGAAGGGTCTAAAACCCAGAAACATGAAGCTATATTTTTGCTTTTCATGTGCTGACTGACCCACTATGTATTTTCACCATTGTCTGAGACCGACCCCCCCCCTTCCCCAATTGTGGCAGAATGCCTCGGTGGAGTCTGCGCGAGTTGAAGAGAGCTGCGTCGACTCCCGATGGCTTAGAGTGCAAGGATACTGTGCATAGTGAGCTGCACAAACCAGGTGTGAGGCTCATTTCCTAGTCAACTGTTGTCTGCTGGGGTAGCGGTATGGGGTGCTGAAATTGGCCTCTGCATCACCTTTCCAGCTAGGTTACTGAGTGATTCCTACTGCAAAATATGCTTGTGTAGACCCAGGATGAGGATGGAACCTGGCTCAACAGTGCTGGCCATCAGTTGACCCGAGTGGTATAGTTTTTAAGTCCCGGGTGAGACCCAGCCATTAAAGACCAGGTTTGACTCCTGGTGTTTGCTAGTAGGGGGTGTGAAAGAGTGGGAAAAAGCAGTGTTGTTGGGGTGGGGGTCACAGCAGTCAGTCCCTGTTCCCTGAGCCAGGGGAGAATCACTGGGGCACTTGCTTTCAGTTACAATGGAGTGCGTCTTGTGTGCGGCGTATATGTGCAGAAATTGGCTCAGCAGCGATTCCTGCCAACCTTCGTGAAGAACAGCCACTTGAGTAATGTGTCTGAGGGCAAGAGAACAGGATCCCAATACCCTTGGGAGAAGTGGGTGAGAAATCGGATCTCTGCCATCTCTTCTGTAGCACTGCAATACTTTTTTTGTGTGTCAAGGAATGAGAAAGCAATCCGGTTTGTCTTCATGCATACTGTAAAATGATGGGTCTGAGTTGTGCTGTGATTCCGCAGTACTGGGTTCCTATTACTCCAAGCCCTTTTTATTGAGCTGTAGCAGGATAGCTTCATCACCCGGTGGTAGAGACTTGCAACTGCAGCACTTCTCAGCTCCCCAATGTCAGTGCAGTCAGTCTCTGGAACGACGCAGATTGCAAACCCAATTTAAAGATAATGGGATTTCTTTTATTTTTGAGCGGCCCAATAGATCACAAAGCGAGTGAGTGCTCATCTGATATTTACAGTTGCCCATTAAGAGTGACAATCACAACAGCTTTCAGAGGAAGTGCACGGCCTGCAAGCGAGGGCAAGCTAGATAAACACCTGAGGGAGAAAGGAATAGAAGGTTATGCTGATGGGGTGAGATGAAGAAGGGTGGGAGGAGGCTCGTGCGGAGCATAAACACCGGCATGGACCAGTTGGGCCAAATGGCCTGTTTCTGTGCTGGGAGTTCTCTGTAATTCTATATAGTTGGGTGGGGGCTGGGGGGAGAGAATCAAATTGCTGCCGCCACATTCCTCTCTGGTGTGTGTGAGCCTTGCATGTGCAGAGTGAGGAAGGTTACCGTTGCAGATAAGCCCGATTAATTATAACTCTAAAGTACGAGGGCTCTGCTGCACAGTGTCATGTAGGTTACAATGGATTCATTTTTGCTTAAAAGCTAATGTTTTTTTATTTTGCCTTTTTAATGATTTGATCTGCTTTACAGCCCTAAAGGAGAACAGGATATTGATCTAGCTGGCCTGGATAACCTCTTAGTACAGCATTGGAGTGACAAAGCAGAGGAACTGCAGCAGTCCGTCCACCCGTGTGTGTGTGTGTAGGGGGTGGGGGGGGTAGCGGGTGGGGGTGGAGATGAGAATTTATGTGAGGCATCAGTTAGAAATGTGGGCACTTGCCCATCTCCCATTGAAACTTTCACGTCTTTCAGTTCCAGACCAGATTTACTCCAATACTCTTCTGACCGACCTCCCTTCCTCCGTAAACTCCCGCACCAAGTCCCGCTCGCCCATCACACCCATCCTTGCTGACCTACATAAGCACCCAGTCCTGCAAAGCCTCATTTAAATTTCTCACTCGTGTTTAAATCCCTTAACGACTTCGCCGTCCTCCCCCCCCCCCCCCCCCCCCCATTTCCCACATTACGACAGTGACTCCACTTCAAAAGGACTTCATTGGCTGTAAAGCGCTTTGAGACGTCCGGTGGTCGTGAAAGCCGCTATAGAAATGCAAGTCTTTCTTTTCCAGCCCTACACCCATTCACCTTTCCTCTCATTCCAATTGCACTTCCCCACCCACTTTCACCCCACTATTGATAGAAGTGTCTTCACCTGCCTAAATACCTCCTCTTCCTCACCACCTTTTTAAGATCTTCCTCAAAACCCACCACGTTGACAAAGCTTTCGATCAGCCCTCGTAGCTTAGCTTCCTTGGGCTCAGCGCCTGTTTTCCTTCCACCTCTCTGAAGCACCTATGGGACATTTCTCTAAATTCAATGTGCTGTTTAAACATAGCTCTATTAGTCAGTGTGGGGTGACAGTTGCACTACGACTCCCCTCCCTTGCCAGATAGGTGGCTCCAACTAAAAAGCTGCTCCTGTCTGAAAGCCATTGTGGTTCTGCTGCTGCTTCCGCACCCCCAAAACAAAATGCCTTACGAGCATCGTATTGAGGGCTGATTTATTGCCCGTCACATCTGTGGCGCCCAGCGGAAAGTGCGGTAGGAAATTGGGACATTTCACTATCAATATTGTCTGGTTGCAATATGCACTTCAAGATAGATACAGGTGAGGACGCCCATGTCACTCATCTTGTTTCATCCAACCAGCAACATCACTCGTTTACCTCCCAACCCGTCAACTGCTTCTTAAATGATTCCCAGGATTTTTTTTTAATCTCCACTACTCAACTGGAAGTCTGTTCCAAGTGTTGCTCACTGTCTGTGAAGAACTTGCCAACATCGGGCCTGATTTTTGCCTTTTACCAGTTAGGACCCTCGTTCCGCTTTTAATTTGCCGAATTTACCTTTTTCCTTTTTAACTGTTTCTTATTGTACACCTCTATACGGTCACTTGTGTTGTTCCCAATCAGTTCAAGGCTGCAAAATCCCAAGTTTCTCCAGCTTTACAACCCTGACCTCTTACCGCTTGGGGGATCAGCTCGCGGCTCTCCTCTGATCCGCCTCGAGTGTCCCCCTCGTGTCTTGGCGACGGAACTGGACACAGTACTGTGGTATCATAGAAGTTTAAGCACAGAAGGAGGCCATTCAGCCCATCGTCTCTGTGCCGGCCAAAAAAAGAGCTATCCAGCCTAATCCCACTTTCCAGCTCTTGGTCCGTAGCCTTTGTTGGTTACGGCGCTTCAAGTGCATATCAAAGTACTTTTTAAATGCAGTGAGGGTTTATGCCTCTACCACCCTTTCAGGCAGTGAGTTCCAGACCCCCACCACCCTCTGGGTGAAAAAGTTCTCCTCAACCCCTCTCTAATCTTTCTACCAATTGCTTTAAATCTATGACCCCTGGTTACTGACTTCTCTGCTAAGGGAAATAGGTCCTTCCTATCCACTCCCCTCATAATTTTATACACCTCAATCAGGTCTCCCCTCAGCCTCCTCTGTTCCAAAGAAAACAACCCCAGCCGATCCAATCTTTCCTCGTAGCTAAAATTCTCCAGTCCTGGCAACATCCTCGTGAATCTCCTCTGTACCCTCTCCCCCCCCCCCCCCCCCCGCAAAGTGCAATCACATCTTTCCTTTAATGTGGTAATCGTGTGTGAATCTGATCAGTTTGTATTGCCCTTCTGAATCCAAATGGTTGATCTAAATTAGAAATTGCAACAGTCCCAACACTGAACCCCACTTTGTGCTCTGTCTCTTGTCCCTCCTGCCATAACTGCCCTAACAAGTACCTGGGATTTACACTTAATTCCTACTGCAAAGCTTAATTTTATGTCTCTTACAAATTTGTATTGATTAGCTTGACAATCCTGGGGTGTACACTACCCGATAGTACCGGTGTGAGCAGTGTGGATATTACCTGAACAGGTGCAGGGTGAGTACTGCCACTGTTTAGTGACTGCGTGTTTGTTAGTTTTCTCCCCTCTATTTCCTCCCCCCCCCCCCTCCCCTTTTCATATTACAAATCGCAGGTTAAATGCATGAGAGCAGCATTAATATTTTAAGGCAAACCTTTTAGCAGCCGCCACATAGCTGGCTCCTGTGGTAATGCACTTAGCCAGGGTTAATTTCTGTGTAAATTCGATTATATGAGAGGAAGCATCTTCACTGTTTCAAATTTGCAATCTGGTATGTTTTCAGTAGATATAAATGTAGTTATTGAATCACTGGGCTTCTGAACCGCATCTTTAATAAAGTTAACTCTACCCCTGGACAGTCAGCCTCCGTATGTAACTCTTCGGTTCTCTTTCTCTCCTCCGATAGAGGTAGGGTTAGAGAGGGAGGGAGAGACCCGAGCCCATAGAGCCCCCACCCAACGTTAGTCCGCAGCACAAGTTGGGCGCAGGAGGCCTGACTGGAGGTGACTATTCAGGCAGAAGCTGAATGCCAGAGTCTGCTCAGAGGCCTGCGATTCAGTGTTCTTCCCCCACCCCCCAGACATGGCCTTGGATGCCTGGGGATGGGGCTGATCCCGAGGGGAGCGAGTTCCCTCAGCCTTGGCTTCCCTACCACCCAGGTCTGGGGGTGAGCCTGGCGTACAGGCCGTTTCAGCAGCGGAAATGGGGCGCAGCTGGCGACTCCAGGCTCTGGACCCCCAAAAAAATGACTACTCAGTTATCCATTTCAGGCCCCTTGTTGAGGGTGTGTCAATTCAGCACTGTTGTTTATTTATTTATATATATATATATATATAAATCGATAGCAGCTGGTGTTGGCTACCAAATAAACGGGTGGGCCAGTGCCACTTATCTCGTGTCTCTCCCCCCCCCCCCCCCCCCCCCCCCATGGCATGCTGTGACCATAGTGTCTCAGGGTGCCTGCCTGTGCCACTATATGGTTAATTATATGACCCCCACCTGACCCAAGGTACCCTGGCAGGGTCAGAAGTCACCAGCAACCCATTTCCAACGCGAGCAAAACGTGCCTCTCAAAAAAAAAATCAAATGAAATGACCAAAGGAGGTGTTAACTGCAACTTAATTCAATAATCGAGCCTGCTGCTCAAACTCACCTGGAGATGGAGGAGGGAGGAGGGAAGACGAGTGGCTGGGGCAGTCTGAAGGTTCAGTGGTGAATTCTGGAGCAGTGAAAGAAACACCTTCCCCACCCCAAAATAAAATTAATTTAATGGCAACAAGTTTATAAAAATGCCATTTGGTTCTTTACTCAGCTCTGCGCGCTGCCTCCGATTCTGTTAAAGGCTGCCGAAGTATCTCCCAGTGGCTGACTTGTGCTGTTTACTCTACGCAATACACAGACTCCTGCATTTAGATCTCGTGTGAGTCTGATTATATGATGTGTGTAAATATTAGATGACGTGTGTGTGTATATTTAGCTTCTCGGAGCTGGATTGTTTTGAGAATATAAGTTCTTTATTTTTTTTTTCTTCCTGATCAAAGTAATTATATATCTGTACAAGTTCTTTATAATGTGTACATTTATAAAATGGCTACAATGGTTTTGATTTTGATTTTTTTTTAAACTGCTTATATAAATACACACTGAAGCCTGAGTAATACAGTAAGAGACCAGCCAAGTTTGTACCAGGTGTGTCTTGTATTTTTAAAGGAAGAAATATTTGAAGTTTGATGGTAGGATTTTGCTGTCCAGATTAAAATCAGCTCAGGCTCTTGCTCCTGAGTGCCATACACTGACCCCTGCTGGGGAGGTGTGTGTATGCCAAGTGAAAGCATTCCCAAGCCTGCATCGTCTGCCTGCATTCCATGTCTAGGTTCAGTAAGTCATTTCAAAAGAGGTAAAGGAACCCTCCTAACAGCAGATGAGGGTATCAATCAGTCACCAATAGTCACAGCAACTGCAGTGAGGAATCTATGCGCTTGCTGACAGTTACAGTAACAATGCCTGTAGTGTGACCAGATCCAAGGGGGAGAAAAAGTGAATCAAATATGCATTACAAAATAAATCCGGACTGTAGTGCAAGCCTGCATTGAACGCAGGAGGATGGGGATGACATCCATAACCTTGAATGAGGGAGGGGCAGTGGCTTTCACCCACAAAAGAAACTCTGAGCGGGGAGTGGGGGGGAGATTCACAATCTTAACTCGTATCTTTGGTCCTCATCCTCTTCCATAGCTGCATGGTGTTTGACAGACATGTTGAAGGGGTTGATACAGGTGTAGTTGCTGAGACAGCGGCCTGAGGGTGATTTATCAGCCTGCCACATTTGGCTGGCAGTGAGGAGGAGAACGGGCTGACATTTTATGAACCAGGACTAAATTAGAAAAAGGAGTGTTTGAGGTTGTGCTGCTTTAGTGATCTTGGTAAGGATGCTACACTGGGCTTCAGCATTCCTGCAAGGGGCAGAAAATGGCTGAAGGGCAGTCGGCACCTCTTGAACTATTATCTCGGCAGGAGTCAGTGTCTTCCAGTTTAGTTTGGGGGTTCCAAGTACTGCTCCGCGTTCTGAGCACATAATCTTTGCAGAAACTTCAGTCCTGACTTCGTGCTACGTTGTCATCTTTTGGCTAAGATGTTAGAACAAGCCTGCTCGGGTGCGTGTCAAAGATCCCGGGCATTATTAGAATAGGGATTCCTCCCTCAATCGTGTGCCTCAGGTAGTGAATTACCGAGGCTGCCACAAAGGGTTAACTTGCCTCCAATCTAACATTACCAGGTGTCACCTTGGGAGTCGATGCAACGCTGAAGAGATGACATTTTATTATAAAGAATTAAATTACTTGGACACGCTGCAGCAAAGCCCTGTCTGCTCCTACAGTGATGTGAGAAATATTAGGTGCCTCTAAAGGAGTGGTACAACAGCCACCATACTCTGTACTTGTAGCAGAGACCCAGTTTTACGTGGGCTTTGTTAGCTGCCACAGGGTTCATCATCTCCACGTCAGTACCCTAAACACCAAGAGTGAAATAAGTTGCACTGAAAGCTGTTTAAGTGCTCTGAGCTGTAATCATGCCTTTATACTACACCTAGACACAACATAGCATCTCCCTGCTGCCACCCCTGGCATCCTGTGGGCTTGTAGCGACCAGCGGATTTTGTTTTATTGCAGTGTCACTTCCAAAACGGCCGCAAACAGCGCATTTTGCTACAAATCCAATCATGAATTAATTCTTAGAGCGAAATTACTTCTGCACAACAGTGCCGGCCGCTTCGGATTGTGAAATACTCTGCACTGCCATATTTAATAAAATTTCATAGACCAAAAAAAAGTGTGATTATCCTTCTCAGTGGGTGGAGGACCAGGAAATTCTACTCATTCACAGTGGCACCAAAGCAATCTTGCTACCTGTACTCTAATTTCTCCAGTCAAGTCTTTATTTCAAATCGAGGTGTCGGCCATGGCTCAGTTGGTAGCACTCTTGCCTCTGAATCAGAAGGTTGTGCGTTCAAGCCCCACTCCAGAGACTTGAGCACATAATCCAAAGTGACAATCCCAGTGCAGTACTGAGGGGAGTGCAGCACTGTTGGATGAGAAGTTAAACCGAGGGCCCCTTCTGCCCTCTCGGGTGGACATTAAACATCCCATGGCAGTATTTCAAAGAAGAGTATAGGAGTTCTCCCCAGTGTCCTGGGGCCAATATTTATTCCTCAACCAACATCACTAAATCAGATGATCTGGTCATTATCACATTGCTGTTTGTGGGAGCTTGCTGTGCGCAAATTGTCTGCCGCGTTTCCTACATTACAACAGTGACTACACTTCAAAAAGTACTTCATTGTGAAAGGACGTCCTCAGGTCGTGAACGGTGCAAGTTCATTCATTCTCAGTAAATGTCAAATGGGGAGTGGAATATTAGAATGAATTAAGAAAACCTTTTCTCTGTAACCTGAATGTTGAAGGAGGGATCTGACTGGAGTATGTAAAGTATCAAATAGTTAGTAAATGCAAACTATTACTTCAAAGTGAGGAAAATAGAAGCAGAGAGTGAAGTTTAAATTAAATTTAAAACAAACATCAGAAAGAGCTCCGTAACGCAGAGTGGAATAAGCTACCTGATGGTTTAGTCGATGCAAAAAACACACTGCAGTTGGATTACGTAAAGGGATAGCACGGGCACGAGAAGCTTGTGCTGCGATGGGAGAGTTAAGTGTACTGTCGGGACAGGCTTTGCTTGGTTAAAATAAAAAAACCTTTTCGCGTCAACTTTACTGTGGCTGCAGGCTTGAACATAAAATTATTTTTGGATTGATGTTGAAATGTCTTTCGATCGTGTGTTTTGTTTTGCACACGAGTGTAAGGGCAGACATACTGTATGGCGCAGTAATCAGTCACAATGTCCAGCTGGATGGGTCATTTCACTGCTGGAGAATTCACGTCCCTCCCTCTGCCCAGGCGGCATGGTCCTTTTCTCGGCGCTTCCTGCGAGAGGCATTTCTATCGGCACAAGGGTGGGCACTGTCCCACTGCAGCCAAGTGAAGCCTGCGTTTGTTCCCTTGCGCTCTCCGGGACTCGTGGGTTCCAGGAGCTGGCCTGGGAGGAAGGGGTGTGTCTCTGTGGCAGGCACCTCCTCCAACGTGATCTCCTCGCTCCCTTCTGCCTCGGCTGGCAATGCTGTGGAAAAGAGGCGTTAAATAGTGTTAGATGCCACGCCAGCCTGCACAGCCATATCACTCCCACGTTGAAGAGTGGCTGATTACTCTCCCTGATGGTCCGTTCCTGATCCACATCGTTAAAGCCTTCATAGCAACAGTGACGATACTTCAAACGCACTTCATTGGCTGTGGGACGTCCCGAGGACTTGGCTGCAAGCTTGTTCTTTCCTTCCAGACCAGGGAAGGTTAAGCAACGCCTCGATTGTAAAATTCTCGTCGGCCATATGGGTCACCATCCCACCCAACAATGCACTTATCCACCCAGCTAGCCTGAGGAGCATCAGGCCAGGAGCTCTTAACACCCCATAATTGTCTTCCGTACCTGGAATTAGGGAGCCTGCCTCCAGGTGCTCTGGACAAGTGCTAATGGGGCTTTCATCCTCGGCTATGCTTCCAGCCTCCGACAGGATAACCTCACTGCAATCAAAGAGAGACAGACACACACACAAACCGTATCAGCTGGAAACTCTGCACACGGCTACCTTTACATAAACAATGGTTTAAAAAAAAAAATTGTTTTTCCTCTAGTTTTTAGGGTGTCAGCCGTGACTCAGTTGGTCGCACTCTCGCCTCTGAGTCAGAAGGTCGTGGTTTCAAGTCCAACTCCAGAGACTTGAACACGTAAGCCAGGCTGACACTCCCAGTACAGTATTGAGGGAGTGCCGCACTGTCGGAGGTGCCGTCTTTCGGATGAGACGTTAAACCGAGGCCCCGTCTGCCCCCTCAGGTGAACGTAAAAGATCCCATGGCCACTATTGTGAAGAAGAGCAGGGGAGTTCTCCCTGGTGTCCTGCCCAATATTTATGCCTCAATCAACATCACTAAAAAAAAACACATTATCTGGTCCTTATCACATTTGCTGTTTGTGGGAGCTTGCTATGCGCAGATTGGCTGCACCAACAGGATGATAAAGGGGCAGCAGAAAAATAATAAGCAACACTAATGCAATAGCCGACTAGTAAAGGCCAGAGGGCTAGACACAGACCCGAGTTCAAACCCAGGCCAGACGTAGTGGGACGCAAGTCTGTCTCTTCCTGCTGGTTGTAAGGATCCTGTGTGAAATGAGTTTGCACAGCCTCCTAGGAAGAGTGAGTCCTAACTCGGCGCTGACTAACACTAAATTAGAAAGTCACTCAAGGTCACAGGATGGCTGGTGTGGGAAAATGTGGGGGTGCTCTTCTGGTGATGAGGCTGAGGCTGAGGCAGTGTTGGGGCTGATGTAGAAGGAGCTTTACTCCGCATCTACCTCTGTTACACCTGATGGCAGAGCGCTCAATACTAACAAGGGAAAGCGTTCGTTTCCCCACTCATTCCCCATGACCCCACATTCTTGTGAGTCAAATCCACTGTGTTATATAAAAAGAAAATACTGCAGATGCTGGAAATCTGAAATAAAAACAGAAAATGCTGTAGACGCTCAGCAGGTCAGACAGCATCTGTGGAGAGAGAAACAGAGTTAACGTTTCAGGTCAATGACCTTTCGTCAGAACTGGAAAAAAGCAAGAAATGAAACAGATTTTTAAGCAAGTGCAGGAGCTCGGAAAGGGGGGAGGAGATGAAAGAACAAAAGGGAAGGTCTGTGATAGGATAGAAGGCAGGAGAGATTAAGAGATATTCAAGGCAAAAGGAGATGGTAATGGGACAGGTTAAGAAACAAAGGATGGCTCTAGATGAAGTGTGAATTACGCTGGCAGAATGAAAGACACAGACAAAAAGTGTGGATGAAAAATATATATATGATAGGGGCCGAGGTTATGATCTGAAATTGTTGAACTCTATGTTGAGTCCAGAAGGTTGTAAAGTGCCTAATCAAAAGATGAGGTGCTGTTCCTCGAGCTTCCGCTGAACTTCAGTGGCACAATGCAAGAGGCCGAGGACGGTGAGGTCTGAGTGGGAGTGGTGCGAAGAATTAAAGTGACAGGCGACCGGAAGCTCGGGGTCCCCCTTACGGACTGAACGGAGGTGTTCCGCAAAGCGGTCACCCAATTTGCGTTTGGTCTCCCCAATGTAGAGGAGACCGCATCGTGAGCAGCGAATACAGTATGCTAAATTGCAAGTAGTACAAGTAAATCGCTGTTTCACCTGGAAGGGGTGTTTGGGGCCCTGGACAGTGGGAAGGGGGGAGGTATAAGGGCATGTGTTGCATCTCCTGCGCTTGCACGGGAAGGTGCCGGGCGAAGGGGAAGGGGTGTTGGGGATGATAGAGTGGACCAGGGTGTCGCGGAGGGAGCGGTCCCTTCGGAATGCTGAAAGGGGAGGTGAGGGGAAGATGTGTTTGGTGGTGGGATCATGCTGGAGGTGGCGGAAATGGCGGAGGATGATCCGTTGAATGTGGAGGCTGGTGGGGTGAAAGGTGAGGACAAGGGGAACTCTATCGTGGTTCCGGGAGGGAGGGGCAGGGGTGAGGGCGGAAGTGCGGGAGATAGAACGGACACGGTCAAGGGCCGTGTCAACCACAGTAGAGGGGAATCCTCGGTTGAGGAAAAAGGAAGACATGTCGGAAGCAGTGGTATGAAAGGTGGCATCGTCAGAGCAGATGCATCGGAGACGGAGAATGGAAGAGAGGTGGGAGTCAGTGGGCTTATAGTAAATGTTTGTCAATAGCCTATCCCCAGAGATGGAGACAGAGAAGTCGAGGAAGGGAAGGGAAGATTCGGAGATGGACCATGTGAAGGTGAGGGAAGGGTGGAAATTGGAAGCAAAGTGAATGAAATTATCTAGTTCAGGGCGAGAGCAGGAAACGGCACCGATACAGTCATCAATGTACCGGAAAAAGAGGTGAGGGAGGGGACCTGAGTAGGACTGGAACAAAGAGTGTTTCACATATCCCACGAAAAGGCAGGCATAGCTAGGACCCATGCGGGTTCCCATAGCAACACCTTTGATTTGGAGGAAGTGAGTGGAGTCAAAGGAGAAGTTGTTCAATGTGAGAACAAGTTCAGCCAGGCGGAGGAGGGTGGTGGTGAAAGGGGACTGGTTGGGCCTCTGTTCAAGGAGAAAGCGGAGTGCCCTCAGGCCATCCTGGTGGGGGATGTAGAGGGATTGGACGTCCGTAGTGAAAAGGAGGCGGTTGGGGGCCAGGAAACTGTGTTATATGTTCGGCAAAGCAAACACACACCCAAGACCTGGGTGAGCTGGACATTAAGCTGGGCAATTGAAGGCTAGGGTGGGTGACCTTGATTTTCCAGCATTCTCACGATGTACCTGCTGTGTTGCCCCTGTTCCTCCAGGGTTTGTAGCAGGACGTCCTGGTGCATGGTCTGGATGTGATGCAGGAGCGTTGCCTCCTTGGTGTATTTCTTCCTGCAGTGGCCACAGCTCAGCATTCGGGCGTTGGTCATGTGGATGTTCCTCACATGACGGCGCAGGTCACCTGCAGAATAAATCATACCTCAGAAAAGGTTCTACACCTTCCGCTCATTTACCCCTCAATTCCCACCCACCCCCAACCCCCCCCAGGGGGTCAACTCCTTGTTGGGGTGCGATCCCGTAGGCAATGGCAAACCTTCTGACATTCCTTGCCCAACTGGCCGTTCTTCATGTGTGAGCCTAGGCGGAGAGTGCTGAGAGAATGTTTGGATGAGAACAGGATGGGCTCACCTGTGATACACACTCACGTGCGCACACACACAGACTTTCCTGCAATGGCCACTGAATAGTGATACGGAGCTAGAACCATAATCGATTCAGTTTCCTCTCCCTTTCCCATGGGAATTAATGCCAACTGTACAGCCCCCGAATGGAGTTCGGCCAACTAACCACAGCGAGAAGCATGTGGCCTGCGTCTACCCCAGCAGAGAGCGGTCAGTACATGTGGCTCTGTTCCCCAGCAGAGAGCGGTGAGTGCCTGTGCCTCTGTACCCCAGCAGAGAGGAGTCAGTGCCTGTGGCTCTGTACCCCAGCAGAGAGCAGTCAGTGCCTGTGGCTCTGTACCCCAGCAGAGAGCAGTCAGTGCCTGTGGCTCTGTACCCCAGCAGAGAGCAGTCAGTGCCTGTGGCTCTGTTCCCCAGCAGAGAGCGGTCAGTGGCTGTGGCTCTGTACCCCAGCAGATTGCGGTCATTACCTGTGGCTCTGTACCCCAGCAGAGGGCAGTCAGTGTCTGTTATACTATCCCCCAGCACAGGATGGTCAGTGCCTGTTACACTGTACCCCAGCAGAGCGGTCAACACGTCAGGAGAAGACAGTGGCTTCTGGAGAGGAGGGGAGAGAGGGGTGGGGGTGGGAATGGGGGCAGGAAAGTAAGCTCATGTGTGTAACCCTGAAATATAGTTGCATTAATAAGCTGAATCCATAACTCCTGTCAGATTAACACGTAGTCCGCGTACAAAGGACGGAATGTGCAGAGCCTCTGCCAGGACACGGATTAGAATACATCTCATACCGAAGGTCCTCGACTTTACAACACTTGTCACAGGACTGTTCACATTACACCCGGCTCGTCCCCCACCTCGACGGGACACAGCCATGTAAAATATAAAAAGGAACAAACGAACTTGGATTTATAAAGCACCTTATTGTGTCCCGGCCAATATTTATCCCTCACCCAACATCACTAAAACAGATTATCTGGTCATTATGCCATTGCTGTTGTTGGGATCTTGCTGTGCACAAATTGGCTGCCGCGTTTCCTACATTACAACAGTGACCACACTTCAAAAAGTACTTCATTGGCTGTAAAGCGCTTTGGGACATCCTGAGGTTGTGAAAGATGCTGTCGAAACGCAAGATCTTTCTGGCTCAAAAGCATCTGAAGACAGTTCATGTGCATGGAATTTATTTTAAAGTTTAGTTATTGGCGTGACGCAGTGGCATTTTTTCCTGCACAGCAAGATCCCACAGGTAGCGACAAGGTGAATGAGCAGTTAATCTGTTCTCAGTGCTGTTGTTTGGCTTGGCGGGGCGGGGGGGGAGGAAGTGATGTTGGCCAGGTTACTGGAAGGACTCCCTGCTGCCCTTCGAGGAGCACCATGGGATCGCTACATCCACCTGAACCGTCGGAGAAGGGAGCCGCACCCCATGCAATTCCTATGCGGAAGTTGAGAGGAGCGCATTATATAAACACAAGCTGCTCTATCATCACCTCTGTCTGACTTTGGCACTGCTGCAATGGTCTGGTCAGCTCCGAGACAGTGTGCCCGTTAAGCTGCGCAGCTGTCTGGAAATCCCACACAGGCTGCTCACCGGCTTTTAAATGGAAAAACCGTGCATGCACGGAAATTTGAATGGGCAGCGCGCAAAAAATTAGAGGGAACATTGCTCCTAAACCATCCCTAATGACCTCCCCCCTCCTTCATAAGCCGGTTGCCAGGAGGCACCACTTGGACATAAATCTCCTTCCCAATTTCCCCTGCAGAGAGTGGGTGATGGACCCCAGCACTGCACAAGTCAGGGTTGAAGGGGAATGGGGATCAAACTTGCTTTCGTTCTACTCCATAGTGCCAGGGGGGTTAGAAATCGGACACTCAGCACGTAGTGGCCAAAGGTGGCCCATTCTAAACGAATCAGCCGGTACTGCCAAGAGTGAGATATTCAACCACAGGGGGAATCACACTCACACCCAATCCCCTGTGGAGTCTGCATGCCTGAAAATTCCAGCAGGAGTCAGGAGCTTGGTCGAAACATTTTGTTTATTGTCACCCGCTGAGAACAGTGATGTTTACAACCTCCACATGTGACACCTTGTTAAAGTCAAGGCTGTAAAAAGGCACATGACTCTTTAAAATAACAGACATTCTTTACATTTAAATAACTGGACATTCTGCTCTGAGTCACACTGAAGTACCGTTTGTGTTATGCGAGGGGGGTGGGTTGTGCGGAAGAACAGCTTTTTTTCTAAACTGATAAATGACAGTGAAGGGTAAAGGCCCGTAGCTGCTGCTGTTTTCGTATCTTTGCACCAATGTTCACTCTTAATTTTTTTTTGGGCTACACGGCCCATTCAAATTTCCACGCAAGCGCAGATTTTCCATTTAAAAGCCGGTGAACCGGCTGTGCGGGACCTCCAGAATGCTGCGCGGCTGCGTGAAGCAGTGGAAGGATTTGCGGGCTGATTAACAGTCGGACAGGCCGTGATGTGAACACTCCTTCCATGGCTGTGACCATCTTTATACCAGTTGATCACAGAGTTAGTCCAATGGGGGGGGAGGTGGTGGTGGAGAGTTTTATAGGCTCCCACAACCCGTATGATGAGGGAGGGAGGGACGGACGGACACCCGCACACACTCATGGACGAGAGGATGCCTCTGGATGTCAACCCGGAATTCCAAGCCGGGACTGTCTGGAGCGGAGTTCGAACGCTCCACCTTCTGACACGAGGTCCTGGAGAAACATGACTTGGAGCAGGAGATGATGTTTAATAACAAAGTGGGGATGTAGAGGGGTTTGAATTGCTACATATAGAATAACGGATACCCGGGAGTGAGTTACAGGCTGGAATCTAATCGAGGGGTTCAGGGGTGGACCCGCGTGACGTACTCACCAGACTGGAAGAAGGATTTCTGGCACTGGCTGCACTGGAACGGACGATCCTTGGTGTGAAACCTCTTGTGAACCACCAGATCGCTGAAAATATAGAGCAGAACAAAACGTATGAGACAAACTGCGGGGGGGATCGGACAGGGGTTGGGGGAGGGATAACCGTTTGCTGGGCGAGGCCTCTCCCAGCCGAATAGTACCTGTGAATTGTTCCCATACCTGGCTCTGAGGAAGCCCTTCCCGCACAGGTCGCACTTGTGGGGCTGTGTTCCGGTGTGAATGTGAGCGTGTCTCCGCAGGTCGCAGTGCTGGATGAACTGGCGGTCACAGTGCGGGCATTTGTACCTGGCGTCTTCCTGGGGGGGGGGGGGGGGAAGGGGAAGAAGAGAAGAGCGTTAGCAACGACTCCGTCAGGACACTCACCAACCCACCAGACCGCTGCACAGCAGAGGGAGCTGCAACTGGCCTCAGTCCCCCAGCGCTAAGTAGCGCGGTATATAACAAAAACTGCAGGCTGCGTTTCCACAGTCCTCGATCACTGCCCAGTGACCTGTTAAAAAACCCTCAGGATACGCGGCGAGGACAAGGTTAGGCTCGTCGGTGATGCTTTCCGTCTTCAATTCTCAACGTCCAGCCTCACACTTGATGAGTGACCACTTGCAGTGGCTCCGCAAGGACCGAATCGCACCAGCTAGTGGACATCCCTGCGGTCACTGGGCGGCGACCAGGAGCAGGGACTCTGGTTGACTCTCCCCCCTCCCAGCATGGCGTCAGCCGTGGCTCAGTGGGTAGCACGCTCGCCCGAGTCAAAAGGTTGTGGGTTCAAGTCCCACTCCATCGACTTGTGCACAAGATCCAGATAGACACTCCCAGTGCAGTACTGAGGGAGTGCTGCGCTGTCAGAGGTGCCGTCTTTGGGATGAGATGTTAAACCGAGGCCCCGTCTGTCCTCTCAGGTGGGCGTAAAAGATCCCACGGCCACTATTTCAAAGGGGCGTTTTCCCTGATGTCCTGGCCAATATTTAGCTTGTGTTTTCCTACATTACAATAGTGACCACACTTCAAAAAGTACTTCAACGGCTGTAAAGCGCTTTGGGACATCCTGAGGTGGTGAAAGTCACTGGAGAAATGTCTTTCTTTTCTTTCTTATGCCAGCACCTTCAGGAGAGGAAGGAGGAACACACACAGCCACAGCTGTCAAACTTCAAAGGCATAAGACCCAGTCACTCAGATCCTCTCTCTGGTACCCAGAAGAATTGCAGAATTTTCACCCCTCGGAAATTTTCTTTCCTCATTCAGAAAAAAAGGGATTATTTTTTTATTCGATTAAAATTTTTTCTGACTAAGCCATTCTTTATCTGCCCCACAATTAGAAAGAGAGATCTTGCGCCTCTCACGGCCTCAGGACATCACAGAGCGCTTTACACAACTCCCATGCTCTTCTTCAAAATAGTGCCCTGGGATCTTTTATGGGGATCGGGACGATTTCTCCCTTTCTATCCCAGGGGAGGGCTCTGAGTCCAATTGTACACCTCTGTCGCTGTCCTGCCAGCTAACTCAGCACAGGCCAAGACTACAGCCTGGGACTACCCTGGTCTGTGGGGCCCAGTTACTTAGTCACTTCACTGAGTCCCAGGGAACAACTGACTTATTCTTTAGAAAAAGATAACTTCCGGTTCCAACAATTTTTTTGGTCGTGCTTTTGACGTCAACATTTAAAAAATGAAAATGCCTGTGTAGTCATTTATAAAGGGAAATCCCTCTGTAAACAGGGTCTTGTAGTCGCTGAGAGATTGTTTCCCCTGGCGGGAGAGCCTAGAACTAGGGGGTCACAGTCTCAGGATAAGGGGTCGGCCATTTAAGACTGAGGGATGCTCAGTCATTCAGTATATTCAAGGCTAAGATAGATTTTTGGACTCTAGGGGAATCAAGGGATATGGGGATCAGGCAGGAAAGTGCAGTTGAGGTCGAAGATCAGCCATGATCTTATTGAATGGCGGTGCAGACTCGAGGGGCCGCAGGGCCTACTCCTGCTCCTAATTCTTATGTTCTTATGTCGCATATCATAAGCAATGCCACGGGAGATCTACTAGTTATGTTAAAACAGTCTTACAACTAGCGGACGCCCTGTCACACTTCAAAGTGCCACACTTTGTTACAGATACAAAACGAGAGAGAGAAAGTCGGTCACTGAACTGGTGCCTGAATTTTACAAACATTTGCAAGTACTCTCTAATTCACTGCAGAAGATGCCACAAGTTTCAGGATTTCGCTACTTACTTAGACTACTTCCCCATGGAAACCCGAGCAGTGGTCTTAAAGGGACAGGCCAAGTTAGTGGCTAAACATCACGATCACGCTCCAGACTGCCCATGAACAACACCAGGGGAGACCGACAACATCTCGCATTTATATAGCGCCTTTAACGTAGTAAAACGTCCCAAGGTGCTTCACAGGAGCGATTTATCAAATAAAATTTGACACCGAGCCACATAAGGAGATATTAGGTCAGGTGACCTAAAGCTGGATCAAAGAGGTAGGTTTTAAGGAGCGTCTTACAGGGAGGAGAGGAAGGTGGAGAGGTTCAGGGAGGGAATTCCAGAGCTTAGGGCTGAGGCAGCTGAAGGCACGGCCGCTAATGGCATAGCGAAGGAAGTCGGAGATGTACAAGAGGCCAGAGTTGGAGGAGTGCAGAGATCTCAGAGGGTTGTAGCGCTGGAGGAGGCTACAGAGATAGGGAGGGGGCGAGGCTATGGAGGGATTTGAAAACGAGGATGAGAATTTTAAAATCAAGGCGTGAGCCAATATAGGTCAGCGAGCATAGGGGGTGATGGGTGAACGGGACTTGGTGCGAGTTAGGATATGGACAGCAGAGCTTTGGATGAGTTGAAGTTTACAGAGGGTGGAAGGTGGGAGGAGAGCACTGAAATAGTCGAGTCTGGAGGTGACAAAGCATGGACGAGGGTTTCAGCAGCAGATGAGCTGAGGCAGGGCGGAGACGGGCGATATTACGGGGGTGGAAGTAGGCGGTCTCGGTGATGGAGAGGATATAGGGTATTTAAAAAAACAAACTCACAGCACCAACCTCGGTGTTAACCGTGTGGATTTTCTTATGTCGGACATAGTTGCCACGACGATTGAAGGTCAAACTACAGAGGTAGCACTTGTACAACTTCCCTTCCATTTCCACTTCAGGGTCTGTGTAAAGAAACACATTTCAGAAATATTAGTTTGGGAAGTCTGTGCACTCAGCCAGGTGACGGCAGTGATGGCGATGTGGGACAGTTACCTTCTTGCTTTGCCAATGGCTCCTCTTGGCTTGTTTCCTGGGATACGGTGAAGACCAGAGACCCGGCCGAGATCACGGCATCAGCCGTAGCCAAGGTGAACCTCCGGGGTCCCTTTTGGAGCAGCACCTGGGAGATGAAAGGTCACATTCCCAATATAAATTAACACTTGTGACTGGAAATTGACAGTATTCTTTTTTGCTCATCAAGGTGAGGGATGTTACTGCTAGAGGATGTGCAACACTTCTCAATTCAGGTAACTCAGGACAGGTACAGCACGGGTTAGAGACAGAGTAAATCTCCCTCTACACTGTCCCATCAAACACCCCCAGGGCAAGTACAGCACGGGTTAGATACAGAGTAAAGCTCCCTCTACACTGTCCCATCAAACACTCCTAGGACAGGTACAGCACGGGTTAGATACAGAGTAAAGCTCCCTCTACACCGTCCCATCAAACACTCCCAGGGCATGTACAGCACGGGTTAGATACAGAGTAAAGCTCCCTCTACACTGTCCCATCAAACACTCCCAGGGCAGGTACAGCACGGGTTAGATACAGAGTAAAGCTCCCTCTACACCGTCCCATCAAACACTCCCAGGGCAGGTACAGCACGGGTTAGATACAGAGTAAATCTCCCTCTACACTGTCCCATCAAACACTCCTAGGACAGGTACAGCACGGGGTTAGATACAGAGTAAAGCTCCCTCTACACAGTCCCATCAAACTCTCCCAGGGCAAGTACAGCACGGGTTAGATACAGAGTAAAGCTCCCTCTACACTGTCCCATCAAACACTCCCAGGGCAGGTACAGCACGGGTTAGATACAGAGTAAAGCTCCCTCTACACTGTCCCATCAAACACTCCCAGGGCAGGTACAGCACGGGTTAGATACAGAGTAAAGCTCCCTCTACACCGTCCCATCAAACACTCCCAGGGCAGGTACAGCACGGGTTAGATACAGAGTAAAGCTCCCTCTACACTGTCCAATCAAACTCTCCCAGGGCAGGTACAGCACGGGTTAGATACAGAGTAAAGCTCCTTCTACACTGTCCAATCAAACACTCCCAGGGCCAGTACGGCTATATGACCAGTTAGTCTGTTTTTGGTGGTGTTGTTTGAGAGAGGACATCAGAACACCCTGTGATTCTTTGAAGTGTGCTGTGGGATCTTCAACATCCACCCAAACCACTGGAAGCAGCTGATGAGGCCTCGGTTTAATGTCTCATCTGAAGGACAGCAACTTCGACAGTAATGTACCACAGACTATCCCTCCTCACACCTGTTAATCCCTTACTACATGGCAGACTAACTTCATTCCCCAACACCCCCTTCTCAACAGAGATCAATCCAGCTCCTTTTCGAAGGTGCCAAGTGACCTAAAATTAACTCCTGTCTCTAATCTCACCTGTGGTTTGTGGGTAAGGGAGCTGAATGTTATGCTTCTGCTGTTTCATGGGCCCAGCTGTATATAATATCCCTGCAATAGGAGCTCACTGTCTATGCGCACACATGAAGAATGGCCAATTTTGTGGAGAGGCACTGATAGCATCTGGGCCCCAGTGAAAAGAAATAAAAAAGAACTTGAATTTCTATAGCACCTTCGACGACCTCAGGACACCCCAAAGTACATTACAGCCAAGTGTAGTCACTGTTGTAATGTAGGAAAACACGGGATAAATATTGGCCAGGACAGCAATGTGATGATGACCAGATAATCTGTTTTAGTGATGTTGGTTGAGGGATAAATATTGGCCAAGAAACCAGGAATAACTCCCCTGCGCTTCCTCCAATAGTGCCATGAGATCTTTTACGTCCACCTGAGGGGGCAGATGGCGCCTCGGTTTAACGTCTCATTCGAAAGACGGCACCTCCGACAGTGCAGCGCTCCCTCAGCACTGCACTGGGAGTGTCAGCCTGGAATTTTGTGCTCAAGTCTCTGGAGTGGGACTTGAGCCCACGACCTTCTGACTCGGAGGCGAGGGTGCTGCCCACTGAGCCACGGCACCTTCAAGAGGAGGACAGAAAACTGGTACAGGAGAGAAGCAGCGTTGAATTGGGTAGTCTGTCCGCACACTCATTTCAAACAAGATACTCACATCCAGGAGAGAGAAGACATTCATCCCGTATGGCTGGGCTGGATTCAAACTCTGGTTCCAAAGGTGAAAGACCAATGCCCAAATCACTGCAACATTCAACGCCGGTAACCAGTACTGTTCGAGTCTTGTTTGACTCCCCATGCACCAGCATCTAGGCCCTATGCTTTGGAATTCCCTCCCTAAACCTCTCCACCCCACACTCCTCCTTCAAGACCCTCCTTAAATCCCACCTCTTTGACCAAGCTTTTGGTCATCCCTTGCTACCATCTCCTTTGGCTCGCCATCCATTTTTGTCCGATAAGCCTCTGTGAAGCCTCCTTGGGACGCTTTTCAACGTCAAAGGCGGTTTGTATAAAGGCAAGTTGCCGTCGCATTGCATCAACACTGGTCGGAATTGGGAAGGTCTTGCTGAACAGGCCACATTTTACTTGGACGAGTCATAATTCCCCCTCCCATGTCCACGGTACCTGGGTCGGGTGTAGGAGCTCGGTGATGGCAGCGAGGTCCTTTCCGTACATCTTGATGCCATTGGGCAGCTCCAGTATCACCTCCTCGGGCACCTGAAGCTCCAGGTTTTCCTGGGGTACAGGCGACAAGACCAAGACATGGCGCTCAAGCCCCTCAGCGAAAGGGTCGGCCTGCCCCTCGGTTTCTATCTCGTGGCTCTCCGTCAGGAGTGGAGCCCCAATCTCACTCAGCACCTGCGCTGTTTCCAGAAGGTCAGAGCTCTCTGCGAGGAGTGAGTAGAAGACATTCCCTGTCAGTACATTCAGACAGTCCCTGCGAGCTCTGGCTCCCAATCACGGGTTGACATCCACTGGGGATATGCACGCCCAATGGGTGCTGGCGCCTCCCCCCCTCCCCCAGCGTAAAGGATCTCTATAGCTTTGGTTGCAGCCCACCCTAGGAGAAGGTAGTCGCAAGATTAAACAAAAACCCACCAGGATAAACCACCTCAGCTACTCTTCCCGAGTAAGGTCCCTGGGCCTTGGAGAGGGGGCAGAGGAGATATAAAAGAAAAAAGAACTTGCATTTCTATAGCGCCTTTCACAACCTCAGGACGTCCCAAAGCGCTTTACAGAAAATGGAGTACTTTTTTGAAGTGTAGTCACTGTTGTATTGTAGGAAACGTGGCAGCCAATTTGTGCACAGTAAACTCCCACAAACAGCAATGGCCAAATAATCTGTTCTTTACTGATGTTGGTTGAGGGATAAATATTGGCCAGGACACCAGGGTAGAACTCTCCTGGCTCTTCTTCGAAATAGCACCATGAGATCTTTTACCTGAGAGGGCAGACGGGGACTTAGTTTAACATCTCATCCGAAACACGGTACCTCCGAAACTGCAGCACTCCCTCAGTACTGCACTGGAGTGTCAGCCTGGATTTTGTGCTCAAGTCTCTAGAGCGGGACTTGAACCCACAACCTTCTGACTCAGAGACAAGAGTGCTACCCACTGAGCCACAGCTGACACTTACCAGAATACTACCAGGGATGAGGGACTTCAGTTATGTGGAGAGACTAGAGAAGCTGGGATTGTTCTCCTTAGAGCAGAGAAGGTTAAGGAGATTTCATAGTGGTGTTCAAATTATGAGTGGTTTTGATAGAGTAGATAGGGGAAACTGTTTCAAGTGGCAGGAGGGTCAGTGACCAGAGGACACAGATTTAAGGTAATTGGCAAAAGAACCAGAGGGGAGATGAGGAGAATTTTTTTTTTTTAATCCAGCGAGTTGTTGTGATCTGGAATGCGCTGCCTGAAAGGGCGGTGGCAGCAGATTCAATCGTAACTTTCAAAAGAGAATTGGATAAATACTTGAAAAGGAAAAATTTGCAGGGCTCTGGGGAAAGAGCAGGGGGAGTGAGACTTTCAAAGAGCCGGCACAGGCACGATGGGCCAAACAGCCTCCTTCTGTGCTGTAAGATTCAATGAGATAATAAAATAGGAAAAAGTGCCCTTTTTCACAGACAGGTTCCAAATTAAAAAGGTGCAGCAATGCCCAGCAGCTAAACACTCTTCATAAAATCATACAGGACAGAAGGAGGCCCATTCGGCCCATCGTGCCTGTGCTGGCTCTTTGAAAGAGCTACGTTTAGCTTGGGGCTCTGGACCGATTCTCTGCTATAACCTTGTGGTGTGCCTTTACCTTTTGCCTCTTCTGGGCTTTGAGTGGCGACAGCAATCGGCGCTCCGCTAATCTGACCGCTTCCTGAAGCCACGGCCTCATCTGGAACATCTGGCACGAGGGAGCAGTCTCCACGGGCGGTCATCGGCTCAGGGTCTGGGTTGCCACCGGTCACCAGCCCGTCTGCTGGAGCCTGGCTGTCCGGCGGCAGAGGGTGCGCCTCCGCCTGCACGTTCACCGTGGCAGTGACCCCGTGACCTTCCTCGCCTTGTGCTGCGGCCGGGTCGGCCGAGAGGTTGTAGGCACCCAGCCGGCTCGCAGCTTCCGCCGTCTCGCTGGTGAGACTCAGCTCGTTCACCGTCGCTGACGGACACCCATCAACCTCCATCTGGTCAGCTGTTGGGAGCGATGTTGATTCAATCAATGATGGCCAAAGACAAGATATCTGATACAACCTCTCACCCACCCTTTCCTGGAATTCATATACAGACACTTGGGCCTAGAGAAAGGCTCATCAAACCCACTGCTCCCACAGCCCGTGTACACTCTCCCCATCACAGACTCTACCCACCCATTTAATCTCCTCCCACAGCCCGTGTACACTCTCCCTATCACAGACTCTATCCACCCATTTAATCTCCTCCCACAGCCCGTGTACACTCTCCCCATCACAGACTCTACCCACCCATTTAATCTCCTCCTACAGCCCATGTACACTCTCCCCATCACAGACTCTACCCACCCATTTAATCCCCTCCCACAGCCCATGTACACTCTCCCCTATCTCAGACTCTACCCACCCATTTAATCTCCTCCCACAGCCCGTGTACACTCTCCCCTATCACAGACTCTACCCACCCATTTAATCTCCTCCCACAGCCCGTGTACACTCTCCCCATCACAGACTCTACCCACCCATTTAATCTCCTCCCACAGCCCGTGTACACTCTCCCCTATCACAGACTCTACCCACCCATTTAATCTCCCACAGCCCATGTACACTCTCCCCTATCACGGACTCTACCCACCCATTTAATCTCCTCCCACAGCCCGTGTACACTCTCCCCTATCACAGACTCTACCCACCCATTCAATCTCCTCCCACAGCCCGTGTACACTCTCCCCTATCACAGACTCTACCCACCCATTTAATCTCCCACAGCCCATGTACACTCTCCGCCATCACAGACTCTACCCACCCATTTAATCTCCTCCCACAGCCCGTGTACACTCTCCCCTATCACAGACTCTACCCACCCATTTAATCTCCTCCCACAGCCCGTGTACACTCTCCCCATCACAGACTTTACCCACCCATTTAATCTCCTCCCACAGCCCGTGCACACTCTCCCCTATCATGGACTCTACCCACCCATTTATTCTCCTCCCCCAGCCCATGTACACTCTCCCCTATCACAGACTCTACCCACCCATTTAATCTCCTCCCACAGCCCATGTACACTCTCCCCCATCACAGACTCTACCCACCCATTTAATCTCCCACAGCCCATGTACACTCTCCCCTATCATGGACTCTACCCACCCATTTAATCTCCTCCCCCAGCCCATGTACACTCTCCCCTATCACAGACTCTACCCACCCATTTAATCTCCTCCCACAGCCCATGTACACTCTCCCCATCACAGACTCTACCCACCCATTTAATCTCCCACAGCCCATGTACACTCTCCCCATCACAGACTCTACCCACCCATTTAATCTCCTCCCACAGCCCATGTACACTCTCCTCTATCACAGACTCTACCCACCCATTTAATCTCCCACAGCCCATGTACACTCTCCCCTATCATGGACTCTACCCACCCATTTAATCTCCTCCCACAGCCCATGTACACTCTCCCCTATCACAGACTCTACCCACCCATTTAATCTCCTCCCACAGCCCATGGACACTCTCCCCTATCACAGACTCTACCCACCCATTTAATCTCCTCCCACAGCCCATGGACACTCTCCCCTATCACAGACTCTACCCACCCATTTAATCTCCTGAGGGAATATTTTGTATAATCACTCCCCATTCCCCAGTGGGAATCAAACATAACTTCAGAATGTTCAAACATTCCCAGATCTCCGTGCTGAAACCCCGTCCTCCACAGATAGTATTCCTCTGCCCCAACCCCACCCCGCTTCAACAGAACAAGAAGCATTGTGTTTGTGGAATAGTTGACCAGCTCAGTCTACATCCATCCCAATAACCTCCAATCCCATCCCAATAAGATACTTATTCAGCCCCATATTGAAGTTATACTGATTCACAAAATAAAGCCTCACTGTTTTTTTGTAAAAGCCACAGAACAGTTTGAGATGGGAGTGCAAACTATATATTTATGTTAATATGGTTACTGCCATGGCTTTGACTGTTCCTGTTGGGAGTGTCTCAGTGGATAGCATTCATTGCCTCTGAGTCAGAAGACTGTGGGTTCAAGTCCCCCTCCAGAGACTTGAGCACAAAAATCCAGGCTGACGCTCCCAGTGCAGTAGAGGGTGTGCTGCACTGTCAGAGGTGCCGTCTTTCGGGTGAGACGTTAAACCGAGGCCCCACCTGCTCTCTCGGGTGGATGTAAACGATCCCAGGGCACTATTTCGAAGAAGAGCAGAGGAGTTCTCCCCGGTGTCCTGGGCCAATATTTATTGCTCAATCAACGTCACTAAAAAACAGATTATCTGGTCATTATCACATGGCTGTTTGTGGGAGCTTGCTGTGTGCAAATTGGCTGCCGCATTTCCTACATTAAAACAGTGACTACGCTTCAAAAAGTACTTCATTGGCTGTAAAGCGCTTTGAGACGTCTGGTGGTCGTGAACGGCGCTGTAGAAACGCAAGTCTTTCTTTCGTTCCAAACCCAGCAACCGTGCGGGTGTGGGGGGAGAGGAATGAAGTTTCTAATCTCCGGTCTCCCTAGATTTTGAGTCACTTGTAACCCGTGTCCCCAGTTTGATATTCACAGTACAAGTCCTGCTCTGTTGCCGGCCGAAGGAGTTTGGACCTAATTAACAAAGGGTTTCTGCAAGTCTAAAAAAAAAATCCCTTTTATAATTTCGCCTCCAGTTTTTCCTCCACAGAAGCTACTCGCCGTCTCCCAGTTTCCCCGGAGTTATTGACGATTATTTATTACCACCCCCACCCCGTCAAGACAGCTGATGGTCCATTCTGAAGCCAACTAGATGATTGGCTACAAGGAAATGTGGAAGAGCATTCCAGGGCTGACTTTGGCTCTGAACTCCCGATGGGAATGGGGGGAGGAGGCGAGGGAAGAGCCAGGCTACATTTAGCAGCTCACACTGATGGGTAGAAAGAAAGGACTTACATTTCTACAGCACCTTTCATGACCTTGGGATGTCCCAAAGCACTTTAAGCTACTGAAGTACTTTTGGAAGTGTGGTCGCTGTTGTAATGTAGGAAATGTGGCGGCCAATTTGTGGACAGCAAGCTCCCACAAACAGCAATGTGATAATGACCAGATAATCTGGGTTTTTAAAAAAAACTGATGTTGGTTGAGGGATCAATATTGGCCCCAGGACACCGGGGAGAACAGTTCCATTAAAATTGTATTTCTCCCTGTCGCACTATCTAGGCCGCTCCATGTCCTGCAACAGCTTCAGCCAAAGGCCCAGTTGGTCCCAATCATTTGCCCACGCCACACTGAACCCAACGCGAGAGAGCATCTCTCAACCTGACTCCCCATGACTTTTCTCTTCTGCACAACTAATGATTGGGGGGGGGGGGTGGGGGTGGGGGGTTGTCACTTACTCCAATTCTCATTCCTCCACTCAAACACGCAGTCACCCCTCCTGAATCGCCCGTACTGAGATAGTTCACGCTCCTAAACTTCCCTCTGTACCAATTACTGGAGATCCGTTGCTCTTTTAACCCTGACCCCCCCTCCCCTGCCCTGCCCGCTTCCTTCTGGAGAAACATGCTGCGATTAGAACCTCAACATCTGGAGACAATGAAGGAGCAGGAGATCACAGCCTTGAGTTGTTGCCAGAGGCCCAGGACTTTAACCCCCGTCCGTTCTCTTGACGTGTGAGGCATTGGGATTTCAAATCACGGTGGCCAAGCACAATCCAGAGCACCGACGAGAGATCAGCAGGAGCTTCTTCAGCGCAAGACAATGTGACGCCCCACACGGAAGCACAGCCAGAAAAGTCAGGCTGCCACACACACAAAAAAGCGACTTTCCCCTCACCAATTTTTTTCTCCTCTCCTCCCCGGTTAAGGTTCCACGGACGCCTGGCTACTATCCTGTACCTCGCCCCAAATGTCTATTTAAATAGTTTGTGACCCCCAACAGCAGGCTCCTCTCCCATGGGGGCATCACGGCCGAAACACCCGAAATCCGCGCACTCTGTCCAGCGGGAGTTACTGGATTATGATTGACATAGGGACGCTGGTTCATTTTTCCACACCACTCTAATTCAGGGTTACTTAGGGCAACTGTTGTGACCCTACAATCAAACTGGCTGAGATCAGTATAACTGAGCACAGACCAGGCAATCATGGAATCCTACAGCAGAGAGGGAGGCCATTCGGCCTATCGTGCCTGTGCCGGCTCTTTGAAAGAGCTCTCCAATTAGTCCCACTGCCCCCTGCTCTTTCCCCATAGCCCTGCGAATTTTTCCTTTTCAAGCATTTATCCAATTCTTTTTTGAAAGTTACTATTGAATCTGCCCTTTCAGGCAGCGCACTCCAGACCACAATTCCCCTCTGCGTAAAAAAATTCTCATCTTACCGACCCTCCTGCCAATGGAAGTAGTTTCTCCTTATTTACTCTTATCAAAACCGCTCATGATTTTGAAGACTTCTATTAAATCTGCTCTTAACCTTCTCTGCTCTAAGGAGAACAATCCCAGCTTCTCCAGTCTCTCCACATAACTGAAGTCCCTCATCCCCAGTACCATTCTGGTAAATCTCCTCTGCAGCCTCCCCGAGGCCTCTTTAAATTAAAGAAAAGACTTGTCTGGGCCAGACTTGGAACCAGGTAACAACCTTACTGGCGGAAGGCTGCGATTGCACCAAACTTTTCCCCAGTAATCCAAACTACACTTTTAATTACAATTACATAATTAGTGACCCCTTCACAGACTGCTTATAAGGGGGGGGGAAGGGGGAAGCATTTTCCCTTTCCTGTAACCATTCATTCTTTCCCAAAAAAATGCAATCTTAAAGCAGACTGTAAACACCCTCTAAAATAATAATAAAAACACACCAACTTACAAAAAAAATCAGCATTAATAACTCAATATTTGGTATTATAATACACAATAAGAAATTGTTCTGGAGGCATAAAATTAAGCAGGAAAGCAAGAAGAGAATGCAGCTGCAGGATTAAAATATTTAAGTGCTAAATCCTGCAATAAATTTGCAAAAAACAGTTTTATATAAAAATAAATCATTGCAAAGAGCTAAATGTTGCAATAAATTTGCAAAAGCAGTTTTATATAAAAATAAATCATTGCAAAGAGCTAAATCCCTTGTCTCTGCAACACACACTTTTGCAGGAAGTAGTTACAAATTCTCTATAGAATTGACACTTTTCCCCTCCCCCAGCTCTGCTGTTATAAAAATGTTTTTTGCTCTGCAGTGTTACGTTTTTTTCTTCCCCACCCAAAAAAAAGTTTTGTTTTTTGGAAGATTTTGGGGTGGGAAAGTTGCTGATTTTGCCCACCCTGTGAAAGGCGACTCCGCGAAGCCCAGGGCGCCGCCATCTTGGAGGCTGAGGAACAAGGAGCGCAGAGAGTAAGGAGCGGCGCCAACACTGCCGCCCACCAGCGCCCCCTGCTGCCCGGGAGGATCACATTGCTGCTGCTGCTCCCAGCTATTTAGTTGAACAATGCAATGTGCAATTAGGAACACAGGAACAGGAGGAGGCCATTCAATGAGATCATGGTTGATCTACGTATACTAATTCCATATACCCGCCTTTGGCCCATATCCCTTAATACCTTTGGTTAACAGAAAGCTATCAATCTTAGATTTAAAATTAACAATTGATCTAGCATCAATTGCCGTTTGTGGAAGAGAGTTCCAAACTTCTACCACCCTTTGTGTGTGGAAGTGTTTCCTAACTTCACTCCTGAAAGGCCTGGCTCTAATTTTTAGACTATGCCCCCTGGTCCTAGAATCCCCAACCAGTGGAAATAGTTTCTCTCTATCTCCCCTATCTGTTCCCCTTAATACCTTGAAAACTTCAATCAGATCACCCCTTAACCTTCTAAATTCTAGGGAATACAACCCTAATTTGTGTAATCTCTCCTCTTAACTTAACCCTTGAAGTCCGGGTATCATTCTGGTAAACCTACACTGCACTCCCTCCAGGGCCAATATATCCTTCCTAAGGTGTGGTGCCCAGAACTGCTCACAGTACTCCAGGTGTGGTCCAACCAGGGGTTTGTATAGCTGCAGCATAACTTCTACCCCCTTGTATTCTAGTCCTCTAGATATAAAGGCCAGCATTCCATTAGGCTTTTTGATTATTTTCTGTACCTGTTCATGACATTTTAATGATCTATGTACCTGGACCCCCAAGTCTCTTTGGACAGCCACTGTTTTTAGCTTTTCACCATTTAGAGAGTACCCTGTTCTATCTTTTTTTAGATCCAAAGTGGATGACCGCACATTTGCTTACATTGAAATCCATTTGCCACAGTTTTGCCCATTCACTTAATCTATCAATATCCTTTTGTAATTTTATGCTGTCATCTACACTGCCTACAATGCCACCTATCTTTGTGTCATCGGCAAATTTGGATATTTAACTTTCTATGCCATCATCTAAGTCGTTAATAAATATTGTGAATAGTTGAGGCCCCAACACAGATCCCTGCGAGACACCACTAGTTACATTTCCTGATATGTATACCCTCGCTTTTCTGGTATCATCCTTGTAAATCTTCTCTGCACCCTCTCCAGTGCCTCTGTATCCTTTTTATAATATGGCGACCGGAACTGTACACAGTACTCCAAGTGTGGGCTAACCAAGGTTCGATACAGGTTTAGCATAACTTCCCTACTTTTCAATTCTATCCCTCTACAAATATACCCTAGTGCTTGGTTTGCTTTTTTTATGGCCTTCTTAACCTGTGTCGCTACTTTTAGTGATTTGTGTATTTGTACTCCGAAATCCCCTTTGCTCCTCTACCCCACCTAGACTCGCACCCTCCAAGTAATATTTAGTTGAACAATACAATGCGCATTTAAATGTATATGCTTACATGGAATATACAGCACAGGAACAGGACATTGGGCACCACTGGAGTGAGATGAAAAGAAAGACATTTATTTAAATTTATATGCTTACGTAGAATTTACAGCACAGACACAGGCCATTCGGCCCAACTGGTCTATGCCGGTGTTAATATGCTCCACACGCGCCTCCTCCCATCCCTCTTCATCTAAGTGTCAGCCGTGGCTCAGTGGGTAGCCTTCTCGCCTTTGAGTCAGAAGGTTGTGGGTTCAAATCCCACTCCAGAGACTTGAGCACAAAAATCTAGTGACGCTCCAGTACAGCACTGAGGGAGTGCTGCACTGTCGAAGCTGCTGTCGAATGAAACGTTTAATTGAGGCTCTGTCTACCCTCTCAGATGATCTGGTCATTATCACATTGCTGTTTGTGGGATCTTGCTGTGTGCAAATTGGCTGCTGTGTTTCCAACACTACGCTAGAGTCATACCTAGCACAAAGGAAGATGGCTGTGGTTGTTGGAGGCCAACCATCTCAGCCCCAGGACATCACTGCAGGAGTTCCTCAGGGCAGTGTCCTAGGCCCAACCATCTTCAGCTGCTTCATCAATGACCTTCCCTCCATCATAAGGTCAGAAGTAGGGATGTTCGCTGATGATTGCACAGTGTTCAGTTCCATTCGCAACTCCTCAGATAATGAAGTAGTCCGTGCCTGCATGTAGCAAGACCTGGAGAACATTCAGGCTTGGGCTGATAAGAGGCAAGTAACATTTGCGCCACACAAGTGCCAGTCAATGACCATCTCCAACAAGAGAGAGTCTTAAACATTCACTCCTTCCACCACCAGCACACCGTGTCTGCAATGTGTTCCATCTACAAGATGCACTGCAGCAACTCGCCAAGGCTTCTTCAGCAGCACCTCCCAAACCCGCAACTTCTATCACCTAGAAGGACAAGTGCAGCAGGCGCATGGGAACACCTTCACCTCCAAGTCACACACCAACCTGATTTGGAAATATATTGCCATTCCTTCATCGTCGCTGGGTCAAAATCCATGGATCTCCCACCCTAACAGCACTGTGGGAGCACCTTCACCACACGGACTGCAGCGGTTCAAGAAGGCGGCTCACCACCACCTTCTCAAGGGCAATTAAGGATGGGCAATAAATGCTGGCCTTGCCAGTGACGCCCACATCCCGAGAATGAATTAAAAAAAAACTGCAACAGTGACTACACTTCTAAAAGTACTTCATTGGCTGTAATTGGGACATTCTGGGGTCATAAAAGGCACTATATGAGAACTTCATGCTGCTTTCCTTGTATTTGCCAAACACTGTGACAGAAGAACGATATCATAGCACATTGCTGTCCTACTGGCACACAATATCACTTTTCTGGCTATTTTCTCTCCCCATCAAGTGGTGCAACCTTCTCCGTTCCCAAGGGAGGAGGTCGTTGATCATTAACAGGTGCGGGGGAAGGTTGGGGGGGCGGGGGGGGGGGTGAGTGGGTGGTTGTTAGGTTAGCCTTGTGATGCATCATGGGTGCCCTTGGGTCCTGGAGCAATACTTGATTGCCGTAGAGAATTGGGGAGGAATTTCACAGAGATTTTCCTGAAATTTCTGGTGGTGGAGATCTAGGTAGATTTGGAGCTAGAGTGGGAGGTGGATTTGGAGGAGGAGCTTGATGAAGTTCTGCTGGAATTCCCTCACTTCACCTCACTCTGCTCCTTTCATGCCCTCTTTAAAATCAACCACTTTGGCCAAGCTTTTGGTCGCCTTTCCTAATTTCTCCTTCTTTGGCCCAAGGCCCATTTGCCTTACATCTCCAGGAAAGATTAAGGATGTTTTTCTAGGCCGGGCCTGGGGAGCAGCTGATTTGGCTCTTTGATATGTCATGAGCTGCACAAATTAAATGATAATCTCCACATTCTTCCTTCCGTTCAGATCACCAAACATCAATCATTTGCGTTCCACATACTTCTGCCTTGGTGTCATCTCCCACTCTCAGCTCAGATCCTCTCCTTGATTTACAAGCACTCATTGTGTGTGTGTGTCCTTTTATTCCATAACCGCACCACCTTGTTATGGCAATGCAATGAGCTTGTTGTATGACCTCAAAGTCATTGCATTCCCCACACGTCAGGGCTGGTTTCCAAAGTTGTGCCAAGGCAACTGCCCCTCCCCCCCCCCCCCAACCCAACCCAACGTGCAGCGGCCAGAGCCAGCCTGGACGAAACATCCATTCTCAGGGCGCACCTGTCGGCCAGTGTGACTGCCAGGCAATCCCCCCCCCCCCCCCCCCCCCCCCGCCCACTTCACCCCCAGTGCGAGCGGTCCAGCCAGGCAGCAGCTATAAAACCCTCAAGGGGGCCCTGTGTCCTGTTGTAGCACAGGAGCTCGCTCGCTGCACAGATCACAGAGCAGTTTCAGGTCTCTCCCCGCCTAGCCGACTCGGAAAGGATCGGGCATGGATGTCGATGTGGAAATGAGCTCACTGATCGACAAGGTGGAATTAAAGGAGAGCTTGCAGAGAGTGGAACAGGATGTACGTATTATTGAACACAAATATACAATAGCAACCTCTGGGAGCTGGACGTATACTTGGAAAGGAAAGAGTTTGCAGGGCTGCGGGGAAAGAGCTGGGGGAGGGGGACTAATTGGAGAGCTCTTTCAAAGAGCCAGCACAGGCACGATGGGCCAAAAGGGCTCCTTCTGTGCCGTAAACTTTGATGAAACTTCTAAAATGATTCTTAATGGATCGACGGAGGGCGTGAAAAATATTCTATAATTAGCACCGTGCACAGGGAGTGAAATTCTAGCTGTTGTCCTTCTAACCTTGGCCAATGGGTTTGAGAATCCTTGGAAAAATGCTACTTACAGCGTTTCCCCCCCGCCGTCCCCGGCTCTTCCGCCAAGGTTACCACAGGCGAGCAGGAAAAGCACCTCCCCCACTACCACCTCCGAGCCTATCGAAGTGTGGTTACCGTGTGCTTAAGTGTAGAAGAGAAGGCTTGGAGGTAGGAGATATTAGTCAAGCATCCAAGATCCTTAAGGGAATCAATAAACTGAGCCCTGATATTACGTCTGAGATTGGCACCAGGGGGCACGGGGCCCAAGCTTGGTAGAGGGAAGGAGCACAGACAGTTTTAGATCTCATTGCGTTACACAGAGGGTGAGGAACGTGCGGGGTGGACGACCTAGGGAGACGGATAGCGAGGGAGCATTTAAGAGAGAATTGGAAAGATATTTGAGGGGGGTGGGCAATCGAGGGGTGCTGGTTTTCAGGGTAGCACTCTCGCCTCTAAGTCAGAAGGTTGTGGGTTCGAATCCTACTCCAGAGACCTGAGCACATAATTCAGGCTGACACACCCAGTGCGGTGCTGAGGGAGTGCTGCACTGTCAGAGGTGCTGCACTGTCGGAGGTGCCGTCTTTTGGATGAGACGTTAAACCGAGGCCCCATCTGCCCTCTCAGGTAGCACCATTTCGGAGAAGAGCAGGGGGGTTCTCCCCGGTGTCCGGGCTAATATTTATCCTTCAAATAATGTGTGTGTAAAAACAGATGATCTGGGTCATTATCACATTGCTGTTTGTGGGAGCTTGCTGTGCGAAGATTGACTGCTGCGTTTCCGACATTACAACAGTGACTACACTTGCAAAAGTATTTAATTGGCTGTAAAGTGCTTTGGGACGTCCTGAGGTCGTGAAAAGTGCTATAGAAATACAAGTCTATTTTTATATAACAAGGGTTAAACGTTTGAATCTTAAAATAGCGAGCATAAGGATTTGATAGGAACAATCCCCCTGATGAAAACGTTTGCATAATAGTCCTCTGTGTGCTTCTAAAACGCAATCCTTAACTTGTTTATTTTCGTGCTTTAAGATAGACAAAAACTGACACCAACCCAAAGGAAAAAGATCTGCATTTATATAGCACCTTTCAGGACCTCAGGACGTCCCAAGGCGCTTTAGAGCCAATGAAGTACTATTCTGAAGTGTAGTCACTGTTGTAATGCAGGGACAGCGGCAGCCAATTTGTGCACAGCAAGATCCCACAAGCAGCAATGTGATCAATGACCAGATCATCTGTTTTGGTTGTTGGTTGACACAGCGAGGAATCTCTGCAGAAAGAGGAGTGATACTGAAGTGAAAGCTCCACAAAGTAAAGATTCCCACGTCCCAATAAAATACAAAAAAAAATGAAACTTTTGTTTTTTCCCCATTTTTTTGTAGAAAACCCGGTGTTGCAAGCTGACGATCAGTGGAATAGACGCAGTGGATCTAGAAAAGGAGAAATACAGGGAGCCGGCTAAAAGCGGCAGGTTTCTGGCAGTAAAGGTAACTGTCGCTCGGAAACACCACTGAGGCACGTTAAACCCTCTCTGGGGTGTGAGTGTCATCGAACAAACTCAACACAGTGAGTCACCTGATACAGTAACACTGCAGTGTGGGTCACGTGATACAGGATCGCTAGTGGGTCATGTTTTTTTTTATCCGTTCATGGGATGTGGGCGTCGCTGGCAAGGCCGGCATTTATTGCCCATCCCTAATTGCCCCTTGAGAAGGTGGTGGTGAGCCGCCTTCTTGAACCGCTGCAGTCCGTGTGGTGAGGGTGCCCCCACAGTGCTATTGGGGAGGGAGTTCCAGGAGTTTGACCCAGCGACGATGAAGGAACAGCCAATATACTTCCAAGTCAGGATGGTGTGTGACTTGGAGGTGATGGTGTTCCCATGCGCCTGCTGCCCTTGTCCTTCTAGGTGGTAGAAGTTGCGGGTTTGGGAGGTGCTGCCGAAGAAGCCTTTGGCGAGTTGCTGCAGTGCATCTTGTAGATGGTACACACTGCAGCCATGGTGCGCCAGTGGTGGAGGGAGTGAATGTTTAAGGTGGTGGATGGGGTGCCAATCAAGCGGGCTTCTTTGTCTTGGATGGTGTCGAGCTTCTTGAGTGTTGTGGGAGCTGCACTCATCCAGGCAGGTGGAGAGTATTCCATCACACTCCTTACTTGTGCCTTGTAGATGGTGGAAAGGCTTTGGGGAGCCAGGAGGTGAGACACTCTCTGCAGAATACCCAGCCTGTTCTTGTTGCCACAGTATGTGGCTAGTCCAGTTAAGTTTCTGGTCAATGGTGACCCCCCCAGGATGTTGATGGTGGGGGATTCGGCGATGGTAATGCCATTGAATGTCACTTGTTGGAGATAGCCATTGCCTGGCACTTGTGTGGCACGAATGTTACCTGCCACTTATCAGCCCAAGCCTAAATGTCGTCCAGGTCTTGCTGCATGTGGGCATGCAGCATCTGAGGAGTTGTGAATGGCACTGAACACTGTGCAGTCATCAGCGAACATCCCCACTTCTGACCTTATGATGGAGGGAAGGTCATTGATGAAGCAGCTGAAGATGGTTGGGCCTAGGACACTGCCCTGAGGAACTCCTGCAGCAATGTCCTGGGGCTGTGATAATTGACCTCCAACCACCACAACCATCTTCCTTTGTGCTAGGTATGACTCCAGCCAGTGGAGAGTTTTCCCCCTGATTCCCATTGACTTGTGTTTTACTAGGGCTCCTTCATGCCACACTCAGTCAAATGCTGCCTTAATGTCAAGGGCAGTTACTCTCACCTCACCTCTGGAATTCAGCTCCTTTGTCCATGTTTGGACCAAGGCTGTAATGAGGTGTGGAGCCGAGTGGTCCTGACGGAACCCAAACTGGGCATCAGTGAGCAGGTTATTGGTGAGTAATTGCTGCTTGATAGCACTGTCGACGACACCTTCCACCACTTTGCTGATGATTGAGAGTCGACAGCTGAGGCGACAATTGGCCGGATTGAAATTGTCCTGGTTTTTGTGGACAGGACATACCTGGGCAGTTTTCCACATTGTCGGATAGATGCCAGTGTTATAGTTGTACTGGAACAGCTTGGCTAGAGGCGCGGCTAGTTCTGGAGCACAAGTCTTCAGCACGACAGCCGGGATGTTGTCGGGGCCCATAGCCTTTGCTGTATCCAGTGCGCTCAGCCATTTCTTGATATCACATGGAGTGAATCAAATTGGCTGAAGACTGGCTTCTGTGGTGATACAGTATCGCTGCAGAGTGGGTCATGTGATACCGTATCGCCAGTGGGTCATGTGACACAGTATCGCTGCAGAGTGGGTCATGTGATACTGTAGCGCCAGTGGGTCATGTGACACAGTATCGCTGCAGTGTGGGTCATGTGACACAGTATCACTGCAAAGCGGGTCATGTGATACAGTATCGCTAGTGGGTCATGTGACAGTATCGCTCAAGTGTGGGTCATGTGATACAGTATCGCTCCAGCGTGGGTCATGTGACACAGTATCGCTCCAGTGTGAGTCATGTGATACAGTATCGCGCCAGTGTAGGTCATGTGACACAGTATCGCTAGTGGGTCATGTGACAGTATCGCTCAAGTGTGGGTCATGTGATACAGTATCGCTCCAGTGTGAGTCATGTGATACAGATCGCTCCAGTGTGAGTCATGTGATACAGTATCGCTCCAGTGTGGATCATGTGATACAGTATCGCTCCAGTGTGGGTCATGTGATACAGTATCGCTCCAGTGTGAGTCATGTGATACAGTATCGCTCCAGTGTGAGTCATGTGATACAGTATCGCTCCAGTATGAGTCATGTGATACAGTATCGCTCCAGTGTGAGTCATGTGCTACAGTATCGCTCCAGTGTGAGTCATGTGATACAGTATCGCTCCAGTGTGGATCATGTGATACAGTATCGCTCCAGTGTGGGTCATGTGATACAGTATCGCTCCAGTGTGAGTCATGTGATACAGTATCGCTCCAGTGTGGATCATGTGATACAGTATCGCTCCAGTGTGGGTCATGTGATACAGTATCGCTCCAGTGTGAGTCATGTGATACAGTATCGCTCCAGTGTGAGTCATGTGATACAGTATCGCTCCAGTATGAGTCATGTGATACAGTATCGCTCCAGTGTGAGTCATGTGATACAGTATCGCTCCAGTGTGGGTCATGTGCTACAGTATCGCTCCAGTGTGAGTCATGTGATACAGTATTGCTCCAGTGTGAGTCATGTGATACAGTATCGCTCCAGTGTGAGTCATGTGATACAGTATCGCTCCAGTGTGGGTCATGTGATACAGTATCTGGGACAGTATTGCCACTAGCGAACAATAAATGCTGATACAATTGGGGGCAGACACCAGGAATAGCAGTGCCCCTCACTGGATTTAACACATCTCCCAAAGTCAGTATTAGCCCCCCTTGTGTGCACTGTCACGGGAGATCAACTAGCAAACTTGGAACCAGCTAACAGGTCACGTCAGCATCGCCTCTTCTCCCTGAATGAGTGTGCATGTTGCTTTAATAGTGCTGCAGCTTTGTTCAACAGCTGTTTTAAGACACCGAGATTTATTCAGTGACCTTTGTTTTAATTTCACGCTGCCAATAACATTTGCACCTGCTGCTCGGCTCAGGTCTGGAGCCATCCACTGGGGGAGGGGACCGGGTGCTGCAGTGCGTAACACACTAGACCTCCACCGTAAAGACTTGAGTTTACATCTCGCCTGACCCGAAGGCAGGAAAGTCTGCTAATCTCTAAGTAAGGCTCTTACTTGGGCAGTCTCATCCGGCTCCTGGTGCGTGCAGAGCCACTACTCAAAAGCACCACCGTCCAAAAATGTGCGGGTTAGGTTGATTTGGCTATGATAAATTGACCCTTAGTGTTAGGGGGGGATTAAATATGTGGGGTTATGGGGATAGGATGGGATATGTTAGGGGGAATTAAATACGTGGGGTTACGGGGGTCGGGTGGGATATGTGTACTGTGGGGATTAAAGCAGGGACAGGGTACTGGATTTGAATGATCAGCCATGATCGTATTGAATGGTGTTGCAGGCTCGACGGGCCGAATGGCCTACTCCTGCTCCTAGATTCTATGTTTCTATGTTTCTATGTTTCCTTCCACCACATCACCTCCGGCACAGGCACGATGGGCCGAATGGCCTCCTTCTGCGCTGTAAGATTCTATGAGATCGTTCTTAGGGAGAGCAGCGCGGGCAATGGAAAATAGGTCCTCTTGGGGCAGAATAACGAGAATTTATCCTTCACCTCACCTTGCTCTCTCCCTGGGAGCACTGGGTTAAAAAAGAAATCATTCTCGGGATGTGGGCGTCGCTGGCAATTTATTGCCCATCCCCTACTTGCCCTGTGAAGGTGGCGATGGGCCTTCTTCTTGAACCTTCAGTGGTTTGTTACAGCTCAGGGGCTCGCTGGGCCACTTTAGAGGGCAGTTAAGAGGCAACCACGTTGGTGTGGGACTGGAGTCACATATAGGCCCAGTCCGGGTAAGGGCGGCAGGTTTCCTTCCCTAAAGGACGTCAGTGAACCCGTTGGGTTTTTACGACAATCCGACAGATTCAGGATCACTTTTACAGATGCTCGGGTGCCGACACTGGGTGCCTGAAATGGCAAAGCGCCCCATTCCCCCAGCACTGACATCCCTCACTTCGATTAGTACGACTTTAATAAGAACATAAGAATTAGGAGCAGGAGGAGGCCATACGGCCCCTTGAGCCTGCTCCGCCATTCAATAAGATCATGGCTGAACTTCGACCTCAACTCCACTTTCCCACCCGATCTCCATATCCCTTGATTCCCCTAGAGTACAAGAATCAATCGATCTCAGCCTTGAATATACTCAAAGACTGAGCATCCACAGCCCTCTGGGGTAGAGAATTCCAAAGATTCAAAACCCTCTGAGTGAAGAAATTCCTCCTCATCTCAGTCCTAAATGGCCGACCCCTTATCCTGAGACTGTGCCCCCCTGGTTCTGGACTCCCCAGCCAGGGGAAACAGCCTCTGTTTACCTTTTCAAAAATATATAGTTTGCCAAGAGAGTGAAGGAGTGAACCCTTCCCCCTTCCGTTAACAGAATGAAACTGGGCTGATGCCAGGACGAGACAGAGGGCCCTGGAGACTTTTGTTTTTGGCATGCGTTAGAAATCACAGAGTGTGGCATGTCAAAAACAAATTCTAAATAAACTCATCGCGAGGGCATTGGGGGTTGTTGCAGGATTAGTACTGGAAATCTCAGCTGTCACCACGGCCTCCTGGTGATTGATTTGTCCGTGGTGACATCTATTTGGTCAGTCAGCATGAGACAGCACTGCGCTCGACTATCCAGGAGCACATAGACTCGGCCGCGACAAGGCTACTCCGATCTTCTCCCGCTACTTTCTCCAATCGAGTATGTCAGTCCCGGAGAATGGAGTATTTCCCATTTCCTGGCTGCGGTGTCAGCATTGAGTGCTCTCTCAGCACGGGTTAGATACAGAGTAAAGCTCCCTCTACACTGTCCCATCAAACACCTGAGGAAGGGGCAATCGATAGCTCCGAAAGCTTGTGATTTCAAATAAAACTGTTGGACTATAACCTGGTGTTGTGCGACCTCTCAATTTTGTCCACCCCAGTCCAACACCGGCATCTCCGCATCATGACCATCAAACACTCCCAGGGCAGGTACAGCACGGGGTTAGATACAGAGTAAAGCTACCCCTACACTGTCCCATCAAACACTCCCAGGGCAGGTACAGCACGGGTTAGATACAGAGTAAAGCTACCCCTACACTGTCCCATCATACACTCCCAGGGCAGGTACAGCACGGGTTAGATACAGAGTAAAGCTCCCTCTACACTGTCCCATCAAACACTCCCAGGGCAGGTACAGCACAGGTTAGATACAGAGTAAAGCTCCCTCTACACTGTCCCATCAAACACTCCCAGGGCAGGTACAGCAAGGGGTTAGATACAGAGTAAAGCTACCCCTACACTGTCCCATCAAACACTCCCAGGGCAGGTACAGCACGGGTTAGATACAGAGTAAAGCTCCCTCCACACTGCCCATCAAACACTCCCAGGGCAGGTACAGCACAGGTTAGATACAGAGTAAAGCTCCCTCTACACTGTCCCATCAAACACTCCCAGGGCAGGTACAGCACGGGTTAGATACAGGGTAAAGCTCCCTCTACACTGACCCATCAAACACTCCCAGGGCAGATACAGCACGGGTTAGATACAGAGTAAAGCTCCCTCTACACTGACCCATCAAACACTCCCAGGGCAGGTACAGCACGGGTTAGATACAGAGTAAAGCTCCCTCTACACTGTCCCATCAAACACTCCCAGGGCAGATACAGCACGGGTTAGATACAGAGTAAAGCTCCCTCGACACTGTCCCATCAAACACTCCCAGGGCAGGTACAGCACGGGTTAGATACAGAGTAAAGCTCCCTCTACACTGACCCATCAAACTCTCCCAGGAACCCCGAAGTAATAATCTAGGTCATGCTGAACTTTATTTTGTTGTGATTAACCAACTACATTAGGGTGAAGAAAGAATGAGGAAGACTTCAAGGGATCTGCGTCAAGAAATAATCGATCTTGGTGGAATCGAAAATTTAATTGAACTTCGAAAGAAGAGAAAAAACAGGAAGAAGGTTCCAGCTCCTGAACCGGTGGTGGAGCCAGAGGAAATTGTAAGTGTATAGTTTAAAAAATAAATACAAGGCCAGATATTATTGCTGCGACATTAGTGAATGAACACTTAACACTTTCACCGACATTCCTTCATTTTGTTTACGTGAAGCGGGTTATCGGCCGCGCTGGAATAGGGTTAGGGTTAGATTTAGGGAAAGGTGTTAAACACCGTCTGCTATTGTCACCTGTCGTCATTTCTAGTCAACGGAGGTGGGCGCAGAATGTCCTGGGTCTACGCCTGGGTGCAGTGAGCACCAGAAAAAGGAAAGAAAGACTTGCATTTCTCCAGCGCCTTTCATGGCCACCGGATGTCCCAAAGGGCTTTATAGCCTGAAAGAAACCCACCCTAATCCCACCTTCCCCTCAATTCCATTTAAATTAACGCAGGTACAACAGATTTTTAAAAATAATCAAAGAATTAAAGACTTTGTTGGGATTCAAATCAAGGCCCTGAGCCCATCATTCAACCAACTGAGCAACCTGACCCAGGTAGGAAGGGATGTAGGTCTTTTGTTTTCGATTGGGGAACTGATTAGATAATTGTGCCCTCACTGCTAAAAACCAACAGAGTGAGATGGGGTGAGGTTTGGGAACTCTCACTCCAGATATCGGTGGGCATAAGTCCCGAACCTTGGTACTATCTCATTGGGAAAGATAATAAGGAAGAGGAATGGGGAAAGTCATTAGGTGCATTTTGGCTCTGCCAGTGTGTTGTGTACTGAGAGTCCCAATAATGTGACTGCCTGTTTGAGAGTTCTAATGGTGAGTCTCTCTGAAAGGGATTCTGATGGTGAGACTCTCTTTGAGATGGATTCTGAGGGTGAGACTCACTCTTTGAGATGGATTCTGAGGGTGAGACTCACTCTTTGAGATGGATTCTGAGGGTGAGACTCACTCTTTGAGATGGATTCTGAGGGTGAGACTCACTCTTTGAGATGGATTCTGAGGGTGAGACTCACTCTTTGAGATGGATTCTGAGGGTGAGACTCACTCTTTGAGATGGATTCTGAGGGTGAGACTCACTCTTTGAGATGGATTCTGAGGGTGAGACTCTCTTTGAGATGGATTCTGAGGGTGAGACTCTCTTTGAGATAGTTTCTGAGGGTGAGACTCTCTTTGAGATGGATTCTGTGGGTGAAACTCACTCTTTGAGATGGATTCTGAGGGTGAGACTCTCTTTGAGATGGATTCTGAGGGTGAGACTCTCTTTGAGATAGTTTCTGAGGGTGAGACTCTCTTTGAGATGGATTCTGTGGGTGAAACTCACTCTTTGAGATGGATTCTGAGGGTGAGACTCTCTCTTTGAGATGGACTCTGAGGGTGAGACTCACTCTTTGAGATGGATTCTGAGGGTGAGACTCTCTCTTTGAGAATTATTTTCTGTTTCCAGACCGGTCCAGTTGCGGTCCCAGTGTTTCTGAATGCTGCAGTCCAGGGAAAAATCAAAATCATCGAGAAATATCTGTCAGACGGAGGAAGCCCTGATGCCTGTGATGAGGTCAGTGCAGAATTTCAACCTCTGGGAGGTATTTTTTCCCCCTGATAGAGCTGTCCTGTTTTTTTTGATCCCAATATTTCTGCCAGAGCAGCGCTATTCCTGGCCTCCACTCAGTACGGTTCCAACATGGTCTCAGCTCATCTGAGCAACGAAGGGGAACAGCATCCTCTGCTTATCACTTATCAGCTGGTTGAAAAAACAAGAAGTTGCATTTATATAGCGCCTTTAACGTAGTTAAAACGTCCCAAGGTGCTTCACAGGAACTTTAACGAACAAAATTTGACACCGGGCCACATAAGGAGATATTAGGACAGGAGACAAAAACCTTGGTCAAAGAAGTAGGTTTTAAGGAGCGTCTTAAAGGAGGAGAGAGAGGCGGAGAGGTTTAGGGAGGGAATTCATTTAGGGCCCAGGCAGCTGGAGGTACGGCCGCCAATGGTGGAGCGAAGAAAATCGGGAATGCACAAGAGGCCAGAATTGGAGGAGCGCAGAGATCTCGGAGGGTTGTAGGGCTGGAGGAGGTTACAGAGATAGAGAGGGGCGAGGCCATGTACTTCGTAAGGGCGTTGAGTAACAGCGGAGCCGGTTTGGTTGTGATGCCCCTCTCCACTGATGCAACAACAACTTGCAATTATACAGCGCCTTTAATGTAGAAAAACATCCCAAGGCGCTTCCCAGAGACATCATTAAAACTCCTCAAAACGCTTTACAGCCAATGAAATACTTTTTAAAGTGTAGTCACTGTTGAAATGCAGGAAACGCAGCAGGAAATTTACGCACAGCAAGCTCCCACAAACAGCAATGGGATAATGACCAGATAATGTTTTTTAGTGATGTTGGTTGAGGGATAAATATTGGCCAGAACATTGGGGACAACTCCCCTGCTCTTCTTCAAATGGGGGTGGGGAGTCTACGGGGAATGTTTAATGTAATTTGTGGGCCCGCACCAGAAAAAATTGAACATGAAAGGCAAGCTGCCCAATACGATGGTATGAGGCGCGAATTGGGTAGGATTGATTGGGGAATGTCACTCAAAGGGTTGACGGTGGAGAGGCAATGGCAAACATTCAAAGACTGCATGGATGAACTACAGAATTTGTTCATCCCAGTGTGGCATAAGAATAAAACAAAAAGGGTGACTCAACCGTGGCTAACAAGGGAAATTAGGGATAGCATAAGATCCAAGGAGAGGGCATATAAATTGACCAGAAAAAGCAGCAAACCTGAGGATTGGGAGCAGTTTAGGATTCAACAAAGGAGGACAAAGGGATTAATTAAGAAGGGGAAAATAGAATATGAAAGTAAGCTTTCAGGGAACATAAAAACTGACTGTAAGAGTTTTTATAGATATGTGAAGAGGAAAAGATTAGTGAAATCAAGTGTAGGTCCCTTGCAGTCAGAAGCAGGGGAAGTTATAATGGGGAACAAAGAAATGGCAGACCAATTAAATGCATATTTTGGTTCTGTCTTCACAAAGGAGGACACAAATAACCTCCCAGTGATGTTGGAGAACATACGGTCTGATGAAAGGGAGGAACTGAAAGAAATCAGTATTTGCAGGGAAATGGTGTTAGGAAAATTGACGGGATTGAAGGCCGATAAATCCCCAGGGCCTGATAATCTACATCCTAGGGTACTTAAGGAAGTGGCCCTAGAAATAGTAGATGCATTGCTGATCATCTTCCAACATTCGATGGAATCTGGAACTGTACCCATGGATTGGAGGGTAGCTAATGTTACCCCGCTATTCAAAAAGGGTGGTAGAGAGAAAGCGGGGAATTACAGACCGGTAAGCCTGACATCGGTAGTGGGGAAAATGCTGGAGTCCATTATAAAGGATGTAATAGCTGAGCACTTGAAAAACAGTGACAGGATCGGACAAAGTCAACATGGATTTACAAAAGGTAAATCGTGCTTGACTAATCTACTGGAATTTTTTGAGGATGTAACTGGGAAAATAGATAAGGGAGAACCAGTAGATGTGGTGTATTTGGACTTTCAAAAGGCTTTCGATAAGGTCCCGCATAAGAGATTAGCGTGTAAAGTTAAGGCACATGGGATTGGGGGCAAGGTATTGACTTGGATAGAGAACTGGTTGGCGGACAGAAAGCAAAGAGTAGGAATTAATGGGTCTTTTTCCGAGTGGCAAGCAGTGACTAGTGGGGTACCGCAGGGATCGGTCCTTGGACCCCAGCTATTCACAATATACATTAATGATCTAGATAAGGGAACTAAATGTAATATCTCCAAGTTTGCAGATGACACAAAGCTGGGTGTGAGTGTGTGCTGCGAGGAGGATACCGAGAAACTCCAGGATGATTTGGACAGGTTGGGTGATTGGGCAGAAGTGTGGCAGATGCAATATAACGTGGATAAATGCGAGGTTATCCACTTTGGTGTCAAAAACAGAAAGGCAGACTATTATCTGAATGGCAATAGATTGGGAGAAGGGGAAGTGCAACGAGACCTGGGTGTCCTTGTGCACCAGTCGCTGAAGGTAAGCATGCAGGTGCAGCAGGCGGTGAAGAAGGCAAATGGTATGTTGGCCTTCATAGCAAAAGGGTTTGAGTATAGGAACAGGGATGTCCTGCTGCAGTTGTACAGGGCCTTGGTGAGACCACACCTTGAGTATTGTGTGCAGTTTTGGTCGCCTTATCTGAGGAAGGATGTTCTTGCCATGGAGGGAGTTCAGCGAAGATTCACAAGGCTGATACCTGGGATGGCAGGAATGACATATGAGGAGAGATTGGGTCGATTGGGCTTATACTCGCTGGAGTATAGAAGAATGAGAGGGGATCTCATCGAAACATATAAAATTCTGACAGGTTTGGACAAACTAGATGCAGGAAGAATGTTCCCGATGGTTGGAGAGTCCAGAACCAGGGGTCATAATCTAAGGATAAGGGGTAAGCCATTTAGGACAGAAATGAGGAGGAATTTCTTCACCCAGAGAGTGGTGAACCTGTGGAATTCTCTACCACAGAAGGCAGTTGAGGCCAAGTCATTAAATATATTCAAGAATGAGTTAGATATATTTCTTAAAGCTAAAGGTATCAAGGGATATGGGGAGAAAGCAGGGACAGAGTACTGAATTTGGATGATCAGCCATGATCTCATCGAATGGCGGAGCAGGCTCGAGGGGCCGAATGGCCTACTCCTGCTCCTATCTTCTATGTTTCTATGTTTCTATGTCATAAAAACCCGACTGCCTCATTAATGGCCTTGAGGGAAGTGAACCTGTCGCTCATACCCGGCCCAAGGCCACATATGATTCCAGTCCCACACTAGATGGTTTACCCTCAACGCCTCTGAAGTGGCCTTGCATTGCTTATTTGTAAAAGCAATCACTACTTAGGGGACAACAAGGGATAAAAAAAGAAAGACTTGCATTTCTATAGCGCCTTTCCGGACCACCGGATGTCCCGAAGCGCTTTACAGCCAATGAAGTACTTTTTGAAGTGTAGTCACTGTTGTAATGTAGGAAACGTGGCAGCCAATTTGTGCACAGCAAGCTCCCACAAACAGCAACGTGATAATGACCAGACAATCTGTTTTTGTTATGTTGGTTGAGGAATAAATATTGGCCCAGAACACTGGGAAGATCTTCCCTGCTCTTCTTCGAAATAGTGGCCACGGGATCTTTTACGTCCACCTGAGAGGGCAGATGGGGCCTCGGTTTAATGTCTCATCTGAAAGGCGGCACCTCCGACAGTGCAGCACTCCCTCAGTACTGCACTGGAGTGTCAGCCTGGATTTTGTGCTCAAGTCTCTGGAGTGGGACTTGAACCCACAACCTTCTGACTCAGAGGCGAGAGCGCTGCCCACTGGGACACGGCTGACACATAAATGGGATGGGCAATGAATGTGGCGTGGTCAATGTTGCCGACTCCCTGAGATCAAATAATAAAATAGACATGAACCACTCTCCCACACATTAATGCTTCAACACGTTGAAATTTGCTATATTCTCATGTGGGTCCTGAACATGGACCTCTATAACAGAGGGAGCTAGTTGTACTGAATGTCCAATCTCAATGTTCTTATCTGACCGTGGTTCTTTCATTTATTTTGCTCCATAGTTTAAGCGGACGGCCCTGCACAGAGCCTCTCTAGAAGGTCACACTGACATTGTGACCAAGCTTCTGGAAGGAGGAGCCACTGCTGACTTTAAAGACCGGGTGAGTGTCCCATTCCCCAACTTTACTTCCATCCTCTCACGAAAGAAAGACTTGCATTTCTCCAGCGCCTTTCACACCCTTGGGATGTCTCAAAGCGCTTCACAGCCAGTGAAGTACTTTTGGGAGTGTGGTCACTGTTGTAATGTAGGAAACACGGCAGCCAATTTGAGCACAGCAAGCTCCCACAAACAGCAACGTGACAATGACCAGATCATCTGTTTTACTGATGTTGGTTGAGGGATAAATATTGGCCAGGACACCGGGGAGAACTCCCTTGTTCTTCTTCGAAATAGTGGCCGTGGGATCTTTTACGTCCACCTGAGAGGGCAGACGCGGCCTCGGTTTAACATCTCATCCGAAAGACGGCACCTCCGACAGTGCAGCACTCCCTCAGTACTGGCACTGGGAGTGTCCGCCTAGATTATGTGCTCAAATCTCTGGGGTGGGACCATGAAGGCTGCGACTCATGCTACGGCAGGGCTTCATGAAAGTCCTCCAAGATTTTACTCAATGGGCCATCCTTTGGGTGTGAGCCTAGTCAGTGAGTGTTGGCAGGATTGTGTACATGTCCAGGAGACCGGCACGGGGGTGGGTGGGGCGGGGGGGGGTGGGGGGCGGTGGGTGAATGGACGACTACTGTCCACTATTTCCAGTACAGCTCCAATCGGCCTCCCTACTTTTATCCAAGTTTGTAATTATCCACCAATCAGATCGATGGGAGTTGGGAGTCTTGTTGAACCATATCTTTCAACTGGGCCGGAAACATTAGTTGAGACTTCGTTCTCCTTAGAGCAGAGAACGTTAAAGGGAGATTTAATAGAGGTGTTCAAAATCATGAAGGGTTTTAATGGAGTAAATAAGGAGAAACTGTTTCCACTGGCAGGAGGGTTGGTAACCAGAGGACACAGGTTTATGGTAATTGGCAAAAGATCCAGAGGGGAGCTGAGGAGAATTTCTTTATGCATTGAGTTGTTATGATCAGGAACGCGCTGCCTGAAAGGGCAGTGGAAGCAGATTCAATAGTAACTTTCAAAAGCGAATTGGAAAAATACTTGAAAAGGAAAAAAAAATTGCAGAACTACGGGGAAAGAGCAGGGGGGAGCGTGACTGATTGGAGAGCTCTTTCAAAGGCATGACAGGCTGAATGGCCTCCTCCTGTGCTGTAAGTCTCTACGGTTTATGTGCATTTCCGCACACAGTTTGTGCCAGGTCAAGACAGGGATTCGGGCACAGGTCAAGGCCCGGTAGAATCCATTCAGAATAAAGCGTGTTGCACAGGATCCTTTGAGCTAGGAAGGGCCAGGAGTTCAGATGAGGTCAGGTGTCGCGTCTCGTCCCTGAGCTTCTTTTAACCGACTAGGCTGCATCTCCGAGTAAGGTTAGGTCCATTTCTCAGCGCTGGGCTGCAATTTCAGTTATTGAACCAGAGGTGGATAACTTTGCATTTCCCCACATTATACTCCATCTGCCACCTTATTACCCTCTCACTTTACCTGTCTATATCCCTTTGCAGGCTCTTTGTGTTCTCCTCACAGCTTACTGTCCCACCTAGCTTTGTATCATCAGCAAACTTGGATACATTGCACTCGGTCCCCTCATCTAAGTCTTTAATATAGATTGTAAATAGCTGAGGCCCAAGCACTAATACTTGTGGCACCCCACTAGCTACAGCCTGCCTACCTGAAAAGTACCCGTTTATTCCTACTCTCTGTTTTCTGTCTGTTAACCAATCCTCTATCCATGATAATATATTACCCCCAATCCCATAAGTCCTAATTTTGTGTAATAACCTCTTGTGTGGCCCCTTAGCGAATGCATTTTGAAAATCTAAATACACTACATCCACTGGTTCCCCTTTATCTACCCTGTTAGTTACATCCTCAAAAAACTCCAACAGATTTGTCAAACACGATTTCCCTTTCATAAATCTGTGTTGTCTCTGCCCAATCATATTACGATTTTCTAAGTGCCAGTATGACAGTAGGTTGGCCGTTTGAGATTCCTTGATCCAAAGAGATGCTTTTCAGACATTGATTTATCCTCCGCCTCATTCTCTCCCTCCAGCTCGATTGTACTGCTGTTCACTGGGCCTGCCGAGGAGGGAGACTGGAGGTGCTGAAGATCCTGCAGGGAAATGGAGCCACTGTGAATGTCACCGACAAGGTGAGCGATACATCGCCGGGGCAACCTGCTGATTGCGACGGCAGAGTAGCAGAGGTGAGCGCGGGCCGTAAGGGCAAACGCCTGCGCCGAGTAAGACGATCTCAACCGGGGAAGTGCTGGGTGTGACACAATTGGTCTCAGCACCCGGGCGTGCGAAGGTGCAATACAAATCAGGCAGGATCCTGCTTCTGATCGCCATCCAGTGGCCTGTGCTGGAAAATCTGTGTGTGTTAGGCTCGCCAACCCTCCAGGATTAGCCTGGCATCTCCAGGAATTGAAGATTAATCCCCGGGACACCGCTGCCAACAAAACCCAGGGAGAAAAATCATCCCTGATTATAATCGCTCCACCATTGACGGCCGTGCCTTCAGCTGCCTGAGCCCTGAGCTCTGGAATTCCCTCCCTAAACCTCTCCGCCTCTCTCTCCTCCTTTAAGACGCTCCTTAAAACCTGCCTCTTTGACCAAGCTTTTGGTCACCTGTCCTAATATCTCCTTATGTGGCTCGGTGTCAAATTCTTTTTGTCTTTTAATACTCCTGTGCAGGGCCTTGGGACGTTTTATTATGTTAAAGGTACTATATAAATACAAGTTGTTGTTGTGTTTTTATTCAATTTCTTTCAACACTTTCCATTATTAGTTCTAAAAGTATCAGAGATGGGGTGGGGGGAAAGGCTGTTCGACTGACAATTAAGATTCATCCAATCGGGTGGCGAAGAGTCAATCAGGAAGTGGTGATGAAGTGACGCCAAGCTCGAGTTTTTAAAAGCCTGATGATTGTAGAAGGGAGCACCAAAGAGGGTCAGGAGTTACTAACTCGAATGAGTTAGCATGGGAGCCAGTGTGATGAGTCTTGATTTCCAAAACTCCTGCTGCCCGTGTCCTAACTCGCACCAAGTCCCGTTCACCCATCACCCCCTGTGCTCGCTGACCTACACTGGCTCTCGGTTAAGCAACGCCTCGATTTCAAAATTCTCATCCTTGTTTTCAAAGCCCTCCAGGGCCTCGCCCCTCCCTATCTCTGTAATCTCCTCCAGCCCTACAGCACCCCCGAGATCTCTGCGCTCCTCTAATTCTGCCCTCTTGAGCATCCCTGATTATAATCGCTCCACCATTGACGGCCGTGCCTTCTGCTGCCTCCGCCCCAAGTTCTGGAATTCCCTCCCTAAACCTCTCCACCTCTCTCCCCTCCTTTAAGACGCTCCTTAAAACCCACCTCTTTGACCAAGCTTTTGGGCACCTGTCCTAATATCTCCTTATGTGGCTCGGTGTCAAATTTTTTGTCTTTTAATCCTCCTGTGAAGCACCTTGGGACATTTTACTATGTTATAGGCGCTATCTAAATACAAGTTGTTGTTGTTGATTTCGAGAGAGCGAGGATGAAGGCAGGAGGAAGAGAGTGTAGGAGAGAAAGTCAGTGACCTACCAGTTCTGTGGGCCAGCTCACTCGAACATCAACGCGTGACATTTACTGTTTCCATATTCTACTTTCATTGAGGTGGAAATGATTTCACTTTTTCATTACCATTATACGAGTATAAAAATACACCAAGAATTTTAGCACAAGACTCCATTTAGTTCCCCTAATCCCAAGTTATGAGACATGTGGGTCAGACCAGGCAGAGGTAACAGGTCCCTTTGTTGAAGGACATTAGTGAACCAGTTGGGTTTTTCCAACAATTCAGCAGCTTCTGTGGTCATCTTCTGGTCCGAGCCCACATATTTATTGAATTCAATTTCAAAGCTTGCCATGGTGGGACTGTGAACGCGAATCCTCTGGGTTGCCAGTCCGTTGCCCTAACTGCTAAGCTACCATATCCATATTGGCCAGTCTTTGTGCGTGAGCCTTGACGATGAGTTTTGATGGGCTCTTTTACCCTGGGGGGCCATCACACCCCGGTCCAATCCCGTCTTCGTCCAAAGTCAAAGAAAAAGAAAAGACAGACTTGCATTTATATAGCGCCTTTCATGACCACCAGGACGTCCCAAAGCACTTTACGGCCAATTAAGTACTTTTTTGAAGTGTAGTCACTGTTGTAATTTAGGAAATGCAGCACTAATTTGCGCACAGCAAGCTACCACAAACAGCAATGTGATAATGACCAGATAATCTGTTTTAGTGATGTTGGCTGAGGGATAAATATTGGCCTCAGGACACCAGGGGAGAACTCCCCTGCTCTTCTTCGAAATAGTGGCCGTGGGATCTTTTACGTCCACCTGAGAGAGCAGATGGGGCCTCGGTTTAACGTCTCATCCGAAAGACGGCACCTCTGACAGTGCAGTGTTCCCTCAGCACTGCACTGGGATTGTCAGCCTAGATTTTGTGCTCAAGTCTCTGGAGTGGGACTTGAACCCACAACCGTCTGACTCAGAGTCGAGAGTGCTAACCACTGAGCCACGGCTGACACAGGCATGCACTTTCCAAGAGGGGTCGGAGGACAATCAGGAGTGGGAACATTGATTGTCCTCTCCCTAGCCTCGGAGTTGTATTGCACCATCAACTGCCCCGACACAAACCAGGAATTGAACCGTGGACCATCTGATCAATACAGCTGCACCAGGCGATGATCTGACCCAATAGATTTAAGGTAATTTGGCAAAGGAACCAGGGGGGGCGATGAGGAAAATGATTTTTACGCGGCGAGTTGTTGTGATCTGGAATGCGCTGCCTGAAAGGGCGGTGGAAGCAGATTCAATAATAACTTTCAAAAGGGAATTGGGTATATACCCTTGAAGGGGAAAAAATTGCAGGGCTATGGGGGAAGAGCAGGGGGAAATGGGACTAATTGGATAGCTCTTTCAAAGAGCCGGCACAGGCACGATGGGCCGAATGACCTCCTCCTGTGCTGTAAGATTCTAACAGGGAATGGGGGGAGCTGCTGGTTAGTATGAAGTTCTAGGGGATTATTCATTTGATTGCTGTGTACTTACTGCCTCTTCCTTGAATTCCAGCTGCTCAGTACACCACTGCACGTCGCTTCCAGGACAGGACATGTAGAATGTGTGGAGCACCTCATAGCTTGTGGCATTAACATCAACAGCAGGGACCGGGTAAAGTTTACTTATTTTCTCCCTTGATCATTTCTTCGGCAGCACCTCCCAAACCAGCGACCTCCACCACCTAGAAGGACAAGGGTAGCAGGCGCATGGGAACACCACCACCTCCAAGTTCCCCCCCCAAGTCACACACCATCCCGACTTGGAAATCTGTCGACCGTTCCTTCATCGTCGCTGGGTCAAAATCCTGGAACTCCCTCCTTAACAGCGCTGTGGGAGCACCTTCACCACACGGACTGCAGCGGTTCAAGAAGGCGGCTCACCACCATCTTCTCAATTAGGGATGGGCAATAAATGCTGACCTCGCCAGTGACGCCCACATCCCGAGAATGAATTTTAAAAAATCACACGCATCCTGCAGCCGCATAATCTGCGCTCAGGCCTCTGAAAACGCCACTCTGATACGGACTTTCAAAGAGGCTCAGTCTAGTATCCAGTCTGTAGTCTGACTCCTCACTGATCCTAGCCCCTAGGACTGCCCTTAAACAGCATGCTGCTCCTCTCGTAGCTCAGCTGGTCAAGGCACTGAGCAACTGAGCCACATGGGCAAGGAAGATCCAAAGGTTTGTGCTGAGTTAGTGGATCTCAGCCTGTAGAGTGGGAGGGTCCAATTAACAACAACAACAACAACTTGTATTTATATAGCGCCTTTAATGTAGTAAAATGTCCCAAGGCGCTGCACAGGAGTGTTATCAAACAAAACCAAAATTTGACACTGAGCCACAGAAGGAGATATTAGGGCAGGTGACCAAAAGCTTGGTCAAAGAGGTAGGTTTTAAGGAGCGTCTTAAAGGAGGAGAGAGAGAGAGGCGGAGAGGTTTAGGGAGGGAATTCCAGAGCTTAGGGCCTAGTCAACAGAAGGCATGGCCGCCAATGGTTGAGCGATGGAGGTGGGGGATGTTCAAGAGGCCGGAATAGGTGGAGCGTAGAGGCCTAGGGGGATTATAGGACTGGAGGAGATTACAGAGTTTAGGAGGGGCGAGGCCAAGGAGGGATTTGAAAAGAGGGATGAGAATTTTAAAATCGAGGTGTTGTTGGACTGAAGCCAATGTAGGTCAGCGAGCACAGGAGTGATGGGTGAACGGGACTTGGTGCGAGTTAACTTCAGCAACTCGGGTCAGGTAAGGAGAAACTATCCAGAGTCTCTGCTTCTAATCAGTAGCCAGCAAGTCATACATCCCATTGACTCTGTGCTGGTCCCATTGACTCTGTGCTGGTCCCACTCCCACTGACCCTGTGTTGTTCCCATTGACCCTGTGCTGTTCCCATTGACCCTGTGTTGTTCCCATTGACCCTGTGCTGGTCCCACTCCCACCGACCCTGTGCTGTTCCCATTGACCCTGTGCTGTTCCCATTGACCCTGTGCTGGTCCCACTCCCACTGACCCTGTGTTGTTCCCATTGACCCTGTGCTGTTCCCATTGACCCTGTGCTGTTCCCATTGACCCTGTGCTGGTCCCACTCCCATTGACCCTGTGCTGTTCCCATTGACCCTGTGCTGGTCCCACTCCCATTGACCCTGTGCTGGTCTCACTCTCATTGACCCTGTGCTGGTCTCACTCCCATTGACCCTGTGCTGGTCTCACTCCCATTGACCCTGTGCTGTTCCCATTGACCCTGTGCTGGTCTCACTCCCACTGACCCTGTGCTGGTCTCACTCCCATTGACCCTGTGCTGTTCCCATTGACCCTGTGCTGTTCCCATTGACCCTGTGCTGGTCCCACTCCCATTGACCCTGTGCTGTTCCCATTGACCCTGTGCTGGTTCCACTCCCATTGACCCTGTGCTGGTCTCACTCCCATTGACCCTGTGCTGTTCCCATTGACCCTGTTCTGGTTCCACTCCCATTGACCCTGTGCTGGTCCCATTGACCCTGTGCTGGTCTCACTCCCATTGACCCTGTGCTGGTCCCACTCCCATTGACCCTGTGCTGGTCTCACTCCCATTGACCCTGTGCTGGTCTCACTCCCATTGACCCTGTGCTGTTCCCATTGACCCTGTGCTGGTCTCACTCCCATTGACCCTGTGCTGTTCCCATTGACCCTGTGCTGGTCTCACTCCCATTGACCCTGTGCTGTTCCCATTGACCCTGTGCTGGTCTCACTCCCATTGACCCTGTGCTGGTCTCACTCCCATTGACCCTGTGCTGGTCTCACTCCCATTGACTCTGTGCTGGTCCCATTGACCCTGTGCTGGTCTCACTCCCATTGACCTGTGCTGTTCCCATTGACCCTGTGCTGGTCTCACTCCCATTGACCCTGTGCTGTTCCCATTGACCCTGTGCTGGTCTCACTCCCATTGACTCTGTGCTGATTCCACTCCCATTGACCCTTTTGAAAAGAATGTTGCAAATAAAAGCAGGAAATGCTGGAAATCCAGAGCAGGTCAACAGTATCTGCAAAGAGAAAAGACAGCTTCATGTTTCTGCTGAACTAAGAACATAAGAAATAGGAGCAGGAGTTGGCCATTCGTCCCCTCGAGCCTGCTCTGCCATTCAATAAGATCATTGCTGATCTTTGACCTCAACTCCACTTTCCCGCCCTATCCCCATATCCCTTGATTCCCTTAGAATCCAAAAATCTATCGATCTCTGTCTTGAATATACTCAACGACTGAGCATCCACAGCCCTCTGGGGTAGAGAATTCCAAAGATTCACAACCCTCTGAGTTAAGAAACCCAACGTTGGAACTGGAAATCAGAAGATAAGCCAACCTCTTTATAGGACTGAACAAAACACAGAGGGGAAGAGAGAAATAGCAGGTAAAAGCCAAGAATCAAGTCTCAGAGAGAATTACATAGAATTTACAGCACAGAAACCGGTCCAACTGATCTATGCTGGTGTTTATGCTCCACACGAGCCTCCTCCCACTTAATTGCCTCTCCAGCTTCTCCAGCCTTACAACCCGCAACGGAGCCCCCAGTACTCTACCTTCCTCTCCCATTTTTTGGATGAGACGTTAAACCGAGGCCCCGTCTGCTCTCTCAGGTGGACATTAAAGATGCTATGGCACTATTTCGAAGAAGAGCAGGGGAGTTCTCCCCGGTGTCCTGGGGCCAATATTTGTCCCACAATCAACATAATTAAATCAGATTATCTGGTCATTTTCACATTGCTGTTTGTGGGAGCTTGCTGTGCGCAAATTGGCTGCCCCGTTTCCCACATTACAACAGTGACTACACTTCAAAAAAAGTACTTCATTGGCTGTAAAGCGCTTTGGGACATCCGGTGGTCGAGAAAGGCGCTATAGAAATGCAAACTTTCTTTCTTCCTCCCACCCTGCCCCCATATCCCTGTCTCCCCTTCTCCCTCATGTATGCATCGAACCTCCCCTTAAACACATCGATGCTTGCTGCTTCAACCACCCCATGTGGCAGCGAGTTCCAAAAAAACGGGTGTAATTGACTGAAAAGGTTTTTTTATAAATAAAATGTTAGAAAGCGCCTGGATGATATATATAGAGATTATCTCAGTCAGGCAAAGTAATGGTATTAGAAAGACAAAAGGGGAGTTAAAAGGTGGAGCAAATGGATTCCAAAAACAGAGGGCTTGAAAACAGGTCCAAAAATCGATGGAATCGAGTTACAAATAAGCTGCTCACTGCCTTTTGTAATTTTTTCTACAGGAGGGTGACACAGCGTTGCATGACGCTGTCCGTCTTAACCGGTACAAGATAACCAAACTGCTCATTTTACAAGGGGCCAATTTGAGGGCCAAAAATGCGGTAAGTATTCCGCTCGGGATCTTTCAAATTGAGAAGGTTCTCGGTCGAAAGCCACGGTGCAAGGGAATCAGCAAGAGCTGGGGAGGAGTTGGTGTAAATCAAGAAAAAGTGGTTGGGTGACACCGAGTTTAGGCTACGTGGATCCTAAGAGGAAGAGGAAGACTGAAGGAGGTAAGGACCACAGTTCTGAGACCCTAGATGGACGAGTCGAAGATGGTGCGTTGTGTCTTTCTTTCAACGCATCGAGAACGCTGGGAGCAGGCAGAGGATGTAGAGCACATTGGCTGCGGAATTCTTGGGTACCCAATCCTCCACTGCAAAGGCAGCAAGTCTCGTGCATCCCTGAGCCTATCCCAAATCCCGGGGTCAGGGTCATTTGTATATTGATGTAAGCAATCAGCGGACCAAGTGATATACAAGGTCGATGCTTAGCTTCAGTACAGATGACAGACTTTGAGTGATGGTTCAAAACGGTCTTTATTCACAGGCCTGGGGGGAACCTTCCAAGACCGCTCTTGGATCCGACTCCAACGACAGCTTAGTAAATTACATTTTTATACATAATCTTATCAGTCTCATCCTGCCCTAGGGGCGGGTACAAATTTATCCATCATGGTGTCTAGTATTCCATTATATCCATTACTTCTACCGCGTGACATTTTTACACTTTCTTCCCACATTCTGCAGTCAACCATGTTTTTGCTTAATTGACTTATCCCAACCCCGCTATCATCGTGGCCTTCTTTCTTATCTATTCGTGTAGTCTGAGAGTCACAGGGGGAAAAATTAGGTCGCGCCCCATTTGGGGTGCAAATATCGTCTGGACGCAAATATTAGCGCCTGGCGCTAATTATCGCCACTGACTGGAAACTTCACTTTTACCGCCCCGGGAGGTGAGTGGAGCGCTAAATCAGGCGCTGCACACCTGTCTTAAGGCGCAAAGGCCAAGGAGTGAGGCGCTAACTCAGAGCGCTGGCGAAGCTCATGTAATGTCAGTCAGCAATGGAACACACACACAATGGCACGGGCCAGTTCTTAAAGGGGATGGTTAATCTTGCTTTCCATCCACATCCTGTTCATTGCAGCCTTGAATCTCGGCCTGGAGAGACTTGCACATCAAATGTGCTGGAAAGAACAATGGAGAGTACCAGGCAAAGAGCTCAGAGTGCAGCTCCCACAGTCTCTGCTAAATCGATACAAGGAATGGCAAATCAAAATGAACCTGCAAAGTGCTGCTCAGTACCCAAAACTCCTTCACACAACGTTGAATCTCTCCAGAAGTCTCTCCCTCTCTCTCTCAGAATGCGTAGTTCAAAAATGCCACCAACAATAAAAGACAGGAAGAGGCCCCCTTTAAATAGCGCCCCCCCCAGCCCCACAGCGATTGATAGCGTTCCAGTCTTCTGGTCGTTGGATGCGCCAGGCGGTAAGGCAGGGGGCGCCACTCAATTTCCGCTCCGGGGCACCACAAGGGCGTTGCACCATGGAATGACGTCACAATCTGCGCGCGCAGGTGGTCGCAGCGGTAAAGTTTAGCGCCGCCGCACAATCTCTAGTTAAGTTCCCGAGCGGCGCAAACATCGCTGCGCCCGGGCGTTAGCGGCTTTGCGGCCCATTAGCGCCCTCTTAAGGCGCTAACGGGAGGCGCAACCAACTGAATTTTTACCCCACAATCTCTTCAAAGCACAGATTCTGACCTTGTGACCTGCTCATGTACTTCTGCAAAGCAAGCATAGTATAATTAGTTCAACCTGACTTCGATGTAAGCCATTTTGTCTTCTGGCCAGCCATGTTGTAGCTTCACAAACAAGCGAAGGCCACCTCAGGCCACAACGCCACTCAATCCTTATGTATGTTATCTTGTATGCGTGTTATCCTGCCTTGCTGAGTAGGTATCCTCCCGAATTTTCCCACGAGTCATACTCTGCAGCTGACTCTCTGTTTAATTTCCCACCATCTTAGTCTTGTCTAATGAATACAGACCTGTCTACCGTTTAACTCAGGGCATGGATTAATTTGCCACCTCCACCCTGTACATTGATGCTACGTTATACATATTCTAACATTAACCTAAAGTATGATATTAATTTTGGTTACTGCAATCCCCCCTTTTGGCCCATTGGTCACCTTGACCCAATATGGCCAATATACTACAGTTTAAGATTGTTTGTTATGAGTTCCCGTCGCCCTGGTGCTACCAGCCCAGGGTGTCTAGTACTCATATTTCCACAATCCTAAACACAGTTTTCATAATAATTCTTCTCACGCCCTACCCCTTGTTTGTTAGTGGTTAGCAACAGTTCTTCTTTCTCTTCCTCCTTCTTCACTCGTTTGGCTAGGGTTTTCATTCTCTGTCTGCGATATCTCCTGCAACAATCAATCAGAATGTATAATGATAGTAATAATTGAACTACCACTAGCACATGCGACATGATCCTGATCCATGGATGTATATTCACATTTAGTCCCCAGTTCCAGATCTTATTGTACCAAGGAGTTTCTGCTAAGGTTTTACTAATGTCTTTAAGTTGTTCTTTTAAGTCTTCTTCTATTTTATGATAATGCTTTAAAATGTCCTTCGTTTCCTGCTGAAATTTCTTCCAAGCTTTTTCTTCCTCTAACTTGGGAATTGCCTTGGGCTCTGGTATGACATAAGTTTCAATCATTCTATTAAGTTCCATATTATTGAGTGACCAGGTTTTCTCCTCTTGTGGTCTTGGTGGGTGAATATACTGGTGTCCTATCTGTGTAGGTATTTTTGGGTAGAAACAAAAGTTTGGCTGGGGAATGGGACAAGTCAGATCTTGATACTCATATTTCTGTTCAGCTGTGGTGACACAAAATGTCCCGTTGTTCTCTGGTGCTACCCTTGTTCGGTGTATCCCTCGTGGGTGTATCTCAAGGGTGCAATTGATGGTTTTTGTAAATCCGCACTCGGCTGTGTCTCCCTCGGTGGGGGGGGGGGGTGCGTGCACACCCATGTCCTTCCCTTCTGGTGGCACCCGTCCATTACCACCCCCCTTAAGGTTCCATTCTTCTGATTATTATCTTTACTCCTTTCCCAAATTGCCTTTGTGGGGACATCATAATATTTAACCCAACTCTCCCTTTGTACCTCCCCTATATTACCCACATCATATAGGGCCTGTCCTTCAGGGAGTTGTGGGATGGCCAGTACAAAGCCAATTACCTTAGTCCATGGGGTCAGGCAATTGCCCTGCCCTGTATATTTGTCCCATGTTACGCCCTTTGCATAGGCTTTTATTTGTGTCAATCCAAGGTTCCAGGTCCTTATTAGTAATCCAATCAGGGATCTGTCCACTATTTATTTGCTGCAGGTTATGCTGAGCATTTGACAATAGCCATGAACCATACATGGCACATACCAATTCCTTATGGGTTTGGCATGATGCATTGCTGATCTGATCAATAATTGTATTAATTGTTTTTGCATGGGGAGCTACTATTTCTTCTGCCCCCAACAACTGTTTTGCCGTTTGTCCTCCTGCCAGTGCCGTTTGCTGGCTATTTTCAGTGGCTTGTTTTAATAACTTCTTTATTTTTGCTTGTAGTTCTTCTACTCCTTCGATTACTCCTTCTATGTCCAAACTATTAACTGTTGCTAACCCGGCCGCATACCCTGCTCCGACCATTTCCAATATTCCCCGTTTCTTACGTTTTTGTAAGATAGATTTTCCCTGTGGGCCCTCTAATTGTTTTACCCACAGGGAGTCCCATAATTGTCTTGTATGATTGTTACACATCGCAGGCATAGTAAAAGTACTCATATTGATAGCAAGTTTAATAACTATGTGTCACACTAAAATACACCTCATGTTGTGTTTTTCTTATTACTAAACCCTCTCTAGCTCCTTTTTCCATTGACGGACAAGTTAGTGGGGTTGTGGATGTGAGAGGTGGCGGGATGGTTGTTGTAGTTATCGGGGAGGGCGTCATCATTGTTGTACTTGTTATGTATTTCAAACAGAAGGTGCCGTTTAAACACGCGCCCCAGTATCCGGGGGGTCATCTTATTCTCACACTCCGGTGGTAGCCCGTATGATCCGTCCCCGTATCTGACCCTCCTACCACTCTCATTGTATGTACAGATTTCGTTACTACATACTGAAAATCCTGCTGGACAGCGCCTCCCTCCCTCTTTGTTCCCAACAGACTCGGGCCGTATACTTAACCATAAAATCCCGAGTTGCTTGCGCCTCCCATTAGACTCAGCGCTTATACTTGGCCATAAAATCCCAATGAGGGCGCAAACGATGCTCCACTTCATCTTCTTACAAGTTTATCGTTCCTGTAAAAATAGACAAAGGGGCCAGTTGTCACCAGCCGATTAGGATTATTCTATTCTTAATTGTTCTATCAGTTCAAGATGTTGTACAAATTGTTCGTTTCTTGGTCTGTGGCTCTGTTTCCAGATATACTTGAAGATACATATCACAACATATAATATTAACATCACACACAGCCCTATGTATAGCATCCTCCTTCCATTTTTCATACTTTCGAGCATACTCCTCACTCTCGTCAAAAGGCGCTATCTCTGGTCTACTCATTAGTCTTGTTATATACCTTTAACTGAGTCCAGTGTTTCCACCTTCCTTTACCCGTTCCGGACTCATCTATACAAGCGCATGTGTCACTGTTCATTAATACTTCGTAAGGTCCTGACCATCTGGGTGCTAGCCCTGGTTTGGTTGATCTTTGGGTAACAGGACAGCCTCCCAAGCGGCCTTCCGGCTGTTTGAGACGGTCTTTAATCGTCCGGTATTTAACAATTCTACTAAGGTGTGTTGTGTATGTACACAATATCCCCTGTCATTACTACAGGTTCACTCACTTTTACTGACCACCGTGCACAATCAATCGTGGCAACGCATCTCGGCATACCGGCTACTATTGGGGATCTTCGTGTTGAATAGTAGGCTACAGGTCTCATGTAATCCCCATGCTTTTGAGCTCCCACTGCACTGTAATGTCCCCCATGATTGTGACAAAAGATATGATATGGCCTCCCCATATCGGGTAATCCTAAGGCTGGTGCGGCAGTCAATGCTTGTTTTAATTTAGTAAAGGCTTCCGCCTGTGACTCTGTCCATTCAATGGGTTCCTCTGCAGCTTTTCCCCCTTTGGTCAGTTCATACAAAGGTGCAGCTAGTTGTGAGAACCCTTCAATAAAATTTCTGCTGTAATTAAATAGTCCCAGGACTTGTCGCACTCCCCTTACATTTAAAGGTTTGGGCATATCGTTTATGGCCCATTTTCGATCCTCTGGCATGGCTCTCTTGCCCATGCTGATATTATAGCCCAGATAGGTTACCTGGGATTTCCCTACTTGAGCTTTGGTGGGGTTTACTTTAAATCCTGCATCCCGGAGTACTTTCAGAATTTTGGACAAGGCTGTAACGTGCCCCTGAGTGTTTTTGGAAGCTATCAGTAAATCGTCGACATATTGCAACACCGTACTGCCGTCCTCCTCTAATTCTACGTCCTCTAGGGCCTTGGCCATGTGTCGGTGGAATATAGCTGGACTATTATGGAACCCTTGGGGGACCCTAGTCCAAGTATATTGTTTCCCATCTAGTGTGAAGGCAAATTTCTCTTGCGATTCTTTGTCCAATGGTATGGACCAGAATCCGTTTGCAATATCCAGCACTGTAAAAAATTTTGTGTTCTGGTTTTAGCCCATTAAAAATTGTAGCAGGGCTTGCTACTATCGGGTATTCCTTTGGGGTCACCTTATTCAGTGCTGTATAGTCAATTGTCAGTCGGTATGATGCATCTGGTTTCTTTACTGGCCATACCGGGGAATTCGTTTCGGATATAGTTTCTCGTAAGATTCCCTGTTTGGTTAATTCCAACACTATGTCCCGTACTGCTGCTTTGGCTTCATCCTTTAAAGGGTATTGTTTATGTGGGCGATGCATTGGTCCCGGTATTTTTACCGGGGGGGGGTTTGAACTAGTCCGCAATCTTGTTTATGCGTTGCCCACACCCCAATATACTTTCTGCATGGGATTGCCCATAGTCCCTTCTTATCCCATTCCGGGTCCATAATCTTAATTGTTCCTACCCGATTTGTCTTGTCCTCCAGGGTCATTTGTTTATTTGCCTTATGACCTGGTGGCCAGATCACTTTATTTGCTTTAGGGTCGATTAAAGCTCCTACTTCTCGCAACAAATCTATCCCTAGGATTGTTCCTTCAGTATTTTCGCACACCCACAAGTGTGTAGGTATTATTATACATCCGATTTCGAATAGAATTGTTTCGCTCTTATAAGCCTTAAGTCTTTTCCCACCTATTCCTGACACATTAATCGAAAGTTTAGTTCGGGGCAAGGGCAAATCTGTCAGTGAGATTGAGGCTCCTGTGTCTATCAACATTTTGCACTGCCGGCCCCCTATCAATGCGTTAACAAACATCCTTGGATCCTCCCCCTCGTTCTCCCCGAGGGCCGCTACCTTTCATTTAATATTCAACTTCTTCATCATATCCCTCATTTGCCTCATGGTGCATACATCACCTTCTTCTCCATCCTCTGAGTCATATCCATGTCGCCTCTCATCTCGGGTATTTTTCCAGTTATTATACTCCCTGAGTTCCTTTTCTTCCCTATCCCTTCGTCGCTGTCTTTCCCTTTCTCTATCTCTGTCTCTATCCCTTTCCTCCTGTTCTTCTTTTTCTTCCCTTATCCATCTTTTAAAATCTTCCTTTGATGGCCCACCTCCTTCGGCCTGTCCTCTGCGGGGGCCCCCCCCTCTGTTTCGGTCCCTGTCCTTCCTTTCCTCCTCCTTTATTCCAGCAAGCTGCCTTCTTATGTCCTGGCTTGTTATAATTGTGGCAGGTTGGTTTTGGATCCATCGCTGTTCGGACCTCCCCTTCCCTTTTCTGTTTGCATTCCTTAGCGAAATGTCCCTCTCCACCGCAAGCATAACAGCTTGCTATCCTTACAGCTTCCTCTTGTATCCCCACCTCTTCGGCGGCGGCTATCTTAGCCTTTTGCATATTATCCACCTCGGTTGCCCATCTAATTAACCCTTCATAAGTATTCATAGTAACAATTCCTAATCGTATGGCTGCCTGATGTGCGGGACCTAGTCCAGCTTTAAATGATTGTAAAAAACACTGATCATTCTTTGTGGGGTTGTTAATGCTTGAACATCCCATGAATCTTTCCCACTTCCGTTTGCTATAGTCCACAGCAGATTCCCCCTTGTCTTGGGTTATATTAGTTATGGCTGCCCAGTTTACTGGAGTTTGTCCCATCACTCCCTCCACTGCAATTTTAAAGGTATCATAGTCATGTTGTGACTGGTCGTGTGTAATATTTAACGTCCGACACCATGTTCCATCTTTAATGTTCGCACCCAATTGTTCCCAACAATCATCCGGAGTTTTTGCTCGCACTAACTGATCCACATCTTTATTGTGCAGGTTGTGACTTATTCTTAATTCCCTCATTTTTTGCCAAAACGGGTAGTTATTTTCTGGTACCTGTAATTGGGGTAGTTTATCCACCAACATTTGTCTCTCTAATGGTTTGAAAGGTTGATACGTAGTTCGAATCACTTGGGGCCCCTCCGGAAATGCTGGTGGCTCACCGTCGGGTCCCGCGGCAACCGCGGGTGTTCCGGGAATTACTTCAGTTTTTATTGGGGCCGCTTTTACTTCGCGGTGTACCGGGTTATAGGGTGGTGGGAGTTTACCTTCCTCTGGCCACCCGACTGGCCCGGGTCGTTGCTCCACCCAGTCCCCTTCCTTATTGTAATTTGGTGCTTCCTTCTGCGACCCAGTCCAGTCTAAAGTATCTCTCCCTCGTAACTTCGGGTATAGGGGCATACTACTAAGATCGACCACTGCAATTGGGGTTCCCTTTTCCCCTTCTCTAGGAGGGGTAGCTCCCTCTCTTCCCCTTTCCTCCCCCTCCCTTTGTTTCAGTTCTTTACATTGCTTCTGGTAGCATGCTAATATTACAATTCCCCCTTTTTCCTCCTTATCTTTGGTTTATCCCTTCCACCAAGCTCTCTGTTTTTCTGCGCTGTCTTCGGGATCTCACCCCTTCTTTTTCATAATCTCTATAAGTTTCTGATTTTTATCCGCTACGTAGCGAGTGACGGAGTCGGGGTCTCCCCAAGGGGACGGCCCCTCCTCCTTTATTTCTACATCCTTCTTAGGCATACTGAATAATTCCCGACTTACTTCTCAGTGGTTCTTATATCAGTTTATCATTCACCCACACACACTTAGTTGCGCACACTCACTCGTCCCGGGGTCACGATCTGTGGTGTTATTAGTTCCCTACACCTACTTGATCCTGGCCGTCACGTGGGACTACGTCCTCTTAATTCGGGCTCAGGCTAGGTGTTTGAGATATTTCACCACCCTTGTCCGTGTCGATCACCCCGTGACTCTCAAGGATCCAATTTTACTTGGAGGATTTTGCCGCCTTCCCGACTTAGAGGATTTGCCGCCTTCCCGGCTTATCAGACCGCACCACTTCCTCGAGTCTGTTTTTTTTTATTTTGGTCCTTTTAATCACAGCCTTACCAGATCTCACAGTATGTTCTGAGCTTTCTAATTTATGGGTGGTAATTTAAAACATACTCACCCTTCTTAGCTCGACGTTCCCGTGGACCGGTCAGAGTCTGTGATCCTGCCGACTACGCCAATTGATGTAAGCAATCAGCGGACCAAGTGATATACAAGGTCGACGCCTAGCTTCAGTACAGAATATACTTTCTACAACTAGTTAGACAATTGATGTAAGCAATCAGCGGACCAAGTGATATACAAGGTCGACGCTTAGCTTCAGTACAGATGACAGACTTCGAGTGATGGTTCAAAACGGTCTTTATTCACAGGCCTGGGGAGAACCTTCCAAGACCGCTCTTGGATCCGACTCCAACGACAGCTTAGTAAATTACATTTTTATACATAATCTTATCAGTCTCATCCTGCCCTAGGGGCGGGTACAAATTTATCCATCATGGTGTCTAGTATTCCATTATATCCATTACTTCTACCGCGTGACATTTTTACGCTTTCTTCCCACATTCTGCAGTCAACCATGTTTTTGCTTAATTGACTTATCCCAACCCCTCTATCATCGTGGCCTTCTTTCTTATCTATTCGTGTAGTCTGAGAGTCACAATCTCTTCAAAGCACAGATTCTGACCTTGTGACCTGCTCATGTACTTCTGCAAAGCAAGCATAGTATAATTAGTTCAACCTGACTTCGATGTAAGCCATTTTGTCTTCTGGCCAGCCATGTTGTAGCTTCACAAACAAGCGAAGGCCACCTCAGGCCACATCGTCACTCAATCCTTATGTATGTTATCTTGTATGCGTGTTATCCTGCCTTGCTGAGTAGGTATCCTCCCTAATTTTCCCACGAGTCATACTCTGCAGCTGACTCTGCAGTTTAATTTCCCACCATCGCAGTCTTGTCTAATGAATACAGACCGGTCTACCGTTTAACTCAGGGCATGGATTAATTTGCCACCTCCACCCTGTACATTGATGCTACGTTATACATATTCTAACATTAACCTAAAGTATGATATTAATTTTGGTTACTGCATATATGGAGGGGCTACCCGCGACATTTGTGGTGTTACTGGGGCAGTAGTGCGGCCCCACTTCCGCTAAGATCTGGTCTCGGCACAATGGGGGCAAGTGAGGGGGAACCAGTTAACCTGTCATTCGCACATTTTCTGGTGACGTTCAATGGATCTAGCCACTGCTCACAAGACTCCTGAGGAAGCATCTTTCTAGGGATTGGAGTGTTAAAGGTTGAATGGAGATTGGAGTATGAAAAATTGAATGGAGATTGGAGTATGAAAAGTTGAATGGAGTATGGAGTATGAAAAGTTGAATGGAGATTGGAGTGTGAAAAGTTGAATGGAGATTGGAGTGTGAAAAGTTGAATGGAGATTGGAGTGTGAAAAGTTGAATGGAGATTGGAGTGTGAAAGGTTGAATGGAGATTGGAGTGTGAAAAGTTGAATGGAGATTGGAGTGTGAAAAGTCGAATGGAGATTGGAGTGTGAAAAGTTGAATGGAGATTGGAGTGTGAAAAGTTGAATGGAGATTGGAGTGTGAAAAGTTGAATGGAGATTGGAGTGTGAAAAGTTGAATGGAGATTGGAGTGTGAAAAGTTGAATGGAGATTGGAGTGTGAAAGGTTGGAGGTCAGAGTGTGAAATGTTGCTCTGTGCAAATTGGTTGCCATGTTAGCCTATGTAAAAACAGTGGCTACGTTTCAAAAGTAATCGTTGACTGTGAAGCGCTTTGGGATGCCTTGAGGATTTGACAAGGTGATAGACAAATACAAGTTCTTGCCATTGGACTCTGCCCTCGGGCTAACTGGTGTCTGTTTTATCTTTAATTTAGGAGGGAAAGACTCCAATTGATCTGGTACAGCAGTGGCAACTGGAAACCAAAGACGCACTGGTCCGTGGAAATTAGCAGCTAGCCATCGCATCCGAAAACAGGATAAGCCTTCAGGATGACTGGGAATATTTTTGGAACTGTTTAGCCAAATATTTGGGTCACATTTTGTCTTTTGTTTTCACCAATGGCCGCAGGGCACGAGTAACGAGCGGTTTTGTGTCAGGCACTTGCCCGACACGGAAGCCAATGCCGACCTGACGTTTATTCAACGTTGACTGGCGTTGAGGTATTTTTGGAAAGCGGTTGGGGGTGGGGGGCTTAAGAGTACCAAAAAAAACCAAATTCAAAAAGCAAGTTCAGCATAATTAATGTCTTTAAGAATAATTTTTAAAAAATATATAATCATACACCTGTGGTGAACGGCTGGTTTCAACATCGCCAACAAACGATGCTGTGTGCGTTTCGATCGACAGACGTCAGGAAGCAGCGGTGCGTGAAAAGCCAATTCACCAGTGGCTTAAAGGGTTAAATTATGAGGACAGGTTGCATAAACTTGGCTTGTATTCCCTTGAGTTTAGCAGCTTTAGTTATGATCTAATTGAGGTGTTTCAAATGATTTGATAGAGTAGATACAGAGAAACTATTTCCTGTGGTGGGGGAATCCAGAACAAAGGGGGCACAATCTTAAAATTAGCGCCGGGCCATTTAGGGGTTAAATCAGGAAGTGCTTCTTCACACAAAGGGGCAGTGGAAATATGGAATTCACTCTCCCAGAAGGCTGTGGGTGCTAAGGGTCAATGGGAGCTTTCAAGCCCGAGATCGATAGAGTTTGTGTTGGGTGAGGATATCAAGGGGTATGAAACAATGGTGGATAAATGGAGTTGAGGTACAGATCAGCCAAGATCTAACTGAATGGTGGAACAGGCTTGAGGGGTTGAATGGCCTCCTCCTGTCACTATGTTCCTGTGAGTGTCGGGATGCTTGTTCCTGTATTTTCAGTGTTGGTACTTGTAATGTGTGTTCAGTTAAGTAAATATGGTGTATTGCTTTCTGCATTAAAAATATATATTTTATTTGTTCATTTGCCCTCCCACTAATTTCAGGACTATTTAGCAGTGCGGATTTATTGAAAAGAGGTTTAGGGATAAGAGAACACGTAGAAACGGTCATTCAGCCCATTAAGCCCATTTCTTGGCCAGAATGGGCACACCTTACCCTACCATGGACTCCATCATTTAATCCCCCAGGGAAAGTTCTATATAAATACTCACTGGTCCACAAAGGTAATCAAACAAATCTGCAGACTACTTACCATCCTTACATCTCCAAAGGACATCTCTCCTGCTCTTTGCTCCAGGATTGCCCTGGAGTCTCCAGGAATTGAAGATTCATCTCCTGGACATGGCCGCCAGCGACACGCTGGAGAAAAATCATAGGGGGCATCAAAGAAACCCATTTTTTTCCATTTTCTTTGAACATTTTCATTTATTAGTTGCAAAAGTATTGGCGATGGGGGGAAAAAGGCCATTCGACTGACAGGTCAAGATTCATCCAATTGGATGACAGAGAGTCTGTTTGCTTTCCAATTGGCTGTGGGAAGGCGGGGCGCTTTGAGGATGGACCAATGGCGGGAGTGTGTGGGGGGAACGCCACGGTTCGATGCGGGAGGTCATGTGATGAAAGCTCCAGGAATATACCCGAACAGAGTTGGCGACCCTAGCACCAGCACTGGACCCACCGTGTCTTGAGCATTGCTTAACAACAGTTCACCTTGGTGTAGCGTTCCTCGCACATTGAATCATAGAATCATGTGGCACAGAAGGAGGCCATTTGGCCCATCGTGCCTGAACGAGCTCTCCAATTAGTCCCACTCTTCTGCTCTTCCCCCACAGCCCTGCAGATTATTTCTCTTCAAGATTTATCCAATTCCCTTTTGAAAGTTTCTATTGAATCTGCTTCCACCGCCCTTTCAGGCAGCGCGTTCCAGATCACAACAACTCGCTACGTAAAAAATTCTTCTAATTTTCCTTCTGATTCTTTTGCCAATTATCTTCAATCTGTGTCCTCTGGTTACCGACCCTCCTGCCACTGGAAACAGTTTCTCCCTATCTACTCTATCAAAACCCCATATAATTTTGAACACCTCTATTAAATCTCCCCTTAACCTTCTCTGCTCCAAGGAGAACAATCCCAGCTTCTCCAGTCTCTCCACAGTAACTGAAGTCCCTCATCCCTGGTACCATTCTAGTAAATCTCCTCTGCACTCTCTCTAAGGACTTGACATCCTTCCTAAAGTGTGGTGCCCAGAATTGGACACAATACTCCAACTGGGGCCTAACGATTAACACACAAGGGCATTCCATCGAATTTTACGACGGGAAGAAACGGAATCCAAAGATTTATGGGGGAGATGGAAGCCACGGTCAAATAGTTGGGTTTTTGGGAGGCTTTTGAAGGCAGGAAGAGTGGTAGCAAGGGCAAGGGGCTTTGGAAAAGAGTCCCAGAGGATAGCAGCAAATGCCAGAAAGATTTGCCTTCTATCAGAGGGAGCGGAGAACAAACTTTAATCCGTGGTCAGTGGAAAGGAGGATGTGATGATGTTCAAAGGCTCTTAGACATGAGCATTCATTCTATCGCCATGGTGGGCTGCATGGAAAGAGACTTGCATTTATACAGCACCTTTCACAACCTCAGACGTCCCAAAGCGCTTTACAACCAAAGAGGTACTTTTTGAAGTGTAGTCACTGTTGTAATGTAGGAAACGCGGCATCCAAATTGTGCACAGCAAGATCCCACAAACAGCAATGTGATAATGACGAGATAATCTGTTTTTTAGTGATGCTGATTGAGGGATAAACATTGGCCAGGACACTGGGGAGAACTCCCCTGCTCTTCTTCGAATAGTGCCGTGGGATCTTTACATCCATCTGAGAGGGCAGACGTCTAATTAGTTTAACATCTCATCCAAAAGACGGCACCTCCAACAGTGCAGCACTCCCACAGTACGGGCACTGGAATGTCAGCCTAGATTACGCGCTCAAGTCTTGAAAATGTAAGGGACAGGAATGGATGCAGGTATATCAATATTCAGGTATCCATAGTGAAACACAAGATGTTCCCTGACTGGTCTCGACAACCTGGAAGTGTTTGCGCGATTTAACAGTTGCACGTAGTTAGTTAAGATGGCGGTGCAACAAAGAGGACCGGCTGTAATTTCCCCGCCGGTTGTCCCAAACGTCTGTCATAAGTTCAGTAGAAAGCTGTGGAGGTGCGGCGTAAACTGCCCGTGATCGGGGAACCCCAGCGAAAATTCAACACCTAGCACCCTTATTATGTTTTTAAGCTCTTAAGTCTCTTCCAGTTTGTAACTAACTCACCTTAATATCGAACGCCAGAGCAGGTTCAAGCCCCGCACTGCTCAGTTTCCAAACTGAACCACATGAAGGTGAAGTGAGTGCCAAGAAGAGGCTGCGATGTCTCCCAGCGGAGGTTGGGGAGGTGGGGCAGGGGGCTAATGGGTTTGGTGGATTAAAAATCGGAGGGAAGAGTCACACACCACACTCTGACACAATCTGGTAACAACAATTTGCATTTATACAGCGCCTTTAATTTAGTAAAAGGTCCCAATGCATTTCCATTTCACAGGAGTGATTATCAGACATAAATTGATGTTGAGCCAAAGTTAAAAGAAAGACTTGCATTTCTATAGCGCCTTTCACGACCTCAGGACGTTCCAAAGTGCTTTGCAGCCAATGAAGTACTTTTTGAAGTGTAGTCACTGTTGTAATGTAGGAAACGCGGCAGCCAATTTGTGCTCAGCAAGCTCCCACAAACAGCCATGTGATAAAGACCAGGTCATCTGTTTGTGATGTTGATTGAGGGATAAATATTGTCTGATAACGCTCCTGTGAAGCGCCTTGAGTCATTTATCCTAGGTTAAAGGCGCTATATAAATGCAAGTTATTGTTGTTTCTGCTATAGTGTCCCATTGACCTAACGTATGTCCTTGTTGTGTGCAATCATGCCCAAGCACCCCAAGTTTATTCAACTCCTCTTGTTTTTTTAAAAAGTTTTTTGTGTCTAATTTTTGCTGCTCCCCAAAAAACAACAAATCGATGGATTATTGAGTTAGCAAAACACCCAGAAACCAACAGAGTGACTATTAACAGCATAGCCGGCCCGGCCCGGCGCGGCGCCGTGTTACTGACACCGTGTGGTTTAGGGTGAGCAGTTAGGGGTTAGTGGTAGAGATTGTGGTTAGAGTGAGTGGTTAGTGATTATGGTAAGTGGTTAGGGTTAGTGATTGGGGTTGTGGTTAGAATGAGTGGCTAGTGATTATGGTGAATGCTTAGTGGTTAGGGTGAGTGGTTAAGGTTAGTGATTATGGTGAATGGTTAGGGTGAGTGGTTAAGGTTAGTGATTATGGTGAATGGTTAGGGTGAGTGGTTAAGGTTAGTGATTATGGTGAATGGTTAGGGTGAGTGGTTAAGGTTAGTGATTATGGTGAATGGTTAGGGTGAGTGGTTAAGGTTAGTGATTATGGTGAATGGTTAGGGTGAGTGGTTAAGGTTAGTAATTAAGGTGAATGGTTAGGGTTAGTGATTATGGTGAATGGTTAGGGTGAGTGGTTAAGGTTAGTGATTATGGTGAATGGTTAGGGTGAGTGGTTAAGGTTAGTAATTAAGGTGAATGGTTAAGGTTAGTGATTATGGTGAATGGTTAGGGTTCGGGGTTAGTAATTAAGGTGAATGGTTAGGGTTAGTAATTAAGGTGAATGGTTAGGGTTAGTGATTAAGGTGAATGGTTAGGGTTCGGGGTTAGTGATTATGGTGAATGGTTAGGGTTCGGGGTTAGTGATTAAGGTGAATGGTTAGGGTTAGTGATTAGGGTGAATGATTAGGGTTAGGGGTTAGTGCGAGTAGTTATGGCTAGAAACCGTTTATTACTAGCAGAAACCGCCGTCACTAGAGGCCTCTAACGAGCTGTGGAGACGCAGTATAATAAACCCTGGTCACTCTATATATATATATATATATATATTCTTATCTGTCACAGCGTTAGATTTGAATTACACTTTACAATAAATCGACATTTAAATGCAGGGAGAGAAGCGGCTTCTCCCGCGGGACACGCGCCGGCGCTCCAGCGGCTCCCAACTTTCCCCAAACACTTGAAAAACTTTTTACAGAACTTTAAAAGAATTTTTTTCTCTTTGGGGGGAAAAAAGTTCAAAAACATTTTTTTTGTAGCCTCTTTCTCTAAAATAATAATAATTACCCCCCACAAAAACAATTCGTGAGTGGGAGGGGTAAAAAAAGACTGAGGTGTTCCGGGTCAGTGTGAGGTGGACAAGGCGACAGAGACAGAGTTGCAGAGAGGAGAAGTTTTACTTGTGGTTGACGAAATGTTTTTGAGGAAGGCTTTAGTCTGGAAGTGTTTGGGGTGGAGGGTGTTTGGGAGGGGGGTTAGGGAGGGTAGGTGCAGCAGCTCTGGGGGCAGGCTGGACCTGGCTGGGATTTACCCCCCTATAGTTACCCCCTTCAACCAGAAGGGCAAGGTGGACTACCAGCAACTGGAGAGCAACATCCACAAATGGAGCCAGATCCCCTTCAAAGGTAATGTGTGTTATGTGAATGTTTGCACTTATTAAAATGTTTTTTAAAAAAAATATTGTGTGAGAGCTTGGCTCGGTCAGTGTTGCTCTCGCCTCCTGAGTCAGTGAGGTTGTGGGTTTGAGCCACATCTCCCACCCTCCGTCAACTTGAGCTCATCCGAAGCTCTGCTGCCTAACTCGCACCAAGTCCCGTTCACCCATCACCCCTGTGCTCGCTGACCTACATTGGCTCCCGGTCCGGCAACACCTCAGATTTAGAATTCTCATCCTTGTGTTCAAATCCCTCCATGGCCCTCGCCCCTCCCTATCTCTGTAATCTCCTCCAGCCCTACAACCCCCCCCACCCCCCCACCCCGTGATCTCTGCGCTCCTCCAATTCTGGCCCCTTGTGCATCCCGATTTTTTAATCGTTCCACCATTGGCGGCCATGCCTTCAGCTGCCTGGACTCTAAGCTCTGGAATTCCCTCGCTAAACCTCTCCACCTCTCTCCCTCCTTCAAGCAGCTCCATAAAGCCGACCTTTCATCTGCCCTAATATCTCCTTATAAAAGCAAAATACTGCGAATGCTAGAAATCTGAAATAGAAACAGAGAATGCTGGAAACACTCAGCAGATCAAACATCATCCGTGGAGAGAGAAACAGAGTTAACGTTTCAGGTCGATGACCTTTCGTCAGAACTGGAAAATGTTAGAGATGCAACAGATTTTTAAGCAAGTGTAGTGGCAGGGAAAGAGGGGAGGGCAGGAGAGAACAAAGGGAAGGTCTGTGATAGGGTGGAAGGCAGGAGAGATTAAAAGACAAAAGGGATGATGGTGTGAGGTGAAAGGAGCGTTTCTGGCATTTTCTGTTTCTAATTTCCCCCTATGTGGTTTGGTGTTAAATTTTGTTTGATAATCGATCCTGTGAAGCGCCTTGGGACGTTTTACTACGTTAAAGGTGCTGTATAAATACAAGTTGTTGTTAAATGCTAGTTTATGTTTATTAAACTGAGGCCCCATCTTTTGACGATGGCTGTAAAAGATCTCGTGTCACGATTTGAAGAGTAGAGAGTTCTCCCGGTGTCCTGGCCTGTATTCCGGCCTCAACCCACACCACCAAAAGCGGGACATTTATCTCATTGCTGCTTGTGGGATCACATTGGCAGCCATGTTACTGCACTGCGAAAGTAATACATTCTACGTGAGGTGGATTGGGACATTTCTGAGAGATGTTATGAGATGCTGCATAAACATCACCACCTTGAACAGTCTCCGACCCATTACGCTGTTGGAAAGACAAGAGTGCTCCGTGGGGATCATTAACTGTGGAAAGTGTGCTCGGAACCAACCACTCCACATATTTCCACTTACCCTCAAGTCACACCCACATTGGTTTAACCTTTTTAACCTTTTAAGTGTCAGCATGGCTCAGTGGGCAGCACTCTCTCTCGCCTCTGAGTCAGAAGGTTATGGGTTCAAGTCCCGCTCCAGGGACTCGAGCACAAAAATCCAGGCTGACACTCCCAGTGCAGTGCTGAGGGAGTGCTGCACTGTCGGAGGTGCCGTCTTTCAGATGAGACGTTAAACCGAGGCCCCGTCTGCCTCTCTCGGGTGGACGTAAAAGATCCCACGGCACTATTTCGAAGAAGAGCAGGGGAGTTCTCCCCGGTGTCCTGGGGCCAATATTTATCCCTCAATCAACATCACTAAAAACAGATTATCTGGTCATTATCACATTGCTGTTTGTGGGAGCTTGCTGTGCGCAAATTGGCTGCCGCGTTTCCTACATTACAACAGTGACTACACTCCAAAAAAAAAAGTACTTCATTGGCTGTAAAGCACTTTGGGATGTCCGGTGGTCGTGAAAGGCGCTGTAGAAATGCAAGTCTGTCTTTCTTGCACAGCTCCATGCGTTTGTACAGGTTTGTGCGCAGTTTGGCCATGAGCCTCGTTCATTACAGTTTTCCAGTCCTGACCACTGAGCCCAATGAGGGATAAACATGTTTTTTCTATGCCTTGTAGTGGGGGACACAGTACGAGTTCATACTCTGCAGGGTGGGAGGGGTTAATAGTGTATCTGTGCCCCACCATTGTGCATTGATTTCCCCCCCCCCCCCCCCCCCCCAAAGTGCTGTATCCCCAAGCCCCCCAGTACCTTGTCCAAGCGAATCATAGAATCTTACAGCACAGAAGGAGGCCATTCAGCCCATCTTGCCTGTGCCGGGCTCTTTGAAAGAGCTCTCCAATTAATCCCAATCCCCCTGCTCTTTCCCCGCAGCCCTGCAAGTGAGTTCTTTTGTGTGCAAGTCCAAACAGTGAGTTTCAACCCCCTATTCGACCGCAAGGTGCATCACCAAAGAAGCAGATCCTGCTCTCAGCCAATGCGCGCACATGAGCCCCGTCCAGCTGGAGTGGGACTGCTAGCGGATCAACCGTCTCGCTCTCTGGCCCAAGAACAATGAAACCAACTGTAGTGCCCACGGCTGGGATCGGCTAACTCGAGCCAGACTGAGGTGCAAACCTGGGATCTTCTGTCTGGCTCAGCTCCACCCTGGATGGTGCATTAACCCACCAGCCACGCCTGTACCTGTAAATATCAGCTGTGGCTCAGTGGGCAGCACACTCTCCTCTGAGTCAGAAGGTTGTGGGTTCAAGTCCCACTCCAGGGACTTGAGCACATAAAGCTAGGCTGACACTCCCAGTGCAGTACTGAGGGGAGTGCTGCACTGTTGGAGGTGCCGTCTTTCGGATGAGACGTTAAACCGAGGCCCCGTCTGCCCTCTCAGGTGGATGTAAAAGATCCCATGGCACTATTTTGAGGAAGAGTAGGGGAGTTCTCCCCCGGTGTCTTGGCCAATATTTATCCCTCAACCAACATAACAAAAACAGATTATCTGGTCATTATCACATTGCTGTTTGTGGGAGCTTGCTGTGCGCAAATTGGCTGCCACGTTTCCTACATTACAACAGTGACTCCACTTCAAAAAGTTCTTCATTGGCTGTAAAGCGCTTTGAGACGTCCGGTGGTCGTGAAAGGCGCTGTAGAAATGCAAGTCTTTTCTTTCTTTCTTGCCTCTTCCTGTTATATATTAGTGGACCAGTTACTATTGCTGGCTACAGCTCACTGGCTCTGCAGCTTTAGGCTCCAGAGTGCTTTAAACATGAATGTTTACACACCAGTCCCTTGGACCTTAGACCGAGTGAATTTTCCATCCTGACTGCACTTGATTAATGTGTCACTAAAGTTCTCCAAGTTCCAACATCGAAGGCCCGCTCACTGCAGAACACGATACCGGTTGGTAGACCAGTGTTTCTTTCCGCCATTGGCCACGCTCGGCAATGTAAACGGCCCAACTTTCAGAGTTCTGGGGCCAGCAGGGATGAATTTCTTGCGTGACTTTAAAATTCGCAAATTTGTTTTCAAATCCCTCCATGGCCTCCCCCCTCCCTATCTCTGTAACCTCCTCCAGCCCTAAAACCCTCCAAGATCTCTGCGCTCCTCCAATTCTGGCCTCTTGCCCATCCCCAATTTTAATCGCTCCACCATTGGCGGCCGTGCCTTCAGCTGCCTGGGCCCCGAGCTCTGGAATTCCCTCCCTAAACCCCTCTTCTGTTAAGACGCTCCTTAAAACCAACCTCTTTTGATCAAGCTTTTGGTCACCTGTCCTAATATCTCCTGAGGGAGTGCCACACTGTCAGAGGTGCCGTCTTTCAGATGAGATGTTAAACCGAGGCCCCGTCTGCCCCCTCAGGTGGACATAAAAGATCCCATGGCACCCTTTTGAAGATGAGCAGGGGAGTTCTCCCCGGTGTCCTGGGGCCAATATTTATCCCTCAATCAACATCACTAAAACAGATGATCTGGTCATTATCACATTGCTGTTTGTGGGAGCTTGCTGTGCGCAAATTGGCTGCCGCGTTTCCTACATTACAACAGTGACTACACTTCAAAAATGCTTCATTGGCTGTAAAGCGCTTTGGGACGTCCTGAGGTGGTGAAAGGCGCTGTAGAAATGCAAGTCTTTCTGTTTGCAGGATTGGTGGTGCAGGGCTCCAATGGAGAGTTCGTCTACCTGACGAGTGAGGAGCGTGTTGAGGTTGTCCGCAGGGTGAGGCAGATGCTGCCTGAGGGGAAGCTGCTGGTCGCTGGATCCGGATGTGAATGTAAGTGGAGATCGGGGTCGGCGAAAGATCCGAGACCGAAAGCAGAAAGCTGCGGAGGTGCGTCGCAGGTGGGTCGGTGTCTGAAAGAGATGGGGGCAGGTCAACGGACCCGAGTGGGACCCTTCACCGGAACAGGCTCCAAGTGTCCAGCCCGGACTTACCAAATCTGATGTGGAGTTCCCACTTCCGTTGTTAAATCCGTGTTGGCTGTAAGATCGTGGGTTCAAGCCCCGCTCCAGGGCAACACGGTGGCATAGTGGTTAGCACTGGTGCCTCACAGCGCCAGGGACCCGGGTTCGAATCTGACCTCGGGTGACTGTCTGTGTGGAGTTTGCACATTCTCCCCGTGTCTGCGTGGGTTTTCTCCGGGTGCTCCGGTTTCCTCCCACAGTCCAAAAATGTGCGGGTTAGGTTGATTTGGCTATGATAAATTGACCCTTAGTGTTAGGGGGGGATTAAATATGTGGGGTTATGGGGATAGGATAGGATAGGATATGTTAGGGGGAATTAAATACGTGGGGTTACGGGGGTAGGGTGGGATATGTGTACTGTGGGGATTAAAGCAGGGACAGGGTACTGGACTTGGATGATCAGCCATGATCGTATTGAATGGTGGAGCAGGCTCGACGGGCCGAATGGCCTACTCCTGCTCCTAGATTCTATGTTTCTATGTTTCCAGAGACTTGTGCGCGTGATCCATGCTGACACCCCCAGTGTAGGGCTGAAGGAGTGCTACACTGTCGGAGGAGCCGTCCTCCAGATCAAGTGTTACACCAAGGAGTCACCTGTCTGCTCAGGTGGATCTTAAAGATCCCGCGGCACTATTGAAAGCTCCCGGTGTCCTCCCCAACATTCCTCCTTCAACCAACACACACTGGCCATTCATTTCATGCCATGTTTGTGGGATCTTGCTGTGTATAAAGTGGCTGCCTCCTTTCCCTACATCACAACAGTGAGTGTTCTTCAGTGTATAGGAAATGCTGGGTGTGTTTCTACATGTGCGTTCTTGTATTTTGCTGAACGATACAAATAATACGCAATAACAGAAAATGCTGGAGATACTCAGCAGGTCAGGCAGCATCCGTGGAGAGAGAAACAGAGTTAACGTTTCAGGTCTGTGACCCTTCGTCAGAACTGGAAAAAGTTAGAGGTATGACAGGTTTTAAGCAGGTGCAGAGGCAGGGAGAGGGGGGAGGGGAGGAAAGAGCAAAAGGGAGGGTCTGTGATAGGCTGGAAGGCAGGAGAGATTAAATGCTGCAAATGGGGATGGCAGAATCATCAACAGCTGCCGCCTGAAAAAATGGGGGGGGTTATAGTCTGAAATTGTTCAACTTAATGTTGAGTCCAGAAGGCTGTAAAGTGCCTAATCGAAAGATGAGGTTCTGTTCTTCGAGCTTAAGTCGAGCTTTATTGGAACAGTGTAAGAGGCCGAGGACGGTGAGGTCTGAGTGGGAGTGGAGCGGAGAATTAAAGTGACAGGCGACCGGAAGCTCGGGGTCCCCCTTACGGACTGAACGGAGGTGTTCCGCAAAGCGATCACCCAATCTGCGTTTGGTCTCCTCAATGTAGAGGAGACCACATCGTGAGCAGCGAATACAGTATACTAAATTGCAAGAAGTACAAGTAAATCACTGTTTCACCTGGAAGGGGTGTTTGGGGCCCTGGACAGTGGGAAGGGAGGAGGTAAAAGGGCATGTGTTGCATCTCCTGCGCTCGAAAGGGAAGGGTTGTTGGGGGTGATAGAGGAGTGGACCAGGGTGTCGCGGAGGGAGCGGTCCCTTCGGAATGCTGAAAGGTGAGGGGAAGATGCGTTTGGTGGTGGGATCACGCTGGAGGTGGCAGAAATGGCGGAGGATGATCCGTTGAATGTGGAGGCTGGTGGGGTAAAAGGTGAGGACAAGGGGAACTCTATCGTGGTTCTGGGAGGGAGGGGAAGTGGTCAGAGCAGAAGTACTGGAAATGGAACGGGCACGGTCGAGGGCCATGCCAACCACAGTAGAGGGGAATCCTCGGTTGAGGAAAAAGGAAGACATATTGGAAGCACTGGTATGGAAGGTGGCATCGTCAGAGCAGATGCGGCAGAGACGGAGAAACTGGGAGAATGGAATAGAGTCCTTACAGGAAGCGGGGTAGGAGGAAGTGTAGTCCAGGTAGCTGTGGGAGTCAGTGGGCTTGTAGTGAATGTTGGTCAATAACCTATCCCCAGAGATGGAGACAGAGAAGTCGAGGAAGGGAAGAGTCGAAGATGGACCATGTGAAGGTGAGGGAAGGGTGGAAATTGGAAGCAAAGTGAATGACATTTTCTAGTTCAGGGCGAGAGCAGGAAACGGCACCAAACAGTCATCATTGTACCGGAAAAAGAGGTGAGGGAGGGGACCTGAGTAGGACTGGAACAAAGAATGTTTCACATATCCCATGAAAAGGCAGGCATAGCTAGGGCCCATGTGGGTTCCCATAGCAACACCTTTAATTTGAAGTGAGTGGAGTCAAAGGAGAAGTTGTTCAATGTGAGAACAAGTTCAGCCAGGCGGAGGAGGGTGGTGGTGGATGGGGACTGGTTGGGCCTCTGTTCAAGGAAGAAGCGGCGCGCCCTCAGGCCATCCTGGTGGGGGATGGAGGGGTAGAGGGATTGTACGTCCATAGTGAAAAGGAGGCGGTTGGGGCCAGGAAACTGGAACCTGTTAAAGTGGCAGAGGGCGTCGGAAGAGTCCCGAATGTAGGTAGGAAGAGACTGGACAAGGGGATAAAAAATAAGTCGAGATAGGAAGAAATTAGTTCCGTGGGGCAAGAACACGCTGAAACGAAGGGTCTACCAGGGCAGTCCTGTTTGTGGATCTTGGGAAGGAGGTAGAAGCGGGGTTGGGGAACTATGAGGTTGGTGGCCATGGAGGGAAGATCTCCAGAGGAGATGAGGTCCGTGACAATCTTGGAAACGGTGGCTTGATGTTTGGTAGTGGGGTCATGGTCCAGGTGGAGGTAGGAGGAGGTGTCGGAGAGTTGGCGTTCAGCTTCCGCTAGGTAGAGGTCGGTTCGCCAAACAACAACAGCACCACCCTTGTCAGCAGGTTTAATAACAATGTTCGGGTTGGATCTGAGAGAATGGAGTGCTGCAAGTTCAGAGGGAGGTAGGTTGGAGTGAGTGAGGGGAGCAGAGAAATTGAGATGGCTGATGTCACGTCAGCAGTTTGCAATGAAAAGATCTAGAGCGGGTAAAATGCGAGAGGGAGGGGTCTAGGTAGACCGAGAATTCTGAAAGCGGGAGAAAGGGTCAGCTGTGCGGGGGTGGGGGGGAGAAGACTCCTGGCCAAAGAAGTGGGCACGGAGATCAAGGCGACAGAAAAAGAGCTCGGCATCGTGCCGAGCTCGAAATTCATTGAGGTGGGGGCGTAAGGGGATGAAGCTCAGGCCTTTGCTGAGGACTGATTGTTCTGGGTCAGAGAGGGGAAGGTCAGAGGGGATAGTGCAAACACGGCAGGGGGTGAGACTGGAAGAAGGGATGGGGTCAGAGGAAAGTGAAGGGGAAGAAGGTTCTGGAGGGGCTAAGGTGTCCAAGAGTTGTTGAAGTTTGCGATCCTTCATACCTGAAAGGAAGAAGAAAAGTTTTTTGTTGAAGCGTTAATACGCAACTGGGCTAGTGCGTGTGTTTGGGTGTGAGCGTGTTGCACGCTTGTGTTTCTGAGAGTGTGTGCGCTTGTGTTTTGTAATTGAGACATGGTGGACCTGGCAAGGGCATCATTGGAGAAGTCTTGGCCCAGAGATGAAAGTCGTGGATGAGGGTTTCGGCAGTGGTGAGGGAGAGGTCGGAGCAGAGGTGGGTGATACGATGGAGGTGGAGGAACCAGTCTGGGTGACGCAGTGGATGTGGTTGAGGAATAAACACTTCAAGTACTCAGGCACCGGGGAACAGAACTGAGAACCTGGGGCAGTGAGAGAGAAAGTCCGTCTCAACCCCGTGCTGTCACACACACCGCAACGGTCAGTTGTTGGATTAGGTTGTGAGTGAGTGGGTCACTCACTCGGCCTTTTTTTACCTGTAACCGTCCTATGATTTTTCCGGCCTCAGTTACGGGTCAGTGAACACGAGCCCGTTGCCCTGGAAACTGCGTTGATGCAGACAGGCTAAGCGGCCATCTTGTTTTCTTTTCCGACAGCCACAGCGGCCACCGTTGCAATGACGAGCGACATGGCGGAGGCAGGGGCGAGCGCGGTGCTGGTCATCACTCCGTGTTACTATCGGGGCAGAATGAACAGCGCTGCCTTCATACAGCACTATACACAGGTAACGGTGACTCAAACTGCACCAACACCTCTTCTTCAGAGTGACACGTAAACAGAAAAATAACGTCTCGTTGCTGCTCAGATCATTTATGTGCTTTTCGTTCTCCCTCTCACTCCATATTTCTCTCTCTCCTTCCTTGTACTACTCGAAGCTGCAGGAGGAGCAACTTTCGTTGGTCGCTCTTTGTAAAGAGACAGGAGATCATCCTGCTGTGTGTGTGATGCTGCTCGCCACATGGCGACTGAGGATGAGATCCCTCCCTCGGTCGGTCTCTCGCTCCCCCTCTCGGTCGGTCGGTCTGTCTCTCGCTCCCCCTCTCGGTCGGTCGGTCGGTCTCTCGCTCCCCCTCTCGGTCGGTCGGTCGGTCTCTCGCTCCCCCTCTCGGTCGGTCGGGTCTCTCGCTCCCCCTCTCGGTCGGTCGGTCTCTCGCTCCCCCTCTCGGTCGGGTCGGTCTCTCGCTCCCCCTCTCGGTCGGTCGGTCGGTCTCTCGCTCCCCCTCTCGGTCGGTCGGTCGGTCTCTCGCTCCCCCTCTCGGTCGGTCGGTCGGTCTCTCGCTCCCCCTCTCGGTCGGTCGGTCGGTCTCTCGCTCCCCCTCTCGGTCGGTCGGTCGGTCTCTCGCTCCCCCTCTCGGGTCGGTCGGTCTCTCGCTCCCCCTCTCGGTCGGTCGGTCGGTCTCTCGCTCCCCCTCTCGGTCGGTCGGTCTCTCGCTCCCCCTCTCGGTCGGTCGGTCTCTCGCTCCCCCTCTCGGTCGGTCGGTCTCTCGCTCCCCCTCTCGGTCGGTCGGTCTCTCGCTCCCCCTCTCGGTCGGTCGGTCTCTCGCTCCCCCTCTCGGTCGGTCTCTCGCTCCCCCTCTCGGTCGGTCGGTCGGTCTCTCGCTCCCCCTGTCGGTCGGTCGGTCTCTCGCTCCCCCTCTCGGTCGGTCGGTCGGTCTCTCGCTCCCCCTCTCGGTCGGTCGGTCTCTCGCTCCCCCTCTCGGTCGGTCGGTCTCTCGCTCCCCCTCTCGGTCGGTCGGTCTCTCGCTCCCCCTCTCGGTCGGTCGGTCGGTCTCTCGCTCCCCCTCTCGGTCGGTCGGTCTCTCGCTCCCCCTCTCGGTCGGTCGGTCGGTCTCTCGCTCCCCCTCTCGGTCGGTCGGTCGGTCTCTCGCTCCCCCTCTCGGTCGGTCGGTCTCTCGCTCCCCCTCTCGGTCGGTCGGTCGGTCTCTCGCTCCCCCTCTCGGTCGGTCGGTCGGTCTCTCGCTCCCCCTCTCGGTCGGTCGGTCGGTCTCTCGCTCCCCCTCTCGGTCGGTCGGTCGGTCTCTCGCTCCCCCTGTCGGTCGGTCGGTCTCTCGCTCCCCCTGTCGGTCGGTCGGTCGGTCTCTCGCTCCCCCTCTCGGTCGGTCGGTCGGTCTCTCGCTCCCCCTCTCGGTCGGTCGGTCGGTCTCTCGCTCCCCCTGTCGGTCGGTCGGTCTCTCGCTCCCCCTCTCGGTCGGTCGGTCGGTCTCTCGCTCCCCCTCTCGGTCGGTCGGTCTCTCGCTCCCCCTCTCGGTCGGTCGGTCTCTCGCTCCCCCTCTCGGTCGGTCGGTCGGTCTCTCGCTCCCCCTCTCGGTCGGTCGGTCGGTCGGTCTCTCGCTCCCCCTCTCGGTCGGTCGGTCGGTCGGTCTCTCGCTCCCCCTCTCGGTCGGTCGGTCGGTCTCTCGCTCCCCCTCTCGGTCGGTCGGTCGGTCTCTCGCTCCCCCTCTCGGTCGGTCGGTCGGTCTCTCGCTCCCCCTCTCGGTCGGTCGGTCGGTCTCTCGCTCCCCCTCTCGGTCGGTCGGTCGGTCTCTCGCTCCCCCTCTCGGTCGGTCGGTCGGTCGGTCTCTCGCTCCCCCTCTCGGTCGGTCGCTCTCTCGCTCCCCCTCTCGGTCGGTCGCTCTCTCGCTCCCCCTCTCGGTCGGTCGCTCTCTCGCTCCCCCTCTCGGTCGGTCGCTCTCTCGCTCCCCCTCTCGGTCGGTCGCTCTCTCGCTCCCCCTCTCGGTCGGTCGCTCTCTCGCTCCCCCTCTCGGTCGGTCGCTCTCTCGCTCCCCCTCTCGGTCGGTCGCTCTCTCGCTCCCCCTCTCGGTCGGTCGCTCTCTCGCTCCCCCTCTCGGTCGGTCGCTCTCTCGCTCCCCCTCTCGGTCGGTCGCTCTCTCGCTCTCTTTCTCTCTCCCTGTCTGTGTGTCTCTCTCTCTCCTAATCTGTGCTCACTTCTTTCTTTCCGAATCATGACTTTTGCTTTCTCGGCCCGAGTGCAGCAACTGCACAGAATCAGGAGATTTGTATTGCAAACAAAACTGACAGTGATGGCTTTCGCTGATCAGGGGGGCCTCGATTGAACGGCATTGTCAAAAAAAAATCAGCGTTGAACCTTTAGTGAAAAAGTGGGCAATAGAATTTCAAACAATCATGTTCGCCACTACTGTAGCATAGCGTGACTTCCGCGCATCGCGCTCTCCACTCGTGAGTGTGAACCGCAGTGTGGCGAGGATTTAGTGTGAACCGCGGTGTGGCGAGGGTTTAGTGTGAACCGCGGTGTGGCGAGGGTTTAGTGTGAACCGCGGTGTGGCGAGGGTGAGCGTGAATCGGAGTGTGAATCGCAGTGTGGCGAGGGTTTAGTGTGAATCGCAGCGTGGCGAGGGTTTAGTGTGAATCGCGGCGTGGCGAGGGTTTAGTGTGAATCGCGGCGTGGCGAGGGTTTAGTGTGACTCGCGGCGTGGCGAGGGTTAGTGTGAATCGCAGTGTGGCGAGGGTTTAGTGTGAATCGCAGTGTGGCGAGGGTTTAGTGTGAATCGCGGTGTGGCGAGGGTTTAGTGTGAATCGCGGTGTGGCGAGGGTGAGTTAATCACGGTGTGGCGAGGGTGAGTGTGGATCGCGGTGTGGCGAGGGTGAGTGTGAATCGCGGTGTGGCGAGGGTTTAGTGTGAATCGCGGTGTGGCGAGGGTTTAGTGTGAATCGCGGTGTGGCGAGGGTTTAGTGTGAATCGCGGTGTGGCGAGGGTTTAGTGTGAATCGCGGTGTGGCGAGGGTGAGTGTGAATCGCGGTGTGGCGAGGTTTAGTGTGAACCGCGGTGTGGCGAGGGTTTAGTGTGAATCGCGGTGTGGCGAGGGTTTAGTGTGAATCGCGGTGTGGCGAGGGGGAGTGTGAACCGCGGTGTGGCGAGGGGGAGTGTGAACCGCGGTGTGGCGAGGGTGAGTGTGAATCGCGGTGTGGCGAGGGTGAGTGTGAATCGCGGTGTGGCGAGGGTGAGTGTGAATCGCGGTGTGGCAAGGGTTTAGTGTGAATCGCAGTGTGGCAAGGGTGAGTGTGAATCGCAGTGTGGCGAGGGTTTAGTGTGAATCACGGTGTGGCGAGGGTTTAGTGTGAATCACGGTGTGGCGAGGGTGAATGTGAAACTCATGCTGATGTGAGTCTTTGTTCTTATCGAGGGATATGGGGATCGGGCGGGAAAGTGGAGTTGAGGTCGAAGATCAGCCATGATCTTATTGAATGGCGGAGCAGGCTCGAGGGGCCGAATGGCCGACTCCTGCTCCTATTTCTTATGTCCTTTCAGCTCAAGGGTGGTGGAATTTTAATCAATCGCTGTTGATTTTTTATTATTTTAAATTCAGGTAGCAGATTCCTCGCCTGTGCCGGTTGTGCTGTACAGTGTCCCGGGCAACACTGCGTTGGAGCTGCCAATGGATGCCATCATTGCTCTTTCTCGCCATCCCAACATCATCGGGCTGAAGGACAGCGGAAATGACGTAAGTGGTCATCGTCTTTCTTACTCCCTCTACTGGAAGTGTTGAGTCATAGAACAGGAGGAGGCCATTCAGCCCTTGAGCCTGTCCCGTCATTCAATTCGATCATGGCTGATCTCTCTCTCTGTCTGTGTTTCTCTCTCTGTTTGTCTGTCGGGCTCTGTCTCTCTCTCTCTTTTTGCCCGCCTTGGTTCGGTAACCCTCGATACCCTTACCCAACAAAAAATCTATCAATCTCAGTTTTGACATTTTCAGTTGACCCCCAGCCTCAACAGCTTTTTGGGGGAGAGAGTTCCAGATTTCCACCACCCTTTGTGTGAAGAAGTGCTTCCTGACATCACCCCTGAACGGCCTGGCTCTAATTTTAAGGTTGCACCTTATCCTGGGCTACAGCTCCACCAGCATCAGCTTCTTACTGAGGGGGCCTTTCCTTCATGCGTGAGGCTGCACTGCGGGCAGCGGGAGGGGGAGGGGAAGGCATCGGAGCACAGCCTGGTCCTGACCTCGCTTTCCAGCAGGAGTCGCTGGATGGTGATTGGGACTGGAATCCTCCGACCATTTTTTCCAGCTCAGTCCCACACCCTTTCCCACAGGTGGCACAGGAGGGCGGGCAGTTTTATATTAGGCTGCATACACGAACACCACTATTCCCGGCCAGAATGGAGATGATCGGGTAATTCCCTCGTCAGTCACGTCTGGAGACCGCACTGCTGCTGTCAGTGACTGGGACTGATTTTACGCACATTTGTATTGTGTAACTATCCTCCACTCACTGCATTTTGCTGGAGAAATTACCCTGCTTTTATCGGGAGACTTTGCTGTAGTTTCGGTCATGAGTTCAGTTTACTGTAGTTCAGTGACACTGTTTGCTGTGCGTCCTGCCGTAAGTCGCGCCCCAACACGTTGACTGACCGTCAGTAGATACTGTTAATTTTACGCTTTAGTGATGCTGTTCACCTTCCTCAGATTACAAGAATCGCACTGATCGTTCACAAAACCAGGAACCAGGATTTCCAAGTGCTGGCTGGATCGGCAGGGTTCCTCCTCGCTGCTTATTCAGTAGGTAAGGGGCCATCCAGAGTGGTGAAGGGGGACGTGCTGGTAAACTGTAAAGACCCACAGGTGAAGATTTAACTTACAGAATCGTACCGCACAGGAGGAGGACATTCGGCCCATGCCGGCTCTTTGAAAGAGCCATCCGATCCGTCCTATTTATTCTGAAGCGTTTTCTGACTAACTCTCGGAAGCACTGAAGGAGCGCAGCGGATCGGAGAGGTGACCGAGCAGCTGCTGTCTCGCTCGTCTCCTGACAGACTCAACGTGGGGGAAGCAGCTGGAGTCGGGGATCAATGGAATGGAATTTATTCTCTTTTTTTATAAATTGGATTGACTGGCCTCTTGCTGGGTTTGTCTCTCTCTGCTCATCACCAAGTGGGAAAGAAAGAACCTGTATTTATGTCGCGCCTTTCTTTTGGTTGTGGGATAAATATTGGCCGCAGGACACCAGGGAGAACTCCCCCTGGCTCTTCTTTGAAATGGTGGCCATGGGATCTTTTGCGTCCACCTGAGAGAGCAGACGGGGCCTGGATTTAACGTTTGATCCGAAGGACGGCACCTCCGACAGTGCAGCGCTCCCTCAGCACTGCACTGGGAGTGTCAGTGTGGATTGTGAACTCAAGTTTCTGGAGTGGGAGTGCTACCAACTGAACCACGGCTGACACTTGTGTCCTGGGGTCGCTCTATAAATGCAAGTTTGTTCTTTCCTTATTAATATGATTTTGCTGTCTCTGATTTATTTGTGTGTGCGCAGGTGCTGTAGGTGGCGTGTGTGCACTGGCCAATGTGCTCGGAGAGCCACTGTGCAACCTGGAACAGCTGTGCCTTGGGGGACAGTGGGCAGAAGCTCGAGAACTCCAGTACAGACTGATTGAGCCAAACGCGGCAGTAAGTATAGCTCCAACCTTCCCTTACACAGTCAAAAACTGAGTGGCAGCCTTTGCCCTGTGCCAGTACACTCTTCTCTGAGCCAGAAGGTTGTGGGTTCAAGCCCCACTCCAGAGAGTTGAGCACAGAAATCCAGGCCGACACTCCCAGTGCAGTGCTGAGGGAGTGCTGCACTGTCTGAGGTGCCGGAATTACGGATGAGACGTTAAACCAAGACCCCGTCTGCTCTCTCAAGTGGACATAAAAGATCCCATTGCAACTTTCGAAGAAGAGCAGGGGAGTTCTCCTGAAGTCCTAGCCAATATTTATCCCCCAGAAAAAGACGATCTGGCCATTATATCATTGCTGCATGTGGGATCTTGCTGTGTGCAAATTGGCTGCCGCGTTTCCTACATTACAACAGTGACTATACTTCAAAAGTACTTCATTGGCTGTAAACCGCTTTGAGACGTCTTGAGGTCGTGAAAGGCGCTATAGAAATGCAAGTTCGTTCTTTCTTTAGCCCCCATGTCTCGGGTACATAAACGCACTCCCCATGTTGTAATGAGCCGAAGAGACCAGGGAGATCCCAGATTTGATCATCTCGTCTGTCCTTAATTAGCTGATCTGAGCTGGCAGGCAGGAGGAGTGGTTTGAAAGGTTTCAGCAAACCCTGGGCTAGGGAGGAGAAGCATCAGCTCTGGCCAACGCTCTCGATCACTGTACAGTGGCCCCATGGGGTGGGCTGAGGCTGGGCATTCTGCGGCGGATGTCTCACCTCCTGACTCCCCAAAACTTCTCCACCACCTACAAGGCACAAGTCAGGAGTGTGATGGAATACTCTCCACTTGCCTGGATGAGCGCAGCTCCAGCAACACTCCAGAGGCACGGCATCAGCCAGCACAAAGCAGTCCATCCACCACCTTAAACATTCACTCCCTCCACCACCGGTGTACCGTGGCTGCAGTGTGCACCATCGACAAGATGCACTGCAGCAACTCGCCAAGGCTTCTTCGACAGCACCTCCCAAACCCGCGACCTCTTCCACCTAGAAGGACAAGGGCAGCAGGCGCATGGGAACACCACCACCTCCAAGTTCTCCTCCAAGTCACACACCATCCTGACTTGGAAATATATCGGCCGTTCCTTCATCGTCACTGGGTCAAAATCCTGGAACTCCCTCCCTAACAGCACTGTGGGAGTACCTTCACCACACGGACTGCAGCGGTTCAAGGCGGCTCACCACCACCTTCTCAAGGGCAATTAGGAATGGGCAATAAATGCTGGCCACGCCATATCCCGAGAATGAATATAAAAATTATTTAAAAGGTGGTCGGTGTGGTTTACGTTTCGTTACCGAGCTCCCTTTCAGATGTAACATGGAATGTGTTCTTGTCTTTTGCAGGTTACACGGAAGTTTGGCATTGCGGCTCTCAAGGAGGTGATGGGATGGTTCGGGTTCTACGGGGGACCCTGTCGTGCTCCTCTGCTGCCCTTGACGGAGACGGAGAGAAAGGAGTTACAGAGCGACTTTGCATCCAACGGCTGGCTCTGACCTTGCCCGCGGCGAACCACACTGGTCCCGCGCTTTAGAAAGAGTCGCGCTTACAGTTCACGTGAAGTGAGGGCACCGTTGCTAATTCCTTGATCAAGTGCACTTCATCTCCCCTCACTTCCCCTTGACCCCCACCCTGAACTATGTCTGCAGATTGGGGAACTGCTACATTGAAATTGTATTTTAATTATAGTATTTACTGCACAGAAACAGGCCATTCGGCCCAACAGGTCCGTGCCGGTGTTTATTCTCCACATGAGCCTCCTCCCACCCTCCTTCATCTCACCATATCAGCCTACCCTTCTATTCCTTTCTCCCTCATGTGTTTATCTAGCTTCTTAAATGCATCTCTACTATTTGCCTCAACCACTCCGTGGTAGCAAGTTTCACATTCTAACCCCTCTGGGTAAAGAAGTTTCTCCTGAAATCCCTATTGGATTTATTAGTGACTATCTTATATTTATGGCTCCTAGTTTTGGTCTTCTCCACATCTACCCTATCAAACCCCTTTAACGACCTCCATCAGATCACTTCTCCACCTTCTCTTTAAAAAAAGAGAAAAAAGTCCCAGCCTGTTCAGTCTTTCCTGATACTTAGATCCTCTCAGTTCTGGTATCATCCTAGTAAATCTTTTTTGTACCTTCTCCAGTGCCTCTATATCCGTTTCGTAATATGGAGACCAGAACTGTTCACAGTACTCCATAAGTATGACTAACCAAGGTTCTATACAAGTTTAACATAACTTATCTGCTTTTCAATTCTATTTTTTTTTAAAAGATACGGTGCGTCCAACACGCGTTGTACATCTCACGTGTGTGATTCCACACCTGGTGAGTTCCTGATCTCGGTCATGCTGTCGGGGCACCTCACCAGCAAGCTACTTGACTTCTCTCCATTCCAACCTCCTCCAAGAAACAAAATGCTGGGGCCCAGGGAAAAGCAAAGATAGTGATGTGGGACACCTAGAATTTTACAGCACAGAAAGAGGCCATTCAGCCCATTGCACCTGTGCCCTCTTTCTCTGAAAGAGCGATCCACTTTGTCCCATTCTTCTGTCAAATATTTATACATTTTTCTTTCACAGATACTGTTTCTGCAAAAAAAAAAATTCCTAACCTCTTCCTTTGTTGGTTTAGTATTGAGTTTCTGTTCTCCAGTTACTGACCTAGTTCTTCCCGATTTACTTCATCAAAACACTGAAATAAGGACGTAGGAAAAGCAAACTTTAAAAGGAAGGGAATCTTTGTTTTTTCCTCCTCAAACTTATCTCCAGTATTCTGAGCTCTCCCGAAGGCTGTCCCATTAACAGTTGCTGCTCCTCGAGCGTGTTCTTCGCAAGTCAGAAGAAGTTGGTCGGGATTGCCGCCTGCGATCACTCAACTTTTTTTTTCTTTAAATATTAAAGTCCCATCGCTAAAACTTCGAACTGCAAAGCGTTACAGCACAAACAGGCCATACGGCCCATCGAGTCTGCGCTGGTGTCATCTGTTGAGTTTGTATTTGACTTTGGCAAAAGCTGTGGTTACCCTTTCGGAGCGAAGGTCCACAAACTAAAATGCGATGGTTTTTGTTGTGTGTTTCAAGTGAGTTACACTTCACGGAGAGGCCCTGAAGGTTGGTTTGTTATATTTGGTGTGGCGGAGTTCACTGCAAGTGTTGTGGCATGCGTCCCTGAATGTGACTGCAATGTTACTTTTTCTGTGTAGTACGTTCTGTGTTTTACGATGGTTATTGTGTTTAGTGTTTGTCCTGCTATTCCCCTGTGAAGGATTAATGGGTTTGAGAGTACGACTTGTTCGTAATACTGTAACAGATATCGAGGCCACACTCGAGCTATAAGTATCTTAAATGGAGAGAAACTGCAGAGAAAAGGGACTGGGCATTATGTCACTGACCTTCCAGCTCATGTGTCCGTGCTACAGTGTCTCAATCCAGTTCCCTCCCAGGACTGAGTTAACACGATAATCATTTGGCAAATGTTCTGCAGTCTCGCAGTTGCCAAGGATGTGGGAAATGGTAGTGTCACACCTGTTCACTTGCTCTCTAAAGGTTGGAGATTCAGGCATATTGATGGGACAGTGTAGAGGGAGTTTTACTCTGTATCTAACCCGTGCTGTACCTGCCCTGGGAGTGTTTGATGGGACAGTGTAGAGGGAGCTTTACTCTGTATCTAACCCGTGCTGTACCTGCCCCGGGAGTGTTTGATGGGACAGTGTAGAGGGAGCTTTACTCTGTATCTAACCCGTGCTGTACCTGCCCTGGGAGTGTTTGATGGGACAGTGCAGAGGGAGCTTTACTCTGTATCTAACCCATGCTGTACCTGCCCTGGGAGTGTTTGATGGGACAGTGTAGAGGGAGCTTTACTCTGTATCTAACCCATGCTGTACCTGCCCTGGGAGTGTTCAGTGCTGACACAAGGTCCCCTGCACTGCTCAAGTATAGAGATACAATTATACACTGAATCAAAAGGGAAGGTGATTTTGTTGTTAAACTGGTTATAGTTGATCATATTCACCCTTTAATGATGTAACATTGTGGAATGTTTTGTAATATCACAAGCAAAAAGGAAAATAAATTTCATATGGTTTAAAATTCATTTCTCTGTCCTCCCCCGCCCCCCACCCAACCACTGCCGCTAGTTCCTCTGACGGTGTCCAGGTGTTAATAACAACAACTTGTATTTACACAGCGCCTTTAACGCAGTAAAATATCCCAGGTGTTTCACAGGAGCGATTATCAAACAAAATTTGACACCGAGCCATATGAGATATTAGGACAGGTGAGAGGTAGGTTTTAAGGAGCGTCTTAAAGGAGGAGAGAGGGGCGTGGGGGAGGGGGGTAATTTCAGCGCCTAGGGCACGGCCGCCAACACGTGGGGAGATTCCCAGAAAAAAACCACACGTGCACTTTCCAGAAGCAAAATGAAAGACTCACATTTCTACAGCACCTTTCACCACCTCAGGACGTCCCAAAGCGCTTTACAGCCAATGAAGTACTTTTTTTGGCGTATTCACTGTTGTAATGTAGGAAACGCGGCAGCCAATTTGCACACAGCAAGCTCCCACAAACAGCAATGTGATAATGACCAGATCATCTGTTTGTGATGTTGATTGAGGGATAAATATTGGCCAGGAAACCAGGGAGATCTCCCCTGCTCTTCTTCGAAATAGTGCCATGGGATCTTTTACATCCACTTGAGGGAGCAGACGGGGCCTCGGTTTAACGTCTCATCCAAAAGACGGCACCTCTGACAGTGCAGCACTCCCGCAGTACAGCACTGGAGTGTCAGCCTAGATTTTGTGCTCCTGGTGTGGGACTTGAACCCACGACATTCTGACTCAAGAAGCGAGAGTGCTACCCACTGAGCCACGGCTAAAACCACAAAGTGCCTCACCAATTTGCTGATCCGTTACTTATCTGATAATCAGCAACATTTTTCACCTGAGCGGAGTTTGGGGTGACCTGCGAGAGGCCTCAACGATTATGATGGGTTAGAAGTGACGGATTGTTTCCAATGGGCAGCAAGTTGGGGCAAATTAAAGGGGAATGTAGGAAAAAGTCGCTTTGCCGGTGCTTAGAAGGTGGAATTCTCTGCTACAATCCACTTCTTGAAGCAGAGTATAAGGGACTTACACAGTTGTTTGTAAGAGTGGAATATTAAAAGGGTATGGGGAGCGAGCAGGAGAGTGGGACTAGACTAGGTGAAAAAGCACTGGCACAGATTTGATGTGAGGAATAGCCTGTTTCTGTGCTGGAATATTCGATGATTCTATCCTTGTTAGAATAATGGCATTGGATCTTTACCTGGTTACCCCAAGGATCCACGACAATTACCTGAACAGGAACACGGGGCCTCATCCCAAAGGACGGCACCTCCGACAGTGCAGCGCTCCCTCGGTACTGCACGGGAGAGTCAGCCTAGGTCACGTCCTGTAGTGGGGCTTGAACCCACGACCTTCTGACTCCAAAGACAGGGTGCTGCTTAAACTGAGCCATCGCCAGACAGCGTCACTCACCTGCCGAGGGAAAAAGTTTACAAGCAGAAAGAGAAAGGAATCGAGAGAGAAAATAAGCAGGAATAGAGTCCACATTTATTACATTATTTTGACAAACCAGTTTGTAATCACAACAGCGATTTAATTGCACTTGAAAAATAAGACTGGGGGGGAAAAAGGCAGCAATGTAAGAATATGAAGTTAATACATTTCTATATCTTAATCAGTTAAATATGTGCAATAAAATCCACCAACTCCTCACGGATACTGAAGGCATGAAAATAAATAGTCAAGTAATGAGAAAGCACCATGTTTCACCTCGACCTACATCTCCATTAAGCCGGATGATTTTTGACAGTTATGGTTAATAAGCCTTCCTGCCTGTTCCACACGAGACTGAGACACCCGAGCTAAAGCAGGAACTGCGACCATTTAAAAAAAGTTTTAAGAGTCCAGCCCTTTTATTAGGGATAACAAAAAAAAATCAAGCGCACCAAATGCAAACTGCTCTGTCCATTCCAAATCAAGGCAGCAACGCCACGAATGGTCCCATTAGGAAGACGTCTGACCCTGAGATAGTTTTAAAGAAAGGTGAAGATTTGGCCAATACCAAGAGGATGCGGTGTGGCCATATTAGCCGGTGGGGGAGGGGCTGAAGCTATGGGTTGTCACAAATCATTCATCTTTTCTGTTTCATGCAAACTATAGTAATAAAGGAGAAAGACGGGGTGAGGGCAAGGGCGCGAGAGAGGGGGCGCGGGACGAGAGCGCGAGGGGGGGCAGGGGTCGCGAGGGGGGCGAGAGAGAGGGTGGGAGGGCGCGAGAGAGGGGGAGATGGGGCGCGAGAGAGGGGGCGCAAGAGAGGGGGGAGAGGGGGCGCGAGGAGGGGGGAGAGGGGGCGCGAGAGAGGGGGAGAGGGGGCGGGCGCGCAGAGAGGGGGGAGAGGGGGCGCGAGAGAGGGGGGAGAGAGGGGCGCGAGAGGGGCGGAGAGGGGGCGCGGGAGCGCGAGAGAGGGGGAGAGGGGGCGCGAGAGAGGGGGAGAGAGGGCGCGAGAGGGGGCGCGGGAGAGCGAGAGAGGTGGGGAGAGGGGGCGCGCAAGAGAGGGGGAGAGGGGGCGCGAGAGGGGGGAGAGGGGGCGCGGGAGAGGGGACGCACGAGAGAGGGGGGAGAGGGGGCGCGGGAGAGGGGGCGCGCGAGAGAGGGGGAGAGGGGGCGCGCGAGAGAGGGGGGCGAGGGGCAGTGCGCGAGAGGGGGTGAGGGCGCGAGGGGGCGGGACGAGGGCGAGGGCGGGTGGGAGAGCGAGCATGAGAGCGGGGAGGCACTGGCTAGTGACCAAGAGTTTAAAAACCATCTCAAGCTCAAAAGGTACTGAGGCCAATTGCAGCACCCCAACAGCTGGGCTGGCCAACTCGGAACAGAGCACAGACCAAACCTGGGATCTTCCAACAGAAAGAAATAACGGACGTGCGCAACCATTAACCATCAAAAGGATGTGAGGAGTTCGGGTGGCATTAAGCCGGTAAGGTTTGGGGCGTCATCTGAACAACTCGAGATTGTCGTGTACCCACTCCACTGGCTCCATCTTCATTACAATAATAAATAGGTCACATTCATTGGAATTGCGAGACGAAAAAAGGTCCATCAAGTTCGCCTTCCATCATCCCAGTAGTCACATGATACAATGATAATGGACCAATCACATCAATCAATCTCTATCAATAAGTCTACAACAGACCCAGACAGGAGGCGAGGAAAACCCCCAGTGGGGGGGAACCAGAGGTCCAAAGTCACCTGCTCCTCCCGAGCTCGCTACACTCACCACATGCCACGTCTCAAATTACTCATAGACCGTGTCCCCAGAAAAGTGTTCTTATCGGAGAGCAAGCTAGCGAGTCCAACACATTCATTCTTGCTTTCTGCTTCCCTGTAATCGAACGGCAAAAAAGGCACAAACAAAATGGCAGCAGCAGAACAGAGTTACTTGAAATTAAAAAGCAATCGCTCTGCTAATTTCATTTCTTTTAAATTCACATTTCACAGCAGCCTGCTCCGACGGGAAGAACCCGGCTTGTTTTACATTCAGGAGACGCAGGGCTGCTTTCTGACTGCCATCTCTCACTCCCACACATTCCCACCCAGCTTCCCTGTAATTTTTTTTGGGCCCACACAGCCCCTTTAAAGGGTCTGCGCGGCCCATTCAACGTGCGGTTTCTCTATTTAAAAGCCGGCAACGCGGGACCCCGGAGCGCTGCGAGGACGTGCAGCTTACTGGGAAGACTGATCCCCTCCCAATGCAGCGGTGGTTATTCTCTTAATTAAGGCATCTGACTATTTAAAAAAATTAAATCTTCATTGATATTGCCCCCTCCCTCAATTCCCCCACATCCCACCCTGGGGTCACTCCCAGGCAGACCACAAGCTTCTCGCCACACTGTGTAATGGAGCATGTTTGTGGGGGTCGATAAGGAGTTCTCCTTTCTCCATTAGACTCGTGTGGTGGGGGGGGGTGGAGATAATCAACCAGCCTCTGTTCAGTGCCTTACGCACAAAATAGTGCGGTCAGTAAGGCTGGGGGGGGGGGGGGGGGGGGAGGGGAGGGGGGCTGGGGGTGGTCCTGGGTCCTGTCAGCCTGCTCATTTACTGGATCACCCCATCATAAGCGAGGTAGGAGGTCACCCTGTAAACGCAGCGTCCACTAGCCCAGTCCCGCATCATCTAGACTGGGGCACCATTCAAATCGACATCCCGTCACGGTTTACTGGTAATTAAGGCAATTTTTTACAAAAATTATAAAGCAGGTTCGAAATGACCAGTTACATCAGTACATACACAATGAAATAAAACACAGGAAATGCACATCTAGTCAGCCACTCTCCAAAAGAGAAAGATCGGTTAGCGTTTCAGGCTAGGGGGGGGGGGGAGAAAGGAGGGGCAGGGAGACTCGTCAGAACCGAAGAATACTGAAGGCTTTCCGTCAGTGTTCCCTGTAGTATATTTTTTTGGGTACGTGGCCCCTTTAAGGGGTTGCACGGCCCATTCAAACATCTGCGCATGCGCGGTTTTTCCATTCAGGAACCGGCAAGCGGCCTGTGCGGGAGCTTCGGACATAAACGGGAACGTTGCTTTCTGTCCAATTTCACCTCGTTCGTTTTTTTTCTACACCATTGAAAACACTGGATGGCCCAGGGGTAAATGGCCAGCGCATCTTCTGGATGGCCAATACTGCAAGCTCCAACTGAACTCTCTTCCACAAACGGCAGCTGATGCTGGGTCAAGTGTTAATTTTAAATCCGAGTATGAGAATACCTTTTGGTTAACAAAACTCTAAGGGATATGGGGCAAAGGCGGGTATATGGAGTTAGGCCACAGATCAGCCATGATCTCATTGAATGGCGCAACAGGCTCGAGGGGCTGAATGACCCCCTCCTGTTCCTGTGTTCCAATGGAAATACAACACGGGATTGCTCAATTAGCTGTCTGCTTCAAGGCATCGCCCAATCGGAAACAAACCCCCCACTGCTCACCCCCGACCCCGCGCGCCCCGAGACGAGGCTTGATCCCAGCGAGATCAAACCGTTGATCGTACACCGCGCGGGGGGCAGTCACTCAGCCAGCTCCAGCAAGCCGTGTCAAACGGACATTTGTTCTCTGTAATTACACTGGCCCTGGGATAATAAATAATTGACGGTGACGTGGAGGACCGGGCGGGAAGATGGTGCAACGTTCAGTTGGAGGTGTGATATCTTTACACTGGAAACGAGGGGGTGAGCTCTGCTGGTAGTGGTGGTGGGGAGAGATGCTGAGCGGAGGGAGGATCACATTGTCCAGAGAGTTGTGCCCAGGCTCTCATCCACTGCCTGCTGGAGGTTGCAGAGTGGGGTGGAGAGGAAAACAGAGAGAGAATTGGCTGCCCCCCGGGCTGCGTTTGGTTAATAGCAAGAAAACAAAACTATAAGGGGGGGGGGGGGGGAAATAAAGGCACTGCAACCAAGGAAAGCATCACGCACGACAAGGTGTGCTCAATGAACCGATGGTCCAGGAGGAGACCTTATTGAGGTGTACAAGATACCGGTGCAATATTTTCAGAAACGCCACGGCATCAGGACAAGAGGGCACAGGGTTGTGAAGGGCCGGTTTAGCGGGCAGAAGCCAGGTAGTATGTCTTTACACCTGGGGGGGAAGGGGAGGCGGAAATCAACAGAGGCCAGGACACTGGGCCCTAGTGCAGGGGTGCCCAAACCATGGCCCCATGCTTCCCACCGCGCCCGGGGACTCCGTTCTACATTCCTTAGGGACTGGTTTGATATTTGTGGGGCTGGAGGTTTGGAAAGGCCTGCTCTTAGTGCTTGTTGTCTGCTGGATAAATCTTAAATCAGAACACCAAGAGCTGCAAGCACCACCAAGTTCAAACACGCCCACAGTGATGGGAAGAGATTTAAACTGCGCCCGTTGCCCCTGCTCCCTCAAGCCTCCATGACACCTACACAGCCCACAAAGATCAAACGCTAGGACTCACCTCCTGACTCCCCAAAGCCTTTCCACCATCTACAAGGCACAAGTAAGGAGTGTGATGGAATACTCTCCACTTGCCTGGATGAGTGCAGCTCCAACAACAATCAAGAAGCTCGACACCATCCAGGACAAAGCAGCCTGCTTGATTGGCACCCCATCCACCATCTTAAACATTCACTCCCTTCACCACCGGCGTACCGTGGCTGCAGTGCGTACCATCTACAAGATGCACTGCAGCAACTCGCCAAGGCTTCTTCGGCAGCACCTCCCAAACCCGCGACCTCTTCCACCTAGAAGGACAAGGGCAGCAGGCGCACGGGAACACCACCACCTCCAAGTTTCCCACTTGGAAATGTATCGCTGTTCCTTCATCGTCGCTGGGTCAAAATCCTGGAACTGCCTCCCTAACAGCACTGTGGGAGCACCTTCACCACACGGACTGCAGCGGTTTAGGCGGCTCACCACCACCTTCTCGAGGGCAATTAGGGATGGGCAATAAATGCTGGCCTTGCCAGTGACGGCCACATCCATAGAATGAATTAAAAAAAGCACTGCTGCTGTATTGGGAAGATGGTAGGGGGGTGGTGTCCTGGAATGACGGGATCAAATAGCCTGATCCCGTATCCCGCAATCGTGACGCGATCATAGAATCTTACAGCACAGAAGGAGGCCCATCGTGCCTGTGCCGGCTCTTTGAAAGAGCTGTCCAATTAGTCCTACTCCTCCGCTATTTCCCCATAGCCCTGCAAATTTTCCCCCTTCAAGTATATACACAATTCCCTTTTGAAAGTTACTATTGAATCTGCTTCCACCGCGCGTTGAGGCAGAGAATTCTAAATCATAACAACTCGCTGCGTAAATAAATTCTCATTTCCCCCTCTGGTTCTTTTGCTAATTGCCCTCTGGTTACCGACCCCTCCGCCAGTGGAAAGTTTCTCCTTATTTATTCTATCAAAACCCTTCATAATTTTGAACTCCTCCGATGATGTAAAACGTCAACGATTCGTTGCCGACTCAATTTTTATTTGGGGTGGTGGTGGGGGGGTGGGAATTGGGATGGCAAGAGCTCACGGTGTTGGGCTGCAGCGGCACAGAAGTCAAATTGGCCGACCCAACCAAGCTGTCAAGAGGCCTCCGTGTGTGGGCTCGGGTATCGGGATCCTCTCGGCTGCAGCCGGGGTGGAAGGCCCAGCGAGTGAGAGAGGAGGTTCAAAGAACTCAGGGGGACACCTTAAGGCAAAATCTTCCTCCCCCCTCCAGCCGATACTGTCCTGAGCCCGCGTGCGGAGGCAGAGGTTGGGGGAAGAGCCATTCCCCTGTTCCCTCTAGGCTTCCCCTGGGGGGGCTTCATTCAGCACCTCTCCCAAGCACCGCAGCTCAAGTTTGGGAACCCAGCAAACGGAACCTGCGTCCCGCCCATTCCCAGCTGTGCCGCGCTGCCCACTAAACTGTAATCCCGATTGGGGTTGGGGAGGGAAAGGAAGAGAGACCACAGCGTCGTCACAAGTTGGAATTCGACAGCTCTGAATGCAAACCCAGTCTTGCCGCATTGTCACACACGGGCACGGCGAGCCGTCAAATTGATTTTTTAAACGCGGAGTTACGGTTAGAGGGAGAGGCCCCGCGCGCTCTTTGCGCTCGCCTGGGCTCTCTGGATCACGGCTTGGCACTTCTCCCGTTTGGACAGTCTGTTGTTCTCGAAGACACCTTCATTTCTCGGGTGACCGTGCGAGCCATCGGGAAACATTAACAGACCTGAGGGAAAGAAAGAAAGATAAAGAACCCGACTTACTGAAGCCCAGAGATACAGGCACAAGGTTTATGAAGTGGGTAAAACCCTGCAACATATCAACATAGGAACAGGAGGCGGCCATTCAGCCCCTCGAGCCTGTCTTGCCATTCAATGAGATCCTGAGCTGATCTGTATCCAAACTCCATCCACCCGCCTTGGCTCCATATCGCTTAGTAACCTTGGCTAGCAAAAAACTATTGATCTCAGATTTTAAAATTATTAATTGACCCCCAGCATCTGCTGCTTTTTGTGGGAGAGAGTTCCACACTCCTACCAACCTTTGCGTGAAGAAGTGTTTCCCAACTTCTCTCCTGAATGGCCTGGCTCTGATTTGAAGGTTATGTCCCCTTGTCCTAGATTCCAGCAGCAAAGAACACAGCTAAGCCTTCCTTTGCTTCTTGAGGAAGGACCATCCTATCTGTTGGGGCACTGGGTTATCAGGAAATATATGGGAGATACCCCAACCCACACGGACAGTCTCCCTCCCTCCCGAGTCCAGCCCTGGCTGAGCCCCGAGGATGGTTGGACATCCGAGCTGAACTGGGGGGGATTTTGTCCCCATTATCTTCTTACAAACCAACCATCCATTTAAGTTTGCAGCCTCCCACTTTCTCCCCACAATGGCAAGGCGAGTGCAAAGTCTCTATTGTACCACCATTGCTGTGTCCACTAGCGAGATCAACAGGCAAAGATACTCCTGTGCAAGCGCAGGAGATGCAACACATGCCCTAAAACTCCCCTTTTCCCCACTGTTCAGGGCCCCAAACACCCCTTCCAGGTGAAACAGCGATTTACTTGTACGTCTTGCAATTTAGTATACTGTATTCGCTGCTCACGATGTGGTCTCCTCTACATTGGGGAGACCAAACGCAGATTGGGTAACCGCTTTGCGGAACACCTCCGTTCAGTCCGTAAGGGGGACCCCGAGCTCCCGGTGGCCTGTCACTTTAATTCTCCGCTCCACTCCCACTCTGACCTCTCCATCCTCGGCCTCTTACACTGTTCCACGGAAGCTCAGCGTAAGCTCGAGGAACAGCACCTCATCTTTCGTTTAGGCACCCTACAGCCCTGTGGACTCAATATCGAGTTCAACAATTTTAGATCATAACCTCAGCCCCTATCACATTTATATTTTATTTTTTCATCCACCCTTTTGTTTGGCTCCCCTTTTTTTTTTCCTCCCAGAAGCTGGCAGCTGTCCTTCATTCTGCCAGTGCATTTCACACTTCATTTAGCCTCAACCCGTCACATGAACACCACCTCTTGCCTTGATCATCTCTTAATGTCTCTCAATGTCTCTTAATCTCTCCTTTTGTTCTTTCATCCCCTCCCCCTTTTCCCAGCTTTATACTTGCTTTAAATCTATTTCATTTCCTGCTTTTTTCCAGTTCTGACGAAAGGTCTTCGACCTGAAACGTTAACTCTGTTTCTCTCTCCACAGATGCTGCCTGGCCTGCTGAGTTTTTCCAGCGTTTTCACCTTATTAGGCAAAGATACTCTGTGATTTCCTGAGAAAATTCAATTAAATTAGCCAGCCACGACATGCTGACTGTCCCTGATCAGCCCATGCCCTTTTTTTTAAAAAAATTCATTCTCACCCAGCAACAGACACTGTCTGCGGCAGAAGTGGGGTACCGTTTCCAACCATGGTACACCATAAGAGAACAAAATGTTCAGACCACAGAATAAATAAGTTCAAATGGAAATGGGCTGAGCTGGACTGGGTTAGGTTGAGCTAGCCTGGGCTGGGCCAGGTTAGGCTGAGTTGGGTTGGGTTGAGCTGGCCTGGGTCAGGTTGAGTTCAGCTAACCTGGGCCAGGCCGGGTTAAGCTAGCCTGGGCTGGGCCTGGGTTAGACTTAGTTGAGCGGGCCTGGGCTGAGTTGAGCTGGCCTGGGCTGGGTTAGGCCAAGTTGCGCTGGCATGGGCTGGGCCTGGGTTTTTTAAAATTACTTTATGAGGTGTGGGCGTCGCTGGCAAGGCCAGCATTTATTGCCCATCCCTAATTGCCCTTGATAAGGTGGTGGTGAGCCACCTTCTTGAACCACTGCAGTCTTTGTGGCGAAGGTACTCCCACAGTGCTGTTAGGGAGGGAGTTCCAGGATTTTGACAGTGATGATGAAGGATCGGCGATATACTTCTAAGTCAGGATGGTGTGTGACTTGGAGGGGAACTTGGAGGTGGTGGTGTTCCCATGCGCCTGCTGCCCTTGTCCTTCTAGGTGGAAGAGGTCGCGGGTTTGGGAGGTGCTGTCGAAGAAGCCTTGGCGAGTTGCTGCAGTGCATCTTGTAAATGGTACACACTGCAGCCACGGTACGCCAGTGGTGGAGAGAGTGAATGTTTAGGGTGGTGGAGGGGTGCCAATCAAGCGGGCTGCTTTGTCCTGGATGGAGTCGAGCTTCTTGAGTGTTGTTGGAGCTGCACTCATCCAGGCAAGTAGAGAGTATTCCATCACACTCCTTACTTGTGCCTTGTAGATGGTGGAAAGGCTTTGGGGAGTCAGGAGGTGAGACACTCGCCGCAGAATACCCAGCCTCTGACCTGTTCTTGTTGCCACAGTATTTATGTGGCTGGTCCAGTTAAGTTTCTGGTCAATGGTGACCCCCAGGATGTTGATGGTGGGGGATTCGGCGATGGTAATACCGTTGAATGTCAAGGGGAGGTGGTGAGACTCTCGCTTGTTGGAAATAGTCATTGCCTGGCACTTCTGTGGCGCGAGTTAGGCCGAGTTGAGCTGGCCTGGGCTGGGCCTGGGCTTGGCCGAGTTGCGCTGGCCTGTGCTGGGCCGGGTTAGGCCGAGTTGAGTTGGCCTGGGCTGGGCCTCCCACCAAAAGATTTTCTCAACACACTCAAAGAGATTAAGTAAGTAGATCACTCCTTACCATATCCTTCAACACGTCCATTTTTGAACTCTCCTTCAAACTTCATCCCATCACATCGAGTGAAGACTCCAACTCCTTGGAATTTCCCCTGTACAAACTCCCCCTCGTATCTGACGACAGAAACCACAGCAGTGACTTTTAGTGTGCGAGGAGGTGGAGAACCGTTCCATCACTGTCCTTTCCTAAGCTGTCTTTGTTCAGTTACCTTTGCTTCGAACAGCCAGGTGGTGTTACCTCCTCCTTCCCCCACCCCACCATGCATAAAATTACATAGAAATTAAAGCACAGAAACAGGCCATTCAGTCCAACGGCTCCATGCCAGTGTTTATGCTCCACACGAGCCTCCTCCCACCCTACTTCATCTCACCCCATCAACTTACCCTTCTATTCCTTTCTCCCTCATGTGCTTATCTAGCTTCCCCTTAAATGCATCTGTGCTATTCACCTCAACCACTCCGTGGTAGCGAGTTCCACATTCTCACCACTCTCTGGGTAAAGAAGTTTCTCCTGAATTCCCGATTGGATTTATTATATTGATATTTCTAACCCCTTGGGATGTTTTACTACTTTAAAGGCGCTATATAAATGCAAGTTGTTGTTGTTTATGACCCCTAGTTCTGGACTCTCCCACAAGTGGAAACATCTTCTCCACATCTACCCTATCGAACCCCTTCATCATTTTAAAGACCTCTATCAGGTCACCTCTCGGTCTTCTCTTTTCTAGAGAAAAAAGGCCCAGTCTGTTCAAACTTTCCTGGTAGTTGTGACCTTTCAGTTCTGGTATCATCCCTGTAAATCTATTGTTAGAAATCTATATTCTCACCACTCTCTGGGTAAAGAAATTTCTCCTGAATTCCCTATTAGATTTCTTAGTGACTATCTTATATTAGTGACCCCTAGCTCTGGACTCCCGCACAAACGGAAGCATCTTCTCTACGTCTACCCTATCAAACCACTTCAGAATTTTAAAGACCTCTATTAGGTCATCCCTCATGCTTCTCTGCCTGGTACAAATGCAGTGTTTAGCTCAGTCAACACTGACACGCTTACCAGATTGGGCTTTAGTTTTTCCCCTTAAAAAGTAGGACTGTCCTTTCCCCTCATGCCACCCTCAGCTCAGCTCAGCTGGTAAGAGGTAGCGGGTGACTGAACTATACAAATCACAACGTCCCATCTCGATTTCCAGAGTATGCAGGTCTTACCCAGTACGGAGCAAGAGGTGCTACAAATCACCTCAAGTATCCCTGGGCAAAAAAGCTAGGGATCCTGCCCCCCGGTCACTATCGACTGAAGGTGCACGAGTGGGCAACGTCAGGATGGGATTCAGCTGTGATGCCCCATGCGAACGAATAGCCTGCTGATACTCACATGAGAAGAGTGTCCAGTTGCTAGAGGTGCCAAGGGGAAACCCGCGCCGTCTTTCAGATGAGACGTTAAACCGAGGCCCCCTCTGCCCTCTCGGGTGGATGTAAAAGATCCCAGGGCACTATGGGAATTCTGCCCGGTGTCCTGGGCCAATATTTATCCCTCAGCTAACATCATTTAAAAACAGATGAGCTGGTCATTATCACATTGCTGTTTGTGGGAGCTTGCTGTGCGTAAATGAGCTGCCGGGTTTCCTACATTACAACAGTGGCTACCCATCAAAAGTGGCTGGAAAGCGCTTTGGGAGGTCTGGAGGTCATGAACGGCGCTATATAAATGCAAGTCTTTCTTTTCTTTCATGAGAACTGTACCCCATGGGCTCAGCACCTACAGGAGGGATCCCACTGGGAGGTAACACACTGGTGCACCGTCTGTGCTCTGGTGCGGCTCCACAGACAGGATGCACTCGTAGGAGCTTTACTGTGCAAAACTGCACTACACGGCACAGCAGCACTCTCTGGTGTTGGGGGAACAACACTACAGGCACACATAACAGCTGTTACCTGAGCAGTTAGACGGGCCGTCTATCAAAGACATACAGAAGCAAGAATAGAAGAACAATTGATCTTGAACACCACAGGGGTGTATATATCTCAAGCAGAGATTGGCAGGCTCTTGACAGACTCTGAGCGAGTAGCCACTGATTATAGGGAACACATTTAATTATAGAAATGCGCACTAGTTTTTAAACTCATCTTTCGGATGAGATGTTAAACCGAGGCCCCATCTGCCCTCTCAGAGGGGTATGAAAGATCCTACAGCCACTATTTTCGAAGAAGAGCAGGGGAGTTCTCCCCGGTGTCCTGGGCCAATATTTATCCCTCAACCAATATCACTAAAAAACAGATTATCTGGTCGTTATCACATTGCTGTTTGTGGGATAAGAACATAAGAAATAGGAGCAGGAGTAGGCCATTCGGCCATTCGGCCCTTCGAGCCTGCTCCGCCATTCAATGAGATCATGGCTGATCTTCTGCCTCAACTCCATTCACCGGCCCTATCACCATATCCCTTGATGTCTTTACTAGTCAGAAATCTATCGACTTCTGTTTTGAATATACCCAATGACTGAGTCTCCACAACCCTCTGGGGTAGAGACTTCCAAAGATTCACCACCCTCTGTGTGAAGAAATTTCTTCTCATCTCAGTCCTGAATGGCCTACCCTTTATCCTGAGGCTGTGGCCCCTGGTTCTAGACTCCCCAGCCAAGGGAAACATTCGCCCAGCATCCACCCTATCAAGCCCTGTAATAATTTTGTATGCTTCAATGAGATCCCCTCTCATTCTTCTGAATTCAAGAGAATACAGGCCTCGTTTACTCAATCTCTTCTCATATGACAGTCCCGCCATCCCAGGAATCAATCTCGTGAACCTTCGTTGCACTCCCTCTATGGCAAGTATATCCTTCCTTAGGTAAGGAGACCAAAATTGTACACAGTACTCCAGGTGTGGTCTCACCAAGGCCCTATATAATTGGAGTAAGACTTCTTTACTCCTGTACTCAAATCCTCTTGTAATGAAAGCCAGCATACCATTTGCCTTCCTAATGGCTTGCTGCACCTGCACATTCACTTTCAGTGACTCATGTATAAGGACACCCAGGTCCCTTTGAGCATCTGCATTCCCCAATCTTTCACCATTTAGGAAATACTCTGCCTTTCTGTTTTTTCTACCAAAGTGGATAACTTCACATTTATCCACATTATAATCCATCTGCCATGTTCTCGCCCACTCACTGAGCCTGTCGAGATCCCCTTGAAGCCTCTTCACATCCTCTTCACAACTGCCACTGCCACCTAGCTTTGTATCATCAGCAAATTTGGAAATGTTACATTTAGTCCCCTCATCCAAATCATTGATATAGATTGTGAATAGCTGGGGCCCAAGCACCGATCCTTGCGGTACCCCGCTAGTCACAGCCTGCCATCCTGAAAAAGACCCGTTTATCCCTCTCTTTGTTTTCTGTCTGTTAACCAATTCTCAATCCATCTTGCTGAGCGCAAATTGGCTGCCGCGTTTCCTACATTACAACAGTGACTACACTTCAAAAGTACTTCATTGGCTGTAAAGTGCTTTGGGATGTCCTGAGGTCATGAAAGGCGCTATGGAAATGCAAGTCTTTCTTTCATTTGAGAGTTACTGGCAGAGGTCAGAAATCAGACTGCCTTATCCGAGTCTTTTGCCTGGGGCGTAGTGCACGGGTTGGGACATGATCGGCAGCAGGGTGGAGGGGGGGAACCCAGGTACGTTGGACTCTAGCTTACCTTGAACCGTCAGAGAAGAGCAGCATCCCGCGGCCGCTGAACAGGCCGTTCTCAAACTGGCCGACGTAGCTGCTGCCGTCCGCGAACCTCAGCTGCCCGATCCCATGTCGCCGACCTGGTGCAGTGGAGGGGTAAAAGGTCGCGACGTGAATGACGATGCAGAAGATTACGGTTTGCAGGGTGAAAGGCCATGAGCAGAACGGGAAGTCGCGAGCTTCGATCGCTGGGTCCGTGCTGACCTTAGCTGGAGCAAACCTGAGGAGTGCTATAAATCGGCCTCAGTGGGAGAGGCTTGGTGTTTTGTGGCGAGTGGCTCACCTCCTGACTCCCCAAAGTCTCTCCACCCACCTGCAAGTCACATGTCAGCAATGTGATGGAATACTCTCCACTTGCCTGGATGGGCGCTGCCACAACACTCAAAACGTTTGACACTTTCCAGGACAAAGCAGTCCTGTTGATCGACACCACCTTAAACATTCACTCCCTCCACCACCGGCGCACCGTGGCTGCAGTGTGTACCATCTACAAGATGCACTGCAGCAACTCGCCAAGGCTTCTGCGGCAGCACCTCCCAAACCCACGACCTCCGCCATCTAGAAGGACAAGGGCAGCAGGCGCATGTGAACACCTCCGCCTCCAAGTCACACACACATCATCCCGACTTGGACATAAATTGGCCGTTTCTTCATCGTCGCTGGGACAAAAATCCTGAAACTCCCTACCCAACACTGCGGGAATGACCCTGGGCTCGGCTGTGCCGCACTTCAGTGCACATGGCCTGCCGATACCTGCCAGCTAGCTTTGCACAGGGAGGGGGGAATGACCCAGTTGACTGAAGTACTGGAGGGTGGTGTTCGTGCCCAAGGAAACTGCACCCCAACATGGGAGACTGCACCTTCAGGAAAGGTGGGAGGACTGCTGCCAGCAACCAAAGTCAATGGCGGCAGCACGAGCACAAGGTCCTGGGAAAGATGCCCTTCGCTCCTCCATGTGCCCTGCACGCTCACGTTGGTACTTACTGGAGGCAGTGTTGAACCATATGGGTCCCAATCGCTGTAGAGGGTGGGAAAAGGAATTTAAGCAAATACATTTTAATATTGTGCTGGTACGCTTCATATGCATACAAGTCCCGTTTTCACCCATCACCCCTGTGCTTGCTGGCCTACACTGGCTCCCGAACCAGCCATGCCTAGATTTTAAAATTCTCATCCTTGTTTTCAAATCCCTCCATGGCCTCGCCCCTCCCGATCTCTGTCACCTCCTCCGAGATCTCTGCGCTCCTCCAATTCTGGCCTCTTGCGCATCCCCAATTTTAATCGTTTCACCATTGACGGCTATGCCTTCAGCTGCCTGGGCCCTAAGCTATGGAATTCCCTCCATAAACCTCTCCACCTCTCTCCCCTCTGTTAAGAAGTTCCTTAAAATCTACCTCTTTGACCAAGCTTTTGGTCACCTGTCCTGATATCTCGGTGTTTTGTTTGATACTCGCTCCTGCGAAGCGGCTTGGGACGTTTTATTACGTATAAATGCAAGTTGTTGTTGTATGTGATACCCAAATTCACCACCTCAGATTGTTCCCACCACCGACAGTCCAGGCCCAACAGTCCTTCACCCAAGTGTTATCAAAGCACGCTCTCCAGTACAGGTCACAGATTATAGTAGCACCACTTGGGAGGGTATCACAGTTCAAGTCAACCTGGTGTGCAAGTGTCACTTCACCATCCACTGCACATTACACACCTGGAGTCTGGACTCACAATCCGTGTCGCATCCCCACACGTCAGCTGTGGCTCAGTGAATAGCACTCTCGCTTCCGAGTTAGAAGGCTGTTGGTTCACGTCCCACTCCAGACACTTGAGCACAAAATCTAGTGCGGTACTGAGAGAATTTTGCACTTTCAGATCTGTCCTCTCGGGTGGACGTAAAAGATCCCACGGCCATTATTTCGAAGAAGAGCAGGGGAGTTATCCCAGGTGCCCTGGGGCCAATATTAACCCAAAGCAACATCACTAAAACAGATTATCTGGTCATCTCATTGCCGTTTGTGGGAGCTTGCTGTGTTCAAATTGGCTGCCCAGTTTCCTACATTAACAACAGTGACTACACTTCAAAAAGTACTTCATAGGCTGTGAAGCGTTTGGGACGTCCTGAAAGGCGCTATATAAATGCAAGTCGTCATTGTCTTCTTCTACATGGCCTTACTTCTTCAGTCTCCTCTAGCCCTACTTCCCAGCCCATGCCCTTGGGTCATTTGACTCTGGATTCCTGGGCATCTCCTCCAACCCACCCCCTCTGGCTGGCCCCCCCCCCGCCACCTTGCTATTTCTCTCACCCACAACAGTAGAGTAACAGTAAGCAACAGTAGAGGAAGGAGAGGTGGTTGCAGTCATCTCTCCTTCCTCTACCATTGCTCACCACCCCTTTCTACCCTGTGAAGCGCCTCGGAACATTTACTAGTTTAAAGGCACTGTATAAATGTGCGGCGTCATCGCTGGGACCCCAGTGAAGACACCAGGAAGTTATCCAAAGAGACGGCATATAAGCGGCATCAGACACTCCGTGCAAGCCACAAAATGACAGATTGGAGAGAGAATGACTTACCTTCCTTCCACTCCCCGTGGTACTCCTCGCCGCTGGAGTAGGTGAAGGTGCCTTTGATCAGCGTCATGCTCTGATCTAATGAAAAAAACAATAGTCATTCAGTGAGTAACCGAGCCATGAGGACCAAGTAAAAGTTCCATGACCGATCCCTGGTCTGTACTGATCTCACCCGGGTCAGTGTAGGGATGCTACAAACTGGCCTCAGTCTTCCTGGGTCAGGAGTGGAAAATTTAAAATAAAATCATTCCCACTCCTGATCACCAAGCAGTCTTTTTTTAAAATTCATTCACTGGCAAGGCCGGCATTTATTGCCCATCTCTAGATGCCCTGAGAAGGTGCTGGTACAACTTCAGTTAAGAGTAAACCACGTTGGTCACATATAGGCCAGACCGGGTAAAGATGGTAAGAAATATATTAGTTCCTCCATCCATATCTCTGTAACCTCTTCCAGCCATACAACCCTCCGACATCTCTGCGTCACTCCAACTCTGGCCTCTTGAGCATCCCCCACTCCCATCGCTCCACCATTGGCGGCCGTGGCTTCAGCTGCCTGGGCCCTAAGCTCTGGGATTCCCTCCCTGAACCTCTCCGCCTCCCTCGCTCCACCTTTAATATGCTCCTTAAAACCTACCTCTTTAACCAAGCTTTTGGTCACCTGCCCTAATTTCTCCTTCTTTGGCTCGGTGTCAATTGTTGTCCAATTACGCTCCCGTGAAGCACCTTGGGACGCTTTACTACCTTAACAGGCGCTGTATAAATGCAAGTTGTTGTAGTAGTGAGCCAGTTGAATTTTTGCTATAATCTGACAGCCTCATGTTGCCAGTTATTTTGATTTCAAGAATTCTTTTTAAACTGAATGCAAATTCTCAATCTGTCACTGTGGGATTTCAACTCCCATTCTCTGGATTACTAGTCCAGTAATCTAACCACTACTGGTTACCTGATAACCTGCAGTGATCTGGAGCTGTAAATGCAGTCAGGTGTCTAAACTAGTGAAGAAAAAAACCCATAAAAATTGCTCAAAATAAAATGTTCAACTCAAAGCCAGCTGAGGATGGAAAGACCAGCTACTGTCCCTGGGCCCCTCTCCCCAGCCCAGCTACTGTCCCTGGGCCCCTCTCCCCAGCCCAGCTACTGTCCCTGGGCCCCTCTCCCCAGCCCAGCCACTGTCCCTGGGCCCCTCTCCCCAGCCCAGCCACTGTCCCTGGGCCCCTCTCCCCAGCCCAGCTACTGGCCCCTCTCCCCTGCCCAGCTACTGGCCCCGAGCCCCTCTCCCCAGCCCAGCTACTGTCCCCTCTCCCCAGCCCAGCTACTGGCCCCGAGCCCCTCTCCCCAGCCCAGCTACTGTCCCCGAGCCCCTCTCCCCAGCCCAGCCACTGTCCCCTCTCCCCTCTCCCCAGCCCAGCTACTGTCCCGGGCCCCTCTCCCCAGCCCAGCTACTGTCCCCGAGCCCCTCTCCCCAGCCCAGCTACTGTCCCGAGCCTCTCTCCCCAGCCCAGCTACTGTCCCCGAGCCCCTCTCCCCAGCCCAGCTACTGTCCCTGGGCCCCTCTCCCCAGCCCAGCTACTGTCCCCGAGCCCCTCTCCCCAGCCCAGCTACTGTCGCCGAGCCTCTCTCCCCAGCCCAGCTACTGTCCCTGGGCCCCTCTCCCCAGCCCAGCTACTGTCCCCGAGCCCCTCTCCCCAGCCCAGCCACTGTCCCCGGGCCCCTCTCCCCAGCCCAGCTACTGTCCCGAGCCCCTCTCCCCAGCCCAGCTACTGTCCCCGAGCCCCTCTCCCCAGCCCAGCCACTGTCCCCGGGCCCCTCTCCCCAGCCCAGCTACTGTCCCGAGCCCCTCTCCCCAGCCCAGCTACTGTCCCCGAGCCCCTCTCCCCAGCCCAGCTACTGTCCCCTCTCCCCTCTCCCCAGCCCAGCTACTGTCCCCGAGCCCCTCTCCCCAGCCCAGCCACTGTCCCCGGGCCCCTCTCCCCAGCCCAGCTACTGTCCCGAGCCCCTCTCCCCAGCCCAGCTACTGTCCCCAAGCCCCTCTCCCCAGCCCAGCTACTGTCCCCGAGCCCCTCTCCCCAGCCCAGCTACTGTCCCCTCTCCCCTCTCCCCAGCCCAGCCACTGTCCCTGGGCCCCTCCCCCCAGCCCAGCTACTGTCCCTGAGCCCCTCTCCCCAGCCCAGCTACTGTCCCTGGGCCCCTCTCCCCAGCCCAGCTACTGTCCCTGGGCCCTTCTCCCCAGCCCAGCTACTGTCCCTGGGCCCATCTCCCCAGCCCAGCTACTGTCCCAGGGCCCCTCTCCCCAGCCCAGCTACTGTCCCCGAGCCCCTCTCCTCAGCTACTGTCCCCGAGCCCCTCTCCCCAGCCCAGCTACTGTCCCCGGGCCCCTCTCCCAGCCCAGCTACTGTCCCCGAGCCCCTCTCCCCAGCCCAGCTACTGTCCCCGAGCCCCTCTCCCCAGCCCAGCTACTGTCCCTGGGCCCCTCTCCCAGCCCAGCTACTGTCCCCTGGCCTCTCTCCCCAGCCCAGCTACTGTCCCCGAGCCCCTCTCCCCAGCCCAGCTACTGTCCCCGAGCCCCTCTCCCCAGCCCAGCTACTGTCCCCGAGCCCCTCTCCCCAGCCCAGCTACTGTCCCCGAGCCCCTCTCCCCAGCCCAGCTACTGTCCCCGAGCCCCTCTCCCCAGCCCAGCTACTGTCCCCGAGCCCCTCTCCCCAGCCCAGCTACTGTCCCCGAGCCCCTCTCCCCAGCCCAGCTACTGTCCCCTCTCCCCTCTCCCCAGCCCAGCTACTGTCCCCTCTCCCCTCTCCCCAGCCCAGCTACTGTCCCCGAGCCCCTCTCCCCAGCCCAGCTACTGTCCCCGAGCCCCTCTCCCCAGCCCAGCTGAACCTCAGGGTCCAACACCAAACCAGTTACGTCAACTACTAATTCCGCATTGCACTCAGTGAGCTCACAGCGAATGATAACAAACGGAATGTCCCTGGGTTGGGGAAAAGGGGAATAAAAAACAAGTCAGCCAGGGTTCCTACCCCTCCAGTGATCCCGCCCGAGGGCAGGATTAGGTTGGACAACGATTCCCCCAACTGATGCCTGCATGGGGCCAAAGCCTTCAGGAGAGGAAAAAAAGGAAGGCACGAAAATAGAACAACAATTTGCATTTATATAGCATCTTTAACGCAGTAAAACGTCTCCAAGTCGCTTCACAGGAGCCATTATCAAACAAAATGTGACACCGAGCCGGATAAGGAGATTTTGGCCCAGAAATTGATCTCGCTCTGTTCCCGCGGGGGTAAGGAGCAGGCGCGATCTCTCACTCCGCGTTGGCTTTTTCAGATCCAGCTCGCACGAACTTGATGTTCCAGACATCAGCTGGGCAGTGCTTGCGTATCCCACCGGCGTAGTGAATTCGTGCGAGCTGTGGGATCACGTGACTCAGTTAGAGCCAATGGCAGCACACCATCTTCCATTCATAAGTTTCACATACGTGCTGTGAAAGCTATGAATCTTACACCCCCCCAAAATAACAGCTAAACCTCAATTAAATTTTTTTAAAAAACCATCACATTAATAAAATAAGTATAGTTAAATAAATTAACCATTTTAAATAAAAAATTAAATTTTTGAAAAAATTTAAAATCTTTTAAAAAGTTATAAAAATAAACTTACCTGTCTTTAAAGTCTCTAAAAAAGATATACCTGTTAAAAAAAATTCAAAAAAACACTTAATTCACTACTTACCTTGTTAAAAGTGGGTCTTACTCCTCCTTTTTCCATTTCTAAAATCTTCCGTCCTTACCTGCGTGTCCAAAGCACTAAGTGCACAGCGTGCGCGCAGCCTGTAGCGCGCACGCGATGCACCGAGGAACCGCCCCCTTTTCCAAAGACCAAGTGCCGGTTTTCAGCGCATGCGCAGTGCATGCAGAAAACCGGCAATTGGAGAGAGAATACGCGAGAGTACGCAGTGCGTACTCTCGCGCAGCGGGATCAATTTTTGGCCCATTAGAACAGGTTATAAAAAGCTTGGTCAAAGAGGTAGGTTTTAAGGAGCATCTTAAAAAGGAGAGAGGCGGAGAGGTTTAGGGAGGGAATTCCAGAGTTTAGGGCCTCGGCAGCTGCAGGCTCAATGGGGGAGGGGTGATTCGTAGATTAATTGAATTGAGGAATTGAGATGCGCTTTATGACTCTCACCGTGCAGTGGGCATTATTAGATACTACAGGACCCGTGGGATAAAGTGAAATTAATTCAAATAATTGCAGTTCCATTCATCAGTCACTTGAGGGAGCTCCATTATCCTCAAAGTTCAGTAAAGGCACCTAGAAAGAAAACATTTCTATTTATAGAGCCCCACATCCCAAAGTGCTGCACGCACCCCTACAGACACACCTCGTCGTTCATCCTTTGATATCAAAGAAAACAGCCGGAATATCATTTCTTTTTCTGCAGTGAGTACTGTGATGACTGACGAGACCTATTTTTGCAGATTGAACAGTGGATCCCGGATACAAAAACATACTTGCATTTCTACAGCGCCTTTCACGACCACCTGACGTCCCAAAGTGCTTTACAGCCAATGAAGTACTTTTGAAGTGTAGTCACTGTTGTAATGTAGGAAATGCGGCAGCCAATTTGCGCACAGCAAGCTCCCGCAAACAGCAATGTGATAATGACCAGATAATCTGTTTTAGTGATGTTGGTTGAGGGATAAATATTGGCCAGAACATTGGGGACAACTCCCTTGCTCTTCTTCAAATAGTGGCCATGGGATCTTTTACGTCCACCTGAGAGAGCAGACAGAACCTCGGTTTAACGTCTCATCCGAAAGACGGCACCTCCGACAGTGCAGCACTCCTTCAGCGCTGCACTGGAGTGTCAGCCTGGATTTTTGTGCTCAAGTCTCTGGAGTGGGGCTTGAACCCACAACCTTCTGACTCAGAGGCGAGAGTGCTACCAACTATTATAATACAAGATACACGGGGTTGGGGATCTTGATTTTCCAGTTTATGGAGGGACTATTTTGCACTTGGAGAAACTTCACAGTGAATTTGTACCAGAATCACAATCTTGTGTCACACCACATCTGTGTGGGTGTAAAACTAGAATGTATTAAATCAGTTTCCGACATTAAAGATAAATGGAATGGCTCAGTACTTGTGGAATGATGTAGTATTGGTAACTTCACTGTTAAAAAAATTAATTCTCGGGATGTGGGCGTTGCTGGCAAGGTCGGCATTTATTGCCCATCCCTAGTTGCCCTCGAGAAGGTGGTGGTGAGCCGCCTTCTTGAACCGCTGCAGTCCGTGTGGTGAAGGTGCTCCCACAATGCTGTCAGGGAGGGAGTGCCAGGATTTTGACCCAGCGACGTTGAAGAAACGGCAGATATATTTTCAAGCCGGAATGGTGCGTGACTTGAAAGGGAATTTGGAGGTGATGGTGTTCCCACGCGCCCGCTGCCCTTGTCCTTTGAGGTGGTGGAGGTTGCGGGTTTGTGAGGCGTGGCAATCATCCTGGAGATAGTACACACTGCAGAAACTATATGCCAGTAGTGGAGGGTGTGGATGTTTACAGAAAATATGGGTTCTGGCCCAGGGAAAGAGACGCAAATCCCCCTTTTCCCTGAAGCATTTTCTCCATTTCATAGAATCATAGACTGGTACAGCACAGAAGGAGGCCTGCGCCAGATTTTTCAAAGAGCTATCGAATTAGTCCCATTATCTTGCCCTTTCCCCCGTAGCCCTGCAAATTCTTCCCTTTCAAGTATTTATCCAATTCCCTTTTTAAAGTTATTATTGAATCTGCTTGCACTACCCTTCCACCACTTTATGCCAACTGAATGAAAACGTAGCTCCTAGACATCTGGCAGTGGTGATATGGAACCCAGGGGCCAGGAAGCAGAGAGTCCATTATATCAAAAAGGTAGGTACTGCAGGGAATTCAGGGCCAGAGTGAGCTCCTGGACTAGTTTCGATCACCTAAATGGGTGGGATAGGAATTTCCCAGATTTCCCCCCCCCCCCTCCAAATTGGCCCGGTTTATCATTTTTTTTTGCCTCTCCCAGGGGATCCCATGGTATTGGGTGGGGTGGAGAGCCACCACAGTTGTGTGGGACAGGCTGGACGGACCAGAGGGACTCTACCAATGTTCCCGCTAAGGTGGGACCCTGCTGTGCGCAAATTGGCTGCCACGTTTCCTACATTAAAACAGTGACTACGCTTCAAAAAGTTCTTCATTGGCTGTAATGCGCTTTGGGACGTCCTGAGGTTGTGAAGGGTGCTATAGAAATGCAAGTTCTTTCTTTTTATAAATATTGGCCAGGGCACCGGGGAGAACTCCCCTGCTCCTCTTCGAAATGGTCCCTCCATAAACTGCGAGGTCTCGAAACAAAATAAAAAATGGATTACAATACAGCCAAGAGTTTCCACGCCTGATCCTTGGCTCTGTTGGAACATAAATACTTGTGTGCCTGTGCGCACGCATAGATGAGGACACGACTGTGATGCCCTACATGGCAAATATCCCACTGACATTCATTAAAAAGAAAAGACTTGGACTTATACAGCGCCTTTCACGACCACTGGACGCCCCAAAGCGTTTTACAGCCAATGAAGTACTTCCTGACGTGTAGTCACTGTTGTAATGTAGGAAACGCAGCAGCCAATTTGTGCACAGCAAGCTCCCACAAACAGCAATGTGATGATGACCAGATAATCAGTTTTAGTGATGTTGGTCAAGGGATAAATGGATAAATACTGGCCAGGACACCGGGGATAACGCCCGTGCACTTCTTCAAAATAGTGCCGTGGGATCTTTTACATCCACGTGAACGAGCAGCCGGGGCCTCGCTTTAACATCTCAGCCGAAAGACGGCACCTCCGACAGTGCAGCACTCCCTCAGCACTGCGCTGGGAGTGTCAGCCTAGATTTTTGTGCTCAAGTCTCTGGAGTGGGACTCGAACCCACAACCTTCAGACGAGGACATGATCAGGCTTAACTGTGATGCCCTACATGGTCAAATATCCCACTGACCTTCATTATCCGGCCTCACGCATCAAGAATGGGCAAAACAGCAAGTAGCCAGTGTGCTTCTTAAAAGATGATGCATGGGGCAAATAACTAAATAGATAAATCTTTTGAGTTTAGACTTGGCAATAATAAACAGGTGGGCAAACCCTAAATGGCCTCCCAATTGACAATTCAAATTTTAGGGAAAAAAATACAATTTTTGTTTTTTTGTTTAAAATGTTAAGTGGTGCATCAACTGCGCTTTTAAAGTTTTTTTTTATTTAAAAGTGCACACTCACCTGGCAGTGCTGAACAGCCTGTGGATGCTGCTGCTGCAGGGAGTCGGGCTTAAATTGATGAATATTCAGCTCCCAGGCCCTGCCTGAGTCAGACATGTCCTCCTCACAGGGAGCGCACCCCTCAGCAACCCGCGCCCTCATTGGCTCCCTCGCCCCATTCCCTGGCTCTCGTTGCCCCTGGATACCAAGCGATCAATGTTCTGCTGCAGGCCGCCATCTTTGTGAGGGGCAGCAATCACTGATATTTGTTTTGGAAAAAAATGTGCATCTGTAGAAATAGCAATTAAATTATGATCACCGCCCAGCTCAAGTTATTTTTTTTTTGTTATATATAATCTTGCTAGTGAAAAAAAAAAATTGAAGGTTGCAATTGAAATATTTTTTGTAATTTTATTTGTTAAGGCCAGTTATCCAGATATGTGTCATCTTTGTGCGTGGCATAATTAAATGAGCCTACAACTTTTCATTTATTATTAATTATTTTGGCTATAAAAGCAAAGTTGTTGAGCTGTTTAGCTGGAATTTATGCAGATCTGTGCAGTGTAAATCATTTAAAGTGAGATTAACTCATGTTGCTTTTGTTTTAAATTAAATTTAAAGTATATTCATGGATAGCGCCTCTAACATAGTAAAACGTCCCAAGGCGCTTCACAGGAGCGATTATCAGACAAACTTTGACACCGAGCCACATAAGGAGATATTAGTACAAAAGCAAAATACTGCGGATGCTGGAAATCTGAAATAAAAACAGAAAATGCTGGAAATACTCAGCAGGCCAGTCAGAACTGGCGAAGGGTCATCGACCTGAAACGTTAACTCTGTTTCTCTCTCCACAGATGCTGCCTGACCTGCTGAGTGTTTCCAGCATTTTCTGTTTTTATTTAAGGAGATATTAGGACAGGTGACCAAAAGCTTGGTCAAAGGGGTACGTTTTAAGGAGCATCTTAAAGGGGGAGAGGGAGACGGAGAGGTTTAAGGAGGGAATTCCAGAGCTTAAGACGTCGGCAGCCTTGGGCCTCACACCATTGTTATACATAGAATTTTAAAGAACCGAAACAGGCCATTCGGCCAAACAGATCTATGCCGGTGTTTATGCTCCACACGAGCCTCCTCCCACCTCTCTTCATCCTACTTCATCTCACCCTATCAAACATTCTATTCCATTCTCCCTGATGTGTTTATCTAGTTTCCCCTTAAATGCATCGATGCTATTCGCCTCAACTACTCCTTGTAGTGAGTTCCCCATTCTTACCACTCTGGGTAAAGAAGTTTCTCCTGAATTCCCTATTGGATTTATTAGTGACTATCATATATTTATGACCTCTAGTTTTGGACTCCCCCACAACATCTTCTCTACATCTACCCTATCGAACCCCTTCATGATTTTAAAGACCTCTATCAGGTCACCCCTCAGTCTTCTTTTTTCTAGAGAAAAGAGTCGCAGCCTGTTCAGTTTTTCCTCCCAGTTCTGGTATCACCCTATATTTAAGCATTTACATATTTTTTCAAGTACAATATCAATTTTTTTTTACAACACATCCTCCTAGCGGACAGGAGGAAGGTATACAGTGGTGTTCCCCAGGGGTCGGTACTAGGACCACTGCTTTTCTTGATATATATTAATGACTTGGATGTGGGTGTACAGGGCACAATTTCAAAATTTGCAGATGACACAAAACTTGGAAGTATAGTGAACAGTGAGGAGGAGAGTGATAGACTTCAAGAGGACATAGGCTGGTGGAATGGGCGGACACGTGGCAGATGAAATTTAACACAGAAAAGTGCGAAGTGATACATTTTGGTCGGGAGAACGAGGAGAGGCAATATAAACTAAAGGGTACAATCCTAAAGGCGGTGCATGAACAGAGACCTGGGGTTATATGTGCACAAATCGTTGAAGGTGGCAGGGCAGGTTGAGAAAGCAATTAAAAAAGCATACGGGATCTTGGGCTTCATAAATAGAGGCATAGAGTACAAAAGCAAGGAAGTTATGATGAACCTTTATAAAAGACTGGTCCGACCTCAACTGGAGTATTGTGTCCAATTCTGGGCACCGCACTTTAGGAAGGATGTGAAGGCCTTAGAGAGGGTGCAGAAAAGATTTATAAGAATTATTCCAGGAAGGAGGGACTTCAGTTACGTGGATAGACTGGAGAAGCTGGGGTTGTTCTCCTTAGAGCAGAGAAGGTTGAGAGGAGATTTGATAGAGGTGTTCAAAATCATAAGGGGTCTCGACAGAGTAGATTTGTGGGAAAAATTCGGTATCGCCCATTTTGGGGCGCTAATATCGGCTGGGCGCAAAGTTTAGCGCCCGGCGCTATATCACCTCCGACTGCAAAATTCGCCTCTATCGGCCCTGGAGGTGATTTGAGCGCTAAATCAGGCGCTACACACCTCTCTTAAGGCGCAAACGTCAGGGAGTGAGGCGCTACCTCAGAACGCTACCGAAGCTCAGGCGATGTCAGTTACCATGGAAGCCAGACAGACTGGCGCCGTCCAGTTCTTAAAGGGGTGGGGCCATCTTGCTGGCCAGCCACACCCTGCTCATTGCAGCCTTGAATCTCGGCCTGGAGAGACCTCTAAAGCAATTGTGTTGGAAGCACTAATGGATAGGCCCAGGGAAAGAGCTCGGCGCTTAGGAACCTCAAAAGTGGTGCTGAGGGCCAAAACTCCTTAGGACAGCATTAAAACCAAAAATTTTGTAGACAAGAAAAGGCAGGATGCGCCCGCCTTTAAATAGCGCTCCCCCAGCCCCTTCCTGACTTGAAAATGTTCCCCTCTACCTGTCGTTCCTAGCGGCAGGCGCTAAGGCAGGGGGCGCGACTCAATATCCGGTCTGGGGCGCTACCGGGGTGTTGCACGCTTGACTGACGTCACGATCTGCTGGTGCAGGAGATTGTGGCGGTAGTGTTTAGCGCCGCCGCAAAACGACTGGTCAATTTCGCGAGCGGCGCTAAGATCGCTGCGCTCGTTGACGCCCCCCAGAGGCGCTAAAGGGAGGCACTAACCAACCGAATTTTCCCCCCAAATTGTTCCCATTGGCGGAAGGGTCGAGAACCAGAGGACACAGATTTAAGGTGATTGGCAGAAGAACCAAAGGCGACATGAGGAAATACTTTTTTACGCAGCGAGTGGTTATGATCTGGAATGCACTGCCTGAAAGAGTGGTGGAGGCAGACTCAATCACGGCTTTCAAAAGGGATTTGGATAAGTAACTGAAGGAAAAGAATTTGCAGGGCTACGGGGAAAGGGTGGGGGGAGTGGGACTAGCTGAAGTGCTCTTGCAGAGAGCCGGCACGGGCTCGACGGGCCAAATGGCCTCCTTCTGTGCTGTAACCATTCTATGATTCTATCCAGACCTGCCAATCTGATGAAATTGTCCCAGATTCAGAGGCTGTTTTATACTCACAAAGTCTCCATGTATATTCTGTTTGGTGCAAAAATGTACCAATCAAATATATAGTGAGATACGTGTAAATATATATTTTTTAAATGCATATGATTGTTCAGGAATAACAACAGCTTGCATTCATCGCCCTTATTTCTGCTCAAAAAGTGGGTGATGCTGGCAAGGCCGCCTCTATTGCCCAATCCTGAGTGGGCTTTCTTCTTGAAGTACATGTTTTAGTAACGGGGTGGCTTGTAAAGCCAGATCAGAGCACATTAAGAGTCACAGCTGGGCCAGGCCAAGAACTAGATGAGTCCAGCAGCTTTTCATGGCCATTTTGTCACTGGGGCAAGCCCCCCCCCCCCAAGTGCTTTTTAACATTTTATTAGTTTATGGGATGTGGGCATTGCTGGCAGGTGAGACACTCACCACAGAATACCCAGCCTCTGACCTGCTCTTGTTGCCACAGTATTTATGTGGCTGGTCCAGTTAAGTTTGTGGTCAATGGTGACCCCCAGGATGTTGATGGTGGGGGATTAGGCGATGGTAATGCCGTTGAATGTCAAGAGGCGGTAGTTAGACTAGGAGTGCTGCCTTCGGTTTTGGGAACTGAACCTCAGGAAAGATATATTGGCCTTGGAGGGGGAGCAGCGCAGATTCACCAGAATGATACCGGGGCTAAAAGGGTTGAATTATGAGGACCGGTTGCATAAACTTGGTTTGTATTCCCTTTCGTTTAGAAGATTGAGGGGGGATCTAATCGAGGTGTTTGAAATAATAAAGGGATTCAATAGGGTGGATACAGAGAAACTATTTGCTCTGGTGGGGGCATCCAGAACAAGAGGGCACAATCTTAATATTAGAGCTAGGCCGTTTAGCAGTGAAATCTGGAAGCACTTTTTTACACAAAGGCTCGTGGAGATCTGGAACTCTCTCCCCCATAAGGCTGTGGATGCTGGAGGACAATGTAAATTTTCAAGACTGAGATGGATAGATTTTTGTTAGGTAGTGGTATTAAGGGACTTGGAGCAAAGCCAGGTAAATGGAGTTCAGGCATGGACAGGCTCGACAGGCTGGACGGCCTTCTCCTGGTCCTATGTTCCTGTAAGTTATCGGATTTATTTGCCACTTGCTATGGTGAGATTAGAACTCATGACCTCTACATTGTTATTCCAGTACCAAGGAAGGCCCTTGTATCTGAGGGTGGCCTCCTAGCACATTTGTGATGCTCCTGGACAGAATGGAAGATAAAGCTTCTCAACTGATCGTGATCACGTTTTTCTACATTAAAGGCACTACAGTAAACTCTCTTTTAACCGGCACCCAAATAACCGGAAATCTCTCTTAACCGGCAAAATTCTTGAGTAGGTAACTGGGGTTTTCCTTCATCTCTCCTTTAAAAATAACTTTAAAAAAAACCCCGAGGCGTTTGCCTTGTATCGGAGCATGTAGATTGGGAGGGGAATGTGCAGCCCGGGTAGGCAGCGGACACGACAGATGGTCAGCTGGCGGTCCCCGGGGAGATGGAGCTCTGAATGCAGGCGCATGATAGTGTGTACGGGGCTCTCGTACGTTGGGAGATATAACTCTCCATTATCCGGACTTTTTGATTAACCTGCACCACGCCGGTCCCGGTTAATAAAGAGTTTCCTGTATATAAATGCAAGTAGTCGTTGTTGAAAAAATCTCTTTGACCATACCTTTGGTCTCCCCTTAAATTTCTTCCCTTCTGCTGCTCAGTGTCCACCTCATCCCCTTGTAAAGCGTTGTGAGATGCTCCTTGATGTGAGGAATGTTTCGGTAGGGTAGTGCCTATAACAACAACAACCTGCATTTATATAATGCCTTTAACGTAGCAAAACGTCCCAAGGTGCTATGGTGTTAGCCAAACGGCATAGAGGTCATGAGTTCAAATCTCATCACAGCAAGTTGTAAATACACCTGATAATTTATAGCAACTTGGGGCTGGATTTTGTCAATGGGGGCGCGTTGGGGGCGGGACTCCTGGTTTTTATGGGTTTTAGTCTCGCCCCCAACGATGTCCGGCCATCCCATGCTATTTTCCCTTGATTGACCTTGTTAAGCCCACCCTGCGGGCTTAGCCGGCCAATTAAGGGAAAGCCGGTGACAGAGGACGTCAGCGTATGACGTTTCATCTGTCAAAAATTTTTGGCAGATGAATTGTCATCGTTTGACAGCTTTGAGAAGCTGTCAAACACTGACAATCTCTGTTCTTTGGTGAGTCCTTGTACTGAAGACTCACCAAACCTCTTTCCTCAGCAGAAATCAGATGGCTGCTGCATCTGAGAATGCAGCAGCCATTCTGTCATCTCTGCCGTTGAGATGAGGCACCTTCGGATCCCCAAGGGTTGAAGCCTGCAGGAAGAAACAGAGGTAAGTAAAATTTTTCTAACACTTTACACTCACCTCCCATACTTACCTCTCCACACTTGCACCCATCACTCACCTCCACAGCGCACTTTTTGATCCCTCTCACCCCCGCAGACCCACTGCTCGCCTCGGTGACCCAGGCGAGGTTCGCAGCCGTCGGGAAGCCCGCACTTGCAGGGATAAAATGAGGATAAGCCTCTTAACTGCCTGTTAACTACCTGTTAACAGGCAGTTAATTGGCTGTAATCCCCTTCCCGCCTTGGGGAGACAGGTCCCTGCACGACTCGGGGACCCGCCTCCCGGGAAGATGGCACGGAGGCGGGTTGGGAGTGGGTTCGGTACCCGCTCCCAGTTTCTACCATTTTCCCGGCAGTCCCGCCTCCATACCCGCCTCCGCAGGGCTGGGAAAATTCCCCCCATGGAAACAGGAGTAGGCCATTCAGCCACTCGAGCCTGTTCCACCATTGATCTGTACCTCAGCTCCATTTACCTGCCTTGGCTCCATAATCCCTCGATACCTTTACCTAACAAATATCTATGGATCTCAGTCTTGAAAATTTCAATTAACCCACTGTTACCCTTCTTTCTGCTAGCACTCCTGGACTAGAGAGGAGACAAAATCAGAAAGAAAGAACGAACTAACATTTCTACAGCACCTTTCATGACCTCAGGGTGTCGCAAAGTGCTTTACAGCCAATGAAGTACTTTTTAAAGTGTAGTCACTGTTGTAATGTAGGAAACGCGGCAGCTAATTGGCGCACAGCAAGCTCCCACAAACAGCAATGTGATAATGGCCAGATATGGGGAAAGATACTATGTGGATAGTTCTTTCAGAGCGCTGACACAGACAAGGTGGGACGAATAGCCTCCTTCTGTACTGCACACTTCTGGTCTCCATGTTACAAAAAGGATATAGAGGCAACAACAACAACAACAACTTGTATTTATATAGCGCCTTTAACGTAGTAAAACGTCCCAAGGCGCTTCACAGGAGGATTATAAGAAAATATATTTGGCACTGAACCACATAAGCAGAAATTAGGGCAGGTGACCAAAAGCTTGGTCAAAGAGGTAGATTTTAAGGAGCGTCTTTAAGGAGGAGAGAGAGGTAGAGAGGCTTAGGGAGTGAATTCCAGAGCTTAGGCCTAGGCAACAGAAGGCACGGCCACCAATGGTTGAGCGATTATAATCAGGGATGCTCAAGAGGGCAGAATTAGAGGAGCGCAGATATCTCGGTGGGGGAGGGGGGGGGATTGTGGGGCTGAAGGAGGTTACAGAGATAGGAAGGGGCGAGGCCATGGAGGGATTTGAAAACAAGGATGAGAATTTTGAAATAGAGGCGTTGCTTAACCAGGAGCCAATGTAGGTCAGCGAGCACAGGGGTGATGGGTGAACGGGACTTGGTGCGAGTTAGGACACGGGCAGCTGAGTTTTGGATGACCTCAAGTTTACGTAGAGTAGAATGTGGGAGGCCAGCCAGGAGTGCGTTGGAACAGTCAAGTCTAGAGGTAACAAAGGCATGGATGAGGGTTTCAGCAGCGGATGAGCTGAGGCAGGGGCGGAGACGGGCGATGTTATGGAGGTGGAAGTAGGCGGTCTTAGTTATGCTGCGGATATGTGGTCGGAAGCTCATTTCAGGGTCAAATATGACACGAAGTTTGCGAACAGTGGAGAAAATGCAAAAAAGATTTACAAGGATGATACCAGAACTGAGAGGTTGTACCTACCAGGAAAGACCGAACAGGCTGGGTCTCTTTTCTCTAGAAAAGAGAAGGCTAAGAGGTGACCTGATAGAAGTCTTTAACATTATGAAGGGGTTTGATAGGGTAGACGTAGAGAAAATGTTTCCACTTGTGGGAGAGATCAAAACTAGGGGTCACAAATATAAGATAGTCACTAATAAATCCAATAGGGAATTGAAGAAAAACTTCTTTACCCAGAGAGTGGTTAGAATATGGAACTCGCTACCACAGGAAGTAGTTGAGGTGAATAGCACAGATGCATTTAAGGGGAAGCAAGATAAACACATGAGGGAGAAGGGAATAGAGGGATATGCTGATAGGGTGAGATGAAGTGGGGAGGGAGGAGGCTCAAGTGGAGCATAAACACCGGCACGGACTTGTTGGGCTGAATGGCCTGTTTCTGTGCTGTAAATACTACGTAAAATTCTACGGTTCTATGTTTTAAGCTTGAAAATAAATAAAATTTCCTGTGTCAAAATGATTTGTGAAGCTGCTTCCCCCGAGCACCCTGTCTTTTGCCAGAGGGAGGTGATGGAGTGACTGGCGGTTCCTATTCAGTGAATCCCTTTGCTACAGATTCAGACAGTTGATGTAAATTGACCAAATAGTATCAGTCATGCAACAAGTGAGTGCGAGCAATCATAGCTGTAGGACACGTGGGTACATTTTACCGTTTAACATTCAGAAATGTAACATCTTGTGACCCAGTCTATGAGTAATTTGAGATGTGGCCTGTGGCGAGTGTAGCAATGCTCGAGAGGAACAGGTGACTTCGGACCTATGGTTCCCAAAGCTCTCCACCACTGGGGGTTTTCCTCGCCTCATGTCTGGGTCTGTTGTAGACTCATTGATAGAGATTGATCGCTGTGATTGGTCAACAACTCCATTATCGTTGTATCATCTGACTACCAGGATGGTACAAGGCGAACTGGATGAACCTTGGTGGTTTTTTCCATCTAGCAATTCCTATGTTGCTATGTGCAATAGTGTATAATGGGTGATAGCAAATTGGCCTCCTGTTTTACATCTCTCCTGATTGAAGTCAATGGAAATAAAAATCGGGAGAGGTATAAAATGGGCTGCCGATTCGCTATCGACTGTTTTACAGTATCGCACAAAGTCAAAATGAGCCCCAATGTGTGGATCTCTCCTGTAATTTTCACCCTTCCTCCTACAATTGAATAGCCAATCGCCATTCACTGAATAGGTTGACACACGGAGATGGCCTCTTTGTCCTGGTACCAGACTGGCCTAGGCATTCAGGGGGAGCCACAACTGCACTATGATTCACCCACTTCAGGAAAGGAGACAAGGGAAGTACAGAAGAACATAAGAAATAGGAGCAGGAGTGGGCCATACGGCCCCTCGAGCCTGCTCCGCCATTCATAAGATCATGGCTGAACTTCTACATCAACCTACTTTCCCGCCCGATCTCCATATCCCTTGATTCCCTTCATGCCCAAAAATCTATTGACCTCTGTCTTGAATGTACTCAATGACTGAGCATCCACAGCCCTCTGGGGTAGAGAATTCCAAAGATTCACCACCCTTGGAGTGAAGAAATTTCTCCTCATCTCAGTCCTATATGGCCGACCCCTTATCCTGAATCTATGACCCTTAGTTCTGGACTCTTCAGCCAGGGGGAAACAGCCTCTCAGCATCTACCCTGTCAAGCCTTCTAGGAAATTTATATGTTTCGATGAGATCATCTCTTATTCTTCTAAACTCCAGCGAGTATAGGCCCAATTCTACTCAATCTCTCCTCATAAGACAGCCCTCTCATCCCAGGAATCAATCTGGTGAACCTTTGTGGCACCCCCTCGAAGGCAAGTATATCCTTCCTTAGATAAGGTGACCAAAACTGTGCACAGTGCTCCAGGTGCGATCTCACCAAGGCCCTGTACAATTGCAGCAGAGTGGAGACAATAAAAGTATCACAGCCCCTGCAGGTGACTGAGCAGTTAATGACCTACACCACCAAATCAATATCAGAGAACCAGGCGAACTCCAACCCTCAGTTGTATCTAAGGCTAAGTGAAAGGAGATAAAGGAACAATGTTATGACATAGTCTGCCACATAGTCTCTTCTTACCAGAGGGGGGGGGGAGGAAGAGAGTGGGAAGAGAGAGAGAGAGAGAGAGACAGAAAGAGGGAGAAGACAGAGAGAAGGAGGGAGCAGGAGAGAGATGGAAAAAAAGAGGAAAGAGAAAAGGAGAGTGGGAAAACAAAGAGAGAGGGAAGGAGGAGGGAGAGAAGGAGAGATACGGAAGAAGAGAGAAAGAAGGAGGAAGAGGGAAAGAGAGGGTGGAAGAGGGAGAGTTAGGGGCAGAGAGCAACAGATAAAAAGAAAGAAAAAGAGACGGAAAGAAAAGGAAGAGAAAAAAGCAGAAAAACAGAAGAAAGAGAGAGATGCAACCTCCAGCCTCCCATATTTGGGCTGAATTTTTTTCACGCAGCGAGTTGTTGTGATCTGGAGCGCGCTGCCTGAAAGGGCGGTGGAAGCAGATTCAATAGTAACTTTCAAAAGGGAATTGATGTACTTGAAAAGGAAAAGATTTGCAGGGCTACGGGGAAAGAGTCGGGGGAGTGGGGCTAATGGGATAGATGTTTCAAAGAGCCAACACAGGCACGATGGGCCGAATGGCCTCCTTCAGTGCTGTAAGATTCTATGACTGTGAAGAATATTGTTCTATTGTTTTCAATGATTGGAAGCGTAAAAAAAATTCTACCTCTTCTCGCCACGGATTCTTTTGCCTATTACCTTAAATCTGTGTTCTCGGGTTACCCCACACTACAGCAGTGACTACACTTCAAAAGTACTTCATTGGTTGTAACCCTCCTGCCAGTGGAAACAGTTTCTCCCTATTAACTCTATCAAAACCCCTCATGATTTTTGAACACCTCCATCAAATCTCCCCATAACCTTCTCTGCTTGAAGGATGTCTCACAACCTGTTCAGCACCGGCTGTGAATGAAGGGGTCATCCAGTGTCCATATACGGGAATAAGTGCCGAGGCACAAAGTATTGAATGCTGATAACTATCACTCTCTCAAGTTTCCGGTTTGCTCTGCCTATCACCTCGCCCGCTTGTGAAGGTCCCATAAAGTAATTGTACAGCTGTGTTGCTTAACTTGTAGCCTGTATTGTTCTGCAAGCCCTACTTATCTCTTATCGACTCTGCGTCAGTCGGTCGGTCTAATGACAGGGCTGAGCCACTGTACTTGCCAAAAAGTAAAACAGCCAAATGCTTTCAACCCTAATGTTAACAAGATATCTGGGCATGACGTGAAATGTGACAGTGACCGCTGACTTGCAAAACTCAAAAGACGTTGTTGTCTGAATGCAGCCCAACTCCTGCCAGTTGCGGAGGTGACTTACTGCTCGCTGTTTGTAAGCACAAGGCAGCCTCTTGTTAATTTTATTGATCCTGTTTGCCCCCAGTAGTTGACTCCCGAACTCGCTAACCTCTCCGATAATAGGTGCTGCATTTGGTTAATGCCGAATGTCACCGTGCGTCAGTGACTTGGATTGTACTGTCCATTGACGCTGTCACTGACTCCCTCCCTTAAGCAATAGGGATATAAAAAAACAACCGAGGACTTTGGGACCATTCTGTGAAAGTAACAGGAATTTATTAGCATAATGGATTGGAGGGATTCCAGGGCAGGAATCCAATCATTGCATTCCAATGAGTTAAAATCTGCTTAGGATTTGCTACTTACAGTGTTCGATATATAAACCGCCCGAACCCCTCGATTAGATTCCAGCCTGTAACTCACTCCCGGGTATCCGTTATTCTATATATAAACCATTCAAGGCAGAGAAAGCTTAAAGTCTGTAGCCCCCTATTCTAGACAGCGGTGATGGCAGGCGAGCCTATCTTGTATTCGTGTTGTCCACACACACACACACACACACCTGCGGTCATGGGCCATTAGACAGCAGTCAGGAGCAGGAACCCTGGCTGATTTTTATGTCCCTAGTCCAGCGACACTCTGACCAATTACAGTGTCCACTTGGCCGATCTGTCTGAGGTCCAGCACCTTGGCACGGATCAAGGATCAAACTTCAAGGTTTGTACGTCTTAGCCGTAGAGCGGGTCCTTCCCCACTAGGTCACTGGCGGAGTTTAATAGCTGACTAGGGTGTGTTGAATACTTTATGTAGTGTGGCTCAGTGGGTAGCACTCTCCACTATGAGTCAGAAGGTTGTAGGTTCGAGACCCGCTCCAGAGACTTGAGCCCATAATCTAGGCTGGCAGTCCCAGTGGAGTACTGAGGGAGTGCTGCACTGTCAGAGGTGCCATCTTTCGGATGAGACGTTAAAGCGAGAGTGCTACCTACTTTACTTTTTATTCATTCCTGGGACATGGGCGTCACTGGTAAGGCCAGCATTTATTGCCCTTGGGAAGGTGGTGGTGGTGGGCCTCCTTCATGAACTGTTGCAGTCTGTGTGGTGAAGGTACTCCCACAGTGCTGTTAGAGAGGGAGTGCCAGGATTTTGATTCTTAGTATACTTCTTTGTAGAGGTTTGGTACAACTGAATGGTTTGCTAGGCCATCAGAGTCAACCACATTGCAGTGGGTCTGGAGTCACATTTCAGCCAGACCGAGTAAGGACGGCAGATTTCCTTCCCTAAAGGACATTAGTGAACCAGATGGGTTTTTACAACAATCCGGTAGTTTCATGGTCACCATTACTGACACTAGCTTTTTATTCCGGATTTATTTAATTAACTGAATGTAAATTCCCCAGCTGCCGTGGTGGGATTTGAACTTCACGTCTCCAGATCATTACTCCAGGACCTCTGGATTACTGGTCCAGTAACATAACCACTATGCTACCGTTCCCGTAGTTCCACCAAGGCTCGGATCATCGAACTCAGCAGGGTTCGAAGCAGGAATCTCCCTGGTCTGCTGGGCACAGTTCTGCTCTGAGTGGTCCATTAACCAGCTGACCTTTATTGCTTTTGTGTCTCTGTTTGTTTGGCTGTCTCCAGTTGTTCGTAGATACGCTGATGTCACTTGGACGACAGCATTAGTCAATGGTTTTGTACACTTTTCTTCATATATTTGAAGACTGAGATTCCGAGAACATGAATAAACTATGGAAAAATTGAGACTGGGAAGGGAGTGAGTAAGCACGTGTTGTTTATGAGTCAGAGGCTTGAGCCAGGATAATGAGTGTATAGCATTCCAAAGAAGGGTGAGAGCTACTTAAAGCAGATGTGGTTTTGCTAGGGAGGCCTTTGACCATAACCTAGGACAAGTTTGTTTCGATATGGCTAACCAGCCATCATTCCCCCTCCCCAAGACTTTAGGGAGGGGGCTTAAAGATGCAAATCTGACACATTCTCATTTTTGAAAATGTTTAGCTTTGATCTAGAAGTAACTGAGTGACAATCACAATCTTACACTCTTCCTGATGATACCTTCAGGAAAGAAAAGGGTATGGTGTTGGCCAAAGCAAAGTTAATGGCTGTTTTTTAAGTCTGGAAAATCTGCCTTGCAAGCTCCAATTTCCTGTTCACCCAGGACCCTTTCAGTGGAACCTAGTGAGAGAGACTGAGGCACAATGGAGAACAGTGAAAGAAGGAACTTGTATTTATATAGCGCCTTTCAGGACGTCCCAAGTCACTTCACAGCCAATGAATTACTTTTTGAAGTGCAGTCACCCTTTTAATGTAGGAAAAGCGGCAGCCAATTTGCGCACAGCAAGCTCCCACAAACAGCAATGAGATAAATGATCAGGTAATCTGTTTTTTTTTAAGTGTTGGTTGAGGGATGTTGCCCAGTACACCAGGAGAACTCCCCTGCTCTCCTCCGATTAGTGCCATGGGATCTTTTACCTCCACCTGAGAGAGCAGACGGGCCCTCAGTTTAACGTCTCATCCTCACTTCAGAGACTTGAGCACATAATCCAGTCTGGGACTTTTTTTTAAAATTCGCTTATGGGATGTGGGCGTCGCTGGCAAGGCCAGCATTTATTGCCCATCCCTAATCGCCCTTGAGAAGGTGGTGGTGAGCCGCCTTCTTGAACCGCTGCAGTCTGTGTGGCGAAGGTACTCCCACAGTGCTGTTAGGGAGGGAGTTCCAGGATTTTGACCCAGCGATGATGAAGGATCGGCGATATACTTCTAAGTCAGGATGGTGTGTGACTTGGAGGGGAACTTGGAGGTGATGGTGTTCCCATGCGCCTGCTGCCCTTGTCCTTCTAGGTGGAAGAGGTCGCAGGTTTGGGAGGTACTGCCGAAGAAGCCTTGGCAAGTTGCTACAGTGCATCTTGTAGATGGTACACACTGCAGCCACGGTACGCCAGTGGTGGAGGGAGTGAATGTTTAAGGTGGTGGATGGGGTGCCAATCAAACGGGCTGCTTTGTCCTGGATGGTGTCGAGCTTCTTGAGTGTTGTTGGAGCTGCACTCATCCAGGCAAGTGGAGAGTATTCCATCACACTCCTTACTTGTGCCTTGTAGATGGTGGAAAGGCTTTGGGGAGGCAGGAGGTGAGACACTCGCCGTAGAATACCTAGCCTCTGACCTGCTCTTGTTGCCACAGTATTTATGTGGCTGGTCCAGTTAAGTTTGTGGTCAATGGTGACCCCCAGGATGTTGATGGTGGGGGATTCGGCGATGGTAATGCTGTTGAATGTCAAGGGGAGGTGGTTAGACTCTCACTTGTTGGAGATAGTCATTGCCTGGCACTTCTGTGGCGCGAATGTTACCTGCCACTTATCAGCCCAAGCCTGATGTGCTGAGGGAGTGCTGCACTGTCGGAGGTGCCGTCTTTCGGATGAGACGTTAAACCAAGGCCCCTTCTACCCACTCTGATAGATGTAAAAGATCCCACGCCACTATTTCGAAGAAGAGCAGGGGAGTTCTCCTGGCCAATATTTATCCCTCAACCAACATCACTAAAACAGATTATCTGGTCATTATTACATTGCTGTTTGTGGGAGCTTGCTGTGCGCAAATTGGCTGCCATGTTTCCTACATTACAACAGTGACTACACTTCAAAAAGTATTTCATTGGCTGTAGAACACTTTGGCACATCCCAAAGTTGGTGAAAGGTGCTGTAGAAATGCAAATTCTTTCTATTTAAAGAGGGAGACAAGGGTCATTAGTTATTGTAATTTAAATTTTGGAGGAAGGATTCTACTTTATAAATAACAATGAGCTGCATGGCGGGGAGGGGGAGTGAAAGAGGAGAAGGGGAATGGAGTTTTTATAGTGTGTGAAAGACCCCTTTCTGACCCAATATGTTGGACGCCCAACAAGGGAGGAAGCACTGCGGGACTCAGTCATGGGAAATGACCCAGAGCCTGCTGCCCTAGAAGGACAAGGGCAGCATGCACATGGGAACACCACCACCTCCAAGCTCCCCTCCAAGTTACACACCATCCTGATTTGGAAATATATCGCTGTTCCTTCGTCGTCACTGGGTCAAAATCCTGGAACTCCCTCCCTAACAGCACTGTGGGAGCACCTTCACCACACGGACTACAGCAGTTCAAGAAGGTGGCTCACCACCACCTTCTCAAGGCGAAACTAGGGATGGGCAATAAATGCCGGCCTTGCCAGCGATGCCCAAATCCTAGGAATGAATTAAAAAAAATAAGACAGGTAAGAGTGGGAGAACATCTAAGGAGTAGTGATCACTATACAATAAGATTTAAGATAATGATTGAGAGATATAGATAGTACAAAGACCAACCTAATATATTGGAAAAAAGCCAACAATGAGGGAATGAAGATGAAACTCTGAATATACTCTGCTGGAAACACTCAGCAGGTCAGGCAGCATCTGCGGAGAGAGAAACAGATTTAATGTTTCAGGTCGAGGACTTTTCATCAGAACAGCAAATGTAATTCTTGTCTTCAAAAAGGGAGATAGAACTTATCCAGGGAACTATAGATGGAAGATAATGATTGAGAGATATAGATAGTACAAAGACCAACCTAATAGATTGGAATAAAGCCAACTATGATGGAATGAAGATTAAACTGGAGAAAAATATTGACAAAGAAATAGAACAGCAGTTGTCAATATTTAACAGAGGGTTCAATAGAGTGCAGGAGAAATATATTCCACTAAAAAATAAGATCACCCTGGCCATAAATGAGATGCCATGGATAAATAAAGAGGTGAGGACGAATTGAAAAGATTATATGCAAATTACATAAACAATAATAAAAACTGAAAATGCTGGAAATACTCAGCAGGTCAGGCAGCATCTGTGGAGAGAGAAACAGAGTTAACGTTTCAGGTCGAGGACCTTTCATCAGAACAGCAAATGTAATTCTTGTCTTCAAAAGGGGAGATAGAACTCATCCAGGGAACTATAGAGCAGTTAGCTTAAATAGTACTCCAGTGTGAGTTAGGAGAAAATCAGAACAAAACAAATTCCACAATGGCAAACTTCCTCTGGATAAGAGCACTGAATTTACGAAGATGAAAAAGTCCCAGGCACGAAAAGGCCATTCAGCCCGACAAGCCCATTCCATCCAGAGTCCATGTCTGACTGCTTGAGCGTATCTCAGCCCCCGACATCATCCGCTGATCCCCTACTATAAGGAACACTAAGCTCCATTCCCCAGTTCCCCGAAAAATTAAGCAGTGCTATTAATGTCTCGGGATGGTCATTGACCAGGACAGGAGAATTTTAGCTTGACAGGGTAGATGCAGAGAGGATGTTTCCCCTCGTGGGGGAATCTAGAACTAGGGGGCTTAATTTCAGAATAAGGGGGCACCCTTTTAAATTGGAAATGAGGAGGAATTTCTTCTCTCAGAGGGTCGTGAATCTTTGAAATTCTCTTCCCCAGACAACTGTGGAGGCTGGGTCATTGAATATATTTAAGGTGGAGATTGACAGATTTTTGAAAGGTAGGGGGGGTCAAGGGTTGTGGGGAGCGGGCAGGGAAGTGGAGTTGAGGCCAAGATCAGATCAGCCATGATCTTGTTGGGTGGCGGAGCGGGTTCGAGGGGCCAAGTGGCCGACTCCTGCTCCTACGTCTTGTGTATATTATGAGGAAAGATTGGATAGGCTGGGATTGTTTTCTTTGGAACAGAGGAGGCTGAGGGGAGATTTAATTGAGGTGTATAAAATTATGAGGGGCCTAGATAGAGTAGATAGGAAGGACCTATTTCCCTTAGCAGAGAGGTCAATAACCAGGGGTCATAGATTTAAGTAATTAGTAGAAGGATTAGAGGGGAGTTGAGAACTTTCTTCACCCAGAGGGTGGTGGGGGTCTGGAACTCACTGCCTGAAAGGGTGGTAGAGGCAGAAACCCTCATCACATTTAGAAAGTACTTGGATATGCACCTGAAGTGCCGTAACCCACAGGGCTACGGACCAAGAGCTGGAAAGTGGGATTAGGCTGGATAGCTCTTTTTCGGCCGGCACAGACACAATGGGCCAAATGGCCTCCTTCTGTGCCGTAAACCTCTATGATTCCACGTTAACTCTTGTTTCTCTTTCTACAAATGTTGCCTCACCTGCTGAGTATTTCCAGCATTTTCTGTTTTTATTTCAGGTTTCTACCATCTGCAGTACTTTGCTACTGTTAATATCTCCGTAGCCCTCAACCCCCTTGTCTTAACAGCTATCGACCCCGCTCCTTTTTAAAGGTGTCAGTAGGCCCTCATTCAGCTCCCTTCAGTCCAAAAATGTGCGGGTTAGGTTGATTTGGCTATGATAAATTGACCCTTAGTGTTGGGGGGGATTAAATATGTGGGGTTACGGGGATAGGATGGGATATGTTAGGGGGAATTAAATACGTGGGGTTACGGGGATAGGGTGGGATATGTGTCGGTGCAGGCTCGATGGGGATTCTGTGTGAGAGAGCAGGGACAGGGTACTGGATTTGGATGATCAGCCATGATCGTATTGAATGGTGGAGCAGGCTCGACGGGCCGAATGGCCTACTCCTGCTCCTAGTTTCTATGTTTCTATGTTTCTCTGCAAGTCTCTCCCACATGTCCATTCTGCTGTACGGTGACTTTCACTTTTCTCTAATCCCTTGCTCAAGGCTTGTAAATTCTGTATCTGTGTCCTCGAGTCCGAAACTCATTGTCCTAGTTTAAATAGCTTGATAACTTCAAGCTTATCTATACTTCATATCATTTTAAAAGGGAGGGAGAGAAAACCCTTGCACTGAGCAAACCTGCACTTAAAGGGGCACAGTCTTGATGAATTAGTGTTTGGCAAGCCTTTTATTGGTTGATTGCAGATCCATGATGGAAATTGCATTGCAGTTCCAGGTAGCGTAGTGCAAATATTTTTTGTTGGGTTTAGGTTGTCAAGGGACATGGAGCAAAGGTGGGTAAATGGCCATGATCTAACTGAAGGGCGGAACAGGTTCGAGGGACTGAATGGCTTACTTCTATGTTCCTGATGCCAGAATCAAAAAAAAGATTGGCTGAATACTTTCTCATGAAGATTTCACCTCCTTTAAATAGTCATGAGAACTGAGGAATTTTTAAACGAGAGAAGACCCAAGGTCCATCCAGTTCGCCTTGTACCATCCTGGTGGTCGTATGATCCAATGATAATGGAGTTGTTGACTAATCACAGCGGTCAATCTCCATCAATGAGTCTACAACAGACCCAGACACGAGGTGAGGAAAACCCCCAGTGGGGGAGAGCTTTGGGAACCAGAGGTCCACCGTCACCTGTTCCTCCCGAGCTCGCTACACTGACCACACGTCACGTCTCAAATTACTCATAGACTGGGTCACAAAATGTTATTTTCTGAATGAAATCTCTCTCATTTGCATTTGAATGAATCAACACTAACTGCTTCCACCGTCTCCCCCAGGAGCCTGTTCCATAGATTGACCACTCGCTCACTGAAATAATGTTTCCGCAGATTCGTTTTGAATTTCCCCCCCTTCAAACTAAGGCCACAGCCTCTGGTTCTGGACAAGGTGAAATAACTTGTCATGGTTGCCATTATCTAGTCCCTTTCGAATCCCGCAATCTGACCATCAGGAAACCAAGTTTAGATAAGAATCTGTTACACTGATTCAATGTTATGTCTATACTAAGCTCCCTCAATCATTGAGTTAGTAAACACAGTCTGTGTGGATGTTGGGTGAGAACAGGAATGGTGCCCCTGTGCTCGAATAGCCAACCTACACTCACTGGTGCTGGATGGTCACTTGGGTGAGGAACAAGAGGGCACCAGGTGCCTATGGAGCTGCACCCCTGTGGAATTCAATGTCTTTAGGATAGAGGGGCAGAATTGGCAACAATTGGAGAGGGCGCAGAGGAGATCAACCAGAATGGTACCGGGGATGAGGGGTTTCAGTTATATGGAGAGACTGGAGACGCTGGGGATGTTCTCCTTAGAGCAGAGAAGGTTAAGAGGAGATTTCTTGGAGGTGTTCAAATTTATGAGGGGTTTCGATAGAGTAAATCAGGAGAAACTACTTCCACCAGCAGGAGGGTCTGTAGCCAATGGACACAAAATTACAGTAATTGGCAAAAGAACCAGAGGTCAGATAAGGAGAATTATTTTTACGCAGCGAGTTGTTGTGATCTGGAATGCGTTGCCTGAAAGGGCGGTGGAAGCAGATTCAATAATAACTTTCCAAAAGGAATTAGATAAATAAGGAAACATTTGCAGGTCTATGGGGAAAGTGCAGTGGGGGCGGGGGGGGGGGGGGGGAGGTGGTGTGGGGGGGGGACTAATTGGACAGCTCTTTCAGTGAGGCAGCAAAGGCACAATGGGCCGAATGGCCTCCTTCTGTGCTGTAAGATTCTATGATTCCAATGAAAAAGAGGGAGTCTCATCTTCAGGAGACCCTGTTTACAGTCAAAGGTGCTATAAAGAATTCTGATTAACTCTCAAGGGATATGCAAGGGACTGATCACAGGGACAATCCTGTGAAGTAAAAGAATTCTGTGTCGGGAGAGTGGCGAGTTTGTCGTCACTTACCATTTGTACTCAGTGTCTACACTCAGGTATGAAGAATGGTCACTTGGCCAAAGTATTGGGGTCACTCAGTGTCCGTGGAACCGTACCACACGGTCAAGGACTTCGGGATCGGGGGGAGAAAACTGAAACCAAACGATGATCATGTCTTTTCCCCGATCATACGTTAGATCATATTTTCATATTTTATGTTGCTAAAATTAATTATTCAGCATTTATGTGCATGATTATGAGGACATGATTGTGTCCTGGGGCAATGGAGCATTTATCTGCCCGATGTCAACATCAGGCACACTCAGATAAGGCACAAGTGGGTTAGAAGCAGAATAACACCCTCTCTGTACTGCCCCACCCAGAGACTCCCAGGGCAGGGACAGCACGGGTTAGATACAGAGTAAAGCTCCCTCTACATTTTAACTATCATATTAACTGGACAAATCAAATTGGGCAGGGCAGCCTTGAGGAAGAGTTTATTGAGTGTATTAGGGATGGATTTCTTGAGCAGTATGTAACTGATCCTACAAGGGGGCAAACAACCTTGGACCTGGTCCTGTGTAATGAGTCAGGATTAATTAATAATGTCCTAGTTAAGGATCCCCTTGGAATGAGTGACCATAACATGGTTGAATTCCATGTCCAATTAGAGGGTGAGAAGGTTGGTTCTCAGACAAGCGTACTGAGCTTGAATAAAGGAGACTATGATGGTATGAGAGCGGAATTGATTAAAGTGGACTGGGAAAATAGATTAAAGGGTAAGACGGTACATGAGCAGTGGTGTTCATTCAAGGAGTTATTTTACAACTTTCAAAAAATATATATTCCACTGAGGAAAAAAGGGTGTAAAAGAAATGACAGCCATCCGTGGCTAAGTAAAGAAATTAAGGATAGTATCCAACTAAAAACAAGGACATATAAGGTAGCCAAACTTAGTGGGAGGATAGAAGATTGGGAAGTCTTCAAAAGACAGCAAAAAGTAACTAAAGGATTGATTAAGAAAGGGAAGATAGATTATGAAAATAAATTAGCAAAAAATATAAAAACAGATAGCAAGAGTTTCTATAGTTATATAAAAAGAAAAAGGGTGGCTAAGGCAAACGTAGGTCCCTTAGAGGATGAGACCAGGAAATTAATGGTGGGAAACATGGAGATGGCAAAAATGCTGAACAAATATTTTGTTTCAGTCTTTACGGTAGAGGACACTAAGAATATCCCAACACTGGACAAGCAGGGGGCTCTAGGGGGGGAGGAGCTAAATACGATTAAAATCACTAAGGAATTGGTACTCAGTAAAATAATGGGACTCAAGGCGGATAAATCCCCTGGACCTGATGGCTTACATCCTAGGGTCTTGAGGGAAGTGGCAGTAGGGATTGTGGATGCTTTGGTAATAATTTTCCAAAATTCCCTGGGCTCAGCAAAGGTCTCGGCAGATTGGAAAACTGCTAATGTAACACCCTTATTTAAAAAGGGTAGTAGGCAGAAGGCTGGAAATTATAGACCAGTTAGTCTAACATCTGTGGTGGGTAAAATTTTGGAGTCTATTATTAAGGAGACAGTAACGGAACATTTAGATAAACATAATTTAATAGGACATAGTCAGCATGGCTTTATGAAGGGTAAGTCATGTCTGACAAATTTGCTTGAGTTCTTTGAGGACATAACGTACAGGGTGGATAAAGGGGAACCAATGGACGTAGTGTATTTAGACTTCCAGAAGGCATTCGACAAGGTGCCACATAAAAGATTATTGCTCAAGATAAAAAATCACTGGATTGGGGGGAATATTCTGGCATGGGTGGAGGATTGGTTATCTAACAGGAAGCAGAGAGTTGGGATAAATGGTTCATTCTCGGACTGGCAACCAGTAGCCAGTGGTGTTCCGCAAGGGTCGGTGCTGGGTCCCCAACTCTTTACAATCTATATTAACGATTTGGAGGGGGGGACAGAGTGTAACATATCAAAGTTTGCAGATGATACAAAGATGGGAGGGAAAGTAGAAAGTGAGGAGGACATAAAAAACCTACAAGGGGATATAGACAAGCTGGGTGAGTGGGCGGAGATTTGGCAGATGCAATACAATATTGGAAAATGTGAGGTTATGCACTTTGGCAGGAAAAATCAGAGAGCAAGTTATTATCTTAATGGCGAGAAACTGGAAAGTACTGCAGTACAAAGGGATCTGGGGGTCCTAGTGCAAGAAAATCAAAAAGTTAGTATGCAGGTGCAGCAGGTGATCAAGAAGGCCAATGGAATGTTGGCTTTTATTGCTAGGGGGATAGATTATAAAAACAGGGAGGTATTGCTGCAGTTATATAAGGTATTGGTGAGACCACATCTGGAATACTGCATACAGTTTTGGTGTCCATACTTAAGAAAAGACATACTTGCTCTCGAGGCAGTGCAAAGAAGGTTCACTCGGTTGGTCCCCGGGATGAGGGGGTTGACATATGAGGAGAGGTTGAGTAGATTGGGACTCTACTCATTGGAGTTCAGAAGAGTGAGAGGCGATCTTATTGAAACATATAAGATTGTGAAAGGGCTTGATCGGGTGGATGCGGTAAGGATGTTCCCAAGGATGGGTGAAACTAGAACTAGGGGGCATAATCTTAGAATAAAGGGCTGCTCTTTCAAAACTGAGATGAGGAGAAACTTCTTCACTCAGAGGGTAGTAGGTCTGTGGAATTTGCTGCCCCAGGAAGCTGTGGAAGCTACATCATTAAATAAATTTAAAACAGAAATAGACAGTTTCCTAGAAGTAAAGGGAATTAGGGGTTACGGGGAGCGGGCAGGAAATTGGACATGAGGCTGAGTTCGGATCGGTCGAGGCCCTGTAGGTGGCGTTGCGGGCCCAGGGGCTGAGTGGCCGGGTCCTGCTCCTACTTCTTGTGTTCTTTAGTTTTGAGGTGAGGATCAGATCAGCCATGATCTTATTGAATGGCGGAGCAGGCTCGAAGGGCCGATTGGCCTACTCCTGCTCCTATTTCTTATGTTCTTATGTTCTTATGTACACTGTCCCATCAAACACTCCCAGGGCAGGTACAGCACGGGTTAGATACAGAGTAAAGCTCCCTCTACACTGTCCCATCAAACACTCCCAGGGCAGGTACAGCACGGGTTAGATAGAGTAAAGCTCCCTCTACACTGTCCCATCAAACACTCCCAGGGCAGGGACAGCACGGGTTAGATACAGAGTAAAGCTCCCTCTGCACTGTCCCATCAAACCCTCCCAGGGCAGGTGCAGCACGGGTTAGATACAGAGTAAAGCTCCCTCTACACTGTCCCATCAAACACTCCCAGGGCAGGGACAGCACGGGTTCGATACAGAGTAAAGCTCCCTCTACACTGTCCCATCAAACACTCCCAGGGCAGGTACAGCACGGGTTAGATACAGAGTAAAGCTCCCTCTACACTGCCCCATCAAACACTCCCAGGGCAGGTGCAGCACGGGTTAGATACAGAGTAAAGCTCCCTCTACACTGTCCCATCAAACACTCCCAGGGCAGGTGCAGCACGGGTTAGATACAGAGTAAAGCTCCCTCTACACTGTCCCATCAAACACTCCCAGGGCAGGTACAGCACAGGTTACCTACATTACAACAGTGACTACACTTCAAAGTACTTCATAGACAGAGTTACATAGGGCTGAATTTTCACACCCAAAAGTGGGTGGGTTGGGGTCGGGTCAGATGTTAAAAAAATGTTAAATCTTAAACCCGACCCCAACCCTCCGGATTTAACGGAGGTGAGTCAAGGGGCGGGCAACCAACACACTCCCAGGAAGCAGGTTGGCAATTTAAATATTTTAATGAGGCTGGTAGTCTCTGATTTAACCTGCTTTCCAGGGTTAACAGTGGCCGGCCAGGGTTTCCCAGGCCTCGCGAAACCCGGCAGCTTCGGGGAGACGGTAAGGGCCTTCGTAGCACTGATTGTGGGCCAGGAGGAGCAGGAGTGCTTCCCCCCGGCCCCCCAGCTCACCTCCCCTTATCAAACCCCCCCCCATACAAAGACCCCCGGGGTCGGGGATCGGACCTACCTGGTCCTGTGACCTGTTCCGGAGTGCTTCCCGCCTGACTAGAAGCCAAGCCTGTCAATCAGGCTGACTTCCGGGCGAGGAACGTGTCAAAGAGAAAAGACACACACTGTGGAGTTAAAACTCCACAACATGCGGGGAAACCCGGATTTCCAGGTTTCCCGTCCGAAACTCCGGCCCCCGCCTATGCAACTCACCCCTGTTAATATCCAGGCCATATTCTCTACAGCACAAACAGGCCATTCGGCCCAACTGGCCCATGCTGGTGTTTATACTCCACAAGAGCCTCCTCCCAACCCTCTTCCTCTCACCCTATCAGCCTATTGTTTTTTTTAATTTATTCATTCATAGGATCTGGGCGTCACTGGCAAGGCCAGCATTTATTGCTCATCCCTAGTTGCCCTTGAGAAGGTGGTGGTGAGCCGCCTTCTTGAACCGCTGCAGTCCGTGTGGTGAAGGTGCTCCCACAGTGTTGTTAGGGAGGGAGTTCCAGGATTTTGACCCAGCGACGATGAAGGAACGGCTGATATACTTCTAAGTCAGGATGGTGTGTGACTTGAGGGGAACTTGGAGGTGGCGGTGTTCCCATGCGCCTGCTGCCCTTGTCCTTCTAGGTGGTTGAGGCTGTGGGTTTGGGAGGTGCTGCCGAAGAAGCCTTGGCGAGTTGTTGCAGTGCATCTTGTAGATGGTACACACTGCAGCCACGGTACGCCAGTGGTGGAGGGAGTGAATGTTTAATGTGGTGGATTGTGCCTCCTTCTGTGCCGTTATGACTCTATGATTCTATAACTCATTAGGCCATAAATAATTGAGTAGGGGCCCCTGCTCCAAACAACAACTTGCATTTATGTAGCTTCTTTAACGTATTAAAACGTCCCGAGCAATGTTCCCTTTAAGCTGCACGGCTGCACAGTGCTCTGCAGCTCCCGCGGAGACAGCTTGCCGGCTTTTAAATAGGAAAAAGCGCGCAGGGAACGTTAGTCCCAAGGCATATCATAGGAGCGTTATGGAATAAAACTTAACACTGAGCCACATAAGGAGGTATTAGGACAGAGCTTGTTCAAAGTGGTAGGTTTTAAGGAGCATCTTAAACGAGAGCGAGGTAGTGAGGTGGTGAGGATTAGGGAGGGAATTCCAGAGCTTGGGGCCCAGGCAGCTGAAGACACGGCCACCAATGGTGGAGCGATGAAAATCGGGGATGCGCAAGAGGCCAGAATTGGAGGAGCGCAGAGATCTCGGTGGGTTGTAGTGCTGGAGGAGGTTAGAGAGATAGGGGGAGGCGAGGCCATGGAGGGATTTGAAAACAAGGATGAGAATTTCAAAATCGAGGTGTTGACGGACCGGGAGCCAATGTAGGTCAGCGCACACAGGGGTGATGGGTAAACATGAGGTGTTGTCATGGTAACTTGAGCAGATTAAAGGTTTTTATGCTGTGTTTGTCCTGTGGTAATAAATTCAATTGAAATCCTGGTCTACCAATCTCCCCTCCCACCCTGTCTCTGCACCCTCATGACCCTCCACGCAACCTGTGATTGTGCACACGCTCCTCCACTCCCCTGTCAAGTGGCAGAACCCTCAGCAGCCTTGGCCCTACTCTTGGAACTCCCTTCCCACCATTCTATCTGGAAAAGCTTTCTCACAACCTATTTCTTCTACCCCATCCCAGCTGGGAGCCGACCAAGGACTAGGTGGGAATGTCAGTTGTGAGGAGGATGCAAGGAGGCTTCAAGAGGATATAGACAGGCTAAGCGAGTGGGCAAGAACATGGCAAATGGAATATAATGTGGAGAAATGTGAAGTGATCCACTTTGGTAGGAAAAATAGAAAAGCAGAGTATTTTTTAAATGGTGAGAGATTGGGAAATGTTGGTGTTCAGAGGGACCTGGGTGTCCTTGTACACCAATCACTGAAAGTTAATATGCAGGTACAGCAAGCAATTAGGAAAGCAAATGGTATGTTGACTTTTATTACAAGAGGATTTGAGTATAAGAGTAAAGACATCTTACTGCAATTATATAGGGCCCTGGTGAGACCACACCTGAAGTATAGTGCACAGTTTTGGTCTCCTTACCTCAGGAAGGATATACTTGCCATAGAGGGAGTGCAACGAAGGTTCACCAGACTGATTCCTGGGATGGGGGATTGTCCTATGAGGAGAGATATTCTCTAGAGTTTAGAAGAATGAGAGGTGATCTCATTGAAACATACAAAATTCTTACAGGGCTTGACGGGGTAGATGCAGGGAGGATGTTTCCCCTGGCTGGAGAGTCTAGAACCAGGGGTCACAGTCTCAGGATAAGGGGTCAGCCATTTAGGACTGAGATGAGGAAAACTTTCTTCACTCAGAGGGTGGTGAATCTTTGGAATTCTCTACCCCAGACAGCTGTGGAGGCTCAGTTGATAGATTTTTGAATATTAAGGGATAATGTAGGAAAGTGGAGTTGAGGTAGAAGATCAGCCATGATCGTATTGAATGGCGGAGCAGGCTCGAAGGGCCAACTCCTGCTTCTAATCCAGCCTAGGTTGAACCCTACCAAAGGCTAGATGGAGACTTAGCCTAGACTAAAGTCTGCTTCCCAATGTGAATTTTCCACTCTATAGAATCAGGCATAGCAGGAGCACAAGGGAATTTCCACCAATTAAATGGGACAGAAAAAAACCAATCACAATTTGCTGTGGGAAGTGCAGCCAGTTTGTTGCCCCCAGTCCCTCCTCATTGGTCCTAGAGACAGGATATTTACCCCCTTAAGGGGAGTGGTGGGGGGAAGAGAAAGGTGAAAATTAACTTTCCAAATGTCAACCTTTTAAAAACATAGATGAACAGATGACGTGTTTAAGAAAAATGCAAAGTGCGATTCAGAATTAGCCCAAATGTCACTGAAAAAAAAGCCACAAAAAACAGTTCCAGTTTTTTTTTTTAAATGACAATTTTATTGAAATGCAGAAAACGTTTTTTTCAAAAAACGGAATGAAATCAGTCATCCAAAAAAAGGACGGTTTTTAGTGTTTAGAATTTTAAATAATAAAAAAAATCACAAAAAGCAGAACACACACACAGACAAACGTCTCGCAGCCGAAACGACATATTAATAAAAATACAGACGCTTCATTTCCCCAGCAAGTTGCAATTATTGCAAATGTTTTTTTTGTTCGGTGCAAATAAAAGGACATGGAATTTTGCAGCAGCCTCCGATTAGAACAAGCCCCTTGATTTAGAGCAGGTTGGTGAACGATCTCCTTGCACTCAGTCTCAGTCTCTTTCTCTTAATCTTCCTCCTTTGCGATCGTTCCACGCTGTTGCTAGATTCGTACTCAGAACACTTTTCTCCATCCTTGATGCTGGGGGACATGATGAGAATTTTACATATATATAAAAAAAAATTGCAAAAAAAAATAACTACACACAAAGTATTAAAGAGTCAAGAGTTTCAAAGCGATGCAAATGCGTCGGGGGAAAAAATTGATGAATTGAGGTAGTTGGTTTCCTTAAAAAAAATAAGCACAGGTTTCCCAGTCTTTTTTTTTAAAGTGCAAATAATTACCGCAGTTTGTTAAAGGCTTTGACCCACATCAGCCCCAAGAACTCAGCGCCAGTTTTATTGTGTTGGAAAAAGAGCTGCGTCTTCCCGGACTTGAGCTCCATCAGAGCCTGGGTGATGTCCTGCTCGCCTTGCTTCTCCTTCTCCCAGATGATCCTCGCCCGCTCCTCGGCGTTCTCGTCGCCGCTCTTCCTGAACAGGGCTTGCATCTGCCCCAGCCCCACGTCCTGGAAGATGTTGGCCGACGCCTTCTTGCGGGGCTTGCACTCCTCCCACCTGCTGCTGCTGCCGAGCCAGGTCGGGCAGACGGGGCAGGGAGTTGAGCAAGGCTCCATCCTGCGAAGCGCTGAAGCGCCAGCTGGTCTGGGTGCGCTCCCCCCGCCTGTGGCACAGACCACAGACGCTGTAGCTTCGTTGCACTGCACTGGCCAGCCGCTTTGCAGCCACCTTTTATATGCAATCCCCGGGCAAGCGGCCTGTCACTCAAAGTCTTTGATTGACGTGCGGCGCGCGGGGGCGGGTTCCCCCATGGGCGGCCGCGCCCTGAGCGACAGCCCAACCCGGCCAATCATCTCCCGGGGACCGCCGGGGCGAGCCAATGGGAGCGCGCGGAGGGCGGGGGCGGGGGCGGGGCCCGGCTGTGTCTCAGGCAGTTGCCGATTGGAAGTTAAAAATGAGAAGTCGCACAACACCAGGTTATAGTCCAACAGATTTATTTAAAATTGCAAGCTTTCGGAGCTATCGATCGCCCCTTCTTCAGGTAAAGTTACTATGAGTGAATCTACAAAAATTCACAGAATATAAACACAGAGAAAATGCAGAGATACAATCTTTCCTTACATCAAAGACACACCAAGAGCACAGCCAAGACAATGAGATGTGTCCCAGGGGGTCCAACGTGTCAAATCCTGCTGTCTGCATATCCTCTCCATTTGGGTTTGTTTTTTGTGTTTGTTTTTTGTGTTTGTTTTTTTTAAAAACTGGAAAGACAGACAACGATGTCAAGTCACGCCGATTGGAAGTTCAGCAGAAAGGGACCCAACTTTATGTAATTACAAGGGAACTTAACAAATTAAATTAAAGAACCGCAACAAAAAGGGGCGCAACCAATAAAAACTGTAACTTAAAAAATTAAGAGGAGACTTAACAATTTAAACAACAAAAACAGCTTGTATTTATATAGCACCTTTAACGTAGTAAAACGTCCCAAGGCTCTTCACAGGAGTATTACAAGACAAAATATTTGACACCGAGCCACATAAGGAGAAATTAGGGCAGGTGACCAAAAGCTTGGTCAGAGAGGTAGGTTTTAAGGAGCATCTTAAAAGGAGGAGAGAGAGGTAGCGAGGCGGAGAAGTTTAGGCAAGGAATTCCAGAGCTTAGGGCCTAGGCAACAGAAGGCACGGCCGCCAATGGTGGAGCGATTATAATCAGGGATGCTCAAGAGGGCAGAATTTGAGTAGCGCAGATATCTCGGGGGGGTTGTGGGGCTGAAGGAGATTACAGAGATAGGGAGGGGCGAGGCCATGGAGGGATTTGAAAACAAGGATGAGAATTTTGAAATCGAGACGTTGCCTAACCAGGAGCCAATGTAGGTCAGTGAGCACAGGGGTGATGGGTGAACGGGACTTGGTGCGAGTTAGGACACGGGCAGCCGAGTTTTGGATGACTTCAAGTTTACGTAGGGTAGAACGTGGGAGGCCAGCCAGGAGTGCGTTGGACGTTAAGCATGTGTCCCCTAAGGGGCACATCCAATAAAAACTGTAACTTAAAAAATTAAAAAGGAAACTTAAATTAAATTAAAATACTATTCATTGGGGTGATGATGTGCTCCAGTCCCTCCGGTGCCCACCGGTCGCGGAAGGCCTCATGCGTGCCGGCGGACACCGCGTGCTCCGTCTCCAGGGACACCCGGGCGCGGACGTAGCCGCGGAAGAGAGGCAGGCTGTCGGGCTGAACGACCTCCTCGACCGCCCGCTGCCTGGACCTGTTGTTGATGGCCACCTTGGCCAGGCCCAGGAGCGGTCCTGTGAGGAGGTCTTCCGTCTTGCTCGCCCCCACCGCACCGGGTGACCAAAGATCAGGAGCGTGGGGACCGAAGTGCAGCCAAAAATCGAGGAGCAGCCCCTTCAAGTAATGGAAGAGGGGATGCAACCCCTCACATTCAACGCAAACATGGAACACGGGCTCCTCCAGGCCGCAGGAAATGCAGGTGGCCTGGGAGGCGGGGCGGCTGTGCTGAGCCTGGGAGCTCCTGTCAATCAATGCTTGGTTGCTAAGCAAGGGGGAGCAGCAGCTGTGTGTTGTTGCACTGAGTCAGGTGGGTGATGCAACCCATTGCTCAAGGCAAGCCTACTTTCTGGCACAGACTCACGGGGAAAGCCGGTCTGGTTTGAGCTGGATTTTATAGGCATGGTTTGCGATGACTGTACCAGGAATTGCTGCTATCGGGAATTTCTAGTTTGTGTTTTATCAGCCGCCCAGTCTGCAAAAAATTGCTTCCAAACAACAATTCTGTTTTGCTCCCTTCCACAGGACATTGCCCTTGTAAAAATCCCTGACTAGAATTTGTTTGACTTTTATGTGATTCCTCAGTGGGTTACAGTTCCACCAGCCAGTAGCTCCAGAGCCTTGTGTTCTCCCCCCCCCCCCCCCGCCCGCCCTGCCCCCACCAAAGTGCAACTCCCTGTGAGCTTTGACTGTCCGAACCAGTGGGCTGAGGGTCCGGAGGTGGGGGCAGGGTGAGGTTGAAGAGAGGAGAGGTTGCCTGCATAGATAAACACGATCACACTCTCAATGCGTGCCCACAGATTTCCAGCGGGGTCCGGCCTCTTGTCCATCCCCCACTCCCTTTGCCTCACCATTGGCGGCCGTGCCTTCAGCTGCCTGGGCCCCAAGCTCTGGGATTCCCTCCCTAAACCTCTCCGCCTCTCTCTCCTCCTTTAAGACGCTCCTTAAGTCCTACCTCTTTGACCAAGCATTGCATCACCCATTCTAATATCTCCTTATGTGGCTTGGTGTCAATGTTTCTGTCTGATTTACATTCCTGTGAAGCGCCTGGGGACGTGTCACTACGGTAAAGGCGCTATAGAAATGCAAATTGTTGTAGGTGTAGTGAGTTGAAATTCTGGCTCTTTTTTGATATCCTCTGGATGCCAACAGTTGCTGTCTTGGCTGACGCCAGCTAACAGGACACTCTCTTGGTCTGTTTGACTTTAGCGGCATCAACTAGGCAACCGATTGACCCCTAGGGTCACCAGGGCAGCTACACCAAATATTTTTACTGCTTAGGCTTGTTTACTTTTGGCCCCGCTGAACTTCGAATTGTGGGAGGGGACTGCGTGCACCAGGTCCATGTGCTAAAAATAAATCCTTATTCCCGACAGCGGAATCGTGGATTCTACATTCTTGTTTGACAGAGAGAGAGAGAGAGAGAATAAGAAATAATAAAGCGCAAAAGAAGCATAAGCTGCTGGAAGCACAACCGTTGGAATAAAGCAGGTTAATATTTCATTGAACTGAATTTACAGCACAGAAACAGGCGATTCAGCCCTACTAGTCCATGCCGGCGTTTATGCTCCACACGAGCCTCCTCCTTACTTCTACTCACCCTATCAGCAGACCAGCCAACATGTAAGGGGACCAAAGCTGGACACAGTAAAAAGAAAAAGAGAGACTTGCATTTCTACAGCGCCTTTCACGACCTCAGGACGTCCCAAAGCGCTTTACAGCCAATGAAGTACTTTTTGAAGTGTAGTCGCTGTTGTAATGTGGGGAAACGCAGCAGCCAATTTGCGCACAGCAAGATCCCACAAACAGCAATGTGATAATGACCAGATAATCTGTTTTTTAGTGATGTTGATTGAGGGATAAATATTGGCCCCAGGACATCGGGGAGAAACTCCCCTGCCGACCTTTATGCTCCACACGAGCCTCCTCCTTACTTCATCTCACCCTATCAGCAGATCAGCCAACATGTAAGGGGACCAAAGCTGGGCGCAGTATTCTAGACGAGGCCAAACTGAGGCCTTGTACACAGACTGAATAGTATCTCTTGCCAGGTATTTAATTTGTCTGGCAATACACCCGAAAAAACTCTGTTTCCTTTTGCGGTGGCCTCATCCCGCTTGTCATGGTGCACGTCAATGACTTGTTCAGTATAACGCCTGAAGTTATGGTCCGTCTGCTCAAAGCTCTACAATCCCTCCCCCCCTCACCTAAAACATCACCCTGCCTTTTTTCACAGGGCGATGGATCTGTTGTGTATTTTCTGTTTTCGTTTCAGATTTGCAATTTTTTACCCTTTCGAGAAAGCACCCCAGCCTTCTTTTTTAAATTCATTCTCATTGTGTGGGCGTCGCTGGCAAGGCCGGCATTTGTTGCCCATCCCTATAGTTGCCCTGAGGTTTTGATATAATTGAGTGGCTCGCGAGGCCACTTCAGAGAGCAAGCTAAGAATCAACCACGTTGGCATGGCGAATGGAGTCACGTGTAGACCCGGGCCGGGTAAGGACGGCAGGTTTCCTTCCCTAAAGGGGACATTGGTGAACCAGTTGTTTTTTTTTTAACGAGCATCCAACAGCTTCATGGTCGCTTTTACTGACCCTAGTTTTTTATTTCCACATTTTTTAAAACTGTGTTCACATTCTCAAACTGCCCGGGGTTCTCTGTCTGGGCACTGTCCCTTTAAGACTCTAAAGGTGTGTTTTTCAAGCCCAGTTACGAGCCTCGGTCTCATGATGTAAACAGCGTTCGGTGAAAGCTTAATAAAAAAACCAAAGGAGACGCGTCGCGATCGACGGGAGGTGAAACCGCCGGTCTTTCACGTCCCGGAAAATGCGCTCGAAGCCGCACGGAATTGCCCGTCGACTGTCTCTCTGAGGTCTAACGGCGGGGCAGAGAGAGAGAGAGAGAGAGACACTGCATCTCTTCTCTGGAGTTGGGAGCGGCTCCAAACACTTTCGATCACAAAAAGAGCAGAGCGACCGCCCCCTAGTCTGCTTCCAACTGGTCGGGACCAGAACAGACTGGTTTGGCTAGGAGCCAGCCATCAGTGTGTCAACCGCTGTGTGGTTTTCTAATTGCGTGTCTCAGAGCACCACCTTCAAATGCTATCAGTGTTTGCTCATCCCGTACAGCACCTCCCTGCCCTGAGATCATTTCTTTTTAAGGACACGGGGCACTCTCTCTCTCTCTCTCTCTCTGTTGTTGTGTAACCAGAGCTGTTAAATCTCCCTCGTTACAAGCCACACTCGCTCATTTTGTTTTAAAAAAAACTCAACGTGACCTATTTTGATGCTTGCCAGTTGCCACTGTCTAAAAAACAAAAAACAAAGCACAGCACGATTTCAAATAAAAAAGACTTGCGTTTACATCGAGCCTTTCGTGACCTCACGCTGTCCCGAAGCGCTTGACGGCCAACGAGGCACGTTTTGAATTGTAGTCACCGTTGGGAAACGAGGCAGCCAATTGGCGCACAGCGAGGTCCCGCAAACAGCAGCGCGATAATGACCAGATAATCGGGTTTTAATGCTGTTGGTTGAGGAATAAATATTGGCCAGGGCAACGGGGAGAACTCTAATACAAAAGCAAAATACTGCGGATTCCAGTTCTGACAAAGGGTCATCGACCTGAAACGTTAATTCTGTTTCTCTCTCCAATAGATGCTGCCTAATTTGCTGGGAATTTCCAGCATTTTCTGTTTTTATAACGGGGATAACTCCCCTGCTTTTCTTCGAAATAGTGCCACGGGGTCTGTGCAATTCTGGCCTCTTGTGCATCCTCAAATGCATCCTCAAATTCCTTCAGCCCACCATTGGCGACCGTGCCTGCAGCTATGCCTTAAGCTCTGGAATCTCCCTTCCCTAAACATCTCTGCCTCTCTCTCCTCATTTAAGACTCTCTGTCCTAATGTCTCCTTCTTTGGCTCAGTGTCAATTTTTCTTTCTGAGTACACTCCTGTGAAGTGCCTTGGGACGTTTTACTACGTGAAGGGTGCTATATAAATGCAAGTTTTTTTGTTGTCCACCTGAGAGGGCAGACGGGGGCTCAGTTTAACGCCTCATCCGAAAAGCGGCACCTCCGACAGTGCAGCACTCCCTCGGTACTGCACTGGGAATGTCAGCCTGGATTTTTGTGTTCAAATCTCCAGAATGGGACTATGAACCCACAGCCTTCTGACTCTAAGGTGAGAGTATTACCAACTGAGCCACGACTGACAACTGGTTTACCAACCGCCTTGTCTCTTTTGTGACTGTAAGTCTCGCTCACAGCAGTTTTACTCATGGTTCTGTTTATCCCCAACCACCCCTTTGTGACAGTGCTTTTATCAGTGATTTGAGGATTGGATTCCGTGACTCCCTCTGTTTTTCTGTCTCTTTGTTCAGAAGTGGACAGCTCTGGTGTTATTCTTCAACGACTACTCATAGTCATCCAAAACTCTGCTGCCCCGTGTCCTAACTCGCACCAAGTCCCGTTCACCCATCACCCCCTGTGCTCGCTGACCTACACTGGCTCTCGATCCGGCAACGCCTCGATTTTAAAATCCTCACCCCTGGTTTCTAATCCCTCAACGGCCTCACCCTCTCCCTATCTCGTTAACCACCTCCAGCCCCACAACCAAGTGTTCCCCCTGAGCTGCGAGGCCATGTGGCCGGGCACCGATCGCGAGGACTCGCGCAGGCCGCTCTCACCAGCTGCTGCCGCTGGAAGAGATACGGCGCATGCCTGGCCGCGCAGAAAATTTAAAGGGCAGGGGGGAAAAAAAATTAGAGAGAACACTGCCGACAACCGCCCCCCCCCCCCCCCCCGGAGATCTCTGCGCTCCTCCAATTCTGCCCTCTTGTGCATCCCTGATTTTAATCGCTCCACCATTGGCAGCCGTGCCTTCAGCTGCCTGGGCCCTGAGCTCTGGAATTCCCTCCCTAAACCTCTCCACCTCTCCGCCTCTCTCTCCTCCTTTAGGACGCTCCTTAAAACCTACCTCTTTGACCAAGCTTTTGGTCACCTGTCCCTAATATCTCCTTATGTGGCTCGGTGTGAAATTTTGTTTTTGTTAATCGCTCCTGTGAAGCTCCTCGGGACGGTTTCTTAGCACGGTAAAGGCGCTGTGTAAAGGCAGGTTGTTGCTGTTGTTTGTGGTAGTGGTAGAGCCAGGGATGGACGGAGGCGAACCAGATGGACCTACGGTTTTTTTTTTCTCTCGTCTAGCAATCCCTATTTCCAGCACGGTCTGTTCTCACTTTAAAAAATTTCCAGCATTTGCAGTTTCTGTAAGCTGCAATTAGTCAGAGGCTGGGCTTGATACTTCCGTGACTCTTTTCATCTCAGCCTGTGATCTATGATTAAGTTTCACATCCCTTTGTTTTCGGCTTTCGACTGGCAATTTAAGCAGCCTGGAACTGGTTTGGACCAGCTAAAGGGGGTTGTGTTTAACCGCAGGCAGAGATACAGTCAGCTTCTGAGGCATGAGGTGCTTTTTCTGCAGCTTGAAAGCTGAGCGGTTTATGCTAATTCCTCTCTTCCCAGTCACTCCCCCCCCACCCCTCACAGTCTCATCATGTTTAAACAAAACTATTTGGGCTAAAAATCAATCATCTAACGCGGAGGGAAATCCCAGCTGCGCGACCTTTGAGTTATTCATTCGTTTCAGAGACTTCCTCTTTTTTATAAGTACATGGAAAAGAAAGAACTCGCATTTCAGCAGCGTCATTTCATGGCCTCAGGACGTCTCAAAGCACTTTACAGCCAATGAAGTACTTTTTATAAAGTGTAGTCACTGTTGTAATGTAGGAAACGCGGCAGCCAATTTGCGCACAGCAAGCTCCCACAAACACAGCAATGTGATTTTTAAAATTCGTTCATGGGATGTGGGCGTCGCTGGCAAGGCCAGCATTTATTGCCCATCCCTAATTGCCCCTTGAGAAGGTGGTGGTGAGCTGCCTTCTTGAACCGCTGCAGTCCGTGTGGTGAAGGTGCTCCCACAGCGCTGTTAGGGAGGGAGCTCCAGTATTTTGACCCAGCGACGATGAAGGAACAGCGATATACTTCCAAGTCAGGATTGTGTGTGACTTGGAGGGGAACTTGGAGGTGGTGGTGTTCCGACGCACCTGTTGCCCTTGTCCTTCTAGATGGTAGAGGTTGCGGGTTTGGGAGGTGCTGTCGAAGAAGCCTTGGCGAGTTGCTGCAGTGCATCTTGTAGATGGTACATACTGCAACCACGGTGCGCCAGTGGTGGAGGGATTGAATGTTTAAGGTGGTGGATGAGGTGTCAATCAAGTGGGCTGCTTTGTCCTGGATGGTGTCGCGCTTCTTGAGTGTTGTTGGAGCTGCACTCATCCAGGCAAGAGGAGAGTATTCCATCACACTCCTTACTTGTGCCTTGTAGAAGGAGTCAGGAGGTGAGTCACTTGCCGCAGAATACCCAGCCTCTGACCTGCTCTTGTAGCCACAGTATTTATGTGGCTGGTCCAGTTAAGTTTCTGGTCAATGGTGACCCCCAGGATGCTGATGGTGGGGGATTCGGCGATGGTAATGCCGTTGAATGTCAAGGGACGGTGGTTAGACTCCTTCTTGTTGGAGATAGTCATTACCTGGCATGAATGTTACTTGCCACTTATCAGCCCAAGCCTGAACGTCGTCCAGGTCTTGCTGCATGTGGGCATGGACTGCTTCATTATCTGAGGAGTTGTGAATGGCACTGAACACTATGCAGTCATCAGCGAACATCCTCATTTCTGACCTTATGATGGAGGGAAGATCATTGATGAAGCAGCTGAAGATGGTTGGGCCTAGGACACTGCCCTGAGGAACTCCTGCAGCGATGTCCTGGGGCTGAGAGGATTGACCTCCAACCATCTTCCTTTGTGCTAGGTATGACTCCAGCCAGTGCAGAGTTTTTCCCCTGATTCCCATTGAGTTACTCATAATTTTTCATTATGATAATGACCAGATCATCTGTTTTTTAGTGATGTTGGTCGAGGGATAAATATTGGCCAGGACACCGGAGGGCGGGGGGGGAGGGGGGAACTCCCCTGCTCTTCATCGAAATAGTGCCCTGGGATCTTTTACGTCCACCTGAGGGGGCAGATGGGCCTCCGTTTATCGTCTCATCCGAAAGACGGCACCTCGGACTCCCTCAGTACTGCACTGGGAGTATCGGCCTAGATTATGTGCTCGAGTCTCTGGAGTGGGACTTGAACCCATAACCTTCTGACTCAGAGGTGAGAGTGCTAACCACTGAGCCACGGCTGACATAGGAGTTGCAACCTGGAAACAGGCCATTCGGCCCAACCAGTCCGCGTTTACCCTCCACGCAAGCAATCACTTCTAATCACATTTACTCCTCCTGTTACCCTATCCCTTCATCCCCTTTTCCTTCATTCTCCTATCCAATCTAACCTTGAATGTTGACATAGTCAGCTGTGGCTAAGTGGGTAGCACTCTCGCCTCTGAGTCAGAAGGTTGTGGGACGCTCCCAGTGCAGTGCTGAGGGAGTGCCGCACTGTCGGAGGTGCCGTGTTTTGGATGAGACATTAAACCGAGGCCCCGTCTGCCCTCTCAGGTGGATGTAAAAGATCCCATGGCCATATTTCTAAGAAGAGCAGGGAGTTTTCCCTGGTGTCCTGGCCAATATTTATCCCTCAATCAACATCACTAAAAAACAGATTATCTGGTCATTATCACACTGCTGTGTGTGGGAGCTTGCTGTGCTCAAATTGGCTGCCGTGTTTCCTACATTACAACAGTGACTACACTTGAAAAAAGTACTTCATTGGCTGTAAAGCGCTTTGGAACGTCCTGAGGTCGTGAAAGGCGCTGTAGAAACGCAAGTTCTTTCTTTCTTAGTTTCTGCCTGAACCACTAACTCAAGAAGCGAATTCCACAGCCTCACAGCTCTCTCTGTGTGAAGAGGCTTCTCCTGCCCTCAGTTCTAACATTTCAGTCTTGTTTCCATGGCCCCTTGGGTTGCCAACTCTGGTTGGTGGTATTCCGGAGGGTCGACCGCCTGCCCTCTGATCACGCAACATCTGCAAGCGCTGCTGTGTTCTCCTTATAAAGGTCGGGTGACCTGCAGTTGAGTCATTTTACTCGTGGTTTGGTGCCGGCAGCTGTCGTGCGAGGAGTTCAGAGAATCAGGAGGCCACCCCTGAGCAGAGGCAGACGGGAAACCGAGGGCGGGGGAGCGATTGGGAGGGACGGAAGCAGATGTGGAAGAAACGTTGATTCCACCAGTAACTAATGAAATTGCACTGATAACTAACAGCAATACTGGTAACACTCAGATTCAACCTCATAACCAACAGTAACTCAATAACTCACCGATAGTCTATATGTAACTTGTAGTAATAGGTGTAAGACCCCCGACAGCCTAACCGTAACTAGTAGTAATCCTATAACCCCCTGATATTCGCCTTGAAACCGTAGCCAGAATCCCTCCTGCACTGCACAAGGTGGGGTCAGGCTCCCCAGTCGATGCCGCTGTTAACAGGCTCCGATCTCCCTCCATATCTCCTTAGACTCTGGCTCTGTGTGAAGGTGACGACTCTGAACTGGGAGCCTCAGTCAGAGCTGATCTGTATTTGGACTTCACACATTGAAACCGGCTGGCATGGACCAACATGAACCAAACCGAGAGATCGCACAAAGTGCAGGGGGCTCAGTGTTTGGGGCACTTCTCACAGGGTACGTCTTCCTAAACTCAGCTCAGCACCAACCTTTCTAAACTACTCTCTGGGCTCAGACTCAATGAAAGAGTTTCCATAGAATGATAGAAATTACAGCATAAGGCAGCCATTCGGCCCCGGTGCCTGTGCTAGTGCTCTCTCCTGTAACTCCATTCTCCCCAAGATGCTTTTATATTCCTCCATTTCAAATATTTATCTCATTCCCTTTTTAAATGATGTTTCAGTCTGTCTCAATAGCCAATACGGTGAAGCATCCTATGGTCCAATAGCCCTCAGTTCAAAAATCTTCCTTCTCCCCTCCCCCTTGGTTCTTGCAGTAGGAGTCCTTGGTTTTGGTCTCTATTTACCCACAGTAAAGTCCCTGAGTTTCATGCACCCCTTAACTGGCTGCTCCTCTCGGCGCCGCTCCCACTCACCAAGTTGCTGCTGCTGCTCCCAGTTCTGCAGGAAATGCTGGTCCCCATGCCCATCCCATTCCAGAATCTCCCTCCCGACCCCTCACCCCCAATCCCTATTCCTGTCTCCCTCGCTCCCCCAATCCTCCCGACCCCTCACCCCCGATCCCTATTCCCCAGTCCTCCCGACCCCTCATCCCGATCCCTATTCCCCAGTCTCCTTCCCTCGATCCCTATTCCCCAGTCTCCTTCCCTTCCCCCGATCCCTATTCCCCAGTCTCTCTCCCTTCCCCGATCCCTATTCCCCAGTCTCTCTCCCTTCCCCCGATCCCTATTCCCCAGTCTCCTTCCCTCGATCCCTATTCCCCAGTCTCCTTCCCTTCCCCCGATCCCTATTCCCCAGTCTCTCTCCCTTCCCCCGATCCCTATTCCCCAGTCTCCTTCCCTCGATCCCTATTCCCCAGTCTCTCTCCCTTCCCCCGATCCCTATTCCCCAGTCTCTCTCCCTTCCCCCGATCCCTATTCCTGTCTCCCTCGCTCCCCCAGTCCTCCCGACCCCTCACCCCCGATCCCTATTCCCCAGTCTCCCTCCCTTCCCCCAGTCCTCCCGACCCCTCACCCCGATCCCTATTCCCAGTCTCCTTCCCGTTCCTTCAACGTCGCTGGGTCAAAATCCTGGAACTCTCTCCCTAACAGCACTGTGGGAGCACCTTCACCACACGGACTGCAATGGTTCAAGAAGACGGCTCACCACCACCTTCTCGAGGGCAACGAGGGATGGGCAATAAATGCTGGCCTTGCCAGCGAGGCCCACGCCCCAGGAACGAATAACAAAAAAGTCTCCCTCTCTCCCCGCCGAGCCCCCATCTGCTGTCCCCGCCTCCGTCACGTGGAGCCAGGAGGAGCATTCCTGAGGGCCACTGCCAGCTCGCAAGCACCGCCCCCCACCCCCCCCACCAACCCATTCTGCACGCTTTCCCCCCCGCCCCACAATTCAGGACAACCAGGGGAGCCACTGCTGGCGAGGCAGCAGGCCCAAAATGGTTGCCAGGCAACTGCCGAGCTGCCTCTGGGCACTCAATTGGCGTCCAGCGCTGACCGGCGATCTGTTAATGAGGCCCGAAGCCCAATTTTGGGTGCACCTCGGGCCACCAGCGTGGCTCCGTGTCTGGCCCATTTAGGGCCCAAAACTGGCCTAAACCCATTTCTACCCCTGTGTTTCCACGGTGATCGGGCCATTGTGTTTCACTATAGTAAAAAGAGAAAAGAATGACCATTTCTGCAGCTCCTTGCACGACGTCTCAAAGCACTTTACAGCCAATGAAGTACTTTTTGAAGTGTGGTCACTGTTGTAATGTAGGAAACGCGGTAGCCATTTTTTGCGCACAGCAAGCGCCCACAAACAGCAATGCGATAATGACCAGATAATCTGATTTTATAATGATAGTGGCCCCAGGACACCGGGGAGAACACCCCCTTGATCTTCTTCGAAATAGTGGCCGTGGGATCTTTTACGTCCACCTGAGAGGAGCAGACGGGGCCTCGGTTTAACGTCTCATCCAAAAGACGGCACCTCCGACAGTGCGGCACTCCCTCAGTACTGCACTGGGTGAGTCAGCCTAAATCCTACGGCTCAAGTCTCTAGTTGGGACTTGAACCTACGCCCTTTGGGCTCAAAGGCGAGAGCGCTGCCCACTGAGCCACGGTTTACGCACTGCCTGTGGACCCATACCTCGGCCCCAAACTGGCGCCTTTAAGAGGTGGATGGGAGAAAATGGGGGCAGGAAAAAGCGGGGCAATAAACAATTCAGAGAGAGACTGCAGCCTCACACATTGAAAGTTCAACAGTCGCACTGAGTGGAGAGTCAGCGGAGAAAATTGTTCTTCAAAAGGATTTTTTTGTACTGAATACAATGTTCCTTTTATGTAGAGAAAAAACTTTTTTGAAAATCCTTGTAATAAGATTACAAATTGAATGAATTAACACGTTGTCTTGCCAGCACTGGCCGCTGGTTGAAACCAGTCGAGGCTGTGGACTTGACTGATGTCCAGTTTCGATGAGGACTGGGAGCCTGTTGGAGGAAGGGAGGCATCTGGTTTGTTGGGGCAGCTGATCTGTGGGTGAGTGAGGAAAGAGTTGGGGGGTCGGGAGGGTGGAGGGCGTGTGAGTAACAGGCACCGGGCCCCTCTCTCTCTCTCTCTCTCTCTCATCTCGGTGACCTTCTGTGTCTCTCAGAGGGAATGTGTGCATTCCCGAACTCTGCAATAAGCTTACGCCCAGTTACCAGAGCTGGTCGTATCCTTAAATGTGTTGAAGCGGGTTTAACTTTGAGTTTAAACACAATGTACTAGGTGGTACTGAGCCACCCTGAACAGGAGTGTCCCAGGCTCCAGTCATTGATCTGGGCCTAGTTAGCTGACCTCAATCAAGGGGCTCGTGGGGTCAAAAAATCAGCCTCAATTTGCCCCAGGTCGCTGTACGGGATACCCTGTTGGAAGGTGCTTGTGTGAGGTCATTGGGTGAGAAAGAAAGACTTACATTTCTACAGCGCCGTTCACTACATCAGGACGCCCCAAAGCACTTTACAGCCAATGAAGTACTTTTGAAGTGTAGTCACTGTTGTAATGTAGGGAAATGCAGCAGCCAATTTGTGCACAGCAAGCTCCCACAAACAGCAATGTGGTAATGACCAGATAATCTGTTTAAGTGATGTTGATTGAGGGATAAATATTGGCCCCAGGACACCGGGGAGAACTCCCCTGCTCTTCTTCGAAATAGTGGCCGTGGGATATTTTACGTATTTGAGAGGGCAGACGGGGCCTCGGTTTAACGTCTCATCTGAAAGACGGCACCTCCGACCGTGCAGCACTCCCTCAACAGTGCACTGGGAGCGTCAGCCTGGAATTTTATTTTACGCGCTCCTGTCCCTGGAGTGGGACTGTGAACCCACAGCCTTCTGACTCAGAGGCGAGGGTGCTACCCACTGAGTCACAGCTGACATTAAAGGAAAAGAGAGAGGCGGAGAGTTTTTAGGAAGGGAATTCCAGAGCTTAAGGGCTAGGCGGCTGAAGGCACGGCCGCCAATGGTGGGGTGAAGGAAAGGGGGAGATGGACAAAAGGCCAGAATTGGAGGAACGCAGAGGTCGCGGAGGGTTGTGGGGCTGGAAGAGGTTAGAGAGATAGGGAGGGGGGGGGGGGGGGGCGGTGGGGGGGCGAGGCCATGGAGGGATTTGAACACGAGGATGAGAATTTTAAAATGGAGGCGTCCGGGGTTAATGTAGGGCAGCGGGCACCGTGAGCAAATCGTTGGGAGCGAGGCTTGCAGTCACAAAGAGACAAGTCAGGTCATGCTGCCCTTCTTGTTTTTACACAGTGGTGTCAAAATAGGTCACGCTGGTTTTTTTAAAAAAACAAAATAAGCGAGTGCGGTTCGCAACGAGGGAGATTTAACAGCACTGGATACACAACAACAGAGACACAGAGAGAGAGAGAGAGAGAGTGGTGCCCCATGTCCTTAAAAAGAAATGATCTCAGGGCAGGGAGGTGCTGTACGGGATGAGCAAACACTGATAGCATTTGAAGGTGGTGCTCTGAGACACGTAATTAGAAAGCCACACAGCGGTTGACACACTGATGGCTGGCTCCTAGCCAAACCAGTCTGCTCTGGTCCCGACCGGTTGGAAGCAGACTAGGGGGCGGTCGCTCTGCTCTTTTTGTGATCGAAAGTGTTTGGAGCCGCTCCCAACTCCAGAGAAGAGATGCAGTGTCTCTCTCTCTCTCTCTCTCTGCCCCGCCGTTAGACCTGTCGAGAGCGCGATTGCTTCCCTCGCCCCCCACCCCTTTAACAACAACAACTTGCATTTACACAGCGCCTTTTAACGTAGTAAAACGTCTCAAGGCGCTGCACAGGAGCGATTATCAAACAAAACCTGACACCGAGCCACATAGGGAGATATTAGGACAGGTGACCAAATGCTTGGTCAAAGAGGTAGGTTTTAAGGAAAAGAATAAAAATAAGACTTGCATTTATTCAGCGTTTTTCACGACCACCGGACGTCTCAAAGCGCTTTACAGCCAATGAAGTACTTTTTGAAGTGTAGTCACTGTTGTAATGTGGGAAACACGGCAGCCAATTTGCGCACAGCAAGCTCCCACAAACAGCAATGTGATAATGACCAGATAATCTGTTGTTGTTATGTTGGTTGAGCGATAAATATTGGCCCCAGGACACCGGGGAGAACTCCCCTGCTCTTCTTTGAAATAGTGGCCGTGGGATCTTTTACATCCACTCGAGAGAGTAGACGGGGCCTCGGTTTAACATCTCATCCGAAAGACGGCACCTCTGACAGTGCAGCACTCCACTGGCAGCGTCAGCTTAGCTTTATGTGCTCCAGTCTCTGGAGTGGGGCTTGAACCCACAACCTTCTGACTCCGAGGCGAGAGCGCTACCCACTGAGCCACAGCTGACACTAATTAATTTATTTTAACTGGAGCAAATTAATTTAAACTGAATTCAAATCCTCAAACTGTCTGCACTGAGGATTTGAACTCACGTTCTCCGGATTACTAGTCCAGTAGAATCATAGAATGGTTACCGCACAGAAGGATACCATTCGGCCCGTCGAGCCCGTGCCGGCTCTCTGCAAGAGCACTTCAGCTAGTCCCACTCCCCCGCCCTTTCCCCGTAGCCCTGCAAATATTTTTCTTTCAGGTACTTATCCAATTCCTTTTTGAAAGCCACGATTGAATCTGCCTCCACCACTCTTTCATGCCGTGCATTCCAGATTACAATCACTCATAGGATTACACAGGATATACAGCACAGAAACAGGCCATTCGGCCCAACCAGTCCATGCCGGCGTTTATGCTCCACACGAGCCTCCTCCCGTCTTTCCTCATCTAAATCTATCAGCATAACCCTCTATTCCCTTCTCCCTCATATGCTTATCTAGTCTCCCCTTAAATGCATCCATACTATTTGCTTCAACCACTCCCTGTGGTAGCGAGTTCCACATTCTCACCACTCTCTGTATAAAAAAGTTTTCCTCATGTCGCCTTTGGTTCTTCTGCCAATCACCTTAAATCTGTGTCCTCTGGTTCTCGACCCTTCCGCCAATGGGAACAGTTTCCCTCTATCTACTCTGTCTAGACCCCTCATGATTTTGAACAGCTCTATCAAATCTCCTCTCAACCTTCTCTGCTCTAAGGAGAACAACCCCAGCTTCTCCAGTCTATCCACGTAACTGAAGTCCCTCATCCCTGGAACCATTCTCGTAAATCTTTTCTGCACCCTCTCTAAGGCCTTCACATCCTTCCTAAAGTGCGGTGCCCAGAATTGGACACCATACTCCAGTTGAGGTCGAACCAGTGTTTTATAAAGGTCCGTCATAACTTCCTTGCTTTTGTAACAGAGCCACGACACCACCTGTACCCACAGCCCTGCCCTCACTCAACATGTACCCACGTGGACACTTCCCAATGGAGTGCGGAGTTGGGGGCGGGAGTCGATGGATAGTAATTGAGAGCGGGGACACTGGCAGATCCCGTTCCCCCCCCCCCCAATGCAGGAGCGTGGCGGACAATAGGAGCCCCCCCCCACGGGGGTCTCTGCCCAAAACACTTGAGGGGGTCAAGGGCGGTGCAATGGCGGCGAGTCAACACCGCGAGCCAGTCGAGGTGGCAAAGTGCCGGCAACAGTCCAGGAGCCGGCTAATTCCACACATTCCTGCGTTGTGTCCTTTACAGTGAGCACGCCCTGCTTTTATTTCTTTATTCACTCCTTCTGCTCAAAGGTGTCTTTGCCCTTTGTAAACTTCACCTTCTTGGCTGCTCAGCACATTCCGCAGCTCAGATGTTGGTAATATCTGTGAGTGCGCAACTTTTGTAGGGGAGGGAAATGAACTTTCCACTTCCTGTGCCTTTGCCCGAGAGCAGTGCGTGCCCATAGGTCAGTGTTGACCAATAGAAATCACTGACCAGCCACAGGCGTGGCCACGGTGACACTGTTTTAGCCAATATTAAGTAGAAGATACCGTACAGGGAAATGCACAGGTGCTTATTTACTTCAAAAACATTCACCACCCTTTAGTAATCAAGGAAGTAAAGCACTCCCGAAATTCAGAAAACACTCGCGCTCTCTCTGCCTTTTCTCTTACCTCTTACTTCTTTACCCAGAGAGTGGTGAGAATGGGGAACTCGCTACCACAGGGAGTGGTTGAGGCGAATAGTATAGATACATTTAAGGGGAGGCTAGACAAACACACGAGGGAGAAGGGAATTAGAGGGTTACGACGAAAGGTCATCGACCTGAAACGTTAACTCTGTTTCTCTCTTCACAGATGCTGCCTGACCTGCTGAGTATCTCCAGCATTTTCTGTTTTTATTTCAGATTTCCAGCATCTGCAGTATTTTCTTTTTGTTGCAGAGGGTTATGCTGATAGATTTAGATGAGGAAAGACAGGAGGAGGGCCTGTTTCTGTGCCGTATATTCGATGTAATCCTATGTATGTAATCCAGAGACTTGAGCACAAAAATCCAGGCTGACACTCCAGTGCGGTGCTGAGGGAGCGCTGCACTGTCAGAGGGGCCGTCTTTTGGATGAGACGTTAAACCGAGGCCCCGTCTGCTCTCTCTCAGGTGGACGTAAAAGATCCCATGGCACTATTTCGAAGAAGAGCAGGGGAGTTCCCCCCGGTGTCCTGGGGCCAATATCATGAAATTAGATGATCTGGTCATTATCACATTGCTGTTTGTGGGAGCTTGCTGTGTGCAATTTGGCTGCCGCGTTTCGTACATTACAACAGTGACTACACGTCAAAAAATACTTCATTGGCTGTAAAGCGCTTTGGGACGTCCTGAGATCGTGAGAGGCGCTATAGAAATGCAAGTCTTTCTTCCACTACATTTAACCAACAAACACCCAAAAAGGTTAAAGTTCACATGCATAGGTAGGGGTTGCCAACTCTGGTCGGACATATTCCTGGAGGTTTCATCACATGACCGCCCGCCTCCAAACGCCCCGCCCCCACACTCCCGCCATTGGTCGCCCAACACGTCCATCCTTGCTCCACCCCGCCTTCCCACAGCCAATCAGAAAGCAAACAGACTCCTCGTTACCCAATTGGATGACGCTTGACTGGTCAGTCAATGACACCTCTCTCCATTTTCTCTTGTGTTGAAGTCGGTGGGAAAATAAATGGGGGCGAGGTAAAAAAAACGGGCGCCCGGTTCGCTATCGCCCGCTTTGCACTGCCACCCAAACCTGATTTCAACCCCCCGCTGTTCTTGAAACTTGCGTTGAGCTTCGTTGCAAGAGTGTACGAGGCCAATGCCAGAGAGGGTCAGAGTGGGACTGGGAGTTTTATATTATATTCGCCTCCTCCCCTTTCTCTGATTGTCCGCCTCTTGCCGTTCCGTTTTGGAAAGGAGCCGATACATTAAACTTGTCCGCTCTTTCCACAGAGATGCTGCCCGACCTGCTGAGGGTTTTCCATTGATTGCCATCATCGGCAGTAATTTGCCTTGTACTCACGCTGGGAGTTGGGCGGCCATCCTCTGCCCTCAACCTTTCCTTTAGATTTATATAAAGCAAAATATATTAATACATATATATGTTTATTCTATTTATTCAATCACAGGATGTGGGCGTCGCTGGCAAGGCCAGCAGTTATTGCCCATCCCTAGTTGCCCTTGAGAAGGTGGTGATGGGCCGCCTTCTTGAACCGCTGCAGTCCGTGTGGTGAAGGTGCTCCCACAGTGCTGTTAGGGAGGGAGTTCCAGGATTTTGACCCAGCGACGATGAAAGAACGGCCGATATACTTCCAAGTCAGGATGGTGTGTGACTTGGAGGGGAACTTGGAGGTGATGGTGTTGAGGTGAATAGCAGAGATGCATTTGAGGGGAAGCTAGATAAACACATGAGGGAGAAAGGGATAGAAGGTTGTGTTGACGGGGTGAGATGAAGAGGGGTGGGAGGAGGCTCGTGTGGAGCATAAACACCTGGCACGGACCCGTTGGGCCGAATGGCCTGTTTCTGTGCTGTACAGTCTGTGTAATCCTATGCTTTTGTACACCTATATCATAGAATCATAGATAGATACAGCACAGAAGGAGGCCATTCGGCCCATCGTGCCTGTGCCGGCTCTTTGAACGAGCTCTCCAATTAGTCCCACTCCCCCTGCTCTTTCCCCGTAGCCCTGCAAATTATTCTTTTTCTAGTATTTATCTAATTCCCGTGTGAAAGTTATTATTGAATCCGCTTCCAACGCCCTTTCAGGCAGCGCATTCCAGATCACAACAACTCGCTGCGTAAAAAGAAATTCTCCTCATCTCCCCCTCTGGGTCTTTTGTCAATTATCTTAAATTTGTGCCCTTTGGTTACCGACCCTCCTGCCACTGGAAACAGTTTCTCCTGATTTACTCTATTAAAACCCTTCATGGTTTTGAACAACCTTACCAAATCTCCTCTTCAACTTCTAGAGACCGACAATATCTTGGAAAATGTCTCATTAAAGTCCCTTTGTGTTTTTTCTTTGTTGTGGTAGCTCGATACAGAAACACACGCAGATAGTGGGCCTCCTACTCACTACCTCCACCTGGTGGCACATCCGAGATTAACGGGCACTAACCCACAGCTACCACGGCAACATCCACCCATCATTGCGTACACTGTATACAGCGACAGTGTTATGGAATTGGTCTCATTAGCCCCACAAAGTAAACTAGAGGTGTGCAGCCTTTGTGTATTTTCTTTAGTACTCAGTACTGCACTGGGAGTGTCAGCCTAGATTTTTGTGCTCAAGGTTCCAGGGATGAGGAACTTCAGTTACGTGGATAGACTGGAGAAGCTGGGGTTGTTCTCCTTGGAGCAGAGAAGGTTGAGAGGAAATTTGATAAAGGTGTTCAAAATCATGAGGGGTCTAGACAGAGTAGATAGAGAGAAACTGTTCCCATTGGCGGAAGGGTCGAGAACCAGAGGACACCAATTTAAGGTGATTGGCAGAAGAACCAAAGGCGACACAAGGAAAAACCTTTTTACACAGCGAGTGGTTAGGATCTGGAATGCACTGCCTGAAAGGGTGGTGGAGGCAGATTCAATCGTGGCTTTCAAAAGGGAATTGGATAAGTACCTGAAGGAAAAAGATTGCAGGGTTACAGGGAAAGGGCGGGGGAGTGGGACTAGCTGAAGTGTTCTTGCAGAGAGCCGGCACGGGCTCGACGGGCCGAATGGCCTCCTTCTGTGCGGTAACCATTCTCTGATTCTAAGTCTCTGGAGTGGGACTTGAACCCACAACCTTCTGACTCCGAGGCAAGGGTGGTACCCACTGAGCCAACAACTTGCATTTATATAGCGCCTTTAACCTAGTAAAACGTCCCAAGGCGCTTCACAGGAGCGTAATCAAATAAAATTTGACACTGAGCCACATACGGAGATATTAGGACAGGTGACCAAAAGCCTAGTCAATGAGGTAGGTTTTAAGGAGTGACTGCAAGGAGGAGAGAGATGTAGCGAGGCTGGAGAGGTTTAGGGAGGGAATTCCAGAGCTTGGGGCCCAGGCAGCTGAAGGCACGGCCGCCAATGGTGGAGCGATTAAAATCGGGGATGCGCAAGAGGCCAGAATTGGAGGAGCGCAGAGATCTCGGAGGGTTGTAGGGCTGGAGGTGGTTACTGAGATAGGGAGGGGGCGAGACCATGGAGTGAGTTGAAAACTTACCCAACAAAATGTTATCAATCTCAGTCTTTAGAAAGTCCAATTGACCCCCAGCATCCACAGCCTTTTGGGGAGGGAGTTCCTGATTTCCACCACCCATTGTGTGAGAAAGTGCTTCCTGGCGTCACCCCCTGAGTGGCCTGGTTATAATTTCTGTGCCCCCTTTGTTATGGACTCGCCGCCCCACCAGAGACTGACAGGAGCTGATGAGCGTGCACGCTCGAGCGATAATGCCGTGATATTGTAAAACACAAACACACGCGCACATCAAAAAGCCAGTGGTTAGCTTGAATATGACACGTGCGGGTTCCGTCAAACCAGCCTTAGGCTAACCATAAACCAGGCAGCTGCCAGGAAGTGTTGACAGAATGATTACAGACTTCCGTCTTTTCATCCTCTCCCCACCCTGCCACCCATCAAACCATGCATCAAAAGGAAATCCTGTTTATGCAGTCTTCTGACGCCCCTCCGAGCATTTTTGTGCGTTGCGGATGCTGAGATGATGCAGTCAATGAGAGAGACACACACACAGACATACTCAACTCCCCTAAAAACAAACCCAACTCTGCCTCCCTCCCACCTGACCCCCCTCCCCAGGGGCAGATCACAAGGGTGGGACCTTTTTATCCAGAACTCGGGAGGGACAAAGCAATATGGCCAAACTAACATTAGCAAGTTCAAAGATAATCCATCAGTGCCTGGCGCCTGTTTGTCTTCACATTTCTCTTTGCAACTTTCTGTCCTGACCGCCTGATATACTGACTCACTGCTGGGGTACAAGTAGTACTAGCATGACTACTAATACCAGCACTAATACTAGTACTACTACAACAACAACAAGAACCAGAGGCGAGATGGGGAGCAATGTTTTTACGCAGCGAGTTGATAAGAGTAGAGAGGGAGAAACTGTTTCCAGTGGCAGGAGGGTCGGTAACCAGAGGACACAGATTGAAGATCATTGACAAAAGAACCAGAGGGGAGATGAGATTTTTTTTATGCAGCGAGTTGTTGTGATCTGGAATGCGCTGCCTGAAAGGAAGCAGATTCAATAATAACATTCAAAAAGGGAATTGGATAAATACTTGAAGGAGAATGAATTTGCAGGGCCACGGGGAAATAGCAGGGGGGAGTGGGACCGATTGGAGAGCTCTACCAAAGAGCTGGCACAGGCACGGTGGGCCGAATGTGCTGTAGCATTCTAGGATCCTATGAACAACAGCAACCAACACAAGATGAAATTATATAGCGCCTTTAATGCAGTAAGCATCCCAAGGCACTTCCCAGGACTGTAAAGTGCTATCGGATATCCTGAGATCCTGAAAGGCGCTATATAAATGCAAATCTTTTCTTTCTTAACCACAGGGACTATTTGAGCTTATGTTCCTCTTTCGCCGGTTGGTTCTGTTTAAATTACGCAGGTCTAGAGGTTTGGGAAGGGAATTTCTCAGCACTATCGTCCCATTGCTGGGTCAATCCTAAATCATACCATTTCCAAGATGGCTCCTGGCCTGGCAGCTCCTCACTGAGCTGCTCTTCTGTTTAACTGTATCCTTGGTCATCCATTGCCATCCTTTGCCCTTTCTTCCCCCAATCTCCTCTCTTCCATTGCTTAAGATACCCTGGCTCTGGTAGTGACGGCATTTCAGCCCAAACTGCAATTTCAAACCACAAGTTTAAAGCTCCCCCTGCAGAGTCCACTGTCCATCCCCCGGTCCAGCGTGTCTTTGTTCTCACTGAGGTCTTTCAATTGCCGGGACTCTGCTGAAACTTGACTTCCATCACTGGATTCCTCTGCCAACAGGACTGCGCTGCTCTACTGACTACACTGTTTGACTCAGCGGCTGTGTCTCTGCTCTGCCTTTCAGTCGCTCCAAGTTTTAAGCTGCTGAATTCTTTTCTCAAATTGGTTTCTGATCTCCTGGACCTCTCTGGACATCTAGACTACGCTTCTGCACTGGACTACACTGGATTACACTCTTTGCCGGTCGCTGGCTTGTGGTTTTACATTTTCTCCGCTGCTTTGATCCACAGTAAGCACCAACTTATGTCAATTTTGCCATCATCTTTCTGCACCGCTACCGACTCTCATTCCTACGGCAACAACCTCCATCCTCCAACTCTCTACCCTTCAAATAGCTTCTGGACTTCACTCGCCTGCTTTGGACAGCGGTTCATCGATGCTCCGTATCGGCCCCATCCTGCTCACGTCAGCTTTGTCCCTCCATGGGACCTCTGACTTTGACCCTGGTCTCCCCACTATTGTCCCCAACCTATTCCCTGCTACCAGGAAATACGTATCCCATTAATTACTACATAACCAGGCCTATGTAACCTGAGCTTTTCCCTGTGTCTATTCCCGTGCGCACCTTGGCTGCAGCTCTGGGCCCAAGCCGTTCATTTCTTTTTCCACTTTTTTATCCCCCTTCTCCTTTTCTCTCTATCCCTCCCTGACCTCTCTCTCCTGTCATCACACCTCCTTTCATCTCTCTTCTCTCGGATACTCTGCCGTCCATAAGAACATAAGAAATAGGAGCAGGAGTAGGCCATTCGGCCCTTCGAGCCTGCTCCGCCATTCAATGAGATCATGGCTGATCTTCTGCCTCAACTCCATTCACTGGCCCTATCGCCATATCCCTTGATGCCCTTACTAGTCAGAAATCTATCGACTTCTGTTTTGAATATACCCAATGACTGAGCCTCCACAGCCCTCTGGGGTAGAGAATTCCAAAGATTCACCACTCTCTGTGTGAAGAAATTTCTTCTTATCTCAGTCCTGAATGGCCTACCCTTTATCTTGAGTCTGTGGCCCCTGGTTCTAGACTCCCCAGCCAAGGGAAACATTCTCCCAGCATCCACCCTATCAAGCCCTGTAATAATTTTGTATGCTTCAATGAGATCCCCTCTCATTCTTCTGAATTCAAGAGAATACAGGCCTCGTTTACTCAATCTCTTCTCCTACGACAGTCCCGCCATCCCAGGAATCAATCTCGTGAACCTTCGTTGCACTCCCTCTATGGCAAGTATATCCTTCCTTAGGTAAGGAGACCAAAATTGTACACAGTACTCCAGGTGTGGTCTCACCAAGGCCCTATATAATTGGAGTAAGACTTCTTTACTCCTGTACTCAAATCCTCTTGTAATGAAGGCCAGTATACCATTTGCCTTCCTAATGGCTTGCTGCACCTGCACATTCACTTTCAGTGACTCATGTACAAGGACACCCAGGTCCCTTTGAGCATCTGCATTCCCCAATCTTTCACCATTTAGGAAATACTCTGCCTTTCTGTTTTTTCTACCAAAGTGGATAACTTCACATTTATCCACATTATATTCCATCTGCCATGTTCTCGCCCACTCACTGAGTCTGTCGAGATCCCCTTGAAGCCTCTTCACATCCTCTTCACAACTGACACTGCCACCTAGCTTTGTATCATCAGCAAATTTGAAATTGTTACATTTAGTCCCCTCGTCCAAATCATTGATATAGATTGTGAATAGCTGGGGCCCAAGCACCGATCCTTGCGGTACCCCACTAGTCACAGCCTGCCATCCCGAAAAAGACCTGTTTATCCCTACTCTTTGTTTTCTGTCTGTTAACCAATTCTCAATCCATGCTAGTATATTACCCCCAATTCCATGTGCCCTAATCCCACATTGAATTTGGATGTCCATCTCCCAAATCCCTACCCCAATCCTTCATTACTCTTCGACCTTCCTACTCTCCTGCCGCCGTCCCAGGCTTGACTCCCTCTTAGATAAGCCCACAGCTTCCCTCTGTGCCTCTCTTGACATCCTACGAATGGCCCATCGAGGCACTCGTCGCTGCCTCCTTACGAGCAGCAACCCCAACTGTCCCATCCTACTCTCTCGCCGACCTTCCCGCCCAGCGCGCCCACTGGTGGCTAATCTTACCAATCTCCTCCCCGCCAGCGCTGACCCTGTGGACGCTGGCAGCGGGTAAGCCATCACCGACCCTCTCCGCATCTCCCTCCAGAATGTCCGTTCACTTGCGAACAAGGCCCTTGCCATCCACGAGCTTATCGTGGATGACTGCATCGACATCATGGCCCTGACAGAAACTTGGTTGAGGGGTGATGACACCTTACCCTTAAATGAAGCCTCCCCACCTGGCTATACCTTCCACTACTTGCCCCGGTCAGACCGCCGTGGTAGCGGTGTGGCTCTCATCACCAAATCACACCTTGGTCTGTCCCCCTACTCCTCCGGCACTTTCTCCTCCTTTGAGCATCTCACCTTATTCCACCCCTCTCAACCTCATTTAAAATTCTCATTCTCTACCACCCACCCAAGTACCATAAAAATGTTATTACCGAGATATCTTCACTGCTCTCCTCCCTCAGCCTCTGCACCGAACGACTTCTCATCCTCGGTGATTTCAACCTCCGTCTCAATTCATCATGCTCTCTCTCCTCTGAGTTCACTAGCCTCCTATCCAATGTTCCCTCTAATTTTTTTTGTACTGAGCGGGCCACGAACCCCTTTGAGCGCGACCGTTTCGTCCGTGGGCAAGTTTTACGACAATGACAGCAACAGCAGTGATACAGTAACGCCATATCGCCACCCCACCGTCTCAAATCATGAGACAATCAGACAAGGTTTCAGACAAGTTTAACATAACTTCTCTGCTTTTGAATTCTATTCCTCTAGAAATGAGCCCCAGTGCTTTAGTTGCACTTTTATGGCTTTTTTTAACCTGCGTTGTTACTTTTAACGATTTGTGAATCAATACCCCTCGATCCCTCTGCACCTCTGCTCCATTTAGACTCTTATTTTCCACGCAGTATGTGGCCTCCTTATTCCTCCTAACAAAATGCACCGCCTCCCTCTTATCTATATGGAAATTTATTTGTCATTTACACGCCCATTCTGAAAGTTTGGTTACGGTAAAATTAACATCATTTTCCCGTAATTTTTTTCTGGCTTTAAACAATTTTCCGAATTAAAAAAACATTTCTCATATTCTTGTTGCTGACAAAGGCAGCCTGTGTTGCCCGCAGGCGGTTTGAATTCTTCAGCAGACAGATGTGCTCATTGGGTTGGCCGGGAGAAAGTGAGGTGCCTGAACATTTCTAAAAATAGAAACCTCACGCCGGAATTCTGATTTTCAAAAGTAAGCTCCAATTTTCCCCACTTTTTATGTTATTAAGGTTTTTATTAACTTTCATTAGCAACAAGACTAAAACCATCAATCCACCCCTGGTGCAATATTGGATTTAGTAAAAAAAAAGCAAATAAAAGTAAGTTAAACTTGTGTCAATCAATCTTCTTCCTGCTGCTAACCACACTGTTCGCAACCTTGGTGTCATATCTGACCCTGAAATGAGCTTCCGACCACATATCCGCGGCATAACTAAGACCGCCTATTTCCACCTCCATAACATCACCCGTCTCCACCCTTGCCTCAGCTCATCCGCTGCTGAAACCCTCATCCATGCCTTTGTTACCTCTAGACTTGACTATTCCAACGCGCTCCTGGCTGGCCTCCCACATTCTACCCTACGTAAACTTGAGGTCATCCAAAACACGGCTGCCCGTTTCCTAACTCGCACCAAGTTCCGTTCGCCCATCACCCCTGTGCTCGCTGACCTACATTGGCTCCCGGTTAAGCAGCGCCCCGATTTCAAAATTCTCATCCTTGTTTTCAAATCCCTCCATGGCCTCGCCCCTCCCTATCTCTGTAATCTCCTCAGCCCCACAACCCCCCGAGATATCTGCGCTCCTCTAATTCTGCCCTCTTGAGCATCCCCGATTTTAATTGCTCCATCATTGGTGGCCGTGCCTTCAGCTGCCTGGGCCCTAAGCTCTGGAATTCCCTGCCTAAACCTCTCCGCCTCTCTACCTCTCTTTCCTCCTTTAAGACGCTCCTTAAAACCTACCTCTTTGACCAAGCTTTTGGTCATCTGCCCTGATTTCTCCTTATGTGGCTCAGTGTCAAATCTTTTGTCTTATAATAATCCTGTGAAGTGCCTTGGGACGTTTTACTACGTTAAAGGTGCTATGTAAATACAAGGTGTTGTTGTTGTTGTTGAATGGCAAGGTCTTTTTATCGATATATTCTCAGGATGTGGGCGTCGCTGGCAAGGCCAGCATTTATTGCCCATCCCTAATTGCCCTTGAGAAGGTGGTGGTGAGTCACCTCCTTGAACCGCTGCAGTCCGTGTGGTGAAGGTGCTCCCACAGTGCTGTAAGGGAAGGAGTTCCAGGATTTTGACCTAGCGACGATGAAGGAAGGGCCAATATATTTCCAAGTCAGGATGGTGTGTGACTTGGAGGGGAACTTGGAGGTGGTGGTGTTCCCATGCGCCTGCTGCCCTTGTCCTTCTAGGTGGTAGAGGTCGGGGGTTTGGGAGGTGCTGCAGTGCATCTTGTAGATGGTACACACTGCAGCCACGGTGCGTCGGTGGTGGAGGGAGTGAATGTTTAAGGTGGTGGATGGGGTGCCAATCAAGCCGGCTGTTTTGTATTGGATGGTGTCGAGCTTCTTGTGTTGTTGGAGCTGCACTCATCCAGGCAAGTGGAGAGTATTCCATCACACTCCTGACTTGTGCCTTGTGGATGGTGGAAAGGCTTTGGGGAGTCAGGAGGTGAGATACTCGCCACAGAATACCCAGCCTCTGACCTGCTCTTGTAGCCACAGTATTTATGTGGCTGGTCCAGTTAAGTTTCTGGTCAATGATGACCCCCCCCAGGATGTTGATGTTGGGGGATTCGGCGATGGTAATGCCGTTGAATGTCAAGGGGCGGTGGTTAGACTCTCTCTTGTTGGAGGTGGAGGTGGAGGTGATAAGGTGTTATATAAATACAAGTGCTTTCTATCCAATTATATGAAGTTCGAGTAATTGAGTCCAATCCTGTAATCTTAATCTGGAATTTGAAATGATGATTGTAAGTCATTTAGGGCAAAAAATTCAGCTGCTTGCGCCTCCCGTTAGCGCCTTAAGAGGGCGCTAATGGGGCGTAAAGCAGCTAACGCCCGGGCGCAGCGCCGCCCACGCCTCCCGAAAAATTCAGCGGGAGGTTAGCGGCGGCGCCAGCCGGTAGCGCCCTGTGGCGCTGCGCCGCCGGCGATGACGTCATCGCCGTGCACAGCACCCCGCTCGCGCTCCAGCCGCGATCTTCAGTCGCGCCCCCTGATTTACCGCCAGACGCTATGTCCGACGGGTTCAGGGAGGCGTACGTGCGGCCGGGGCGGCGATATTTAAAGGGGAGGTGGCAGGCGGCCATTTTTGTTGCTGGCCGCCTGCCAGCACCTGCCCCCGGCCCCCGTGAAGCCCCCCCACCGTGAAGTGCCGGCTGCGCTCCAAGAGCCCGACACTTCTCTTGAGTGCCGGGCTCTTTTGCCGGCACTCCCGATCCCTGGGGGCCCAGCTGGGCCCCGGTTCGCGCTGCGCAGGGTCCCTCCCCTTTAAGAAGGGGAGGAAGGCCTGCAATACCGCGGTGCGACGTGCCGCAGCGCGTGGCGCTGCGGCACGTAGCGCCAGGATATTCACTCGCAGTGCCCCAAGAGGGATGCGGGGTGCTTCCAGTGGCGCCCCGCTTCCCTCTTGGGGCGCAACCACTGAAGTTCCGGCGCGGGGCCGCTAATTTCGCCCCAAATGGGGCGCGACTCAATTTTTACCCCTTAATCTCTTTTCTTCCTGTTTATGACATCATTCAGACCCATCAATCATCCAGTTCCAGCGAGCCTACAGCATAGAAACAGGCCATTCGTCCCAATGGGTCCGTGCCGGCGGTTAAGCTCAGCACGAGCCTCCTCCTACCCCTCTTTGTCTAACCCCATCAGCATATCCTTCTATTCCTTTCTTCCTCAAGTGTTTATCCAGCTTCCCCTTAAATGTATCTGTGCTATTCGGCTCAACCACTCCCTGTGGTAGCGAGTTCCACATTCTCACCACTCTCTGGGTAAAGAAGTTTCTCCTGAATTCCCGATTGGGTTTATTAGTGACTGTCTTATATTTATGGTCTCTAGTTCCGGTCCCCCCCACAAGTGGAAACACCTTCTCTATGTCCACCCTATCGAACCCCTTCATCATTTTAAAGGCCTCTATCAGGTCACCCCTCAGCCTTCATCTTTTCTAGAGAAAAGAGCCCCAGCCCGTTCAGTCTAATCAGAGCACAGTGGGGTCGCCAACCCTCCAGGATTGTTCTGGAATCTCCAGGAACTAAAGATTCATCTCCCGAACACCGCTGCCTGCAAAACCGGGGAGTGAACCAATAAGGGGCATTAAAAAAAAAACAGAGATGGTAGAAAAGGTTGTTTGATTGACAGTCAAGAATCATCGGACAACGAAGCGATTGGCCGTGGGACGGTGGGGTGCTGCGAGATTGGCGTTTCGGTTGACCGTGGGCAGCGGGGCGGTTGGAGGCGAGAGGTCATTTTAAAAAATTCGTTCATGGGATGTGGGCGTCGCTGGCAAGGCCGGCATTTATTGCCCATCCCTAATCGCCCTTGAGAAGGTGGTGGTGAGCCGCCTTCTTGAACCGCTGCAGTCCGTGTGGTGAAGGGGCTCCCACAGTGCTGTTAGGGAGGGAGTTCCAGGATTTTGACCCAGCGACGATGAAGGAACGGCTGATATATTTCCAAGTCAGGATGGTGTGTGACCTGGAGGGGTACTTGGAGGTGGTAGTGTTCCCATGTACCTGCTGCCCTTGTTCTTCAAGGTGGTAGAGGTTGCGGGTTTGGGAGGTGCCGCCGAAGAAGCCATCCATTACTACATGTAGGGGATAGCGTGACGGCAATAGTGATCGGAGCATGAGGCACGGAGATCAGTGCACTCGAATCGTGGAGCACCCGAACTTCTGGACATTAAACATAACCAGTGCTGTGAATCAGGAGTGTCGAACCCTGTGCCTCTCTCATGAGAAACCTCCCCACCCACCCCCCACCCCATATATAAACCATTCAAAGACATCTTTTGGATTCCAGGATCTTACTGGTGATGCCCGCCACAGTGAAATAGCCAACCCAGACTCTCATTCTCACATGATGGGATGGCCACTGGAGGCCCATGGAACTGTGCCCCAGGGAGAGTCCATGCCTTCAGGATGTGGATTAGGATGAAAAAGAGAACCTCAGTCCCAAACGTCAAAACAATAAACCAGTGAAGAAACTGGAGCCATAAGAAATAGGAGCAGGAGTCGGCCATTCGGCCCCTCGAGCCTGCTCCGCCATTCAATAAGATCATGGCTGATCTTCGGCCTCAACTCCACTTTCCTGCACTATCCCCATATCCCTTGATTCCCATAGAGTCCAAAAATCTATCATTCTCTGTCTTGAATATACTCAACGACTGAGCCTCCACAGCCCTCTGGGGTAGAGAATTCCAAAGATTCACCACCCTCTGAGTGAAGAAATTCCTCCTCATCTCAGTCCTAAATGGCCGACCCCTTATCCTGAGACTATGCCCCCTAGTTCTGGACTCTCCAGCCAGGGGAAACAACCTCTCAGCATCTGCCCTGTCAATCCCCCTCAGAATCTTATATGTTTCAATGAGATCACCTCTCATTCTTCTAAACTCCAGAGAATATAGACCCAATCTACTCAATCTCTCCTCATAGGACAGCCCTCTCATCTCAGGAAGCTGGGGTTGTTCTCCTTACAGCAAAGAAGGTTGAGAGGAGATTTAATAGAGGTGTTCAAAATCATGAAGGATTTTGATAGAATAAGGAGAAACTGTTTCCAGTGGCAGGATGGTCGGTAACCAGAGGACACAGATTGAAGGTAATTGGCAAAAGAACCAGGGGGGAGATCAGGAAACATTTTTTTAACGCAGCGAGTTGTTGTGATCTGGAACGCGCTGCCTTAAAGGGCGGTGGAAGCAGATTCAATCGTCACTTTCAAAAAGGAATTGGATAAATACTTCAAGGGGAAAAATTTGCAGAGCTATGGGGAAAGAGCGGGGGAGGGGGACTAATTGGAGAGCTCTTTCAAAGAGCCGGTACAGACACGATGGGCCGTCGGGCCTCCTGTACTGTAAGATTCTATGAACTCTACCTGTATGGATTTCTTGGTCACTTGCGTTGGAGACTCTTAAGCATGGTGACCGATTCTGCATGTTTCCGATACCAGGCTGAGTATCAAAACAAACCAGTCAAATTGCAGCCCGGGAGATTGTCCAGTCACCATTCTGGCTGGCTGTCCTAGTTCCACCTCCAACACTATCTGGCAGCTCTGCTTGTAAAGTCTTTGGCCGCAAAGTTGGGAGATAATTTGCCAGAGGCTGGAGGTGGGCTGGTGATTCTCCTGATCCCAACGAGTCCATGAGTTGCTCACGGCACTAAACGGCTTACAGTGATGTGGCAGTCAGCGTCTCTCATTGGACCTACTGCAATAGGAATGGGTGTGAGAAACTCAGGGCCCTGGGGCTGGGAGGGACCCGAGGCCAGGGTGGAGTGCAGGGAAAGGGGGCGAGGTGGCTCAGGTGGGGTGGCAGCATGGAGGGTCTATGACTGGGAGGAGATGGCTGTGGGATTAAGAGGGTACTCGATGGGAGTTTGCGGACTGGAGAGCTTGGACCTGGGAAGGAGCAGACAGCTTGGTCCTAGGATGGAGCGGACGACCTGGTCCTGGGATGGAGCAGACTGCCTGGTCCTGGGATGGAGCAGACAGCCTGGTCCTGGGATGGAGCGGACGGCCTGGTCCTGGGATGGAGCAGACAGCCTGGGGCTGGGATGGAGCGGACGACCTGGGGCTGGGATGGAGCAGACAGCCTGGTCCTGGGATGGAGCGGACGACCTGGGGCTGGGATGGAGCAGACAGCCTGGTCCTGGGATGGAGCGGACGACCTGGTCCTGGGATGGAGCAGACAGCCTGGGCCTGGGATGGAGCAGACAGCTTGGTCCTGGGATGGAGTGGACGGCCTGGGGCTGGGATGGAGCGGACGGCCTGGGGCTGGGATGGAGCGGACGGCCTGGTCCTGGGATGGAGCAGACAGCCTGGGGCTGGGGGAGCAGGCAGCCTGGGATGGGGCGTGGGTACTCTGGGGAGCAGGGGCGCAGGGAAGGCAGGCCTGGGAGCATCGCAGAGGGAAGGCGTGGTTGGGGAAATTGAGCATATTTGAGTGGGGGAGGCCTGGAACTATTTGGCGGGGGGAATGGGGCTGGCAATATTTGGGGGGCTGGCAATATTTGGGGGGCTGGTAATATTTGGGGGGCTGGTAATATTTGGGGGCTGGCAATATTTGGGGGGGGGAGGGAACCATTTGGCCTAGGATCACTCAGGGGAATGGGAGCATTGAGTATTTTCTGAGAGTCTGGGAGACTCGGCAGGGATGGGGTGAGGCTGCTTTTTAAAACCTAAATTAAAAAATATACATTTTTTTGCAATTATGTGTAGGGTGTTTTTGCGTGTCCCGTGTTTCTGTGACTCTCCCTTGAGTCGACCCGTGCATTAAAAACTCCCCGGTTTGGGTTGTTTCCCTTGGACGGCAGGAGCTTTTGCCAATAGTCCCTGCCTAGCCCGTCGATTAGCGGGTAATCCCACAGAGAGAGAGAGACCAAGGCCAAATAGGTCTTCTCCTATGCCCGATGCACAGCGTCCCCAGCGGGATTACTGTGTAACCCGGCCGTGACCGGATGCCACCCGGTTGGTCTTCTGAATTATACCGCGAACCACAAGCCCCACAACCCCCAAGTTCGGACCCAAGGAGTTACTATGGACAGATTATAATTGACTCTGACGAAACGAAACGGTTCAGGTTGGTCAAAGATCGATTCCTTTTTATTATACTCACAAAACGACAACCCCTACTCCTCTCACTTACGGCATAACGAGTAGGTGACCGTGGACACTAGCTTATAACCTTAGACTAAAATACCCACCCTGTTGGTTATGCCGAACCAACCCCTTCCCAGAATCTAAGCCTAGATAATGGAAAAACCCTTCTAACTAAACCCCTCTCCCGGTTTGGTCAGAACCCACACTTGGAAGCCTCCTCACACACACACACATGTTAGCCTGCGTCTTGGACACTTGCAGTTCCTCAGCAGCCAAACACGCAGGCGGTCCTGGGGATTTCTAGAGGTGTATGCTGGATATAATTACCAGCCCTTGTCGTTGATTCACGCGGTCCCGGGTCCGTTCGACTCCAGAGGCAAAACCGTGCCTAACAGAGGCATGCGATGAGTCCTAGAGAGTTACGTTCAGGCGGTACGGCGAGGCACTCACTTCGGGCTTCCTGGAGAGTTGACAGACGCGTAGTTACGTGGAGAACCCCGTCCCAGATGGTAGAGAAAAGCAAGCACTGAATCCCCAAAGTTCAGCATATTTATACCCCGTATAATACACAAAACTGGCTGGGTGATTCCTGGTTACCATGGTCGCAGAGACACTAGTTGGTCTTCCTGGTGATGTCTCTGTCCTGGATTGGTCATCTTGATGAATGTGAGAAGTCGCACAACACCAGGTTATAGTCCAACAGCTTTATTTGAAATCGCAAGCTTTCGGAGCGCTGCTCCTTCATCAGGTGAAGTGAAGAGATGCATATAGTCACAGCATATATAGTCAGAGAACACTGCCAGATGATTACAGTTAATCTTTCCAACTGCCCTTTATCACACCTCGGCAGAGAGATAATCACGGCAATCAAAGGTGTGGATGGTGTCCAAACAGGTCAGTCAGGAAAACATTACATCAAAGACAATGAGGTGGGGTCACAAGGGGTCAATGTGGCAGATGCTGGGGTCTGTATGGAAAACAAAAAACTTTTTTTGCTGGAAATCACAGCAGGTCCGGCCGCATCTGTGTAGAGAGAACAAGCCAACGACGACTCGAGTCTGGATGACTCTACGTCAGGTGGGGTTACATGTAGCGTGACATGAACCCAAGATCCCGGTTGAGGCCGTCCTCATGGGTGCGGAACTTGGCTATCAGTTTCTGCTGTAATCATCTGGCAGTGTTCTCTGACTATATATGCTGTGCCTATATGCATCTCTTCACTTCACCTGACGAAGGAGCAGCGCTCCGAAAGCTTGTGATTTCAAATAAAGCTGTTGGACTATAACCTGGTGTTGTGCAACTTCTCACATTTGACCACCCCAGTCCAACACCGGCATCTCCACATCATCTTGATGAAAACAATGGTCGGCCATTACTGTAGATGAGCAGTTCTCGAAGTGCTAACTGTTTGTTAAGTTCTTGACTGCTCCTTCATTGAAAGAGTCCAGAGGTGTTACTTTTGGCCTGCAAACCTCATTGTCCATCCAGACATCCCAGCTCCATGGACAAAAGGTGTTTTTTCCACAAATCACACAAGTTCGAATATGAAAAGGCCCCTGCCTTTCATGACGTCAGCGTTGAGACTGGTCCCATGGCAACCCAAAAGACAGACAGTTCCTGCTATCTTCACAGAAACCAACAGTCAGTCCTTTTTAAAGTCCAAGGGGGAAAAATTCAGTCGCGCCCCGTTTGGGGCGCAAATATCGTCCGGGCGCAAAAATTAGCGCCTGGCGCTAATTATCGCCACTGACTGGAAACTTCACTTTTAATGCCCCGGGATGTGATTGGAGCGCTAAATCAGGCGCTGCACACCTGTCTTAAGGCGCAAAGGCCGAAGAGTGAGGCGCTAACTCAGAGCGCGAGCGCAGCGCAGGTGCTGCCAGTTAGCGAGGGAACACAGACACACTGGCGCCGGCCAGTTCTTCAATGGGGGGGGGCGATCTTGCTCCCCAGCCACACCCTGCTCATTGCAGCCTTGAATCTCGGCCTGGAGAGACCTGTGAATCCATTTTCCAGCCAAGGATGGAGAGGGTGAGAGAATGAGCTGACCGCTTCACCGAGCGGGCCTTGGATGCTCTGGTTGGCGCGGTGGAGCGCCGAAGACCAATACTGTACCCAGAGAGTGGCAGGAGGCCTTTGCCGCGCGACTACAGAAGAGTGTGGAGGGAGGTGGCTCAGCGCGTCTCCTCCAGGAGCATGGTGGCCAGGACCCATGTCCAATGCCGGAAAAAGTGCAACGACCTCACTCGGGTCGTCAGGGTGAGTGGCTTTTTTGCAATACCTCTCCATCCCTCCATCTCAACCTCACTCTATGGCCAGAGGGTCTTAAAACCACAATTAACAACACTCATCCAACACCTATGGCCCTTTCATGAAGCACACACACACATTCCATACTTTGCATACAGTAAGGGCTATTCACCTATGGGAGGCACATCAGGCAAGACCATGGCTGTATACAGTAAGGGCTATTCATCTATGGGAGGCACATCAGGCAAGACCATGGCTGTATACAGTAAGGGCTATTCACCTATGGGAGGCACATCAGGCAAGACCATGGCTGTATATTTACTCAGATGCTGTCCTTTTTCTTGCAGGCCAAGCTGGCGCATAATAGGAGACAGCAGCAACGGACGGGTGGAGGGCGGCCTCAGCTGCAACCCCTCAGCGATCTTGAGGAGCGCGTCCACAGGATTGTGGCAAGCCGGGTGATCGGTCCCGTCGCCACTGGAGACGCCGACCCCGTTCTGGACAGCAATGGTAAGGTCATCACCTTTTTGTCCTCTGTCCTTCCACTTGTCCCTCACAACACCAGCCTTTGACACTTTCAATCCAACTTACTAACTCGCTGCACTTATTCCTCCCTTACTGCCACCCTGTCCTCACGCTAAAGCCACTCTTGCACCTCCCTGCTTTCAGATGGTGATTCACCAGCTGAGGAGACGGGCCCTGAAGTTGCCAGTGGGAGTGAAGCTGCAGCCGAGGAGGAAGAGGAAGCCGGAGCATCAGTGCCACCCTCTCCCGAGGAAGCCCATGCCGACACTGGGAACACGCCTTCCCCGGAGGGGAGCAGGGGGGAAGGGTCTGATGAGGGTGAAGCTCCAGGACCCAGCGGGCTGCAGCAACGCGATGGGGGTAGGGAAGCTCGGGGGCCTTCTCCCCGGAGGGAGAGTATGCCAGCGAGTCCTGCTGCACTGGACGCAGAGGAGGAGCGGCTGATCGCGGAAATGAACACCCAGGCGGTGGGCATGCACACTGAGCTCATGGCTGCAGTGGGTAGGGTGCCCGAATGCATTGAAGCACTGGCAAGGAGTGTGGAGCACTTCGCTGCAGCGCAGGCGGATGCGACACTGAGGCTCAGTGCTGCAATTCAATCTCAGACTGCTCTCATGCAGACTCAGATTGAAGTCACGCGAGCACTGTCTGCTGCCATCCTCGCTGGTTCGTTCACATTTCCCCGGGGCTCTCACCGCGCCGCAGCAGGCCAGCAATCTGTGCTCCAGCAGATTGCTCCGGATGCTGAGGTGCTGCCCCGTGGGAGTGCCAGTGTGCCGGTCGAGCAGGGAGTTGCTGTCCTCGCTCAAGATGACAGCATTCCTGCTGCCACCACTGTCACTTCTCCACTGCAGTTGCCACCGCCTGTAGGACAGACTGCTGCCGCCCATGCAGAGTTGGTGCAGTCTGCAGCCGGGCCCTCCAGGCCCAGAACTGGTCGAGGCCGTCCCTCAAGGGCATCTGCATTGTCAGGGCCTGACAGTCAGCAGCCTTCCACCAGCCTTGCTGCAGCCACTGAGGTCCCATTGCGGAGGAGCAGTAGGGTAAGAAGGGGGGAAGGGCGCACGGGAAGGAGTTCACCCTCGATGTAGGAGGTGTGACAAAATGCTGGTCATTTTTTTATTAAAGGCCGAGGTTCGTGGTCAAACTTTTGTTGAGTGTTTTGCACATGATCTCCAGGTTGTGAGAACCAGTTATGGTAATGACTGTTTTTTTGTGTTTATTTGTATGAGTTTGTCATGAAGAAATGACACACACAGAGTTTGTAAAATAAATAAGTTTTGGTACTCAAAATATACATGTTTGGAATCATTGGTGCCTTGGCCGGCTTAGGGGTTGCGTGTTGGGTTCATTCATGCTGTTCTCAATGGCAGAAGCCATTTCCACAGCAGGGGCCTAGAAGCGGCTTGCTATCAGCCGCTGACGGACGGCTCTTGCAGTTTCACCATTGTGGGCCGCCCTCACGCCTTGGTGCTGCTGCTGATCATCCTCCTCCTCCTCTTCCTCCTCCTCCTCTGGTGGTGCTCCAAGGCCTGGTGGCATTGGCTGGGTCCTGAGGATTGCCATGTTATGCAGCATGCAGCACACAACTACGATGTTGGAAACTCACTCAGGCGAGTACTGCAGGGCTCCTCCAGAATGGTCGAGACAGCGGAACCGTTGCTTGAGCACGCCGATTGTGTGCTCCACGATGTTCCTGGTAGCTTGATGGCTCTCGTTGTACCGCAGCTCAGCAGGGGTGTTGGGCGTACGGAGCGGTGTCATCAGCCAGGTGCTCAGTGGATACCCCTTGTCCCCGAGAAGCCAACCAACTGGCTGATGCGGTGCCTCGAAAAGTTCTGCCACAGTAGTCTGGCGCAGGACGACGCCCCCCATCAGTGCAGCCCCCATATCTCTTAGCAAGCAAAGTTATGAAGGCCAGAAACCAAAGTACCAGCGAAGTTAGGTTGAGTAGCCAAAAGTACCTCACACAGCGTTGACTCAATGCAGAAGTCTCTCTTTCTCTCTCTCCGAATCTCTCTCTCTCTCTCAGAACGAGTGGTGCAAAAATGTCAACCACAGAGAAAGACAGGAAGAGGCCCCCTTTAAATAGCGCCCCCCCCAGCCCCACAGCGATTGTTAGCGTTCCACTCTTCCGGTCGTTGGATGCGCCAGGCGGTAAGGATGGCGGCACCACTGAAATTCTGCTCCGGGGCGCCACAAGGGCGTTGCACTCTCGTATGACGTCACAATCTGCGCGCGCAGGAGATCGCGGCGATAAAGTTTAGCGCCGCCGCAAAATGTCTAGTTAAGTTCGCGAGCGGCGCAAACATCGCTGCGCCCGGGCGCTAGCTGCTTTGCGCCCCATTAGCGCCCTCTTAAGGCGCTAACGGGAGGCGCAACCAACTGAATTTTTCCCCCCCAAAAGTCCAAACTCCATTTTGAAACGCAGCCCAAGTGCGTCTCCATTTTAAAAGGTACAAAATCCATTTAGGCACATGCTCCAAAAGATCTTACACCGGCCAAATCCTACATCCCCCTGTGATAATAACACCGTCAAACCTACGGCAGAATTATCACGCAACTGGTGTGTGTCTGGAGGCCCCGGTCTGTCTTCAGACCAAACCATACCTAGCTTCCCGGGAGTTTCCTAACCTAAAACAAACTGTTCCCAAAACTTGGACAAGGAAACAGTTCCCTGAAGGTACAATGTCCCCAAATCTTTAAAACTTGTTCCAAGGTGGAGACAGAGAAACCTGTCTCCCTGAATAATTTGTGACCAAATTCATAACAATACAAAGGAAAAGGTCAGTCGTTTCTCCCCACAGCATTTCTCAGAAATGAACTGAAAGCGTGTACCCTCCCTCACCCCCACCGGGCCCCCTCCCCCACCCCGCCATGCCCCCTCCCCCACCCCCGCCATGCCCCCTCCCCCACCCCCGCCGGGCCCCCTCCCCCACCCCCGCCATGCCCCCTCCCCCACCCCCGCCATGCCCCCTCCCCCACCGGGCCCCCTCCCCCACCCCCGCCGGGCCCCCTCCCCCACCCCCGCCGGGCCCCCTTCACCACCCCCGCCGGGCCCCCTCCCCCACCCCCGCTGGGCCCCCTCCCCCCACCCCCGCCGGTCCCCCTCTCCCACAGCCGCCGGGCCCCCTCCCCCACCCCCGCTGGGCCCCCTCCCCCACCCCCGCCGGGCCCCCTCCCCCACCCCAGCCGGGCCCCCTCCCCCACAGCCGCCGGGCCCCCTCCCCCACCCCCGCCGGGCCCCCTCCCCCACAGCCGCCGGGCCCCCTCCCCCACCCCCGCCGGGCCCCCTCCCCCACGGCCGCCAATTTTAATTCACTAGACGACCAGGCTTCGGGCACCTTTGTACATTCCTGTAAACGCATTAAAACCCGCGCAACAGTACCCGACGCAACATATACAACAGACTGGGTCGGCCCCGCTGGTCCACCCGAGAACGCAGACATCCGACAGTACATCGCACAACTCATTTATAGCAACGGAGAAACAGCTTGTGGAGTCCGGGGCCGATAATGCAGCAATCTCAGCCACCGATCTCGAACTGCCTCCCCTCGCTGCCTGCAGGTCACAAAACAAAACATACAACAAACAAAACACCCGCAAATGCAACCTTAAAGAACGGAAAATGTACAAAGCTGGGCCTGCTGGCCCCAGCCCTAGAGAGAGCCCCACGACCTACGTCCAGGGCCTCTTGCGGCTGACTGGGGGTGAGGAAGGTGGGGTCCACGGCGCCCTCGGCCGCCGGACTCGACTGCCCCTTCTTACTACCCCTGCTCCCGGATCGTCCGGTAGCGGGTCACCCTCATCCCACATCCAGGGAGGGAGACTCGTCTCAATCATGCTCATAATTGTAGCCTTGTGGCGCACGGCCCGCGTGGTTCCCTCCTCGGGCTTAAACAGCTTGCACTGATTGATGTGGAACCACTTCGTGCGCCTAGGGAGTTTTATGGCATAGGCCATAGGACTGGCTTTGTCCACAATCGCGTATGGTGCCGTGTATAAAGGCTCAAACACCCCTACCCGAGCATAGTTACGGACCATGACCTGATCCCCTACCTCCCATTCTTGTGTGCGCTGAGGCTCCAACAACAATTTGTTCTGGCGATGTTGTATCCCCAGGTTGTGGGCTGCCCGCCCGTAAACCTGTTTTAAGGTCGTGTACAAGTTCTGAACGAACCTATCCCGGTCGACCTCCTGGAGCTGAGACTCGGTGAGGACCGGCGCCAACACGTGGGTTGGGGCACGCATAGTCCTCCTGGTCAATACCTCGTATGGGGAATACCCTGTGCCCCTGGAAGGGCTGGCCCGGACCCCCAGGAGGATCAGAGGCAGGACCTCGTCCCATGACTTTGGGAACTGGCCCACCTCCTTCCTCAACCGTTCCTTCAGGGTCCGGTTCATGCGCTCCACAATCCCCGATGACTGGGGGCTGTGAGCCACAAGCCACTTCCCTTCTATCCCCAAGAGCTTGAGGGTCGTCTGCATGACCTGCCCCGTCAAATGGCTCCCCTGGTCGGATTCCACTACCTGGGGCAGCCCCCACCTTGAGAACACTTCCTTGACCAGTATACGAGCAGTGGCCAGGGCTGTAGCTGCCCGGCAAGGAAAAGCTTCCACCCACTTGGAGAACACATCCACCAGGACTAAGCAGTACTTATTCCCAGATTTTGTGGTGGGTAGGGGCCCAATAAAATCGATCTGCACCGATCGCCATGGTCCCTCTACCCTCCTGGTGTGTCCCAAAGGAGCCTTCCTGCGCTGAGGGTCGGGATTGTTAGCTGTGCACACTAAACAATGTGTGCAGAAACCCCTTACATCCTCCCTTAGCTGCGGCCACCACCCTGCCTCTTCTACCCACTGCCAAGTGGTCTCTGGTCCTGGGTGTCCCGCCCCGGGGCCCCCGTGAGCTAGCTGGAGAAAGTCCTCCCGATGCTGTACTGGGACCACCCACCGGTCCCCCTTAAACAACATCCCGTCCTTAACGCTGATGACAGCAGCGCCAAAGGGACCTTCTATTGCCTCCCCCTTCTCCCTACCTAGTAGGACGGCCTTGAGAATGGGGTCCTGTGCCTGTGCCTGTTTAAGGTCCGGGGCTAGAGCGATTCCTGGTGTGCCTCCCCTGTCCCGGATGGCTGCTACTGGGGCCGCTTTCCCCGGATCCCACAGGGTTCCCTCTCTAGCTCCCTTCTTTGCTAATTCGTCTGCCCTCTGGTTCCCCTCCCCACGGGGTTCTGTCTTAGAATGGGCCTTTACCTTGTGGATGTAATAATCCCCTCTATTCTTGGTGGCCTCTAAGATTTTGTGGAGCAACCATGCTGTGGCCAGGGGTCTCCCGTCGGCGGATTTAAACCCTCGTCTTGCCCAGATTGCCAAATATTCAGTGCAAGAGTTGCACGTGAACATTGAATCCGAGCAAATGGTATATGGAGGGGGGAACTCTTCGGGGTGGGTCACCACGTAGGCCACGGCCGCCAGTTTGGCGTGCTGAGTACTCATGGTGCTGGCGAGTTTTATGACCTTCTCCACCTGAGCAGTCGGGTCATAAATCCCGCAACCTGTGAGCCGCTCCCCGTTGGACACGGTACTGGAACCATCCACGTAGATGTCCCGGCCCGTCGGGTGTATCCCGGCCCTGAGTCCCTCCTCCACGTCCCATACCCCTTCCACTGTGCATGTGTGCGCCGTCCCGGGGTTGACCATGTTTCCTGCAAGTTTCGGCTCAGTCAACCCCTGCACTCTGAGATTAAGCTGCGAGAGCAGTAGGATCCAGCGAGCAATGCGGGCACTGCTCACTGTCCCGTCCTTAATCTGCCCATCCAAAAGCATCTGGGTTGGCGTGTGATGCGTTAGGAGGACTAGCGGGGAGGATCCCGTGAAGAGCTGCGAGCGCTTCACGGCCCAATGTGTGGCTAAAAGGTGCCTTTCGCAATTGGAGTATCTGTGAGCACCCTGGAGGAGTACACCACGGGTCTCAGCTTGCCGTGTCGCTTCTGGAGTAACACCGAGCTCAAGCTGTCCTCGCTGGCTGCTACCTCTAGAGAGAACTCTTCCCCCTGGTTAATCGCACCCAACGCAGGTGCAGTTTGGAGGTCCCTTTTCAGCTGGGTGAATGCGGCCTGGCAGTTGGAATCCCACTCCCATTCGACTCCCTTGCGGAGGAGCCGAAAGTAAAGGGACTGCTGTGGCTGCCTATCCCTCGATGAAATCCCGGCAGTACCCTGTGAGCCCCAGAAAAGACCTCACCCCTGACACCGTCTTGGGGGCTGGGAGCTCCTGTACTGCCTTTCGTCGGGCATCATCGATCGCCCTTTCACCTGCTCGGACGGTCAGCCCGAGAAATTTTACTTCCTTCTGACCGACCTGAGCCTTCTTTGGGTTGACTTTGAAACCCGCATCCCTGAGTAACTTCAGCAGCTCGCTCAGCAGTGGCCCGTGCTCCTCCTTATCACTAAAGAGGAGAATGTCGTCCACATACTGAACGATCTGCTGGGGCTGGCTAAAATTCTTCAGAGCATTAGCCATGCTCTGGTGGAAGATGGAGGGGCTGTTATGAAACCCCTGGGGAAGACACGTCCAAGTATACTGTTGACCCGTAAATGTAAAGGCGAACTTATACTGGTCTTCCCGTCGAAGGGGAATCGACCAGAACCGAGAACGTGGTCGCGGTGGCTGGAATATTTCGAATTTGGTCCGCTACAGCCGCGACTGGGCGCGCAGGTCGGGATATTATTGTTGAGGACCCGATAGTCCACCGTGGCTCTCCATGACCCGTCAGGTTTCTTGACCGGCCAAAGGGGAGAGTTCACATGGGTGGCAATCGGCCTCAACACACCCTGCTTTACCAGGGAACCCAGTGCCGTCTCCAAGTCTGCCTCCGCGTCCCTGGGAAAACGATACTGTTTTTGGGGCCTAGACATAGGATCCCCGTCTACTCTAGCCTCTACCCCAGTCACCCGTCTGCAGTCGTGCTTGTGGGTGGCGAAAGCATCTAAATTGCTCCGCACCTCTGCCTGGTACTGGAGCGGGGTGTTACTGACCAAAACCTCTAGGTCGTAACGACCCAGGGACTTCATGCTGCAGACGCTCCCTCGCCCCCCCCCCCCCCACCCCCCTTGTCTCTGGGTATTACCACTACCTCATCCACCTTATCGGAACCCACCGCTCCCCACAAGCAATGGTTCCTAAAATCTACAATGATCCTGTGGGCCAACATGAAGTCGGACCCAAGGACTCCCCACCCGGGCTGATTCCATTTCATGAGAACGCACTCCCATTTAGTGGTGAGGGAACCTAGCTTAATGGTAAGGGGAGTAGACCTTGCTCCCGCCTGCTCATCCCCGGTGAACCCCATCAAACTGAAGGGGACTTTACTGGACCAGGGTGAATTGGCCGGGTCCTTGGAATGGATCACCATGCTCGAGGCTCCGGTGTCCACCAGGTACTCCCCCGTGACCATTTCCACCCCCATCCACACACAGGGCCTGCCCCACTCATTGTAGATGAGCGGGCACAGGTACTCAGGCTGAGCGCGCTCTAGTCAGGGTGACGGGGGACCCACTGGAGCGCTCGGTATGACCTCGCTGACTGCAGCATCAAGTCTACCGGTGTCCTTGCCCATCACCATACGGAAGGCAGCCACTAGGACCTCGTATCCTGACTGCTGGCTGGTCTCCCTCGTGTCGGTGTTTGGGGACTTCTTCCCGGGAGGCCCTCCTTGGCCGGGTACCCCTTTCTGGGTTGGACACTCCCGGCTCCAATGCCCCATCTGTCCACACTGAAAACAAGCTTTTGTCTCGCTAGTGTGGGGCCCTTCCTGACCCCATTCCTTCCTTTCCCCCTTACCGGCCTTCATCTCACTGACCCTACCCCGTTGCTTCGCCTCCTCCCCACCCAGGGACTTGAAAGCCATGGTGAGCTTTCTAAGCACCCCGGCCTCGGTGTTAGCGAGGACCTCGCTTTGAACCAGGCGTCGGCCTTGTCTCGAATACCTGGGAGGCTTTTCGCAACCAGGGTCCTTAGCCAGTGATTACGGACCTCCCCTAGCACTTGCGCTCGGTCCAGTGTGCCCACCGTGGCCTTAGCGTAGACGGGCCAGAGCCTGTCGGCAAATGCAATCGCCGCTTCTCCGGGCATCTGCAGGGTATTCTCAACTAAGGAAAATGGACTCCCCTGTGTATGGCCCATGGCTCATAGGATTTCGTCCTTGAGCCCCACTATAGTGCCTCATCCCGCCTTAGAGGCAGCGGACAGGCTTTGGTATAGTGTCCCTTCTAAGGAGAATAAAAGTAACTTATGCGTTTCCGCATCGTTACACTTGTTTAAGCTCCCTATCTGTTCTATCTTAGTGAAATGGACTGTGGGGTCCCCTTTGATAAGTTTTTTCAGCCCCTCCACCATCGTTTGGAGCTGAGGAGTCATGAACGGGACCACGTAGTCGTTTTGGAGCGGACCCTCGTCACCGTTGGGTGCCGGCGGACCATACCTCCGCTGCCGCAATGGACACATGGGTCCCGGTTGCTCCCTGCCCACTGGTGGAGCTACTTCCTCCTGTACAGCTACCGGCACTTCTGCTGGGGACCTATCCTCTTCCCAGTCTAACTGGGATCCACCTGGCACCATTAAGCACACCATGCCTCTAGCCTCAGCCCTTTGTAGCTTCCTGATTTTTTCCTCGCACTGATCGTGACTACAATCCTCAGAACCCCTATTTCTTGCTACACTGTAGGCGGTTTTGATATCATTATACTGGCTCTTTAGCCCTTCAGCTTTCGCTGCTAAATGGAAGTTTTCCTCCCGGAGAATTTGCTCGTTGAGCTTGGCCTCTGTCACTTGGCACTGTAGATACTCCCCGGCCGTCCGGGAGGACTCTTCTACAGCCCTCCTTTCCTGCTTTTCTAGAGCTAATTCCCCCACCAACTGCCGACCCACTATACCCCGTGCGTCTGATTCCCTTTCAGACTCCTCCAGCTGCCCCTGAAGCCTGTTTACCTGCTTCCTTAACAGCTGAACCTGTTTGTGCAAGCATAGGAGCCAAATGGCCTTTTCTTTGGACTTCTTGTTCTCCTTTCCCCCTGTCCACTCAGCTGCCCTATCCTGAGGACTGTCTGAGTGTAACATGTCCAGCACCCACTGCTGGGACACGTTAATTTTGGTGAACACGTAGGACGCGATCCTATCTTCCAAACCTGACCAAACCGTTTCAACGTTAGAGTCATTTGGACTACCCACACCCTCAGGTCCTGCAGCAGTCGCCATTTCTGTAGGGTGTTTTTGCGTGTCCCGTGTTTCTATGACTCTCCCTTGAGTCGACCCGTGCATTAAAAACTCCCTGGTTTGGGTTGTTTCCCTTGGACGGCAGGAGCTTTTGCCAATAGTCCCTGCCTAGCCCGTCGATTAGCGGGTAATCCCACACAGAGAGAGAGACCAAGGCCAAATAGGTCTTCTCCTATACCCGATGCGCAGCGTCCCCAGCGGGATTACTGTGCAACCCAGCCATGACCAGATGCCACCCGGTTGGTCTTCTGAATTATACCGCGAACCACAAGCCCCACAACCCCCAAGTTCGGACCCAAGGAGTTACTATGGACAGATTATAATTGACTCAGACGAAACGAAACGGTTCAGGTTGGTCAAAGATCGATTCCTTTTTATTATACTCACAAAACGACAATCCCTACTCCTCTCGCTTACGGCATAACGAGTAGGTGACCGTAGACACTAGCTTATAATCCTAGACTAAAATACCCACCCTGTTGGTTATGCCGAACCAACCCCTTCCAAGAATCTAAGCCTAGATAATGGAAAAACCCTTCTAACTAAACCCCTCTCCTGGTTTGGTCAGAATCCACACTTGGAAGCCTCCTCACACACACACACGTGTTAGCCTGCGTCTTGGACACTTGCAGTTCCTCAGCAGCCAAACACGCGGGCGGTCCTGGGGATTTCTGGAGGTGTATGCTGGATATAATTACCAGCCCTTGTCATTGATTCACGCAGTCCCGGGTCTGTTCGACTCCAGAGACAAAACCGTGCCTAACAGAGGCATGCGATGAGGCCTAGAGAGTTACGTTCAGGCGGTACGGCGAGGCACTCACTTCGGGCGTTCCTGGAGAGTTGACGGACATGTAGCTACGCGGAGAACCCCGTCCCAGATGGTAGAGAAAAGCAAAGCCCTGAATCCCCAAAGTTCAGCATATTTATACCCCGTATAATACACAAAACTGGCTGGGTGATTCCTGGTTACCATGGTCGCAGAGACGCTAGTTGGTCTTCCTGGTGACGTCTCTGTCCTGGATTGGTCATCTTGATGAAAACAATGGTAGGCCATTACTGTAGATGAGCATTTCTCGAAGTGCTAACTGTTTGTTAAGTTCTTGACTGCTCCTTCATTGAAAGAGTCCAGAGGCGTTACTTTTGGCCTGCAAACCTCATTGTCCATCCAGACATCCCGGCTCCATGGACAAAAGGTGTTTTTTCCACAAATCACACAAGTTCGAATATGAAAAGGACCCTGCCTTTCATGACGTCAGCATTGAGACTGGTCCCATGGCAACCCAAAAGACAGACAGTTCCAGCTATCTTCACAGAAACCAACAGTCAGTCATTTTTAAAGTCCAAAAGTCCAAACTCCATTTTGAAATGCAGCCCAAGTGCGTCTCCATTTTGAAAGGGTACATATCCATTTTAAAAGTCCAAAAATCCTTCAGGCACATGCACCCACTGATGTTGGCACCGGCCAAACCCTACATATTTACTTTTTTGATGTTGGGGCTCAGCTTGCCTGTGTGGAGTTGGGGAGGGGAGTGGGTTCCTGGGCTGGGGGATTTATGCCAGCCTTGGCAATGTGGAAGCATGGAGGGTGGATGGTTGGCAGTAATTGGAAGACAGGAGAGTGATTGGTGCCATCTAACCCTACCCCAGCGAGGAGGCCAACACTTCCTATTTCCACCTCCGGAACATCGCCTGCCTCAGCTCATCTGCTGCTGAAACCCTCATCCATGCCTTTGTTACCTCTCGGCTTGACTAGTCCAACACACTCCTGGCTGGCCTCCAACGTTCTACCCTCCGTAAACTTGAGGTCATCCAAAACTCTACTGCCCGTATCCTAACTTGAAATAGATCTATTTCATTTCCTGCTTTTTTCCAGTTCTGACGAAGGGTCTTCGACCTGAAACGTGAACTCTGTTTCTCTCTCTACGGATGCTGCCTGGCCTGCTAAGTTTTTACAGCGTTTCCTGTTGTTATTTCGGATTTCCAGCATCCGCAGTATTTTGCTATCGTATTCCCTTTCCTAAATCTGTGTTGACTCTGCCCAATCCTATTATTATTTTCTAAGTGCCCTTAATAATAGATTCTAGCATTTTCCCTACTACTGATATCAGGCTAACTGGTCTGTAGTTCCCCATTTTCTCTTTCCTCCTTTCTTAAATAGTGAGGTTACATTTGTTACCTTCCAATCCGTGGGAACCTTTCTAGAATCTATGGAATTTTTGAAAATCACAACCAATGCATCCACTATCTCTATAGCCACCTCTTTCAAAACCCTAGGATGTAGGCTGTCAGGCCCAGGGGATTTATCGGCTTTCAGTCATTTTTTTTACTAATACTAATTTCTTTCAGTTCCTCATTCTCGCTAGAGCCTTGGTTCTCCACTATTTCCGGGAAGTTATTTGCGTCTTTTTCTGTGAAGACAGACACAATTGCGTCAATTGACCTTGTTAAGCCAGCCCTGTGGGCTGGCCGGCCAATTAAGAGAAAGCCGGTGTCAGATGACATCAGTTGATGACACGTCATCTGCCAGTTTTCTTAAAGGGGCCATTCACAATTATTTTTGACAGCTGATTTTTCAGTATTTGACAGCATTGAGGTGCTGCAAACACTGAAAATCACTGGAAAAAAGTGAGCCCTTGCACCTAGGCTCTCCATTGACTCCCTCCTTAGGCTATAATAGATGGCAGCTGCAGGTGAGGTTACAGAAGTGATCTGTCACTGGTGAGAGAGATTTTCCCAATGAGGTGGGACTACACAAACAATTCAAAACTTGTCACCTACAGAAAAGTCTAAATACATTAAAAATGATTTTCCCAACATTTCCTTACCTCTGAAACTCACCAGTGCACCATTGGATCCTTCACACCACTTCTGCAGCTGTCATCAATGCACAAACATTACAGTAGACCCACAGCACGCCACGCTTACCTGGCGTGGTGTCCAGACGTCAGGGAAGCCCACAGTACACCTATCAAAATGGCAAAAAGCCTCTTAACTGCCAGTTAACAAGCAGTTAAGTGCCTATAATCCTCTTCCCGCTGCTAGATGTCAGGGTCCATGCGCAAATCGGGGACCCGACAATTGGGAAGATTGTTTGGAGGCGGCTTGATAGCGGGTTTCTGACCCGCTGTCAATCTTTGCAATTTTGCCAGATGTCCCGCCTCCAAACCCGCCCCCTGAGTGTTGGCAAAATTCCGGCCAAGGTATTTGTTTAATTTCTCTTCCATTTCCTTATTCCCCATTATAATTTCTCCTGTCTCAGCCTGTAAGGGACCCACATTTACTTTTGCTAATCTTTTCCTTTTTACATACCTATAGTCTGTTTTATGTCTCTTGCTAGTTTACTCTCATATTCTATTTTCCCTTTATCAATTTCTTGGTCCTCCTTTGCTGAATTCTAAAATCTTCCCAATCCTCAGGCTTTTTGGCAACATTATAAGCCTCTTCCTTTGATCTAATACTATCTTTAACTTCTCTTGCTAGCCACGGTTGGACCACTTTTCCTGTGGGGTTTTTGTGCCTTAAAGGAATGTATATTTGTTGTAAATTATGTATTAATTCTTTAAATGCTAGCCATTGCTTCTCTACCATCATACCTTTTAATGTAGTTTCCCAATCTACCTTAGCCAACTCACCCCTTATACCTACGTAGTTTGATTTGTTTAGATTTAAGACCCTAGTTTTGGATTTAACTAAATCATTTTCAAACTCAATGGCCCAGAAATTAAAGACTGAGTATTGCCGCGGGGGTAAGGCTTCCCCGCGATATCTCACCTACCTTTTTCCTCCGGGCCCACACGAACTTTAGTTTGAACGGCTCTCTCTCTTGGAACCATGCAGTGCTTGCGTGACCCAGAGACGTAGTTAGTTCGTGCGAGCTCTGGGATCACGTGATTCAGTTAGAGCCAATGGCAGCACACCATCTTTCATTCATAGTTTTGACAGGAAGACCTGTCAAAGCTATGAATAATATACCCCCCAAAAGAACAGCTAAACCTCAATTAAATTTTAAAAAAGCCATCACATTAATAAAATAAGTATAGTTAAATAAATTAACCACTTTAAACAAAAAATTAAATTTTTGAAAAAATTTAAAATCTTTTTAAAAGTTATAAAAATAAACTTACCTTTCTTTAAAGTCTCTAAAAAAGATAAACCTGTTGAAAAATTTTAAAATAATACTTAATTAACTACTTACCTTGTTAAAAGAGGGTCTTACGCCTCCTTTCTTTATGTGTAAAATCTTCCATGCTTACCTGCGCGTTCAAAGCACTAAGTGCACTGCGTGCGCGCAGCCTGTAGCGCGCACGTGGTTCACCTAGGAACCGCCCCCTTTTGAATTCACGAAGTGCCGGTTTCCCGCACATGCGCAGTGCATGCTGGAAACTGGCAATTGGAGACCTAAAACGCGAGAGTACACAGTGCGTACTCTCGCGTATTAGGTCTAATTTTCGGGCCAATATAAAATTCTATCATATTACGATCACTCTTCCCTAAAGGCCCCTTTACTACAAGGTTATTAATTAACCCTTTCTCATTGCACAATACTAGATCTGAAATAGCCTGCTCCCTAGTTGGTTCCTCAACATACTGATCTAGAAAACTATCTTGCATACATTCCATGAATTCGTCCTCCACACCATTACTGCAAATTTGGTTTGCCCAGTCTATATGTAGATTAAAATCTCCCATGATTACTGTATTACCCTTGTTACATGCGCCTCTAATTTCCTGATTTATACTCTGCCCTACATTACAACTACTGTGTGGGGGCCTATAAACAACTCCCACCAATGTTTTCTGCCCCTTGCTGTATCTTAGCTCCACTCAAACTGATTCTACTTCTTGATTTTTAGAGCTAAGATCCTTTCTCTCTACTGTCTTTATCCCATCCTTTATTATCAGGGCTACCCCTCCTCCTTTTCCATTTTGCCTATCTCTTCTAAAAGTTATGTATCCTGGAATATTTAGTTCCCAACCTTGGCCACACTGCAACCACGTCTCTGTAATGACTATTAGATCAAACCTATTAATTTCTATCTGCGTTACTAATTCATCTATTTTGTTGTGAATGCTTTGCACATTCAGATATAGTGCCGCCTCGATTTTAAAATTCTCATCCTTGTTTTCAAATCCCTCCATGGCCTCGCCCCTCAACATCTCTGTAATCTCCACCAGCCCCACAAACCTCCGCGATATCTGCGCTCCTCTAATTCTGCCCTCTTGCGCATTCCCCGATTTTAATAGCTCAACCATTGGCGGCCGTGCCTTCAGCTGCCTAGGTCCTAAACTCTGGAATTCCCTCCGTAAACCTCTCCCTCTCTACCTCTCTTTCCTCCTTTAAGACGCTCCGAAAAAAACACTACCACTTTACCTGCCCTAATATCTCCTTATTTGGCTCGGTGTTAAATTTTGTTTTATAATCCTCCTGTGAAGCGCCTTGGGATGTTTTACTACGTTAAAGGTGCTATATAAATGCAAGTTGTTGTTGTTGAGGGGGCAAAAGTATTTTTAAATCTTTTACTTAATTAGAAAAATAAAATGTTTCAATTTACTTTGGAGAAAATTGAAATAATATTCTATGGGGGAAAAATTTGGTTGCTTTGCACCTCCCATTAGGGCGCTAATGGGGAGCAAAGCAACTAACGCCCTGGCGCGGCGATGTTTGCGCCGCTTGTGAAATTGACCAGACATTTTGTGGCGGCGCTAAACACTACCGCCACGATCTCCTGCGCCCGCAGATCGTGACGCCAGTCTAGTGTGCAATGCCTCGGTAGCGCCCCGGACCAGATATTGAGTGGCGCCCCCTGCCTTACCGCCTGCCTGCTGGAAACGACAGGTAGAGGGGAGTGTTTTGCAGTCGGGAAGGGACTGGGGGAGCGCTATTTAAAGGCGACCGCTTCCTGCCTTTTTTTGTCGGCGACATTTTTGCACCACGCATTCTGAGAGAGAGACTTCTGGAGAGATTCAACGCTGTGTGAAGGAGTTTTGTGTATTGAGCAGCACGTTGCAGGTTCATTTTGATTTGACCTTCCTTGCATCGATTTAGAAGAGACTGTGGGAGCTGCACTCTGAGCTCTTTCCCTGGGCCTCTCCATTGTTCTTTCCAGCAGAATTGATGTACAGATCTCTCCAGGCTGAGATTCAAGGCTGCAATGAGCAGGATGTGGATGGAGAGCAAGATCGACCCTCCCCTTTAAGAACTGGCCGGCGCCAGTGTGTCTGTGTTCCATTGCTGACTGACATCACATGAGCTTCGCCAGCGCTCTGAGGTAGCGCCTCACTCCTCGGCGTTAGCGCCTTAAGAGAGGTGTGAAGCGCCTGATTTAGTGCTCCAATCACCTCCAGGGGCGATAGAAGCCAAGTTTGCAGTCGGAGGCAATAATTAGCAGCAGGCGCTAAACTTTGCGTCCGGCCGATAATTGAGCCCCAAACGGGGCAATACCGAATTTCTCCCCCTTAACCTTTTATTTGAAGAAAATTGGGAAAGTAGTTTTAAACTGTTACTTTGGAAACAATTGGAAACTCATTTTTAATCTTTTACTTTGAAGGTGGCTTTGTTTTAACCTTGTGTGTTGCAGGGACAGTGAAAACTTTGCTTTGAAATCCAGAAAAGAATGGAAAAGGGAATGGGAGGGAAAAACTTTATGATGAGAGAGGGCGAAAGAGAAAAAAAATAAAAGGGAATAAAAACAGACAAAAGTTTAAAAATAACTGATGGGTAGGAAAGAAAATGAAAGTTGTCTATTTTGAAAAAAATAGAAGTTTAGAAAGGTAAAAAACGTTTAGAAAGATGAAAAGTTTAGAAAGATGAAAACGTTTAGACAATTAAAAAAGTTTAGAAAGGTAAAAATGTTTAAAAAGATAAAATAAGTTGAGAATAAAATAACGGCTTAAAAAGATAAAATAAAGTTTCGAAAGATGAAAAAGTTTCGAAAGATGAAGAAGTTTCGGCAGTTAAAAAAGTTCAGAGAGGTAAAAACGTTTAGAAAGATAAAATAAGTACAGAAAGAAAATAACAGTTTAAAAGATAAAATAAAGTTTGGGCGAGTTTAGTTGGAGTTGAGTTTTTGTTCCGTTAGTGGGAGGAGAGCAGGTCTGACAGGAAGCGGAATCACGAAGTCCCCTCTGTCTGAGCTCGCTGTCTCCTCCTCTCCTTCCACCTAAAATCGGATTATTTATTTTTAAAAAGTCCTTCCTGACCCCCCCTCCCTCCCTCCCTCCTCAACAACCATGGCTCCTCAGTCAAGCAAGGCCCCGTCCGCGTCCGTCCAGAAGCAATTCCTCAGGAGTTTGCTGGGAGTGCTGAGAATACTGCAGATCATCCTGGGAGCCGTGGTCTGGGTCACCATCGCCGTCAGCAAGTACGACGGAGCCTTGCACTACGTGGTCTTCGTGGCCGTCTTCTTCTGGCTCACCACCCTGGCCCTCTTCTTCCTGACCCTGCTGGGCAAGAGCGACCTGGTGCCCCTGCTCGGCGGAGACCGCTGGACCCTGACCAACGCCCTGCACGACTGGCTGGCCGTCCTGCTCTACCTGGTGGCCGCCTGCCTGATGGGCAAAAAGACCAAAGAGAAGAGCTTCTGCAACCTGCCCACCTACACCCACCGCTGCCCTTACAACGTCTACCTGAGCGCCGCCGTCTTCGTCTGTCTCTGCACCCTGCTCTACCTGATCTCCGCCGTCTACTGTACCTGCAAGAAATGCCGTGGCGAGCAACCGGTCGTCTAGATGCAGTGGAGAATGACCAGGAGACTTTCTCATTGACTGGATTTGCAAGGTTGCATTTGGATTTGCTCACTTAAGACATTTTGGAGTTTAAAAAAAAATTGCTACAACCACCCCCCCCCCACCCTCTCCAAAACAAAAATGCAGTGATGTGGCCAGATTTTTTTTTCACTCTGCATCGGATCCTGAGCCTTGTTGAATTTCTCAACTGAGAGATTGGGAGAAGATAAAAGAAAGATGAAAGAGGAAGCTTGATCACTGCAGTCCAAGAATTGGAAATGATATATTTGTTTTCCTCATTTGAAGAGGAGCAGGAGACCCAGCATGGATAGTTTTCTTATAGAGCTTAAGCAATGAGAAGAACTGTTTGGGAGTGAGTGAGTGAGAGAGAGAGTTTCAGATGTTGGTCTGTGGATTAGATTATATCCTTCCTTCCACACCCCGCCCCCCTTTCTGCTCCTCCCAACTGCCTGCAAAGGCTTGGAGTTTAAAGATTCTTGAGTGACATTCCCACATGATGTATGGAAAAGGAAAAGGAGTTTGCTTCCCCCCCCCGCCCACCTTCTCCTCCCCAAATCGGTGACAACATTCCACAGGGATTTCAGGAGCTGAATTAATTTCCTCGCAGCAAGCTGAATTAAGCCACTGTTGGAAAAAGGGGACTGGTTGCATTGTAAAGGAGGAGGGAGAAAGAGAGAGAGAGAGAGACAGATTGTTCTCCTTTCATAGTGGCTTGTCCTTACTTGAAATACTTCTACAAAACCAAATTCCGACAAGTACTTCATTTTGAAGTAGTAGATGCCTAACATTCCTTTATTTCTGGGCAGAGGGAGGCTCGCTAACTCTGACACCCCCTCCTGAAGGAAAGTATTGAAGGTGCATGATAAATGGGAGTTTGTTGCCAAGTCTCTTGTCTTTGCTCTAATAGATGGTCTTTAGTAGTCTAGTCCGCCCTGTTACCTGTCTAGTCTAGCTCTGTGGCGTATAACAGCTGCTGTCTGAGCAGTACAAGCCTAGACATGTGTTACCAGTTTGCTATGAAGCAGCTTGGGATTTTGCTAAGCATCGCTTGTTTTTTAAAAAAAACGCAAATTATATAGCCATATATATACTCACTTAAAGCTGTACGTGCAGTGGTGAAAGGTTCGGGCACTGGGGCACACAGGTTAAAGTCTAGGAGGTTAGAAGTCGGGCAAGATTCACTCAGAGAGTAACCGAGTTTTGTAATAAGTAACCAGCGGAGACCTGTGAAGCAGACAGGGTAATGGGCTCAGGAGGCAATGTTTCTAGGGAGAGAAGGGTTTGAGGGATATGGTGGGTGGGTGGGCGGGGTTTGGGGAGAAGGTGAGTAGTTTGGGGCCGGGGAGAAAGTGGGTAGGTTGGGGCTGGGAGAAGATGGGTAAGTGGGGTTGGGACATGGTGAGAAGGTGGGTAGTTTGGGGCTGGGGAGAAGGTGGTAGGTGGGGACTGAGGGAGAAGGTGAGAAGGTTGGTGCTGGGGAGAAGATGGGTAGCTGGGGTTGGGACATGGTGAGAAGTTCCTTTCCCCACCTCCTCATAAAAAATAATAAGCTGTAACTCTTGGCTTCCCTGCTCAACATATATTGGCCCAGCTCCTTTTATAAAGGTGCCAATTGACTCTGAATGAACTCCCGTCCCTATGGTGATAAGACTATTAAGAAAAAGTGTATGCAAATTTTGTTAGTAAAGTGCACTACACCTGTGAGTAGCAATTCCTGGGATGTTTCAGAGTACTGTATCATGAATAATCACTTACCCTAAAATATAATCACATTCTTCATACAACTACAGACACAGGTACAGGGACAGATAGAACAACGGATACCCGGGAGTGAGTGGAATCTAATCGAGGGGTTCGGGTGGTTTATATATAGAATAACAGATACCCGGGAGTGAGTTACAGGCTGGAATCTAATCGAGGGGTTCGGGGGGTTTATATATAGAATAACAGATACCCGGGAGTGAGTTACAGGCTGGAATCTAATCGAGGGGTTCGGGGGGTTTATATATAGAATAACAGATACCCGGGAGTGAGTTACAGGCTGGAATCTAATCAAGGGGTTCGGGGGTTTATATATAGAATAACAGATACCCGGGAGTGAGTTATAGGCTGGAATCTAATCGAGGGGTTTGGGGGTTTATATATAGAATAACAGATACCCGGGAGTGAGTTACAGGCTGGAATCTAATCGAGGGGTTTGGGGGTTTATATATAGAATAACAGATACCCGGGAGTGAGTTACAGGCTGGAATCTAATCGAAGGGTTCGGGGGGTTTATATATAGAATAACAGATACCTGGGAGTGAGTTACAGGCTGGAATCTAATCAAGGGGTTCAGGGGGTTTATATATAGAATAACAGATACCCGGGAGTGAGTTACAGGCTGCAATCTAATTGGGGGGTTCAGGGGGTTTATATATAGAATAACAGATACCCGGGAGTGAGTTACAGGCTGGAATCTAATCGAGGGGTTCGGGGGGGTTTATAAACAGAATAACAGATACCCAGGAGTGAGTTACAAGCTGGAATCTAATCGAGGGGTTCTGGGGGTTTATATATAGAATAACAGATACCCAGGAGTGAGTTACAGGCTGGAATCTAATCGAGGGGTTCGGAGGGTTTATATATAGAATAACGGATACCAGGGAGTGAGTTACAGGCTGTAATCTAATCGTGGGGTTCGGGGGTTTATATATAGAATAACGGATACCCGGGAGTGAGTTACAGGCTGGAATCTAATCAAGGGGTTCGGGTGGTTTATATACAGAATAACAGATACCCGGGAGTGAGTTACAGGCTGGAATCTAATCGAGGGGTTCTGGGGGTTTATAGATAGAATAACAGATACCCGGGAGTGAGTTACAGGCTGGAATCTAATCGAGGGGTTCGGGGGGTTTATATATAGAATAACAGATACCCGGGAGTGAGTTACAGGCTGGAATCTAATCGAGGGGTTCTGGTGGTTTATATATAGAATAACATACCCGGGAGTGAGTTACAGGCTGGAATCTAATCGAGGGGTTCTGGGGGTTTATATATAGAATAACGGATACCCGGGAGTGAGTTACAGGCTGGAATCTAATCGAGGGGTTTGGGGGGTTTATATATAGAATAACGGATACCCGGGAGTGAGTTACAGGCTGGAATCTAATCGAGGGGTTCTGGGGGTTTATATATAGAATAACAGATACCCGGGAGTGAGTTACAGGCTGGAATCTAATCGAGGGGTTTGGGGGGTTTATATATAGAATAACAGATACCCGGGAGTGAGTTACAGGCTGGAATCTAATCGAGGGGTTCTGGGGGTTTATATATAGAATAACAGATACCCGGGAGTGAGTTACAGGCTGGAATCTAATCGAGGGGTTTGGGGGGTTTATATATAGAATAACGGATACCCGGGAGTGAGTTACAGGCTGGAATCTAATCGAGGGGTTTGGGGGTTTATATATAGAATAACAGATACCCGGGAGTGAGTTACAGGCTGGAATCTAATCGAAGGGTTCGGGGGGTTTATATATAGAATAACAGATACCTGGGAGTGAGTTACAGGCTGGAATCTAATCGAGGGGTTCAGGGGGTTTATATATAGAATAACAGATACCCGGGAGTGAGTTACAGGCTGCAATCTAATCGGGGGGTTCAGGGGGTTTATATATAGAATAACAGATACCCGGGAGTGAGTTACAGGCTGGAATCTAATCGAGGGGTTCGGGGGGGTTTATAAACAGAATAACAGATACCCAGGAGTGAGTTACAAGCTGGAATCTAATCGAGGGGTTCTGGGGGTTTATATATAGAATAACAGATACCCAGGAGTGAGTTACAGGCTGGAATCTAATCGAGGGGTTCGGAGGGTTTATATATAGAATAACGGATACCAGGGAGTGAGTTACAGGCTGTAATCTAATCGTGGGGTTCGGGGGTTTATATATAGAATAACGGATACCCGGGAGTGAGTTACAGGCTGGAATCTAATCAAGGGGTTCGGGTGGTTTATATACAGAATAACAGATACCCGGGAGTGAGTTACAGGCTGGAATCTAATCGAGGGGTTCTGGGGGTTTATAGATAGAATAACAGATACCCGGGAGTGAGTTACAGGCTGGAATCTAATCGAGGGGTTCTGGTGGTTTATATATAGAATAACATACCCGGGAGTGAGTTACAGGCTGGAATCTAATCGAGGGGTTCTGGGGGTTTATATATAGAATAACGGATACCCAGGAGTGAGTTACAGGCTGGAATTTAATCGAGGGGGTCGGGTTATGAAAATCCATCATCAAAAACGCTTTTTTTTATTGATAAGTTACAATTGCAAACAACATCGTTGGAGTCGACTGCTGCTATCAGACTCTGAAGTGTAAGGATGAATTGCTCATGTAAGACGTTCCTCTATAAAGCCCCTGTCTGTTCCTGCTCCATGTAGTAGGTGCAGTCCTGTATTACAGGGTGTCACTGGGTTTACTTAGCACATTGGTAGCAATAGGAATGGTCGCACTTAAATCCACACGTTGTGATTCCACGTGGTACCCTTCTCGTCTCATCTTCCCAATTCGTTGCCTCAAATCGCTACCTGCCACTGCCACTCCCCGGTCACCCGTAACCACCAGCACTTCACCCGAGTCTTACACGAATCAACCTGGGTTTGAAGGTTGACCATTCTCCGGTTGGCCGTTTTCCTCAGCTCAAGAGCGCGCGTGTACATTTTTGCAATCCTCGCGCTCAAATTGGCTTACCAGCACCTTTCTCCCTCTCCCTGTCTTTTGCATCCCTTCCACCGCCTTCGCAACCCCCCCTCCGGGCCCTCGCTGGGTTAAGCTATGCAGAGGCCTCTTCCACTCTAGACCAGCCAGGTGGAGTTGGGTGGCCTTCTTGGCAGTTGGAGCCTGGGACAATTCCCCTCCTTTCCCGGTTGCTGGAGAACGAGCCGTTCCCTTCCCAAATTGCTCGATTCGTTGTGGGAGACGGTTCAGGAGGTGGGTCGCACCCCACCAACCCTAGGCCAACCTCACCTTTGCTGTGCGCTTGAGGTTGGGGCGGGGAGGGCGGGGGAGCGGGAAGAAATTCTTCCCTTTCTCGCCCCCACCCGTAATTCTGATTAATCAATAGGAGTAAGTTATTCATGGAATTCTGCAATATTATAGAATCATGGAATCATACAGCACAGAAGGAGGCCATTCGGCCCATCGTGCCTGTGCCGGTTCTTTGAAAGAGCTCTCCAATTAGTCCCACTCTCCTTGCTCTTTCCCCATAGCCCTGCAATTTTTTCCCCTTAACGTATTTATCCTTTTGAAAGTTAAATATTGTGAATAATCAATTATACTAGGAGAGGGGCGTCCGAAATGCAGTCTGTGGGCCCCAGATGACCTCCAACCCCTGGCAAATGACCCCAGTGTTTATGTTTCTGATTCGCTGGTTTGACTTGTGACCCTTGGCTGTAGCCTCATTGGTGGAGAAGCGTTGGATCAGAACGTCAAGAGCTCTTAGCACCAACACAGTTGTGGGGGCCGTTACTGGACCTGCACAGTAACAGGGGGGCATCAGTCTTTACGGGGAGGGTGGGCGGACGGGGAGTTTTCTGAGTGCGCACAGGTGACATGGGATCTGTCGCCCAGCTCGCTGTCCGCCGGTGCGTCGCGGGCAGCGGGCTGGCAGTGTTCCGTGGACAGGCAAGGCACCCCTCACCCTAACCCCCCTGCATCCGTGTCCCTCCCCACCCATTACTCCCTGCTACGCACCTACCGTAGGGTTGCGAACTCTGGCTGGGCTTATTCCTGGAGGTTTCATCAGATGACCTCCCGCCTCCAACTGCTCCGCCCCCACGCCTCCGCCATTGGTCCATCCTCCGGGCGCCCCGCCTTCCCGCGGCCAATTGTCATGGCAACAGACTCTTCGTTTGCCTGATTGGATGAATCTTGACTCTCAGCCAAACAGCCTTTTTTCTCCCCGTCCAATCTCCAATATTTTTACAACTAATAAATGAAAATGTTCAAATAAAATGAATACCCATCCGCCCCCAACAATTTTGTTTAATGCCCCTTGTGATCCTTCTCTCCTCCGAAGGTCTGCTTGTAGCAGTGACCAGGAGTTTAATGTTCAATCCCTGGAGAGTTGGCAACCCAACACCTACGTGACCCACCAGGACAAGAAACGAGCTTGGGCGGACCCCGGTACTGGAGTATTTTGGGGAATGTTTACAATGCATCTTCCACATAATATATCTCGTGCTTTACTTCCATTACAGACGCCAGTAGATTAGATTTTAACTGTATTCTCGGGCCCTATGTAAACACGATACTGAGAATACCATCGACAGTGTTACTGTATATTTTTTATTATGAATAATAAGCTGTTTATCAAGAAGGGAATCTGCAATTCTTAACAATGAGTGTTTGTTTTATGCTGTAACCTCCTGTCAAGTTAAATCCACTTCGGAAATTAAAGAGTTATGACCAAAGTAAAGCAGACTTTCTCGCTCTCGCATTGCCATATGACTGATTATTCCTCCCTCTCCCTTATATCTCTTCTCTCTCCCCGGGTGCTGACTCGGCCTGGGATACTGATTTCAAGGTTGCGTCTCACCTTCTTACTCGCCTCTGCAGCACGTGCCCAACGGGCCGCACATTGCCTTTGAGCAGAGACAGAGAGGGGTTCAGTTCACGCTACGTGCCGTTTTGAGTGCACTGGCTAACACATTCCTATCGAATCCCTGTTTGTGTTCTACACAGTCCTTAACACCTTCGAATGGGGGCTGACTGTGTTAAAATATTACAGGGTTCCGGGGGGTATTTATATAGAATAACAGATACCCGGGAGTGAGTGGAATCTAATCAAGGGGTTCGGGGGGTTTATATATAGAATAACGGATACCCGGGAGTGAGTTACAGGCTGGAATCTAATCGAGGGGTTCGGGGGGTTTATATATAGAATAACAGATACCCGGGAGTGAGTTACAGGCTGGAATCTAATCGAGGGGTTTGGGGGGTTTATATATAGAATAACAGATACCCGGGAGTGAGTTACAGGCTGGATCTAATCGAGGAGTTCGGGGGATTTATATATAGAATAACAGATACCCGGGAGTGAGTTACAGGCTGGAATCTAATCGAGGGGTTTGGGGGTTTATATATAGTATAACGGATACCCGGGAATGAGTTACAGGCTGGGATCTAATCGAGGGGTTTGGGGGTTTATATATAGAATAACGGATACCCGGGAGTGAGTTACAGGCTGGATCTAATCGAGGAGTTCGGGGGGTTTATATATAGAATAACGAATACCCGGGAGTGAGTTACAGGCTGGATCTAGTCGAGGGGTTCGGGGGGTTTATATATAGAATAACGGATACCCGGGAGTGAGTTACAGGCTGGAATCTAATCGAGGGGTTCGGGGGGTTTATATATAGAATAACAGATACCCGGGAGTGAGTTACAGACTGGAATCTAATCGAGGGGTTCGGGGGGGTTATATATAGAATAACGGATACCCGGGAGTGAGTTACAGGCTGGAATCTAATCAAGGGGTTCGGGTGGTTTATATATAGAATAACGGATAATGATTGTGTGTATGTGTGTGAGTGGGGTGTCCCAGGAATAACTGGTATTGTGCCACTTTGCACAGCCCTTCAAGCCCTCCTTAAAGAGAATTAATTTCTAAAACCAGTGGGAGGGGATGTTAAAAGTAAATTTGGGGAAAAGGAAGATGGCATCCTTTCAAGTTGAGCGTTGCGATTAACTGCAGAGAGGAGGCTTTGACGCGTGATGGAATATAATCCAGAAACCCCAGAAGAGGCAGTGGGTAGTCGCCGCCAAGATTGGCGTGGCTACCGGCACTCTTGCTCAGGGGATGTCATGTCCGTGACACCAATAACAAGGCATGGGTGCGCCTCTTAAAACGGTCCCCAGGTGGAATACATTATCCAGAGCACTGAGCAGTCAGCACTGCTACAGCCCAAATCAAAGAAAGAAAGACTTGCCTTTCTACAGTGCCTTTCACGACCACCGGACATCCCAAAGCGCTTTACAGCCAATGAAGTACTTTTTGAAGTGGAGTCACTGTTGTAATGTGGGAAACTCGGCAGCCAATTTGAGCACAGCAAGCTCCCACAAACAGCAAGGTGATAATGACCAGATAATCATATCCAGTTATGTTGATTGAGGGATTAATATTGGTCCCAGGACACCGGGGAGAACTCCCCTGCTCTTCTTCAAAATAGTGCCATGGGATATTTTACGTCAGTCTGAGAGGGCAAACGGGGTCCTCGGTGTAACGTCTCATCCGTAAGACGGCACCTCCGACAGTGCAGCACTCCCTCAGCACTGCACTGGGAGTGTCGGCCTGGACAATCAGTGACTGCTGGCTTCCTCCTGACACTGTCTTTGGGAAAAACCTGAACTTACTGAGGTGGACGGACATAGATTCTCGAAACCAGACACAGGGCAAGGCATCAGGGCAGGGAGATGATTGATAATAGGGTTTTGGGATTATAACTTATTTGCCCAACATTCAAAAAGAGAATCTAATTTTAAGTAATGTTTTCAACTTTCCTGTTGAGGGAACGACAGACCGGGAGTAGGACCGGGAGTCGGCGATTCAGCCCTTCGAGCCTGTCCCGTCACAAACAGCACTCCCACCTGCTCTGGAGACCTGAACTTTTACTGTCTGGTTTTATAATGAGCTAATTGTTGGGTAGCCAGGTCCAAACCTGCCTGTTTCAGTGTAGGCCGGGCGAGATGGGTTGGGATCTCAAGCTGATCAGCTGAGAAAAAACAAAAAGGCAAATTTCAGGGCTCCGTGGGAGCACAGGAGGACCAGTGTGTGTGTTTCATGAAGTTTGGTGTTGGTGTTAATTTTGAATCCATCTATACAAGGTAAAGGATGGACTCTGTCAATATTGAGTACTTGGAGGTCAAGGACAGCACAGGTTAGATACAGAGTAAAGCTCCCTCTACACTGTCCCATCAAACACTCCCTGGGCAGGTACAGCACGGGTTAGATATAGAGTAAAGCTCCCTCTACACTGTCCCATCAAACACTCCCACGGCAGGTACAGCACGGGTTAGATATAGAGTAAAGCTCCCTCTACACTGTCCCATCAAACACTCCCAGGACAGGTACAGCACGGGTTAGATACAGAGTAAAGCTCCCTCTACACTGTCCCATCAAACACTCCCAGGGCAGGTACAGCACGGGTTAGATATAGAGTAAAGCTCCCTCTACACTGCCCCATCAAACACTCCAAGGGCAGGTACAGCACGAGTTAGATACAGAGTAAAGCTCCCTCTACACTGCCCCATTGTTTAAACACTCCCTGGGCAGGTACAGCACGAGTTAGATACAGAGTAAAGCTCCCTCTACACTGTCCCATCAAACACTCCCAGGGCAGGTACAGCACGGGTTAGATACAGAGTAAAGCTCCCTCTACACTGTCTCATCAAACACTCCCAGGCAGGTACAGCACGGGTTAGATACAGAGTAAAGCTCCCTCTACACTGTCCCATCAAACACTCCCAGGGCAGGTACAGCACGGGTTAGATACAGAGTAAAGCTCCCTCTACACTGTCCCATCAAACACTCCCAGGGCAGGTACAGCACGGGTTAGATACAGAGTAAAGCTCCCTCTACACTGCCCCATCAAACACTCACAGGGCAGGTACAGCATGGGTTAGATACAGAGTAAAGCTCCCTCTACACTGTCCCATCAAACACTCCCAGGGCAGGTACAGCACGGGTTAGATACAGAGTAAAGCTCCCTCTACACTGTCCCCATCAAACACTCCCAGGGCAGGTACAGCACGGGTTAGATACAGAGTAAAGCTCCCTCTACACTGTCCCATCAAACACTCACAGGGCAGGTACAGCACGGGTTAGATACAGAGTAAAGCTCTCTCTACACTGTCCCATCTAACACTCCCAGGGCAGGTACAGCATGGGTTAGATACAGAGTAAAGCTCCCTCTACACTGTCCCATCAAACACTCCCAGGGTAGGTACAGCACGGGTTAGATACAGAGTAAATCTCCCTCTACACTGGCCCATCAAACACTCCCAGGGCAGGTACAGCACGGGTTAGATACAGAGTAAAGCTCCCTCTACACTGTCCCATCAAACACTCCCAGGGCAGGGACAGCACGGAGAGGAAGGGAGGATTAGTGAGGAAATTCCAGAGCTTAGGATGGAGACAGCTGAAAGCACAGCCGCCTCTATTGACCTTTAAAGTGTGACAATTGCAGAAGAGTTCCTGCTTTTTAAATATATTTTTAATAATACACCAGTGGCAGCATCTTTAAATGACGCTAAGTATGGGCAGCAACTGAGCTTCACATCTTCTCCAATTCAATGAAGTTCAGCTCAGAGTTTCCCGAGTTGATGTAACTCGCAGTGATTGTTGACTATCATTCTTGAGTGAATGGGACAACTCGTTTTGAGATTATTGTCTCTGGGGATTTTTTTGATGTGAAAGTTGAAATGGCCCTTTGTGAATGTTATTGCTTCCATCAGTCAGGTTAACGAGTTGATTCATGAACCCTTATTGGAAATGTTATTGCGTTATTAATCTTAATAATGGAGCAGAGATCGCAATGTATTGTGACAGAGTGTATCTGTTGTAAGAACATAAGAAATAGGAGCAGGAGTCGGCCATTCAGCCCCTCGAGCCTGCTCCGCCATTCAGTAAGATCATGGCTGATCTTCGACCTCAACTCCATTTTCCCGCCCGATCCCTATGTTCCTTGATTCCCCTAGAGTCGAAAAATCTATCGATCTCCGCCTTGAATATACTCAAAGACTCAGCATCCACAGCCCTTTGGGGTAGAGAATTCCAAAGATTCTGAGAGAGGAAATATATTACCTCCAACCCCATGAGCCCTTATCTTGTGTAACAACCTTTTATGTGGCACCTTATCGAATGCCTTTTGGAAATCCAACTGTACTACATCCAGTGGTTCCCCTTTATCTACCCTGCTAGTTACATCCTCAAAAAACTCTAATAAATTTGTTAAACACGATTTCACTTTCATTAAACCATGTTGACTCTGCCTAAACATGTTATAATTTTCTAAGTGTCCTGTTACCACTTCCTTAATAATGGATTCCAGCATTTTCCCGACGACTGATGTCAGGCTAACAGGTCTGTAGTTCCCGGTTTTCTCCTTCCCTCCTTTCTTGATTAATGGGGTTACATTTGCTACCTTCCAATCCGTTGGGACCGTTCTAGTATCTAGGGAAGTTTGGAAGATCCCAACCAATGCATCCACTATCTCTGCAGCCACCTCTTTTAGAACCCTGGGATGTAGACCATCAGGTCCATGAGATTTGTCGGCTTTTAGTCCTATTAGTTTCTCAAGTACTTTTTCTCTAGTGATATTAATTACTTTAAGTTCCTGTTGAGAACGAAAGAGAGAGAGACTTGCATTCCTACTGCACCTTTCACAACCTTAGCACGTCCCAAAGCGCTTTCCAGCCAATGAAATACTTTTGAAGTGTAGTCACTGCTGGAATGTAGGAAACACGGCAGCCAATTTGCGCACAGCAAGCTCCCACAAGCAGCAATGTGATAATGACCAGATCATCTGTTTCAGTGATGTTGATTGAGGGATTAATATTTTTAAAAATTGGCCAGGACACCGGGGATAACCGGGGATAACTCCCCTGCTCTTCTTCAAAATATTGTCATGGGGCAGACGGGGCCTTGGTTTAACGTCTCATCCGTAAGACAGCACCTCCGACAGTGCAGCACTCCCTCAGCACCGCACTGGAGTGTCAGCCAGGCAGTGCTTCAAGAGGGACTGTTCTCTTTCAAAGAAGGAGTCTCACCATTGGGATTTCTTTATAGCCAGTACATAGGAAGATTCATATGTTTATTTTTACATCATATCCCCCCTCATCTGATATCTTCCAGTGATTAAGTCCCTCCACAAAGACCATCCCTTCCTACTATTTTTAATAGACCGTATGTGAATAGGAAAGAGGTTCTGCTGTTAAAGGGGTACATTAGTGTAGTAGTTATATTACTGGACTAGTAAACCAGGGGCCTGGATTACTAATCAAAGGGACCGTGAATTCGAATCCCACCATGGGAGTTTGAGAATTTGAGTTCAGTTTAAAAAGCATCTGGAATTAAAAAGCTGGTCTCAGTAAAAGTGAGCATGAAGCTGTTGGATTGTCATTAAAAACCCATCTGGTTCACTCGTGTCCTTTAGGGAAGGAAACCTGCCGTCCTTACCCAGTCTGGGCCTATATGTGACTCCAGACCCACACCAATGCGGTTGACTCTTGTCTGGCCTAGCAAGCCCCTCAATTATATCAAACCTCAGCGCAACTATAGTGACGGGCGATAAATGCCGGCCTTGCCAGCGACGCCCACATGCCAAGAATAAAAAAATTACGGGGAAGGGAATTTTGTCTGAAGGGAAAATTGTTGTTTCTTCAACTGGGCAAACCTTTTATTGCTTATTTAGACAGGGAGTGGTTGAGGCGAATAGCACAGATGCATTCATGGGGAAGCTCGATAAACACATGAGGGAGAAAGGAATAGAGGGTTATGTTGATGGGGTGAGATGAAGTAGGGTGGGAGGAGGCTCGAGTGGAGCAGAAACACCGGCACGGAGCAGTTGGGCCGAACGGCCTGTTTCTGTGCTGGAAGGAGATGTCCTTCATGTCCTGTTGAAGCAAAGATTCAAACTGCCCGGCAGCGTTGGTTGACTTCAGTCTTCTGGCTCCTACGAACCTGCACCTGGAGAGAATCTTCAGGTCTCCGGAGGGACACCAAGGTAAGTATACAGAGAGTGGAGCAGCTTTAGGAGTCAGTCGTGGCTCAGTGGGCAGCACTCTTTCCCCTGAGTCAGTACATCGTGGGTTCAGAGTCCCACTCCAGGGACCTGAACACAAAAATCCAGGCTGACGCTCCCAGTGCAGTGCTGAGGGAATGCTGCACTGTCGGAGGTGCCGTCTTTCAGATGAGACGTTAAACCGAGGCCCCGTCTGCTCTCTCAGGTGGATGTAAAAGATTCCATGGCACTATTTTGAAGAAGAGCAGGGGAGTTCTCCCCGGTGTCCTGGGGCCAATATTTATCCCTCAATCAACATCACTAAAAACAGATTATCTGGTCATTATCACATTGCTGTTTGTGGGAGTTTGCTGTGCACAAATTGGCTGCCACGTTTCCTACATTACAACAGTGACTGCACTTCAAAAAGTACTTCATTGGCTGTAAAGCTCTTGAGGTTGTGAAAGGCGCTATAGAAATGCAAGTCTTTTTATTCTTGCTTGTAATTCGTGTCTGTATCTTTTGAGGCGAGCAGAACGGGAGCGGGGGAGAAGACTGAAAAATAACGAAGGAGGTTTGTTGGGACTGAGTGAATTTTACAAGCCTCTTGGTCAAAACAGCTCACGCATTGTTCCGATTAAAACTTGAATCTCATAACCTCGGCAGACAATGAGCTCATTCATCAAACACTTACAGAGCTCCCCTGTGAGAGGCGCCCGACCTTTAAGTGACACACGGTTCATGAAACACGCACAACATAATGGCAACCCGAGTCATTATGTCTTCCTCTTGGCCTTATTCCAGACAGACTGCTTCATGAAATTCCTTACACAGATTCTCATTCTGCTTGGCAATAAAATCGAAAAATACCCAATAATTAATTGTCGGGAGAGGACTCGGGGGGGCGGGGGGGGGGGAGGAAGGTTTCAATTCATTCACAGCAGTGCTTCGTGAGTATGGGTTGCCAACTCTGGTCGGACGTATTCCTGGAGGTTTCATCACATGACCTCTCGCCTCCAGCTGCCCCGCCCCCACTCTCCTGTCATTGGTCGCCCGACATGTCCATCCCCGCGCCACCCCGCCGCCCCACAGCCAATCGGAAAGCGAACAGACTCACCATCACCCAACGGGGCTGGATGACGACAGCCTTCTCCCGCGCGGCCCAACCCTGTTACGTGATCTTAGATCACAACTAATGTCATAAGAACATAAGATGTAGGAGCAGGAGTTGGCCATTCGGCCCCTCGAGCCTGCTCCGCCATTCAATAAGATCATGGCTGATCTGATCTTGGCCTCAACTCCACTTCCCTGCCCGCTCCCCATAACCCTCGACTCCCTTATCATTCAAAAATCTGTCTATCTCCACCTTAAATATATTCAATGACCCAGCCTCCACAGCTCTCTGGAGTAGAGAATTCCAAAGATTCACGACCCTCTGAGAGAAGAAATTCCTCCTCATTTCCGATTTAAATGGGTGCCCCCTTATTCTGAAATCATGCCCCCTAGTTCTAGATTCCCCCACGAGGGGAAACATCCTCTCTGCATCTACCCTGTCAAGCCCCTTCAGAATCTTATATGTTTCAATAAGATCCCCTCTCATTCTTCTAAACCCCAATGAGTATAGGCCCAACCTGCTCAACCTTTCTTCATAAGACAACCCCTTCATCCCAGGAATCAACCTCGTGAACCTTCTCTGAACTGCCTCCATTGCAAGTATATCCTTCCTTAAATAAGGAGACCAAAACTGTATGCAGTACTCCAGGCGTGGTCTCACCAATGCCCTGTACAGTTGTAGCAGGACTTCCCTACTTTTATACTCCATCCCCTTTGCAATAAAGGCCAACACTCCGTTTGCCTTCCTAAATGGATGTCGTCTCACAAGACACCGAACCTCTCGTTAAATCGACCTCCTGGTGACAGTAGCTACACCAAGCCAATCGAACGGTCCTCTCCAGGACCAAAGAAAACTGCAATCACCCGATTGGATGGTTCTTGACTCTCAGTCAAACAGCCTTCTTTCCCACGTCTGATATTTTCATAACTAATAAACTGAAGTCTTCAAAGAAAATAAAAAAAACACACCAATTTTTTAATGTCCCCTATGATTTCTCTCCTGGGTTTTGCTCGCCGCGGTGTCCTGGAGATTTGTCTTTAATTCCTGGAGACTCCAGGGCAATCCTGGAGGGTTGGCGACCCCTACTTGTGGTCGAGGAAGCATTCAGTCATTTGGATAGTGATCTGCATTGGACTCAGTGACTCCTGGCTGGAGTGTGGTTTCACCGGCACTGTTCACCATCCAGCTCCCGCTTGGGCATGCCTGACTTTCATCGCTCCACCATTGGCGGCCGTGCCTTCAGCTGCCTGGGTCCTCAGCTCTGGAATCCCCTCCCTAAACCTCTCCACCTCTCTTGCTCTCTTTCCTCCCTTAAGATGCTCCTTAAAACCTACCTCTTTGACCAAGCCCTGTCCTAATATCCAACCGTGCCTGAGATGCACCTTGGGACGTTTTACTACATTAAAGATGCTATATAAATGCAAAGTGTTGTTGTTGAGGGTGTGCAGCGTGTCAGCACACAAGCGGGAAAAGCGGGAAGTCCTGCCCAGCAACGTGCTCGGTTGGAGTAGTAGTAAATCCAGCAAGGCAGCAGCTTTTAAAGGGCTGCCGCTCACCCTGAAAGGAGGGGAGCTTCTTGCCACCTGAGCAGATACCTTTTCTGGCGAGGGAGGAATGTGTGTGTGTGGGGCGGAAGGGGGTGGAATTACCCCTCTTGAGGGCGATGCATTGGGGAACCCACTGTAGGTGGTGCGGCAATGCCGATGGACCTGGTTTGACAGGGAAGGCGGTTTTTCTTTCTGAGCGGAAGGTTGGGTGGAGATTGCAGAGAGAGGGAGTGAAGCGAATAGGACCTGGGAACAAAGGAGGAAGAGGCTATGTGGGATTCGGAGGAGTGCCAAGGTGCGTGTGCCCACCTTTGCATACTTTATTTTACGACAGGGGCGTAGATCGCTTTGACCAAATGGAATGTGTTATCAACGGTCTCTTTGGCTGTAAGGGGCATCACAGCTGAGCCCAGTCCTGCCGGTGGCCTGATAGCGAGTCCGCGCGGTTACAAAGGCAAGTACAAGATTACGGAGGCCATTCTGTCCACAGAATTCCTTCCACAGAAACGTACGATTCCACACTGTGGCACGCACCTGTCGAGTAGGTCTGGAGCTTTTTGCCTCCGCTCACCTACCCACAGACTATTCCATGTAGAAAAGGGATTCTCCCTGGCATCAGTCCTCAACAGTGCCCGTTGCCAGTTTGTGGGGGATCTGCTGCCAACTGATCGCCCTTGACATGCCATCTTTTCTCCCCTCCATCCTCTTGGATGACGTGCCGAGTGTTGAAAGCAGACACCAAACCTTGCAATGGAATATCAGGAGAAAAAAATGAATATATAGAATTACATAGAATGTACGGCACAGAAACAGGCCAGTGGGCCCAACTGGTCCGTGCCGGTGTTTCTGCTCCACACGAGCCTCCTCCCACCCCTCTTCAGCTCACCCTACCAACATATCCTTCTATTCCTTTCTCCCTCATGTACATATCTAGCTTCCCCTTAAATTCACCTCAACCACTCCCTGTGGTAGCGAGTTCCCCATTCTAACCACTCTCTGGGTAAAGAAGTTTCTCCTGAATTCCCTATTGGATTTATTAGTGACTATCTTATATTGATGGCCCCTAGTTCTGGTCTCCCGCACAAGTGGAAACATCTTCTCTACGTCTACCCTATCGAACCCCTTCATAATTTTGAAGACCTCTATCAGGGCCCCCCTCAGCCTTCTCTTTTCTATAGAGGTCATGATGTGGAGATGCCGGCGTTGGACTGGGGTGGACAAAAATTATGTGAATTCTGGGAGATTCTCTCATTGCTAACTTACCTGACGAAGGAGCGATAGCTCCGAAAGCTTGTAAAATTAAATAAATCTGTTGGACTATAACCTGGTGTTGTGCGACTTCTCATTTTTCTCTTTTCTAGAGAGAAGAGCCCCAGCCCGTTCAATCTTTCCTGATAATTATAACCTCTTAGTTCTGGTATCATCCTTGTAAATAACAGAGCGCCTTAAAGAACTCCATTCCCGACTGGCAGGTAATGACTTTGGGATCATAGAATGATACCCCACAGAAGGAGGCCATTCGGCCCATCGTGCCTGCGCTGGCTCTTTGGTAGAGCTCTCCAATCAGTCCCACTCCCCCCTGCTCTTTCCCCACAGCCCTGTAAATCTTTTCCCTTCAATTATTTATCCAATTCCCTTTTGAAAGTTACTATTGAATCTGCTTCCACCGCCCTTTCAGGCAGCGCGTTCCAGATCACAACAACTCGCTCAGTAAAAAAAATGTTTCCTCATCTCACCCTCTGGTTCTTTTGCCAATCACCTTAAATCTGTGTCCTCTGGTTACCGACCCTCCTGCCACTGGAAACAGTTTCTCTTTAATTACTCCATCAAAACCGTTTATGATTTTGAACACCGCTATCAAATCTCCTCTCAACATTCTCTGCTCTAAGGAGAACAATCCCAGCTTCTCCAGTCTCTCCACATAACTGAAGTCCCTCATCCCTGGAACCATTCTAGTGAATCACCTTATTTTGCTGTAAAGCCTATTTTAAATGTGTGAGCTTTATTACCGGGCGCGTATGGGCCAGGAAAACAAGGAAATTGGGCGCTGTCTCATTAAGCAACAACTTGTGTTTATACAGCGCCTTTAACATAGTAAAATGTCCCAAGGTGCTTCACAGGAACGATACCAAACAAAATTTGACACCGAGCCACATAAGGAGATATCAGGACAGGTGACCAAAAGCTTGGTCAAAGAGGTAGGGTTTAAGGAGCGTCTTAAAGGAGGAGAGAGAGGTGGAGAGGTTTAGGGAGGGAATTCCAGAGCTTAGGGCCCAGGCAGCTGAAGGGCACGGCCGTCAATGGTGGAGCGATTATAATCAGGGATGCTCAAGAGGCCAGAATTGGAGGAGCGCAGAGATCTCGGGGGGGCTGTAGGGCTGGAGGAGGTTACAGAGATAGGGAGGGGCGAGGGCCATGGAGGGATTTGAAAACAAGGATGAGAATTTTAAAATCGAGGCATTGCTGGACCGGGAGCCAATGTAGGTCAGCGAGCACAGGGGGTGAAGGGGACTTGGTGCGAGTTAGGACACGAGCAGCAGAGTTTTGGCACCTGATGAAGTTCTCTCATGGTCTGTGGTGTGAATCGGGGCAGGGTGTTGGGGTTGGTGACTTCACAAAGACGTCACCTTCAAGCCCCTGGAAAATGTTTATATTTAAAAGAAAGAACTTGCATTTCACAACCTCAGGACGTCCCAAAGCACTTTACAGCCAATGAAGCACATTTTTTTCTGACGTGTAGTCACTGTTGTAATGTAGGAAACGCGGCAACCAATTTGCGCACAGCAAGCTCCCACAAACAGCAATGTGATAATGACCCAGATTATCTGTTTTAGCGATGTTGATTGAGGGATAAATATTGGCCCCAGGACACCGGGGAGAACTCCCCTGCTCTTCTTCGAAATAGTGGCCGTGGGATCTTTTACGTCCACCTGAGAGAGCAGACGGGGGCCTCGGTTTAACATCTCATTCGAAAGACGGCACCTCCGACAGTGCAGCACTCCCTCAGCACTGCACTGGGAGTGTCAGCCTAGCTTTATGGGCTCAAGTCTCTGGAGTGGGACTCGAACCCACAACCTTCTGACTCAGAGGCGAGAGTGCTGCCCACTGAGCCACAGCTAGAAAAAAAAATGAGGGTTGTTTTGCTTTTGCTTGGCGTGCGTATCCATGGAGACACTTTGTACAGAAACAGTATTAACGTGTCAGTAAATTATAATGATGAAATCCAAAAACAATACTAATTGCTGCTCAGATGATGAATTAATTGAACAAAGCACGGTCTCTATCTACTTCATTAGTTGCAAGTGATGAGTATTTAGGGAGATCATGGTTATTAAGATAAGTTACGAGGTGTTTCACATAAATCAGAAAGTACCTTGTTCCGCAGGTTGGCTGAGTGATTACTTGAGGCAGGCAAACTTCTCCCATGGCACTGGATTGCTTTGCATTCGATGAAGATTCATGTTGCTCATTTTGTCTTTACTTTCGTTACCACGGAATCGTAGGCTGGAAGTGTCCTCAGAGCTGCTCCTGCTCCGAAGAAGACCGTCACAAATCCTGCTTACGGAGAAAGAACTTTTGCAGCACAGAACGAGGCCATTCAGCCCATCACACCAGTGCCGGCTCTCTGAGAGAGTTAACCTTAGTCCCATTTCCCATTTAGCCCATGGCACCAGGGTGAGGTGGAGCCCGGGGTTAGAGAAGCGGGGAGAAAGAGCAGCGAGGAGCAGCCTCACCTAACATTTACACACACTCACACTCACTCACACTCACACTCACTCACACACACACTCCCACTCACTCACACACACACTCACTCACTCACACACACACTCACACTCACTCACACACACACTCACACTCACTCACACACTCTCACTCACTCACTCACACACTCACTCTCACACACTCACACTCACTCACACACACACTCACTCACACTCACACACACTCACACACACTCACTCACACTCTCACACACTCACTCACTCACACACACACTCACTCACTCTCACACACTCACACTCACTCTCACTCACACACACACTCACTCACACACTCACACTCACACACACTCACTCACACTCTCACACTCACTCTCACACACTTACTCACACACTTACTCACACACACACTCACTCACTCTCACACACTCACACACACACACTCACTCACTCTCACACACTTACTCACACTCACTCACACACACTCACTCACTCTCTCACACTCACACTCACACACACTCACACTCACTCTCACTCACATACTCACACTCACTCACACACACTCTCACACACTTACTCACACTCACTCACACACACACTCACTCACTCTCTCACACTCACACACACACACTCACTCACTCTCACACACTACTCACACTCACACACACTCACACTCACACACACTCTCACTCACACACTCTCACACTCACTCACTCACTCTCACTCACTCTCAAGCAGGACTCACTGGGCAGCTGTTCGGAGGTTTGTTCCCAGGATTCTGTCGGTCTCTGGTCCTAGGTTCCACTGACTGACATAACAACCCACGTCTGTCCGCAAAACAACAGTGATAGCACTTTAAATGTAATTAACTGGTTGTGAATCGCTTTTGGGGCATGTCTGAGAGATGATATCTGGGAGATGTAATAAAGTGCTAACTAAATGCCAGTTCTTAATTTTTTCTATAATGCGTCCAGTGAGAGACCAAAATGTAATTTCACCGAATGCTAATTAATTTTTTCCCTATAATGCCGGTTTGTTTTTCCAAGGGTAAATTTCACAAGGCTCCAGCTTTGATATTGAGCCTCACTGGTCAGGCGCAGGTCGGAGAATCCCCACCCGGGGAACCTGGTGCGCTGCCGCTGTGGCCGATTCTCCAGTCTGTCCTCTCGCTGAGCAAACTTTACCCCGTGTTAATGTGAGCCGGGTGACAGCGCAGTGTGGAACTCTACCACAAGGTGGTGCTCAGAGCCCTGACTGCACTTGTACATTGCCCGTCTAGTCATTGCTGTAGCTCCCACCTGTACTTGTGTGAGTGTGTGTGTGTGAGTGAGTAAGAGTGTGTGTGTGAGTGTGAGTGTATGTGTGTGTGTGAGTGAGTAAGTGAGAGTGTGTGTGTGAGTGTGAGTGTAAGTGTGAGTGAGTGTGAGTGTAAGTGTGAGTGTGAGTGTGTGAGTGAGTGAGTGTGTGAGTGTAAGTGTGAGTGTGTGTGAGTGTGTGTGAGAGTGAGTGAGTGTAAGTGTGTGAGTGAGTAAGAGTGTGTGTGTGAGTGTGAGTGTATGTGTGAGTGAGTGTAAGTGTGTGAGTGAGAGTGTGTGTGAGTTTGTGAGTCAGTGTGTATGTGTGAGTGTGTGAGTGTCTGTGTGGAAGTGTGAGTGTGAATTTGTGAGTGAGTGTGAGTGAGTGTGTCATTTGGCTCACCACCTACATCGATTGGATTTAGTGGTTTTGAAAATACCAGATTCAGAAAGAATTGTAAGTCACAAGATCGCAGACAGGGGAGGACGTTTGGCCTGTTCCAGGAGTGCCTCTGCCTGTCTGGCCGTGATTTCCCCAACCTCGGCGCTTCCGCTGACAGCTCCAGCCCGCTGTCCAAAATGAATTTCCCCTGATTGAGCTTGTTAAGCCCGCCCGGCGTGTTTGCCAGCCAATTAAAGGAAGCGGGTCTGATGACGTAATTCGGTTTCCTTAAAGGGACCATGCGCAAATTTAGTTTGACATTTGTGCTGTCAGTGTTCTACAGCATTGAGGTGCTGCAAACACTGACAAGCGCTGCACAGAGGTGCACGGCTGCACCCAGACTCTCCCATAACTCGCTCCGTATGCTTATGGAGGGAGTCACAGCACGCAGGGAGGTTCTCTTCCCTTCCCATGGGCGGAAGAGACCTCCCCAGGACACCAACGCAGCCTGGTTGCACATTGCACAGGAGGACACAAGCAGGGATGTTGTCAGGAGGACCAGGCTGCAGTGGCGCAAACCTTTCAATGATCTCAGTAGATCATGAAATGTTACTGCAAAGCCACACTCAACCTCATCCTGCTGTGCCACTCATCACATCCCCATCACTCTGCCTTCCCTACCCTACTCCTGCACATCTTTACTCACACCAACTTACCTTGCACCTCCACCCATCCCTCTCTATCAACATTATCACACCCCCATCTCACTAGCCACCCCTTACACTCACCCTCACCCTAGTCCAATCATACCAACTAACAACACACAAGGGTAGGCACTGTTTCTGTTAATGTGCTGTCAAACATTGAAACTTTTATTTTCAACACTTTGCATTCTTGGGCAGATTTGTGTGCACCTTTGGAAGTGACTTAGTGAGTTGCAGTGAATCGTGAGACATAACGGTACCCCCGCAATGCTGATGAGAGTGAAAGGAATGGCTTGGGCATTGTAGGGATGCTTTATGGTATTGGTGTGGGGTGGTGCCAACCTGGCGCATCATGTGGCAGTCAGGTTGTACAGCGTCAAGTGAAGTAAATCTGGCCATGGTGAGGCCATCCCTGACGTCCCTGGCAGCAATGTGGTCGGGTGCTGATGTCCTCTGTCCTGTGCAGCATCAGTTGATTGCGGAGAAGGTTGGTGTTGTTGTTGGTACTGCTGGTGTGCCTGGTGCTGCTGGTGTTGGGGCTGATCGTGGTGGGATTCTGAGGACCAAGGTGAGATAGTTTCAAGGGCACCAATGCTGATGTAATAGATGGCAGGTGAACTTGAGATGACAGAAGCGATCTGTCAGTGGTGAGAGAGGTTGTCACATTGAGGTGACACTGGATAGAGAGTTTACTCCAAACACTTGCAACCTGCATAAAGCTCAATCTGTCTTTCAAATGCAGTAAGCAACAACTTCTGAGCTTGGAAAGTGAACAGCTGTGAGATGGGAGCTTTTATAGCACATTTGCAGCTGTCAAGTAATGAGATGATTCCAAGGTCATACAACTCCCGACCTCCTTACCTGATGTGATCCCTGAGCAGCGTGGACCCTGTGGGCGACCTCGTAAAATGTAAAGGTGAGCTCAAAATACTTCTTAATGGACTGTTAACAAGGTCATAATGACCTGGTTTGCCTCCCCCGCCGCTGCGTGTCGGGTCTGTTCAGCGCTGACAGACCCGACATTTGGTGAAGGAGCATGGCGGCGGGTTGACAGTGGGGTCCCGACTCGCTCTCAAAAAAAACACTTTTCAACCTGACCCGCCACCGAACGCGCCCGCTGACCCTCCCCGAAAAAATTCCCCCTCTCTCTCTCAGCCACTCTCTCTCTCTCTCTCGGCCACTCAATCTCTCTCTCAGCCACTCAATCTCTCTCTCTCTCAGCCACTTTCTCTCTCTCTCTCTCAGCCACTCTCTCTCTCTCTCTCTCTCTCTCAGCCACTCTCTCTCTCTCTCTCAGCCACTCTCTCTCTCTCTCAGCCACTCTCTCTCTCTCTCTCAGCCATTCTCTCTCTCTCTCAGCCACTCTCTCTCTCTCTCTCAGCCACTCTCTCTCTCTCTCTCAGCCACTCTCTCTCTCTCTCAGCCACTCTCTCTCTCTCTCTCAGCCATTCTCTCTCTCTCTCAGCCACTCTCTCTCTCTCTCTCAGCCACTCTCTCTCTCTCAGCCACTCTCTCTCTCTCTCAGCCACTCGCTCTCTCTCTCTCTCAGCCACTCTCTCTCTCTCTCAGCCACTCTCTCTCTCTCTCTCTCAGCCACTCAATCTCTCTCTCTCTCAGCCATTCTCTCTCTCTCTCAGCCACTCTCTCTCTCTCTCTCAGCCATTCTCTCTCTCTCAGCCACTCTCTCTCTCTCTCAGCCACTCAATCTCTCTCTCTCTCTCAGCCACTCTCTCTCTCTCTCTCAGCCACTCTCTCGCTCTCTCTCTCAGCCACTCTCTCTCTCTCTCTCTCTCTCTCGGCCACTCAATCTCTCTCTCTCTCAGCCACTCTTTCTCTCTCTCTCTCTCAGCCACTCAATCTCTCTCTCTCTCTCAGCTACTCTCTCTCTCTCTCAGCCACTCTCTCTCTCTCTCTCAGCCATTCTCTCTCTCTCTCTCTCTCAGCCACTCTCTCTCTCTCTCTCAGCCACTCTCTCTCTCTCAGCCACTCTCTCTTTCTCAGCCACTCTCTCTCTCTCTCTCAGCCTCTCTCTCTCTCAGCCACTCTCTCTCTCTCTCTCAGCCACTCTCTCTCTCTCTCTCTCTCAGCCACTCTCTCTCTCTCAGCCACTCTCTCTCTCTCTCAGCCACTCTCTCTCTCTCAGCCACTCTCTCTCTCTCAGCCACTCTCTCTCTCTCTCTCAGCCACTCTCTCTCTCTCTCAGCCACTCTCTCTCTCTCCCGTGCACCTGCTGCCCTTGTCCTTCTAGGTGGAAGAGGTCGCGGGTTTGGGAGGTGTTGCCGAAGAAGCCTTGGCGAGTTAGCGCTGCATTAACGGAGCAGCCTTTAGATGTGAAACTGAGGCTCCATCTACCTGTTCCGACATTGTGGTGGACTTCCCCAGATCCCACTGAAAGAAGAGAAGGAAGTTCTCCCGCTGTCCTGGCCAACATTCCTCCCTCAACCAACGTCACCCAAAAACAGATTAACTGGTCATTTATCCCGTTACAACAACTTGTATTTATACAGCGCCTTTAATGTGGTCAGACATCCTAAGGTGTTTCACAGGAGTGATTATCAAACAAAATTTGACCCCGAGCTACGTAAGTAGACATTAGGACAGACTTGGTCCAAGAGGTAGGTTTTAAGGAGTGTCTTAAAGGAAGAAAGGGAGATAGAGAGTTGGCGAGGTTTAGGGAGGGAGTTCCAGAGCTTAGGGCCTCGGCTGCTGAAGGCACGGCCCCTAATTACTGTTTGTAGGATGTTGCTGGCATGAGATGGCCTACAAAACAACTCTCAGCACACTCCAAAAATGAGTAATTCATTGAGATTTCTTTCCGACGACGCGATGAGGTTTTAAATGAATGCAAGAATTCCTCTCCCCATTTTCCAATTACGTTGGGTTCTCAGGCGAGGGGGGTGGAGTTTAGGGCCAAGCAATGAACTTCCAAATTGCTACGTGTCTTTCTCAAAGTCGATAGAAAAACAAATCACTGCATTACTTGCTCGGCTGAACACAACACGAAACCCTCCACTGTGAACCTTGTAAAAGGGTAATTCAGTCCGTTGACAGCGGCGCACCTGGAGCTTGTTAAAGCCCAATGGAACAATTGATATTCATGAACCTGCGTCCCGGAATAATTGAGGGAGGTATTTACATTATTGCGAATCAACAAGGAGCAGTTCTTCCAGATAAGTCTCTGCGATCAAAATGACATCCCACGGGCCTGAGCTGCCGGCGATCGGCTTAGCAAACGACCCTCGGGCCTTTCTCCTCAAGCTAGTGGATTGTGAAGCTGACTTCATGAAATAAATACATCGGAAGGAAGGGCCCTAGATTTCTGGGTCTCTGTTATTTGAACATCTCAATTGGATAAACTCGGGCAGCTTTGCAATGAACACAGGAAGACAGAAATAGCAAATTACCATTTGGCTCAATGGCCCGTCTCCCCTTCTAATGTAGAGATTCTTTCCTTAATGTACAGATTATCTCCCAAATGTATGGATTCACTCCCTGATGTAGAAATTCTCTCCCTGATGTTACTTCGGCAGCACCTCCTGAACCCGCGACCTCTTCCACCTAGAAGGACAAGGGCAGCAGGCCCATGGGAACACCGCCACCTCCAAGTTCCCCTCCAAGTCACACACACCATCCCGACTTGGGAAATATATCGGCCGTTCCTTCATCATCGCTGGGTCAAAATCCTGGAACTCCCTCCCTAACAGCACTGTGCGAGCACCTTCACCACATGGACTGCAGTGGTTCAAGAAGGCGGCTCACCACCACCTTCTCAAGGGCAACTAGGGGTGGGCAATAAATGCTGGCCTTGCCAGCGACGCCCTCATCCCGTGAGTAAATTAAAATAAAGTTATGAGTGATGGCAGGGGGTGTGGTTACAGGCAGATATCACTGTGGTGGACAGAGTTGGACTCATTTTCTGTTCTTTTGTCGAGGAGAGCAGAGACTAATAGATGAACCTGCATTGCAATCTCAGATCAGCAACCGCCAGGGTCGAACCTGGGGACTTCCCTGGTTGTATGACTCAGTTTCACGCGGTGTTGCCCTGGATGGTGTATCTGTCCATCAAACCCTACTCGCTCAATGTCTGATCTGTCAACCCCTTCCCTCTTCTCCACCCTCCGCTCCCCCCCACAGATTGGCCCCTAAAGGTGAGTCACTTACCCAACTGAGATGTCGGGAGTGGGGGGGATTGGATGATTTCCTGACAACAACAATTTGCATTTATATAGCGCCTTTAACGTAGTAAAATGTTCCAAGGCGCTTCACAGGAGCGATTATCAAACAAAATTTGACACCGAGCCACATAAGGAGATATTAGGACCGTGGTCAAAGAGTTAGGTTTTAAGGAGAGTCTTAAAGGAGGAGAGAGAGGCGGAGAGGTTTAGGGAGGGAATTCCAGAGTTTAGGCCCAGGCAGCTGTAGGCACGGCCGCCAACGGCGGAGCGAAGGAAATCGGGGATGCTCAAGAGGCAGAGTTGGAGGAGCGCAGAGATCTCGGAGGGTTGTAGGAGGGAGCAGATATAGGGGAGGGGGGGCAAGGCCGTGGAGGGATTTGAAAACAAAGATGAGAATTTTAAAATTGAGGCGTTTAAGACCTTAAGGGGTTAATCAGCAACGGACCTAGAGCCAAGCTGGCTCAACAAACTGTCAGCATTCCACAAGCCCGTCTCAGGAACAGATGTTGGCAACAGGCAGTAGTTTAGTGAGAAAACAATTCCCGGCAATGTGCTCAGCCAGCCCGAGCCAGACGTGGCGTGACATTTTCAGAGAGTGCTTGAATCCATTTAACGTCAGGGAGATTCCAAAAAAACATCTCAGCGTTTGCAGTTGTTCCATCTCCAAGCGGCGCGGCGCTGTCGTAACAACCCCTCAGGTCTCCGATGCGCTGATTTATGCTTTGGCGCACCGCGCAGAGCAATCCAAGAGCAGTTAGGGCCTCCTTTTGTTCTTTCAGTTTTAGCCTGACTTAACCACCATTTCTGTATCTCCGCAGCTGATGCAGTCGCACGGCGCAGAAGGAGGCCATTCGGCCCATCGTGCCTGTGCCGGCTCTTTGAAAGAGCTCTCCGAATAGTCCCACTCTCCCCCCCCCCCCGCCCCCGCTCTTTCCCCATAGCCCTGCAAAGTTCTCCTTTTCAAGTATTCACATAATTCCCTTTTGAAAGTTACCAGTACCGTCCGCTGCGGCACAGTGGGTAGCCTCTGAGTCAGAAGGATCACACATAAATCCAGGCTGGCACTCCCAGTGCCGTACTGTGGGAGTGCTGCACTGTCGGAGGTGCCGTCTCTCGGAATTGACATTAAACATAAGGTCCTGTCTGCCCTCTCAGGTGAATGTAACTATTGGTGTTATTTCAAAGTCGCTGTTGTACTGTAGGAAACGCAGCAGCCAATCTGCGCACAGCAAGATCCCACCAGCAGCAATGAGATAATGACCAGATAATTTTTTTTTTTTTTAGTTAAATATTGGCCCAGGACACCGGGGAGAACTCCCCCGCTCTTCTTCAAATAGTGGCCATGGGACCTTTTACGTCCACCTGAGAGAGCAGACGGGGCCTCGGTTTAACGTCTCATCTGAAAGACGGCACCTCCGACAGTGCAGCGCTCCCTCAGCACTGCACTGGGAGTGTCAGCCCGGATTATGTGCTCAGGTCTCTGGAGTGGGACTCGAACCCACAACCTTCTGACTCAGAGGCGAGACCGGGACCCACTGGGACACAGCTAAGAATATCCCAAATGCAGCCCTCTGGTGCTTTGTCCAAGTGGGCGTCCCTCGCCAGACTGTGAGTGTCGGCAGGTTATTTTCCGATGAGGGGGCATCGTATCCTGGACCGATCTCCCCACACGTGCAGTCGGGGAGCTCACTGGATAGCAGTCTGATTAAGGAAACCTGATATTTCCCAAACTACCCTGGTAGCTCTGAGGGCAGTTGTGGTGCCCCCCCCCCCCTTACCGCCATTCCGGCTGTGGTTGGCTAACTCGGCAGAAGGTCAGGGATCAAACCTGGGACTTCCTGTCACTCGGCTCAACTCCACGCTAGGCCATGCAGTGACCAACCCAACCACTAGGGGAGCACCATCTGGAATGGTAAAAATAGGCCCAGCCAAGGTGTTGCCGTCAATGTTCCCTTTAATTTTCTTTGGGTGCGCGGCCCCTTTAAGGGGCTGCTCGCCCCATTCAAAATACCGTGCGTGTGCAGTTTTTCCCATTTAAAAGCCGGTGAGCCGGCCGTGCAGGAGCTCCAGAGTGCTGTGTGTCCGCGCGGCCGCAAGGCTTAAAGGGAACATTGGTTGGAGTGTGTGGTGCTTGAAGGGTTAACCAAGAAACAATGTCTCTATATGTTAAAATCCTGTGATATTCGGACGTAACACAGTCTTCGATAATCCTGGTTTATTATATAAACTGAGTGCCTCGATTCTGCCTTGTGTCTCATTTCACATCAGCTATTGCGTTTACAGTCTGGAAATTGTTGCATAATTGACTGTAAGCGCACAACACCTGCAGGCGCTGTTCTGCACTGTAACACTCAGTGTCGTTGTGTCATTCGCAAGAGAGCAATGTCTATCAACAACAACATTTATATAGCACCTTTATCATTGTAGAACGTCCCACGGTGCTTCACAGGAGCGATTATCAAACAAAATTTGGCACCGAGCCACATAAGGAGATATTAGGACAGGTGACCAAGGGCTTGGTCAAAGAGGTAAAAGTAAGAAAGACTTGCATTTCTCTAGCGCCTTTCACAACCTCAGGACGTCCCAAAGCGCTTTACAGCCAATGAAGTACTTTTTGAAGTGTAGTCGCTGTTGTAATGTAGGAAACGCCGCAGCCAATTTGCACACAGCAAGCTCCCACAAACAGCAATGTGATAATGACCAGATCATCTGTTTTAGTGATGTTGACTGAGGGATAAATATTGGCCCCAGGACACCGGGGAGAACTCCCCTGCTCTTCTTTGAAATAGTGGCCGTGGGATCTTTTTCATCCACCTGAGAGAGTAGACAGGCCCTCGGTTTAACGTCTCATCCGAAAGACGGCACCTCCGATTTTTGTGCTCCAGTCTCATGGAGTGGGACTTGAACCCACGACCTTCTGACTCTCTAGTGGCGACGGTGCTACCCACTGAGCCACAGTTGACACAGGCTTTAAGGAGTATCTTAAAACAGGAGAGAGAGGCGGAGAGGTTTAGGGACGGGAATTCCAGAGCTTAGATCAAGAAAATAACAAACCTGCGTCTGTAGGATGCACAGACCCCTTCTCAAATGGGACTCAGCGAATTGAGCAAGACAGACCACAAGCGAGAGAAGAGACAAGGAGACAGAGTGCGATGGAGACAAACACAGTGAGACAGAGATAGACAATAAGATAGATAGAGAATGAGACGGAGAGACAATGAAACAGAGAGAGGGAAACAAATAGATAGAGACAGCAAGACAGACAGAGACTGTGAAAGAGACAAAGACACCGACACAAACAGGCAGAGAAATCATGAGTCGAAGGAGGCTAAATAAAGTGAGAGAGACAGAGGTGAGGCGAGAGAGAGAAAATAGAGACAGGCAGAAAGACAATGAAAGAGACAGACAGACAGAAATAGAAATAGAGAGGATGAGAGAAAGGAACATGGGAACAGGAGGAGGCCATTCAGCCCCTCCAGCCTGTTCCGCCATTTAGTTAGATCATGGCTGATCTGTATCTTAACTCCATTTACACGCCTTGGTTCCATAACCCTAATACCCCTAACTGAACAAAAATTTATCAATCTCAGTCATAAATTTTTCAGTTGACCCCCAGCCTCAACAGCTTTTTGGGGGAGAGAGTTCCCGATTTCCACCACCCTTTGTGTGAAGAAGTGCTTCCCGACATCACCCCTGAACGGCCTGGCTCTAATTTTAAGGTGATGCCCCCTTGTTCTGGACTCCCCCCCACCAGAGGAAATAGTTTCTCTCTATCCGCCCTATCAAATCCTTTAATCATCTTACACACCTCGATTAGATCACCACTTAATCTTCTATACTCGAGGGAATACAAGTCTAGTCTATGCAACCTGTCCTCGTAATTTAACCCTTTTAGCCCCGGTATCATTCTGGTGAATCTGCGCTGCTCCCCCTCCAAGGACAATATATCCGTCCTGAGGTGCGGGGCCCAGAACGGAACAGAGTGTCCAGGTGGGGTCTGAGCAGAGCTCTGCACAGCTGGAACATCACTTCCTCCCCTTTGTAGTCCAGCCCCCTCGAGGTAAAGGCCAACCTTCCATTATCCTTTTAAATTATTTATTGTACCTGTTCACTAGCTTTTAGTGACTTCTATACATAAGATAGAGAGAAAGAGATAGACTGGGATGGAGTGTGAGACACAGATAAGGAAGTTGAGGAATAGAGATAGTGAGGCATAGACTGGGACAGGCTATATAAAGGCAAGGATAGGGACCAAAACAGAGACAGAGTGAGAATGTGAGAGTGCGGAAAAGTGGCAGCGAAAGGCATAACAGAGATAGTGAGATGACCACAACAATAACTTGCATTTACACAGCGCCTTTAACGTAGTAAAACGTCCCAAGGGCGCTTCACAGGAGTGATTATCAAACAAGATTTGACACCGAGCCACATGAGGAGATATTAGGTACAGGTGACCAAAAGCTCCGTCAAAGAGGTAGGTTTAAAAGAGCGTCTTAAAGGAGGAGAGAGAGGCGGAGAGGTTTAGGGAGGGAATTCCAGAGCTTAGAACGATAGAGGGTGACAGGAAGGTAGGAAAGGGAAATAGACAAAGATGGAGAGAACGAGATAAAGGCAGAAAGAGTGAGGTCAGGAGAGAAACCGAGACAGAAATATAAAGAGGGAAGATACATAGAGAAAGGGAAACAAAGACAGATACAGAGTGTGAGAGAGAGACAGACACAGAGTGTGAGAGAGAGAGACACAGAGTGTGAGAGAGAGACAGACACAGAGTGTGAGAGAGAGACAGACACGGAGTGTGAGAGAGACAGACACGGAGTGTGAGAGAGACAGACACGGAGTGTGCGAGAGAGACAGACACAGAGTGTGAGAAAGACCGACACAGAGTGTGAGAGAGACAGACACAGAGTGTGAGAGAGAGACAGACATGGAGTCTGACAGAGAGACACAGAGTGTGAGAGAGAGACAGACATGGAGTCTGACAGAGAGACACAGAGTGTGAGAGAGAGAGAGACACGGAGTGTGTGAGTGAGACAGACACGGAGTGTGAGAGAGAGACAGACACAGAGTGTGAGAGAGAGACAGACACAGAGTGTGAGAGAGAGACAGACACAGAGTGTGAGAGAGAGACAGACACAGAGTGTGAGAGAGACAGACACGGAGTGTGAGAGAGAGACAGACACAGAGTGTGAGAGAGAGACAGACACAGAGTGTGAGAGAGAGACACGGAGTGTGAGAGAGAGACAGACACAGAGTGTGAGAGAGAGACAGAAACAGAGTGTGTGAGAGAGACAGACACATAGTGTGAGAGAGAGACAGAAACAGAGTGTGTGAGAGAGACAGACACAGAGTGTGAGAGAGAGACAGACACGGAGTGTGAGAGAGAGACACACAGAGTGTGAGAGAGAGACAGACACAGAGTGTGAGAGAGAGACAGACACAGAGTGTGAGAGAGAGAGACACAGAGTGTGAGAGAGAGACAGACACGGAGTGTGTGAGAGAGACAGACACAGAGTGTGAGAGAGAGACAGACACAGAGTGAGAGAGAGAGACACAGAGTGTGAGAGAGAGAGACACAGAGTGTGAGAGACAGACACAGAGTGTGAGAGAGAGACAGACACAGAGTGTGAGAGAGACAGACACGGAGTGTGAGAGAGACAGACACGGAGTGTGAGAGAGAGACAGACACAGAGTGAGAGAGAGAGACAGACACGGAGTGTGAGAGAGAGAGACACAGAGTGTGTGAGAGAGAGACACAGAGTGTGAGAGACAGACACAGAGTGTGAGAGAGAGACAGACACAGAGTGTGAGAGAGACAGACACGGAGTGTGAGAGAGAGACAGACACAGAGTGTGAGAGAGAGAGACACAGAGTGTGAGAGAGAGACAGACACAGAGTGTGTGAGAGAGAGAGACACAGAGTGTGAGAGACAGACACAGAGTGTGAGAGAGAGACAGACACGGAGTGTGAGAGAGAGACAGACACAGAGTGAGAGAGAGAGAGACAGACACAGAGTGTGAGAGAGACAGACACGGAGTGTGTGAGAGAGACAGACACAGAGTGTGAGAGAGAGACAGACACGGAGTGTGAGAGAGAGACAGACACAGAGTGAGAGAGAGAGAGAGACACAGAGTGTGAGAGAGAGACAGACACGGGGTGTGAGAGAGAGACAGACACGGAGTGAGAGAGAGAGAGACAGACACAGAGTGTGAGAGAGACAGACACGGAGTGTGTGAGAGAGACAGACACAGAGTGTGAGAGAGAGACAGACACGGAGTGTGAGAGAGACAGACACAGAGTGTGAGAGAGAGACAGACACAGAGTGAGAGAGAGACAGACACAGAGTGTGTGAGAGAGAGACAGACACAGAGTGTGTGAGAGACAGACATGGAGTGTGAGAGAGAGACAGACACGGAGTGTGTGAGAGACAGACATGGAGTGTGAGAGAGAGACAGACACGGAGTGTGAGAGAGAGACAGACACGGAGTGCGAGAGAGAGACAGACACAGAGTGTGAGAGAGAGACAGACACAGAGTGTGTGAGAGAGACAGACACAGAGTGTGAGAGAGAGACAGACACAGAGTGTGTGAGAGAGACAGACACAGAGTGTGAGAGAGAGACAGACACAGAGTGTGAGAGAGAGACAGACACAGAGTGTGAGAGAGAGACAGACACAGAGTGTGTGAGAGACAGACATGGAGTGTGAGAGAGAGACAGACATGGAGTGTGAGAGAGAGACAGACACAGAGTGTGAGAGAGAGACAGACACAGAGTGTGTGAGAGAGAGACAGACACAGAGTGTGTGAGAGAGAGACAGACACAGAGTGTGAGAGAGACAGACACGGAGTGTGAGAGAGAGACAGACATGGAGTGTGAGAGAGAGACAGACACAGAAAGTGAGAGAGAGACAGACACAGAGTGTGTGAGAGACAGACACGGAGTGTGAGAGTGAGACAGACACAGAGTGTGAGAGAGAGACAGACACAGAGTGTGAGAGAGAGACAGACACAGAGTGTGTGAGAGACAGACATGGAGTGTGAGAGAGAGACAGACACAGAGTGTGAGAGAGAGACAGACACAGAGTGTGAGAGAGACAGACATGGAGTGTGAGAGAGAGACAGACATGGAGTGTGAGAGAGAGACAGACACAGAGTGTGAGAGAGAGACAGACACAGAGTGTGAGAGAGACAGACATGGAGTGTGAGAGAGAGACAGACATGGAGTGTGAGAGAGACAGACACAGAAAGTGAGAGAGAGACAGACACAGAGTGTGAGAGAGACAGACATGGAGTGTGAGAGAGAGACAGACATGGAGTGTGAGAGAGGCAGACATGGAGTGTGAGAGAGACAGACACAGAGTGTGAGAGAGAGACAGACACAGAGTGTGAGAGAGACAGACACAGAGTGTGAGAGAGACAGACACAGAGTGTGAGAGAGAGACAGACACAGAGTGTGAGAGAGACAGACACAGAGTGTGAGAGAGAGACAGACACGGGGTGTGAGAGAGAGACAGACACAGAGTGTGAGAGAGAGACAGACACAGAGTGTGAGAGAGAGACAGACACAGAGTGTGAGAGAGAGACAGACACGGAGTGTGAGAGAGAGACAGACACAGAGTGTGAGAGAGAGACAGACACAGAGTGTGAGAGAGACAGACACAGAGTGTGAGAGAGAGACAGACACGGAGTGTGAGAGAGAGACAGACACAGAGTGTGAGAGAGAGACAGAAACAGAGAGTGTGAGAGAGACAGACACAGAGTGTGAGAGAGACAGACACGGAGTGTGAGAGAGACAGACACAGAGTGCGAGAGAGACAGACACGGAGTGTGTGAGAGAGAGACAGACACGGAGTGTGTGAGAGAGAGACACAGAGTGAGAGAGAGAGACAGACACGGAGTGTGAGAGAGAGACACGGAATGTGAGAGTCAGACACGGAGTGAGACAGAGAGAGACAGACACAGAGTGTGAGAGAGAGACAGACACAGAGTGTGAGAGAGAGACAGACACAGAGTGTGAGAGAGAGACAGACACAGAGTGTGTGAGAGACAGACATGGAGTGTGAGAGAGAGACAGACATGGAGTGTGAGAGAGAGACAGACACAGAGTGTGAGAGAGAGACAGACACAGAGTGTGTGAGAGAGAGACAGACACAGAGTGTGTGAGAGAGAGACAGACACAGAGTGTGAGAGAGACAGACACGGAGTGTGAGAGAGAGACAGACATGGAGTGTGAGAGAGAGACAGACACAGAAAGTGAGAGAGAGACAGACACAGAGTGTGTGAGAGACAGACACGGAGTGTGAGAGTGAGACAGACACAGAGTGTGAGAGAGAGACAGACACAGAGTGTGAGAGAGAGACAGACACAGAGTGTGTGAGAGACAGACATGGAGTGTGAGAGAGAGACAGACACAGAGTGTGAGAGAGAGACAGACACAGAGTGTGAGAGAGACAGACATGGAGTGTGAGAGAGAGACAGACATGGAGTGTGAGAGAGAGACAGACACAGAGTGTGAGAGAGAGACAGACACAGAGTGTGAGAGAGACAGACATGGAGTGTGAGAGAGAGACAGACATGGAGTGTGAGAGAGACAGACACAGAAAGTGAGAGAGAGACAGACACAGAGTGTGAGAGAGACAGACATGGAGTGTGAGAGAGAGACAGACATGGAGTGTGAGAGAGGCAGACATGGAGTGTGAGAGAGACAGACACAGAGTGTGAGAGAGAGACAGACACAGAGTGTGAGAGAGACAGACACAGAGTGTGAGAGAGACAGACACAGAGTGTGAGAGAGAGACAGACACAGAGTGTGAGAGAGACAGACACAGAGTGTGAGAGAGAGACAGACACGGGGTGTGAGAGAGAGACAGACACAGAGTGTGAGAGAGAGACAGACACAGAGTGTGAGAGAGAGACAGACACAGAGTGTGAGAGAGAGACAGACACGGAGTGTGAGAGAGAGACAGACACAGAGTGTGAGAGAGAGACAGACACAGAGTGTGAGAGAGACAGACACAGAGTGTGAGAGAGAGACAGACACGGAGTGTGAGAGAGAGACAGACACAGAGTGTGAGAGAGAGACAGAAACAGAGAGTGTGAGAGAGACAGACACAGAGTGTGAGAGAGACAGACACGGAGTGTGAGAGAGACAGACACAGAGTGCGAGAGAGACAGACACGGAGTGTGTGAGAGAGAGACAGACACGGAGTGTGTGAGAGAGAGACACAGAGTGAGAGAGAGAGACAGACACGGAGTGTGAGAGAGAGACACGGAATGTGAGAGTCAGACACGGAGTGAGACAGAGAGAGACAGACACAGAGTGTGAGAGAGAGAGAGACGGATAGTGAGAGAGAGACAGACACGGAGTGTGTGAGAGACAGACACGGAGTGTGAGAGAGAGACAGACACAGAGTATGAGAGAGAGAGACACAGAGTGTGTGAGAGAGAGACACACAGAGTGTGAGAGACAGACACAGAGTGTGAGAGAGAGACAGACACAGAGTGTGAGAGAGACAGACACGGAGTGTGAGAGAGACAGACACAGAGTGTGAGAGAGAGACAGACACGGAGTGTGAGAGAGAGACAGACACGGAGTGTGTGAGAGAGACAGACATGGAGTGTGAGAGAGAGACAGACACAGAGTGTGAGAGAGAGACAGACACGGAGTGTGAGAGAGAGACAGACACAGAGTGAGAGAGAGACAGACACAGAGTGTGAGAGAGAGACAGACACGGAGTGCGAGAGAGAGACAGACACAGAGTGTGAGAGAGAGACAGACACAGAGTGTGTGAGAGAGACAGATACAGAGTGTGAGAGAGAGACAGACACAGAGTGTGAGAGAGAGACAGACACGGAGTGTGAGAGAGAGACAGACACGGAGTGCGAGAGAGAGACAGACAGAGTGTGAGAGAGAGCCAGACACAGAGTGTGTGAGAGAGACAGACACAGAGTGTGAGAGAGAGACAGACACAGAGTGTGTGAGAGAGACAGACACAGAGTGTGAGAGAGAGACAGACACAGAGTGTGAGAGAGAGACAGACACAGAGTGTGAGAGAGAGACAGGCACAGAGTGTGTGAGAGACAGACATGGAGTGTGAGAGAGAGACAGACATGGAGTGTGAGAGAGAGACAGACACAGAGTGTGTGAGAGAGAGACAGACACAGAGTGTGTGAGAGAGAGACAGACACAGAGTGTGAGAGAGACAGACACGGAGTGTGAGAGAGACAGACACAGAGTGCGAGAGAGACAGACACGGAGTGTGTGAGAGAGAGACAGACACGGAGTGTGTGAGAGAGAGACACAGAGTGAGAGAGAGAGACAGACACGGAGTGTGAGAGAGAGACACGGAATGTGAGAGTCAGACACGGAGTGAGACAGAGAGAGACAGACACAGAGTGTGAGAGAGAGAGAGACGGATAGTGAGAGAGAGACAGACACGGAGTGTGTGAGAGACAGACACGGAGTGTGAGAGAGAGACAGACACAGAGTATGAGAGAGAGAGACACAGAGTGTGTGAGAGAGAGAGACACAGAGTGTGAGAGACAGACACAGAGTGTGAGAGAGAGACAGACACAGAGTGTGAGAGAGACAGACACGGAGTGTGAGAGAGACAGACACAGAGTGTGAGAGAGAGACAGACACGGAGTGTGAGAGAGAGACAGACACGGAGTGTGTGAGAGAGACAGACACAGAGTGTGAGAGAGAGACAGACACAGAGTGTGAGAGAGACAGACACAGAGTGTGAGAGAGAGACAGACACAGAGTGTGAGAGAGAGACAGACACGGAGTGTGAGAGAGAGACAGACACAGAGTGAGAGAGAGACAGACACAGAGTGTGAGAGAGAGACAGACACGGAGTGCGAGAGAGAGACAGACACAGAGTGTGAGAGAGAGACAGACACAGAGTGTGTGAGAGAGACAGACACAGAGTGTGAGAGAGACAGACACAGAGTGTGAGAGAGAGACAGACACAGAGTGTGAGAGAGAGACAGACACAGAGTGAGAGAGAGACAGACACAGAGTGTGAGAGAGAGACAGACACAGAGTGTGTGAGAGACAGACATGGAGTGTGAGAGAGAGACAGACATGGAGTGTGAGAGAGAGACAGACACAGAGTGTGAGAGAGAGACAGACACAGAGTGTGTGAGAGAGAGACAGACACAGAGTGTGTGAGAGAGAGACAGACACAGAGTGTGAGAGAGACAGACATGGAGTGTGAGAGAGAGACAGACACAGAAAGTGAGAGAGAGACAGACACAGAGTGTGTGAGAGACAGACACGGAGTGTGAGAGTGAGACAGACACAGAGTGTGAGAGAGAGAGACAGACACAGAGTGTGAGAGAGACAGACATGGAGTGTGAGAGAGAGACAGACATGGAGTGTGAGAGAGACAGACACAGAAAGTGAGAGAGAGACAGACACAGAGTGTGAGAGAGACAGACATGGAGTGTGAGAGAGAGACAGACATGGAGTGTGAGAGAGAGACAGACATGGAGTGTGAGAGAGACAGACACAGAGTGTGAGAGAGAGATAGACACAGAGTGTGAGAGAGAGACAGACACAGAGTGTGAGAGAGAGACAGACACAGAGTGTGAGAGAGACAGACACAGAGTGTGAGAGAGAGACAGAGACGGAGTGTGTGAGAGAGACAGACATGGAGTGTGAGAGAGAGACAGATATGATGTGTGAGAGAGACAGACACAGAGTGTGAGAGAGACAGACACGGAGTGTGAGAGAGAGACAGACACAGAGTGTGAGAGAGACAGACACGGAGTGTGAGAGAGAGACAGACACAGAGTGTGAGAGAGGCAGACACAGAGTGTGAGAGAGGCAGACACAGAGTGTGAGAGAGAGACAGACACAGAGTGTGAGAGAGACAGACACAGAGTGTGAGAGAGAGACAGACACGGGGTGTGAGAGAGAGACAGACACGGAGTGTGAGAGAGAGACAGACACGGAGTGTGAGAGAGAGACAGACACAGAGTGTGAGAGAGAGACAGACACGGAGTGTGAGAGAGAGACAGACACAGAGTGTGAGAGAGAGACAGACACAGAGTGTGAGAGAGACAGACACAGAGTGTGAGAGAGAGACAGACACGGAGTGTGAGAGAGAGACAGACACAGAGTGTGAGAGAGAGACAGAAACAGAGAGTGTGAGAGAGACAGACACAGAGTGTGAGAGAGACAGACACGGAGTGTGAGAGAGACAGACACTGAGTGCGAGAGAGACAGACACGGAGTGTGTGAGAGAGAGACAGACACGGAGTGTGTGAGAGAGAGACACAGAGTGAGAGAGAGAGACAGACACGGAGTGTGAGAGAGAGACACGGAATGTGAGAGTCAGACACGGAGTGAGACAGAGAGAGACAGACACAGAGTGTGAGAGAGAGAGAGGCGGATAGTGAGAGAGAGACAGACATGGAGTGTGTGAGAGACAGACACGGAGTGTGAGAGAGAGACAGACACAGAGTATGAGAGAGAGAGACACAGAGTGTGAGAGAGAGAGACACAGAGTGTGAGAGACAGACACAGAGTGTGAGAGAGAGACAGACACAGAGTGTGAGAGAGACAGACACGGAGTGTGTGAGAGAGACAGACACAGAGTGTGAGAGAGAGACAGACACGGGGTGTGAGAGAGAGACAGACACGGAGTGAGAGAGAGACAGACACAGAGTGTGAGAGAGACAGACACAGAGTGTGAGAGAGACAGACACGGAGTGTGTGAGAGAGACAGACACAGAGTGTGAGAGAGAGACAGACACGGGGTGTGAGAGAGAGACAGACACGGGGTGTGAGAGAGAGACAGACACGGGGTGTGAGAGAGAGACAGACACGGAGTGTGAGAGAGAGACAGACACGGAGTGTGAGAGAGACAGACACAGAGTGTGAGAGAGACAGACATGGAGTGTGAGAGAGAGACAGACACAGAGTGTGAGAGAGAGACAGACACGGAGTGTGAGAGAGACAGACACGGAGTGTGAGAGAGAGACAGACCCGGAGTGTGAGAGAGACAGACACAGAGTGTGAGAGAGACAGCCACAGAGTGTGAGAGAGAGACAGAAACAGAGAGTGTGAGAGAGACAGACACAGAGTGTGAGAGAGACAGACACGGAGTGTGAGAGAGACAGACACAGAGTGCGAGAGAGACAGACACGGAGTGTGTGAGAGAGAGACACAGAGTGAGAGAGAGAGAGACACGGGGTGTGAGAGAGAGACAGACACGGAGTGAGAGAGAGACAGACACGGGGTGTGAGAGACAGACAGACACGGAGTGAGAGAGAGACAGACACGGAGTGTGAGAGAGAGACAGACACGGAGTGTGAGAGAGACAGACACAGAGTGTGAGAGAGAGACAGACACAGAGTGTGAGAGAGAGACAGACACAGAGTGTGAGAGAGACAGACACGGGGTGTGAGAGAGAGACATAGAGTGTGAGAGAGAGACAGACACGGAGTGCGAGAGAGAGACAGACACAGAGTGTGAGAGAGAGACAGACACAGAGTGTGTGAGAGAGACAGATACAGAGTGTGAGAGAGAGACAGACACAGAGTGTGAGAGAGAGACAGACACGGAGTGTGAGAGAGAGACAGACACGGAGTGCGAGAGAGAGACAGACACAGAGTGTGAGAGAGAGACAGACACAGAGTGTGTGAGAGAGACAGACACAGAGTGTGAGAGAGAGACAGACACAGAGTGTGAGAGAGAGACAGACACAGAGTGTGAGAGAGAGACAGACACAGAGTGTGTGAGAGACAGACATGGAGTGTGAGAGAGAGACAGACATGGAGTGTGAGAGAGAGACAGACACAGAGTGTGTGAGAGAGAGACAGACACAGAGTGTGAGAGAGACAGACATGGAGTGTGAGAGAGAGACAGACACAGAAAGTGAGAGAGAGACAGACACAGAGTGTGTGAGAGACAGACACGGAGTGTGAGAGTGAGACAGACACAGAGTGTGAGAGAGAGAGACAGACACAGAGTGTGAGAGAGACAGACATGGAGTGTGAGAGAGAGACAGACATGGAGTGTGAGAGAGAGACAGACACAGAGTGTGAGAGAGAGAGACAGACACAGAGTGTGAGAGAGACAGACATGGAGTGTGAGAGAGAGACAGACACAGAAAGTGAGAGAGAGACAGACACAGAGTGTGTGAGAGACAGACACGGAGTGTGAGAGTGAGACAGACACAGAGTGTGAGAGAGAGAGACAGACACAGAGTGTGAGAGAGACAGACATGGAGTGTGAGAGAGAGACAGACACAGAAAGTGAGAGAGAGCCAGACACAGAGTGTGTGAGAGACAGACACGGAGTGTGAGAGTGAGACAGACACAGAGTGTGAGAGAGAGAGACAGACACAGAGTGTGAGAGAGACAGACATGGAGTGTGAGAGAGAGACAGACATGGAGTGTGAGAGAGACAGACATGGAGTGTGAGAGAGAGACAGACACAGAGTGTGAGAGAGACAGACACAGAGTGTGAGAGAGAGACAGACACAGAGTGTGAGAGAGAGACAGACACAGAGTGTGAGAGAGAGACAGACACAGAGTGTGAGAGAGACAGACACAGAGTGTGAGAGAGAGACAGAGACGGAGTGTGTGAGAGAGACAGACAAGGAGTGTGAGAGAGACAGACACAGAGTGTGAGAGAGAGACAGACACGGAGTGTGAGAGAGAGACAGACACGGAGTGTGAGAGAGAGACAGACACGGAGTGTGAGAGAGAGACAGACACAGAGTGTGAGAGAGAGACAGACACGGAGTGTGAGAGAGAGACAGACACAGAGTGTGAGAGAGGCAGACACAGAGTGTGAGAGAGACAGACACAGAGTGTGAGAGAGACAGACACAGAGTGTGAGAGAGAGACAGACACAGAGTGTGAGAGAGACAGACACAGAGTGTGAGAGAGACAGACACAGAGTGTGAGAGAGAGACAGAAACAGAGAGTGTGAGAGAGACAGACACAGAGTGTGAGAGAGACAGACACGGAGTGTGAGAGAGACAGACACAGAGTGCGAGAGAGACAGACACGGAGTGTGTGAGAGAGAGACACAGAGTGAGAGAGAGAGAGACACAGAGTGTGAGAGAGACAGACACGGAGTGAGAGAGAGACAGACACGGAGTGTGAGAGAGAGACAGACACGGAGTGTGAGAGAGACAGACACAGAGTGTGAGAGAGAGACAGACACAGAGTGTGAGAGAGAGACAGACACGGAGTGTGAGAGAGAGACAGACACAGAGTGTGAGAGAGACAGCCACAGAGTATGAGAGAGAGACAGAAACAGAGAGTGTGAGAGAGACAGACACAGAGTGTGAGAGAGACAGACACGGAGTGTGAGAGAGACAGACACAGAGTGCGAGAGAGACAGACACGGAGTGTGTGAGAGAGAGACACAGAGTGAGAGAGAGAGAGACACAGAGTGTGTGAGAGAGAGACAGACACGGGGTGTGAGAGAGAGACAGACACGGAGTGAGAGAGAGACAGACACGGGGTGTGAGAGAGAGACTGACACGGAGTGAGAGAGAGACAGACACGGAGTGTGAGAGAGAGACAGACACGGAGTGTGAGAGAGACAGACACGGAGTGTGAGAGAGAGACAGACACGGAGTGTGAGAGAGACAGACATGGAGTGTGAGAGAGAGACAGACACGGGGTGTGAGAGAGAGACAGACACGGGGTGTGAGAGAGAGACAGACACGGAGTGAGAGAGAGACAGACACGGAGTGCGAGAGAGAGACAGACACAGAGTGTGAGAGAGAGACAGACACAGAGTGTGAGAGAGAGACAGACACAGAGTGTGAGAGAGAGACAGACACAGAGTGTGAGAGAGAGACAGACACAGAGTGTGAGAGAGAGACAGACACGGAGTGTGAGAGAGACAGATACAGAGTGTGAGAGAGAGACAGACACAGAGTGTGAGAGAGAGACAGACACGGAGTGTGAGAGAGAGACAGACACAGAGTGTGAGAGAGAGACAGACACGGAGTGCGAGAGAGAGACAGACACAGAGTGTGAGAGAGAGACAGACACGGAGTGCGAGAGAGAGACAGACACAGAGTGTGAGAGAGAGACAGACACAGAGTGTGTGAGAGAGACAGACACAGAGTGTGAGAGAGAGACAGACACAGAGTGTGTGAGAGAGACAGACACAGAGTGTGAGAGAGAGACAGACACAGAGTGTGTGAGAGAGAGACAGACACAGAGTGTGAGAGAGAGACAGACACAGAGTGTGTGAGAGACAGACACAGAGTGTGTGAGAGACAGACACGGAGTGTGAGAGTGAGACAGACACAGAGTGTGAGAGAGAGAGACAGACACAGAGTGTGAGAGAGACAGACATGGAGTGTGAGAGAGAGACAGACATGGAGTGTGAGAGAGAGACAGACACAGAGTGTGAGAGAGAGAGACAGACACAGAGTGTGAGAGAGACAGACATGGAGTGTGAGAGAGAGACAGACACAGAAAGTGAGAGAGAGACAGACACAGAGTGTGTGAGAGACAGACACGGAGTGTGAGAGTGAGACAGACACAGAGTGTGAGAGAGAGAGACAGACACAGAGTGTGAGAGAGACAGACATGGAGTGTGAGAGAGAGACAGACACAGAAAGTGAGAGAGAGACAGACACAGAGTGTGTGAGAGACAGACACGGAGTGTGAGAGTGAGACAGACACAGAGTGTGAGAGAGAGAGACAGACACAGAGTGTGAGAGAGACAGACATGGAGTGTGAGAGAGAGACAGACATGGAGTGTGAGAGAGACAGACATGGAGTGTGAGAGAGAGACAGACACAGAGTGTGAGAGAGACAGACACAGAGTGTGAGAGAGAGACAGACACAGAGTGTGAGAGAGAGACAGACACAGAGTGTGAGAGAGAGACAGACACAGAGTGTGAGAGAGACAGACACAGAGTGTGAGAGAGAGACAGAGACGGAGTGTGAGAGAGAGACAGACACGGAGTGTGAGAGAGAGACAGACACGGAGTGTGAGAGAGAGACAGACACGGAGTGTGAGAGAGAGACAGACACAGAGTGTGAGAGAGAGACAGACACGGAGTGTGAGAGAGAGACAGACACAGAGTGTGAGAGAGGCAGACACAGAGTGTGAGAGAGACAGACACAGAGTGTGAGAGAGACAGACACAGAGTGTGAGAGAGAGACAGACACAGAGTGTGAGAGAGACAGACACAGAGTGTGAGAGAGACAGACACAGAGTGTGAGAGAGAGACAGAAACAGAGAGTGTGAGAGAGACAGACACAGAGTGTGAGAGAGACAGACACGGAGTGTGAGAGAGACAGACACAGAGTGCGAGAGAGACAGACACGGAGTGTGTGAGAGAGAGACACAGAGTGAGAGAGAGAGAGACACAGAGTGTGAGAGAGACAGACACGGAGTGAGAGAGAGACAGACACGGAGTGTGAGAGAGAGACAGACACGGAGTGTGAGAGAGACAGACACAGAGTGTGAGAGAGAGACAGACACAGAGTGTGAGAGAGAGACAGACACGGAGTGTGAGAGAGAGACAGACACAGAGTGTGAGAGAGAGACAGACACAGAGTGTGAGAGAGAGACAGACACGGAGTGTGAGAGAGAGACAGACACAGAGTGTGAGAGAGACAGCCACAGAGTGTGAGAGAGAGACAGAAACAGAGAGTGTGAGAGAGACAGACACAGAGTGTGAGAGAGACAGACACGGAGTGTGAGAGAGACAGACACAGAGTGCGAGAGAGACAGACACGGAGTGTGTGAGAGAGAGACACAGAGTGAGAGAGAGAGAGACACAGAGTGTGTGAGAGAGAGACAGACACGGGGTGTGAGAGAGAGACAGACACGGAGTGAGAGAGAGACAGACACGGGGTGTGAGAGAGAGACTGACACGGAGTGAGAGAGAGACAGACACGGAGTGTGAGAGAGAGACAGACACGGAGTGTGAGAGAGACAGACACGGAGTGTGAGAGAGAGACAGACACGGAGTGTGAGAGAGACAGACATGGAGTGTGAGAGAGAGACAGACACGGGGTGTGAGAGAGAGACAGACACGGGGTGTGAGAGAGAGACAGACACGGAGTGAGAGAGAGACAGACACGGAGTGCGAGAGAGAGACAGACACAGAGTGTGAGAGAGAGACAGACACAGAGTGTGAGAGAGAGACAGATACAGAGTGTGAGAGAGAGACAGACACAGAGTGTGAGAGAGAGACAGACACGGAGTGTGAGAGAGAGACAGACACGGAGTGCGAGAGAGAGACAGACACAGAGTGTGAGAGAGAGACAGACACGGAGTGCGAGAGAGAGACAGACACAGAGTGTGAGAGAGAGACAGACACAGAGTGTGTGAGAGAGACAGACACAGAGTGTGAGAGAGAGACAGACACAGAGTGTGTGAGAGAGACAGACACAGAGTGTGAGAGAGAGACAGACACAGAGTGTGAGAGAGAGACAGACACAGAGTGTGAGAGAGAGACAGACACAGAGTGTGTGAGAGACAGACATGGAGTGTGAGAGAGAGACAGACATGGAGTGTGAGAGAGAGACAGACACAGAGTGTGAGAGAGAGAGACAGACACAGAGTGTGAGAGAGACAGACATGGAGTGTGAGAGAGAGACAGACACAGAAAGTGAGAGAGAGACAGACACAGAGTGTGTGAGAGACAGACACGGAGTGTGAGAGAGAGAGACAGACACAGAGTGTGAGAGAGACAGACATGGAGTGTGAGAGAGAGACAGACATGGAGTGTGAGAGAGACAGACACAGAAAGTGAGAGAGAGACAGACACAGAGTGTGAGAGAGACAGACATGGAGTGTGAGAGAGAGACAGACATGGAGTGTGAGAGAGACAGACATGGAGTGTGAGAGAGAGACAGACATGGAGTGTGAGAGAGACAGACACAGAGTGTGAGAGAGAGACAGACACGGAGTGTGAGAGAGAGACAGACACAGAGTGTGAGAGAGACAGCCACAGAGTGTGAGAGAGAGACAGAAACAGAGAGTGTGAGAGAGACAGACACAGAGTGTGAGAGAGACAGACACGGAGTGTGAGAGAGACAGACACAGAGTGCGAGAGAGACAGACACGGAGTGTGTGAGAGAGAGACACAGAGTGAGAGAGAGAGAGACACAGAGTGTGTGAGAGAGAGACAGACACGGGGTGTGAGAGAGAGACAGACACGGAGTGAGAGAGAGACAGACACGGGGTGTGAGAGAGAGACAGACACGGAGTGAGAGAGAGACAGACACGGAGTGTGAGAGAGAGACAGACACGGAGTGTGAGAGAGACAGACACAGAGTGTGAGAGAGAGACAGACACAGAGTGTGAGAGAGAGACAGACACAGAGTGTGAGAGAGACAGACACGGGGTGTGAGAGAGAGACAGACACGGGGTGTGAGAGAGAGACAGACACGGAGTGAGAGAGAGACAGACACGGAGTGCGAGAGAGAGACAGACACAGAGTGTGAGAGAGAGACAGACACAGAGTGTGAGAGAGAGACAGATACAGAGTGTGAGAGAGAGACAGACACAGAGTGTGAGAGAGAGACAGACACAGAGTGTGAGAGAGAGACAGACACAGAGTGTGAGAGAGAGACAGACACAGAGTGTGTGAGAGACAGACATGGAGTGTGAGAGAGAGACAGACATGGAGTGTGAGAGAGAGACAGACACAGAGTGTGAGAGAGAGAGACAGACACAGAGTGTGAGAGAGACAGACATGGAGTGTGAGAGAGAGACAGACACAGAAAGTGAGAGAGAGACAGACACAGAGTGTGTGAGAGACAGACACGGAGTGTGAGAGAGAGAGACAGACACAGAGTGTGAGAGAGACAGACATGGAGTGTGAGAGAGAGACAGACATGGAGTGTGAGAGAGACAGACACAGAAAGTGAGAGAGAGACAGACACAGAGTGTGAGAGAGACAGACATGGAGTGTGAGAGAGAGACAGACATGGAGTGTGAGAGAGACAGACATGGAGTGTGAGAGAGAGACAGACATGGAGTGTGAGAGAGACAGACACAGAGTGTGAGAGAGAGACAGACACAGAGTGTGAGAGAGAGACAGACACAGAGTGTGAGAGAGACAGACACAGAGTGTGAGAGAGAGACAGAGACGGAGTGTGTGAGAGAGACAGACAAGGAGTGTGAGAGAGAGACAGACACAGAGTGTGAGAGAGAGACAGACACGGAGTGTGAGAGAGAGACAGACACGGAGTGTGAGAGAGAGACAGACACGGAGTGTGAGAGAGAGACAGACACAGAGTGTGAGAGAGAGACAGACACGGAGTGTGAGAGAGAGACAGACACAGAGTGTGAGAGAGGCAGACACAGAGTGTGAGAGAGACAGACACAGAGTGTGAGAGAGACAGACACAGAGTGTGAGAGAGAGACAGACACAGAGTGTGAGAGAGACAGACACAGAGTGTGAGAGAGACAGACACAGAGTGTGAGAGAGAGACAGACACAGAGTGTGAGAGAGACAGACACAGAGTGTGAGAGAGAGACAGACACAGAGTGTGAGAGAGAGACAGACACGGGGTGTGAGAGAGAGACAGACACGGAGTGTGAGAGAGACAGACACCGAGTGTGAGAGAGAGACAGACACAGAGTGTGAGAGAGAGACAGACACGGGGTGTGAGAGAGAGACAGACACGGAGTGTGAGAGAGAGACAGACACAGAGTGTGAGAGAGAGACAGACACAGAGTGTGAGAGAGACAGACACAGAGTGTGAGAGAGAGACAGACACGGAGTGTGAGAGAGAGACAGACACAGAGTGTGAGAGAGACAGCCACAGAGTGTGAGAGAGAGACAGAAACAGAGAGTGTGAGAGAGACAGACACAGAGTGTGAGAGAGACAGACACGGAGTGTGAGAGAGACAGACACAGAGTGCGAGAGAGACAGACACGGAGTGTGTGAGAGAGAGACAGACACGGAGTGTGTGAGAGAGAGACAGACACGGAGTGTGTGAGAGAGAGACACAGAGTGAGAGAGAGAGACAGACACGGAGTGTGAGAGAGAGACACGGAATGTGAGAGTCAGACACGGAGTGAGACAGAGAGAGACAGACACAGAGTGTGAGACAGAGAGAGACGGATAGTGAGAGAGAGACAGACACAGAGTATGAGAGAGAGACACGGAGTGTGAGAGAGAGACAGACACAGAGTGTGAGAGAGAGACAGACACAGAGTGTGAGAGAGAGACAGACACAGAGTGTGAGAGAGAGAGAGAGACGGAGTGTGAGAGAGAGACAGACACAGAGTGTGAGAGAGAGACAGACACAGAGTGTGAGAGAGAGACAGAGACGGAGTGAGAGAGAGAGAGACAGACACGGAGTGTGAGAGAGAGACAGAGACGGAGTGAGAGAGAGAGAGACAGACACGGAGTGTGAGAGAGTGACAGAGACGGAGTGTGAGAGAGAGACAGACGGAGTGTGTGAAAGAGACAGACACGGAAAGATCGAGAGAAAATCAAATAAATATAGATGGACAGATAGAGAAACAGAAAGAAAGAAAAGGCAGTCAGAGAAATGGAGGAAACCAGCAGTTTACTGATGGCAGGTTAGAGCGATGAACAGAGTGAGAAAGAGAGGCAGATAGAAAGGTTGAAAGAATGGGATTGAGGAAGAGACAGAAGAGACAGAGAGCGGCGTCCTCAGCCGAGGGAATTCGTTCTGAGAGAATTGTGAAGAATTTATTCTGAGCGCCAAGAGCTGCGAAGTTGATCAAATATTTAAGAGAGCGTCTGATTCCTCGGGGGAGGGGAGTGCTGTTCACGCCTGACACTCGGGCCCGTGTGAGAGAATGGATTCGAGCTGTGTTCAGTTCTGTTTTGTAGTGATTGCTGTCAGCTCGCCAGCCTGCCCATTCCACCTTCTTGCAATTTGAAAAACCAATAGAAAGCAGTGGATCCTAGTTGGTTCAGGCAGTTGTGTTTTTTTTTTGATAAGTAAATAAACAGTTTGAGATTGAGACAACAACAGAAAACGCTGGAAAAACTCAGCAGGCCAGGCAACATCCGTGGAGAGAGAAACAGAGTTAACGTTTCAGGTCGAAGACCCTTCGTCAGAACTGAGATGAAACAGATAAAAAAGCAAGTGGGAGGCTGGGGGGAGGAATAAAAGAACAAAAGGGGTGGTCTGTGGTAAGTAGAGACATTAAGAGATGCTCAAGGCAAGACGAGATGGTAATAGGACAGGTTAAGAAACAAAAGGTGGCTCAGAAGTGTGAAGTGTGAAATGCTGGCAGAATGAGAGACAGCTGCCGTGGGGGGAGAGAGAGAAAAAAAAGGGAAAAGGCACCAACCAAAAGGGTGGATAAAATGTATATATATATACATATATATATGTGGTAGGGGCCGAGGTTATGATCTGAAATTGTTGAACTCGATATTGAGTCCGGAAGGCTGTAAAGTGCCTAATCGGAAGATGAGGTGCTGTTCCTCGAGCTTACGCTGAGCTTCCGTGGAACAATGCAAGAGGCCGAGGACGGTGAGGTCTGAGTGGGCGTGGAGAGGTGAATTAAAATGACAAGCGACCGGAAGCTCGGGGTCACCCTTACGGACTGAACGGAGGTGTTCCGCAAAGCGGTCACCCAATCTGCGTTTGGTCTCCCCAATCAATGAGATTGATTCCAGTGCCTATAATGAGTGGTTTCCACTGAAGCCTGCTGGAACACAGGCTCACACGCAAGCTAGGGGTCGGGGGTGACGGGGATGGGCAACATTTTTCCGGTGTGGTAGTAACCTCAATACTTCCTCTATCTCCCACCTCCCCCAAAGGTGTATATAGCTTGGCTGAGATAGGGAACTCGTTGCGTGACACGGATTTGTAAAAGGCAGATTGTGTTTGACTAATCTAATTGAATTTTTGATGAAGTAACAGAGAGGATTGATGAAGGGAATGCAATGGATGTTGTCTACATGGATTTTCGGAAGGCGTTTGACATACAAGGCTGGTTAACAAAATTGTGGCTCATGGAATAGGTGGGTCAGTGGCAGCTTGGATAAGGAATTGGCTTAAGGACAGAAAACAGCGAGTTGTGGTAAATGGCTGTTTTTCAGACTGGAGGATGGTAGACAGTGGTGTTCCCCAAGGGTCAGTGCTGGGGCCACTGCTTTTTTTGATATATATAAATGAGCTGGATATTAGAATACAGTGTGGCAAACAGTGATGATGATACCAATCAACTGCAACAAGACATAGAAAGGCTAGCAGAATGGGCAGACAAGTGGCAGATGGAATTTAATACAGAGAAGTGTGAGGTGATGCATTTTGGCAGAAGGAACAGGGAGAGGCAATATACACTTAATGGCACAGTTTTAAAGAGTGTGCAGGGACAGAGGGACCTGAGAGTTAATGGGCATAGGTCCCTGAAGGTGGCAGGACATATTGAGAGAGTGGTTAGCAAAGCATATGGGGGGAGAAATTCGGTATCGCCCCGTTTGGGGTGCAATTATCGGCCGGGCGCAAAGTTTAGCGCCTGGCGCTAATTATCGCTTCCGACTGCAAACTTGGCTTCTATCGCCCCTGGAGGTGATTGGAGCGCTAAATCAGGCTGCTTCACACCTGTCTTAAGGTGTAAAGGCCGAGGAGCGAGGTGCTACCTCAGAGCGCTGGCGAAGCTCATGTGATGTCAGTCAGCAATGGAACACAGACACACTGGCGCCGGCCAGTTCTTAAAGGGGAGGGTCGATCTTGCTCTCCAGCCACACCCTGCTCATTGCAGCCTTGAATCTCGGCTTGGAGAGACCTGTACATCAAATCTGCTGGAAAGAACAATGGAGAGACCCAGGGAACGAGCTCAGCGCTTCAGCGACCGGGCCTTGGTGGCTCTGGTTGGCGCAGTGGAGCGACGACGGGCAGTGCTCTACCCACAGAGTGGCAGGAGGCCATTGCCCCACGACTATAGTAGAGTGTGGAGGGAGGTGGCTCAGCACGTCTCCTCCAGGGGCATGGTGCCCAGGACCCACACACAATGTCGGAAGAAGTTCAACGACCTCACTCGGCTGGTCAGGGTGAGTGGCTGCTTTTCAATACCTCGACATCCCTCCATCTCAACTTCACTCTGTGCCCAGAGGGTTTAAAAACCCCAAATGTCCAACACTCATCCAAGACCTATGGCCATCTCATAAAACACACACGCACATTCCACACCTTGCATACATTAAGGGCTATTCACCTATGGGAGGCACATCAGGCACGACCATGGCTACACACTCACTCAGACGCCGTCCTTTTTCTTGCAGGCCAAGCTATCTCACAACAGGCGGCAGCAGCAACGGACGGGTGGAGGACTGGCTGAGCTGCAGACCCTCAGCGATTTGGAGGCACGCGTCCACAGGATCGTTGCCAGCCAGGTGATAGGTGCCGTGGCCGCTGGAGAGGTCGACCCCCTTGGGGACAGCAATGGTAAGTTCATCAACTTTCTCTCCTCTCTCACTCCACTTGCTCCTCACAACACCAGCCTTTTACACTTTCAATCCAACTTACTAAATCTCTCCAGTCCTTGCTCCCTTATTGCCCCCCTGTCCTCTTGCTAAAGCCACTCTTGTACCTCCCTGCTTTCAGATAGTGAACCACCAGCTGACCAGCCTGTCCCTCAACCAACCAGTGGCAGCGACGCCCCAGGCGAGGAGGAAGAGGAAGCCGGAGCCTCACCGCCTGCGTCTTCCGAGGGAGCCCATGCCCACACTGGGACCACGCCTTCCCTGGAGGGGAGCAGGGGGGGTGGGGGAAGGGTCTGATGAGGGTGAAGCTCCGGGACCCAGCGGCCTGCAGCAACGCGATGGGGGTAGGGAAGCTCGGGGGCCATCTCCCCAGAGGGCGAGCAGGCCAGCGAGTCCTGCTGCACTGGACGCAGAGGAGGAGCGGCTCATCGCTGAAATGAACACCCAGGCGGTGAACATGCACACTCAGCTCATGGGTGCAATGGGAAGGGTGCCTGAAAGCATTGATGGACTGGCAAGGAGTGTGGAGCACTCCGCTGTAGCACAGGCCGATGCAACGCAACGGCTTAGTGCTGCAATTCAGTCACTGGCTGCTGCCATCCAGTCTCAGACTGCTCTCATGCAGTCTCAGATTAATGTCACGCAAGCACTGACTGCTGCCATCCTCGCTGGTTCGGCCACATTGCCCCGGGGCTCTCACGGTGCCGCAGCAGGCCAGCAATCTGTGCTCGAGCAGACTGCTCCGGATGCTGAGGTACTGCCCCGTGGGAGTGCCAGTGTGTCGGTCGAGCAGGAAGGTGCTGTCCTCTCTCAGGATGACAGCATTCCTGCTCCCACCACTGGCACTTCCCCATTGCACTTGCCACGGCCTGCAACACAGCCAGCCCAGACTGCTGCCGCCCATGCAGAGTTGGTGCAGTCTGCAGCCGGGGCCTCCAGGCCCAGAGCTGGTCGAGGGCGTCCTTCAAGGGCATCTGCAGTCTCTGGATCTGACATTCAGCAGCCTTCCGCCAGCCTTGCTGCAGCCACTGGGGCCCCATTACGGAGGAGCAGTAGGGTGGGAAGGGGGGAAGTGTGCAGGAGATGGAGATCACCCTCGAAGGGCAAACAGTAGGAGGTCTAAATAAATGGTGGGAATGTTTGTAGTAAAAGTCGAGGTTCGTGTGATTACATTCGTTTAGTCTTTTGTTCTGTTTGTTCTGTTTATCTCAAGCTTGTGAGAACCTGTTCTGTTAATTAATGATTTGTTGTGTTTGTTTCTAATTGTTTGTCCTGAATAAATGACACACTCAGAGTTTGTTAAAGAAAAAAGTTGTTGTATTCAAAATGTACATGTTTGGCCTTTGGAATCATTCCAGCTTTGGCCGGCAGTAGGGGTTGCGGGTTGCTTTCCATGATGTTGTTCTCCATGCCAGAAGCCTTCTTCTGAGTAGGGGCCTAGAAGCGGCTTCTTATCAGCCGTTGATGGACGGCCCTTGCAGTGGCAACATTGTGGGCCTCCCTCCCACCTTGGTGCTGCTGCTGCTCCTCCTCCTCATCCTCCTCCTCCTCTTCCTCCTCCTCATCCTCCTCCTCCTCTTCCTCCTCCTCATCCTCCTCCTCCTCTTCCTCCTCTTCCTCCTCCTCCTCCTCCTCCTCCTCATCCTCCTCCTCCTCCTCCTCCTCCTCTTCCTCCTCCTCCTCTTCCTCCTCCTCATCCTCCTCCTCCTCCTCCTCCTCCTCCTCTTCCTCCTCAGGTGGTGCACCAATCCCTGGTGGCATTGGCTGGGTCCTCAGGATTTCCAGGTTGTGAAACATGCAGCACACAACTATGAAGAGGGAGACTCGCTCAGGAGAGTACTGCAGGGCTCCTCCTGAGTGGTCCAGACAGCGGAACTGTTACTTGAGCACGCCGATCGTCTACTCAACGATGTTCCTGGTGGCGATATGGCTCTCATTATACTGCAGCTCGGCAGGGGTGTTGGGGTTATGGAGCGGTGTCATCAGCCAGGTGCAGAGTGGATAACCCTTGTCCCTAAGGAGCCAACCACTTGGCCGATGCGGTGCCTGGAAAAGGTCTGGCACAGCAGTCTGGCGCAGGATGAAAGCATCGTGGCTGCTGCCAGGATAGCGGGCATTGACGGCGAGTATCAGCTGTCTGTGGTCACAGACCAACTGCACATTTAAGGAGTGGTAGCCCTTACGGTTTTGGAATACCTCTGCATTTTCATGCGGTGCCCGCAATGCCACATGCATGCAGTCAATGGCACCCTGCACCATGGGGAAGCCCGCTATCCTCGCAAAGCCACATGCGTTCATGCTGTTTGGCCCAGGTCATGGGGAAAGAGATGTATTGGCGTCTCCTTTTATAGAGGGCATTTGTCACCTCCCGGATACAGCAATGGACAGCGAACTGGGTGATATTGAAAGGAGCCGGTGGCATAAAAATTCAGAGCCACTGTGACCTTCACTGCCACCGACAGAGACGTCCTGGTCCTCAGTTGAGGCTGCAGATCTGGCTGCAGCAGGTGGCAGTGCTCAGTGACCACCTCCTTGCTGAAGCGCAGCCTGCGCAAACACTGCTCCTCAGACAAATGAATGTAGGAGAATTGCTCCCGGAATACCCTGGGAAGGTAAGGTCTCCTGTGCAGAGGCCTGTTGGCCCTCCTCCCTCTGGCCATGTTTGCCACTCTCTCTCTGCATCTCTGATGCCTCTGATTCTGAAGGCGCAGGACGACGCCCCGAATCAGTGCAGCCCCCACAGTCTCTTCTAAATCGATGCAAGGAAGGTCAAATCAAAAAGAACCTGCAAAGTGCTGCTCAGTACCCAAAACTCCTTCACACAGCATTGAATCTCTCCAGAAGTCTCTCTCTCTCTCAGAATGCATGGTTCAAAAATGTCTCTGACAAAAAAAGGCAGGAAGCAGTCGCCTTTAAATAGCGCTCCCCCAGCCCCTTCCCGACTGCAAAACGCTCCCCTCAACCTGTTGTTGCTAGCGGCAGGCGGAAAGGGAGGGAGCGCCACTCAATATTCGGTCTGGGGTGCTACCGGGGCCTTGCACGCTCGACTGACGTCACGATCTGCAGACGCAGGAGATTGTGGCGGTATTGTTTAGCGCCGCCGCAAAAACACTGGTCAATTTTGCGAGCGGCGCAAACATCACCGCGCCCAGGCGCTAGTTGCTTTGCGCCCCATTAGCGCCCTCTTAGGGCGCAAACGGGAGGCGCTAAGCAACTGAATTTTTCCCCCATGGGATCTTGGGTTTCATAAATAGGGGTATTGAGTACAAAAGTAGAGAAGTTCTGCTGAACCTTTATAAAGCGCTGGTTAGGCCACAACTGGAGTATTGCGTCCAGTTCTGGTCACCACACTTTAGGAAGGATGTGAAGGCCCTTGAGAGGGTGCAGAGGAGATTTACCAGAATGGTTCCGGGGATGGGGGATCTTAGCTACAAGGACAGGTTGAGAAGCTGGATTTGTTTTCATTAGAGCAAAGGAGGTTGAGGGTGATTTGATAGAGGTGTACAAGATTATGACGGGTTTGGATAGGCTAGACGGGGAAAGGCTGTTCCCACTAGTTGATGGTACAAGGACTAGGGGACACAGATTTAAGGTTTTGGGCAAGAGATACAGGGGGGATGTGAGGAAAACTTTTTTACGCAGCGAGTGGTGAGGACCTGGAACTCGCTGCCGACGGAAGTGGTGGAAGCGGAGACACTCAATGTTTTCAAGGGGAGAGTGGATAGGCACTTGAGGGAAATAAACTTGCAGGGCTACGGGGATAGAGCGGGGGAATGGGACTGACTGGATTGCTCTACAGAGAGCCAGCACGGACTCGATGGGCCTGAATGGCCTCCTTCTGTGCCGTTATGACTCTATGACTATGACTAAGAAAGAAAGACTTGCATTTCTGTAGCGCCTTTCACGACCTCGGCGGCCCAAAGCGCTTTACAGCCAATGACGTACTTTTGAAGTGTCGTCACTGCCGTAATACTAAGGAGGTGTCAGGTTAATGCAATTTAAGATGCACCAAAGGGTCTGTGTACGAATTATAGCTAGTTTATAATAGAAAGGTCACAAACAATTATTATTTAAATGGAGAGAGATTACAAAATGCTACAATTCAGAGGGGCCTGGGGGTCCTTGTGCATGAAACACAAAAAGTTAGCATGCAGGTACAGCAAGTAATCAAAAAGGCAAATGGAATGTTGGCCTTTATTGCAAGGGGGTTGGAGTATAAAAGCAGGGAAGTCCTGCTACAACTGTACAGGGTATTGGTGAGACCACACCTTGAGTACTGCGTACAGTTTTGGTCTCCTTATTTAAGGAAGGATATACTTGCATTGGAGGCAGTTCAGAGACGATTCACTAGGTTAATTCCAGAGATGAGGGGGTTGACTTATGAGGAAAGGTTGAGCAGGTTGGGCCTATACTCATTGGAATTTAGAAGAGTGAGAGGTGATCTTATTGAAACATATAAGATACTGAGGGGGCTCGACAAGGTCGATGCAGAGAGGATGTTTCCCCTTGTGGGGAAATCTAGAACTCAGGGGCACAGTTTCAGAATAAAGGGTCGCCCTTTTAGAACTGAGATGAGGAGGAATTTCTTCTCTCAGAGGGTCATAAATCTGTGGAATTCTCTGCCCCAGAGAGCTGTGGAGGCTGGGTCATTAAATACATTTAAGGTGGAGATAGACAGATTTTTGCAAGATAAGGGAGTGAAGGATTATGGGGAGCGGGCTGGGAAGTGGCTTTGAGCCCAAGATCAGCCATGATCTTATTGAATGGCGGAGCAGGCTCGAGGGGCCAAGTGGCCTATTCCTGCTCCTATTTCTTATGTTCTTATGCAAACCTGAAACGTTAACTCTGTTTCCCTCTCTTCACAGATGCTGCCTGACCTGCTGAGTGTTTCCAGCATTTTCTGTGTTTTATTTCACATTTCCAGCATCCGCAGTATTTTGCTTGTCTACGTTTCAGCCGTTATGATTCTGTTAGGGTGTCATGTTTATAACTGTGCCAAAGTTTTCTTACCTTCGACAGAAAGGAAGCGAGCGTTCCAGTGAGGATGGAGCGTATGTGGCGCGACACTGACATCTACTGGTGAAGTAACATAATGGCCCTTAAAGAGCACATGACAATCATCTCAGAATTTGATCGGCTTCCAGCACGCCATCTGACAGTAAAAGAAAGACTTACATTTCTATAGCGCCTATTCATGACTATCAGATGTCCCAAAGCGCTTTCCAGCCAATTCTTCTTAGGCAGTCCCTCGGAACCGAGGATGACTTGCTTCCACACTAAAAATGAGTTCTCAGGTGACTGATGAGTCCAATGCGGGACCTACAGTCTGTGTCACAGGTGGGGCAGACGATGGTTGAAGGGGCGGGTGGATGGGGTGCTTGGGTTGACGTGCGCTGCTTGCGCTTGGCTTCCGCTTGCTCCCGGCGAAGAGACTCGAGGTGTTTGTCGCCTTCCCGGATGCTTCTCCTCCACTTTGTGCGGTCTTGGGCCAGGGATTCCCAGGTGTCGGTGGAGATGTTGTACTTTTTCAAGGAGGATTTGAGGGTGTCCTTGAAGTGTTTCCTCTGCCTACCTGGGGCTCTCTTGCCGCGTCGGAGCTCCGAGTAGAGCGCTTGTTTTGGGAGTCTCGTATCGGGCATGCAGACGATGTGACCCGTCCATCGGAGCTGATCGAGCGTGGTCAAAGCTTCGATGCTGGGGATGTTGGCCTGAGCGAGAACACTGACGTTGGTGCGCCTATCCTGCCAATGGATTTGCAGGATCTTGTGGAGGCAGCATTGGTGGTACCTCTCCAGTGCATTGAGGTGCCTGCTGTACATGGTCCATGTCTCTGAGGCATACAGGAAGGCGGGTATTACTACTGCTCTGTAGACCATGAGCTTGGTGCCGGGTTTGAGGTTCTGGTCTTCAAACACTCTCTTCCTCAGGTGACCGATGGCTGCACTGGCACACTGAAGGCGGTGTTGGACTTCGTCGTCGACATCTGCCCTTGTTGACAGTAGGCTCCCGAGGTATGGAAAGTGGTCCACGTTGTCCAAGACCTTGTCATAGATTTTGATAATCGGGGGGCAGTACTGTGTGGCAGGGGTAGGTTGGTAGAGGACCTTTGTCTTACGGATGTTTAGTGTAAGGCCCATGCTCTCATATGCTTCGGTGAAGGTGTTGCCGATGGTTTGGAGTTCGACCTCCGAGTGTGCACAGACGCAAGCGTCGTCTGGCTACTGTAATTAGACGACAGAGGATGGGACGAACTTGAATCTGGACTGGAGGCGACGGAGGTTGAACAGTTTCCCGTTTGTTCTGTAGATTAGCTCCACTCCAGCGGGGAGCTTACTGAGGGTGAGATGGAGCATTGCAGCAAGGAAGATCGAGAAGAGCGTTGGTGCGATGACACAGCCTTGCTTGACCCGTACGTGAATTGGGTCTGTGGTGGAACCGTTGGTCAGGATCACGGCTTGCATGTCGTCGTGAAGCAGGCAGAGGATGGTGACAAACTTTTGAGGGCAGCCGAATTTGAGGAGGACACGCCATGATCCCTCACGGTTGACAGTTTCAAAGGCCTTTGTGAGGTCAAAGAAGGCCATGTACAGCGGTTGGTGCTGTTCCCTGCATTTCTCTTGTAATTGACGCGCGGTGAAGATCATGTCCATTGTGCCCCTTAGTGGGCGGAATCCGCATTGCGACTCTGGGAGGAGCTCTTCGGCCACTGGGAGAAGGCGATTGAGGAGGATTCTTGCGATTACTTTCCCTGTGGCAGACAGCAGGGAAACTCCTCTGACAGCCAATTAAGTACTTTTTGAAGTGTAGTCACTGTTGTAATGTAGGAAATGCAGCAGCCAATTTGCACACAGCAAGCTCCCACAAACAGCGATGTGATAATGACCAGACCATCTGTTTTTTTTAGTGATGTTGGTTGAGGGATAAATATTGACCCCAGGACACTGGGGAGAACTCCCCATAAACTGCACACTTTTTAAAAAATTGGGCCCAAGTCTCTACAACCCCCTTATAAAACCTAGGGAGAGGTTTAATCAATTTCAAAAACATATTGGGCCGAAAATTAATCCCGGGACGCGAGAGTACGCACTGCGTACTCTCGCGTATTCCCACTCCAATTGCCGGTTTTCTGCATGCCCTGCGCATGCGCTGAAAACCGGCAATTGCTCTTCTGAAAAGGGGGCGGGTCCTCGGTGCATCGCGTGCGCGCTACAGGCTGCGCGCACGCTGTGCACTTCATGCTTTGGACGCGCAGGTAAGTAGGGAAGATTTTGGAAATGTAAAAAGGAGGAGTAAGACCCACTTTTAAGAAGGTAAGTAGTGAATTAAGTATTTTTTTGAATTTTTTTTAACAGGTATATCTTTTTTAGAGACTTTAAAGACAGGTAAGTTTATTTTTATAACTTTTTAAAAGATTTTAAATTTTTTCAAAAATTTAATTTTTTATTTAGTATTCCACATACAATATCCCCTGCCCTCCTATCTCACTTCATTTAAAAAAATGCTCAAAACAACTCTTCCAAAAACTTGTATTTGACTTCTGAAGAAATCTCTTCACCCATTTGATTCTAAAGGATTTTTTCTTCAAATCAGTATCTGGGAAATTAAGTCCTCCCTGATTTCTCCATCCAATGATGGTATTATAAGCAACCAAGGCTGGTTTCCCTTCCCATAAAAACCTCACACAAGCCTCTCGGATGGACTTTTCCGCCCACTCAGGAATATCCTCCACCGTCAATAAGTACCTTAGCTTAGATAGCAGGAGAGCGGACACCACTGTCGCTCTTCCTTGCACTTTCAACCACCTTCTTTCCCATCTTCCCAAAATCTTTTTAATTTTCATAATCTTCGGTTCCCAATTTAATCAATCCACTTCATCCCTGTCTTTCTTGCACCCCCAGAACTTCCAAAACCTCCACCACCTTAAAGGGACTTTCCTCCAACCATTCCCCCCTACCCCTTCCTGCAACCAGGCATTGGGACTTACTATAATTCACTCTGGCTCCTGAAGCTCTACAATCCTCCACTACGTCCATAGCTTTCCTCACTGACTCCCCATTTCTCAATGTTAAGGTTGTGTCATCTGCATATTGGTGTATCACCAACACCAGCCCGGAACTGGGAACCACAATCCCAACTACACCTTGTTTATTTCGCATCATGTAACCTAACGGTTCTGCTACCAATGTGTACAACAATGGGGACAGGGGACAACCCTGTCTCACTGACCTCTGTATCGGAAAATACTTGGATAAAACACCATTACATTTAACACAGCTAAATATGTTTGACTAAAAAATCCTTATCCACTCAATTAAATTTTTCCTGAAACCAAATGCTTCCAAAACCATCAATAAAAACTCATGAGAGACCCTATCAAAGGCTTTCTCTTGATCTATCTTTAACACATAAGCCTCCCTCCCACTCTCTTCCATGAGCTTTATTGCATCTCAGATTGAGACCACAGAGTCTGCGATGTCCCGGCCTATGACTCCATAGGACTGAGAGGGCAAAACTATCTGCGGCAACACCTCCTTCATACGATTTGCCATAACACTCGCCAAGATCTTATAATCCACATTTAATAATGTGATGGGCCTCCAATTCTTTAGATCCCTTCCAGCCCCTTTATTTTTATAAGCTAAGCTTATGACACCTCTCCTCATAGATGGGGCCAGGCTTCCCTCAATTTTAATCTCCTTAAAAACCTCTAAGAGCAATGGACTTAAAATCTCTAAAAATTCTTTAGAAAATTCTGCACTTAGTCCATCGGACCCTGGGCTTTTCCCCCCCTTCATTTCACTTATTGCTACATTTATTTCCGCTAATCCTACATCCTTGTCACACATGCTTCTCTCATCCTCCTTTAAACCCTCTTCAATAAAAGCACAAACCTTCTCTATCGCCAAATTGGAAATGTCTTCTTTTGTATATAACTCTTGATAAAAGCTGCTAGCCGCCTCTAAAATCTCCCCACTTTCATTAATGATCTTCTCCCCAACCTTCAACTCTCTAATTAATGATAATCTCTGTCGCAGTTTCTCTTGCTCTAGAAAATATCTAGTGCATCTTTCGCCCTCCAATGCATCTTCAGCCGTTGCATGGAGAATGGCCCATTGCATTTTTCAGCTTGCAATAATTCCCACACTTCCTTTAAAACCCGGAACTTAGTCTCAGCTCCCTTATCCCCTCCGTCAACTGCTTTACAGACATCCGTAAACCTTTTGTTTATATTCTCTTCTCGACGCCGGTTAGCTGCCGCTCTCTCTTTCCCATAACGTACCGAAAAAACTTTTACCTCATATTTGAAATTGTCCCACCAAACTCTTCTTTCTTTCAAGAATGAGGGTTCCTTCCGAGCATTCTTTATTATATTTTAAATACCTTCTTTATAAGCAATTTCTTTCAGGTATTGATGGTTTAAAATCCACACCCCTGGACCGATCTTAACTCTGCTGTTCCTAATAGTGGTCACTAAAAAATACTTTTTTATAATAAATCTCCATCACCTCAGAACTTAACCCTTCCCGTATTAACACAAAATCTATTCGGCTCTGTTTTAAAACGTACCCACCCAACCTGTTCTGGAGAACTCCCTTTTTATGGGGTTCCGGTCCCTCCATAAGTCTCTCAAATTTAAATTTGCCATCATTTTTACAATCATCCCTCTGGAGTTATCATCCTTAAAGGTCATCTGGGCTGAAATGTCCATCCGAGATAAAAATACATTAAAATCCCTCACTATACAAGGATTTTCCACCTCTGCCACTTCAGTGAATAACCCCCGAAAAAACTCGCGACGCTTGCAATGGTCGTTCGGTGCATAGATATTAAAGAGATCGCAATTAAATTCCTCCATTTTTACCCTTTGCCGTAAAAATCTCCCCTCAGTGTCCTTGTCCACCAAGGCAACGTTCTCTTTTATGGACGGACTCACCAAAACAGCCACCCCTCTGCGGTTATTGTTTGCACAACTTGCAAACACTTCTCCCTTCCAAACCTTCCGAACTCTTTCTAGGATATCCTCATCCCAAAAGGTTTCTTGCAGACACAACAAGTCAGTGCCTTTAAAACACTGCAACAACTGCTGCAATTTCTTCTCACCCCTCAGTCCGTTCACATTAATCGAGACCAATGTAATCATGGCTCCGAATAAGGGAAGTATGCCTGATAATCTCCCCATGATTTATTCTCTGGCCCTTCCCTCCTCTCATGCTCCTTCCCAACTTTTCGGGCAGCTGTTGCTTTTCCTGCAGCCTCCGGCTCTTTTTCTGTTTGAACCTTCCCTGCAGTTTCAGCCTCTTCCTTACATTAGGTTTGGGCCGAGGAGCTGCCCCTTCTCCCTCCTTCTGCCCCTCACTAACCTTTCCCTTTCCACACGATGCCACCCCACTCCCCACTTCCATGTCTCTGTCCCCCTCTGACTCCTCACTCTCGAGCTCTTCTGTAACCTCCCGTCCCTGCTCCCCGTCAGATACATAATCTCCCTGCGAGAGTCTTCCTGCTATCATGGTTTCTCCAACAGTGCCTCTCCCTTCAGCCTCATCTCCACTGCTGACCCTTGCTCCCCGTTTCTTCTCTCTCTGGGACAATGGCGCATCTGCACCTATTCTGGTGCCTTTGTCTCCCTGCTCCCATCCTGCTGCCCCTTTAACGCTCCTGCCTCTTGCACCCTCTCCTTGTTTTGCCCCCTCCTGCTCCCCGTGATGTCCGACTCCCCGTCTTTCTTTGGAGTACTGACACTTACCCCGCACCCCGCTCCCGCCTTCTCTCCCCCTGTGGACACCAGATTCTTTAGGGGGAGTCGAGCCGTATTATGGCTCGACTCTGCCCTCGATCCGTGCTGCCCTCTGCTGTCTTTGTCCTTTTCCACCATACTTGGTGTGTTTTCCTGTTCTCTGCTCCGCAATTTTCTGCCTCTTCCTGCGCTCTTTTCTCCTTCAATTCACCAGCTGTGTCCTCCACCTGCTCCGCTCCTCCAGCCGCTCCACTCACACCTCCTGCTCCTTCTCCCATCTCCTCGTCACTCAAGGGGCTTCCTTCTGCCGCACACTCACAGCGGGTGGGGCCTTTGTGGCACACCCCACAGCTCTCCGCCTTGCAGCTCCGAGCGATGTGTCCAGACTTGCCGCAATTATAACAGTGCAAGTCCGGACAGTTTCTTACAAGATGGTCGTGTCCAAGGCAATAATAACAAACCTTCACCTGGTTATCATGCAGTACTCGGAAGTACTGCTCTCCTTCCATTGTCTCGAATTTCATGCTGTACGGCAATGACTTCACCCCCTCTGGGAACCACACCTTTACATAACGGGTTCCACCTGGATAGTATCTCCTCTTTAATGCAGAGCAAATGCTAATGTCCCACCACTCAAACTTTTTGATCAGCACATCGTCCTCAATATAAACCGGCAGGTTTAAGAATGAGACCACCACCTCTTCAAAATAAAGCAGAGATACCTCCAAGAACTTATCTCCAACCTTCAAACTCAGTAAAAGTCTTTCCACCTCCTCTCGGCCACTGACCGTCACCTCGAACCCAACATTCGGCTTTGGTCGGCAGGCAAAGCAGCTTCCCTCACCGCAGTCCTCATGTACCGCCTGGATAAGGGCAATGTACCAAATGGAAGTAGGAGATCCAGTGGGTGGACCAGATGTGGTTCAATTCAACTAAGACCCTCTGAGCTGCCAAATCAAGAAAACCTTCTCCCAGGAGCCAAAACAAAAGATCAGTCTTTAAATGAACTGCATTTTTCTTTATTTCTTGTTGATTTATTTAAAAAAAAGAAACAAGTTCATCAAAGTTTGAGAGTATAATATAGGGGAATGTGAGGTTATTCACTTTGGTAGGAAGTATAGAAAAACAGAATATTTTTTAAATGGTGAGAAACTTTCCAAATGTTGGTGTTCAGAGAGATTTGGGTGTCCTTGTGCAAGAAACACAGAAAGCTAGCATGCAGGTACAGCAAGCAATAAGGAAGGCAAATGGCATGTTGGCCTTTATTGCAAGGGGGTTGGAGTACAAGAGTAAGGAAGTCTTGCTACAATTGTACAGGGCCTTGGTGAGACCACACCTGGAGTACTGTGCACAGTTTTGGTCGCCTTATCTAAGGAAGGATATACTTGCCTTGGAGGCAGTGCAACGAAGGTTCACTAGATTGATTCCTGGGATGACAGGGCTGTCCTGTGAGGAGAGATTGTGTAGATTGGGCCTATACTCTCTGGAGTTTAGAAGAATGAGAGGTGATCTCATTGAAACATACAAGATTCTGAAGGGGATTGACAGGGTAGATGCTGAGAGGTTGTTTCCCCTGGCTGGAGTGTCTAGAACTAGGGAGCATAGTCTCAGGATAAGGGGTCGGGCCATTTAAGACTGAGATGAGGAGGAATTTCTTCACTCAGAGGGTTGTGAATCTTTGGAATTCTCTGCCCCAGAGGGCTGTGGATGCTCAGTCTTTGAGTATATTCAAGACTGAGATCGATAGATTTTTGGACTCTAGGGGAATCAAGGGATATGGGGATCGGGCGGGAAAGTGGAGTTGAGGTCGATGATCAGCCATGATCTCATTGAATGGCGGAGCAGGCTCGAGGGGCCGTATGGCCTACTCCTGCTCCTAATTCTTATGTTCCTATGCACGTGATGTGGTCTAATGACAAGGTGCCACCAAAGCAACCGATGAGGATAGAAATCTCCCCGAATTGACCTTGACGGATGCTAAGAGTAGCCGGTTGCTCAGATATTCACTCTTGTCAAACCAGTGCTCCAACTTTCTGACTAAATCCCGTCAGTAATAAAACAGTAATGTTATAATTAATGTACAAGCAGGAATTTTTCCCAAACCGTTATTGCAATCCCTTAGGAAATCCTGGCAATTAAAAGGAATTAGAAAATAGAAAGTGGGACTGGTGGTCCTCGCTTGTAGCAGTAATGGTGTTTACAAGGACAAGTATGAACGAGGGACACCATCCAGGACAAAGCAGCCCGCTTGATTGGCACCTCATCCACCACCTTAAACATTCACTCCCTCCACCACCAGCGCACCGTGGCTGCAGTGTGTACCATCTACAAGATGCACTGCAGCAACTCGCCAAGGCTTCTTCGACAGCACCTCCCAAACCCGCGACCTCTTCCACCTAGAAGGACAAGGGCAGCAGGCGCATGAGAACACCACCTCCTCCAAGATCCCCACCAAGTCACACACCATCCTAACTTGGAAATATATTGACAATCCTTCATCGTCACTGTCAAAATCCTGGAACTCCCTCCCTAACAGCACTGTGGGAGTACCATCACCACATGGACTGCAGCGGTTCAAGAAGGCGGCTCACCACCACCTTCTCAAGGGCAACTAGGGATGGGCAATAAATGCTGGGCCTTGCCAGCGACGCCCACATCCCATAAACGAATTTTTAAAAAGTAATTCGGCCCATCTAGGGGTCAGCCCTGGCTCAGTGGTAGCACTCCCAGCTCTAAGTCAAATGGTTGTGGGGGGTCACAGGACCAGGAGGAGGTCATTCAGCCCCTCGAGCCTGTTCCGCCATTCTAAGTGATGCTTTGTGATCTTCCCTTCTTGTCTGTTGACGCCGGTGGAGTGGGATGCAGCCCAGTGAGTTGGGAGGTTACACAGCAGGGCGAGAGGTGGATCAGCTGAGCTGCAGCTACCTTGGGGGAATCGGGTGCACCTCGGCAGGGTCACGAGCAGGTCATCTGCCTTGGAAGCACCTGCCGACGATCTGAGCGTAACCCCACCAAGGTTATCGAGCTGCAGAAAACGGGAACGGTTCGGTAGTGTGCAAAAAGAAAGACTTGCATTTCTATAGCGCCTTTCACGACCACCGGACGTCCCAAAGCGCTTTACAGCCAATGAAGTACTTTTTGAAGTGTAGTCGCTGTTGTAATGTAGCAAAAACCCGCAGCCAATTTGCGCACAGCAAGCTCCCACAAACAGCAATGAGATAATGAGCAGATCATCTGTTTTTTTTAGTGATGTTGATTGAGGGATAAATATTGACCAGGACACCGGGGAGAACTCCCCTGCTCTTCTTCGAAATAGTGGCCATTGGATCTTTTATGTCCACCTGAGAGAGCAGACCGGGCCTCAGTTTTAAAATCTCATCCGAAAGACGGCACCTCCGACAGCGCAGCGCTCCCTCAGCACTGCCACTGGAGTGTTGGCCTGGATTTTTGTGTTCAAGTCTGTGGGGTGGGTCTTAGAACCCACTACCTTCTGACTCAGAGGCGAGAGAGTGCTGCCCCCTGAGCCACAGCCGACACTTGTAGCAGTGTGCGGGATTGCTCGATGATACCTTAAAGAGCTTTGAGGGGACGTCCCATCGCCATCCGACAACCGACTTGTTCACTGCGATGGGCAAATTTCCACCTCCACCACTCACTTTATTTGGGACGTCAACAGGGAATTCAGGCTGTAATGAGAACGTACATCCTGAACACAACAGATCTCCCTGCTGACTCCACTCTTAATTGCCACCTTGTCGATCAATGTTGATGTCCTTAAGTGAGTCATTGAGTCAACACACTTTAGACTATTTTCAACCATATAAATATTTATTGCCACAAGCCTGAGGACATCTTCCAGTTGGAGAAATATCCCAATTATTGGCCTCTATGGGAAAGGACCTCCAGTCTCATTAAGAGAGTAAATGTCTCTCGAGCAGCAATCAGCTTTTAATAACTCTTCTATCGACCCTTGGCTCTCAACTCCCAACACCTCAGATTGTAACGACTCTGCCAGCTTATTGGCTCTCAAGTGAGTCTTTCCATTCAGCAATTTAAATTCCATCAGGCTCATTGTGATAAAGTTTCCTCTCGAGGTAGGTCTTAAGGAGCGTCTTAAAGGAAGGGAGAGAGAGGCGGAGAGGTTTAGGGAGGGAATTCCAGAGCTTAGGGCTCCAGGCAGCTGAAGGCACGGCCGCCAATGTTGTGTAGAAGGGCGTGGGGATGGACAGGAGGCCAGAGTTGGAGGAGTGCAGAGTTCTGGGAGGGGTGTAGAGTGAGAATTCCAAAATCGATGCGTTGCTGGAACGGAAGCCAATGTAGATCAGTGAGCACAGGGGTGATGGGATGGGTGAATGGGACTTGGTGACAATCGGGGAGGTTTGGCAGCCCTATCCACCCGGGATGTGGGCATAGAGATCGGGGCATTTCCCTTGTTGCTCTGGGAACGCGAAACTCTGCCCCTCTGGCCCTTAGGAGCATAGGAACTGGAGGAGGCCATTCCGCCATTCAGTTAGATCATGGCTGATCTGTATCTCAACTCCATCTACCTGCCTTGGTTCCGTAACCCTTACCCAACAAAAATATATCAATCTCAGTTTTGAAATGATCAATTGTCCCCCAGCTTTTTGAGGAAGAGAGTTCCAGATTTCCACTACCCTTAGTGTGAAGAATCATAGAATCATCGAAACTCACAGCACAGAAGGAGGCCATTCGGCCCTGTCGTGCCTGTGCTGGCTCTTTGAAAGAGCAGTCGTGCTTAGTTCCATATCTCCTCTTTTTGTCCGTAACCCTGTAAGTTCCTCATTCTCAAGTACCTGCCCAACTCCCTCTTAAAATTATTGATGGATCAGCTTCACCACCTTTTCAGGTCGAGCGTTCCAGATCCCGACAACTCTCCGAGTGAAAACATTTCTCCTCATCTCCCCTCGAGATCTTTTGTCAATGATTTTGAATCTATGACCTCTGTTTATTGACCCACTCGCCAGAGGGAATAGTTTTTCTCTCTCTACTCTATCCAAACCTCTCATTATCCTGAAAACCTCTATTAGATCATCTCTTAACCTTCTCTGTTCCAAGGAGAACAGTCCGAACTTTCCAACCTCTCCTCATAACTGAAGTCCCTCATCCCTGGTAACATCCTGGTAACCCTCCTCTGTACCCTTTCTAAGGCCTTTACATCTTTCCTCAAGTGTGGTGCCCAGAATTGTCCACAATACTCCAGCTGAGGCCTAACCAGTGATTGATAAAGTTCTAACATGATCTCTTTGCTTTTCTATTCTATCCCTCTATTTATACCCCAAGTAACCCATATGCTTTTTGAACCACCTTATCAACTTGCCCTGCCACCTTTAAGGATGTGTGTACATGGACACCAAGGTCTCTCTGCTCATCTACACTTTTCAAAATCGTGCCATTTATAGTAAACTGTCTTTCCATATTAGTCCTGCCAAAGTGCATCACTTCACACTTCTCCGCATTGAACTCCATCTGCCCTGCTTCTGCCCATTTCACCATCCTGTCACGTCATCCTGAAGCCTATAACTATCCTCATCACCATCTACTACTTTGCCAACTTTCATATCATCTGCAAACTTTATAATGCTGCTCCCTGCACCCGAGTCTAGGTCGTTTATAAATAATGCAAAGAGTAATGGACCCAAAACTGACCCTTGGGGAACACCACTGCAAACCACCTCCCAGTCTGAAAAACACCCATCCACCACCCCCACCCTCTGCCTCCTGTCACTGAGCCAATTCCGTATCCATACCGCCACTCTCCCCTTAATTCCACGGGCTTCCATCTTCTTAACAAGCCTCTGTGTGGCACTTTGTCGAATGCCTTCCGAAAGTCCATATACACAACATCTACTGCACTACCCTGATCAACCTTCTGTGTTACTTCATCAAAGAATTCAATCAAGTTAGTCAGACACGAAATAAAAACAGAAAATGCTGGAAACACTCGGCAGGTCAGGCAGCATCTGTGGAGAGAGAAACAGAGTTAATGTTTCAGGTCTGTGACCCTTCGTCAGAGCAGAGGGTGGTGGTGGATGGGTGTTTTTTCAGACGGGGAGGTGGTTTGCAGTGGTGTTCCCCAAGGGTCAGTTTTGGGCCCATTACTCTTGTTCTGACGAAGGGTCCTCGACCTGAAACGTTGACTCTGTTTCTCTCTCCACAGATGCTGCCTGACCTGCTGAGTATTTCCAGCATTTTCTGTTTTTATTTCAGCTTTCCAGCATCCGCAGTATTTTGCTTTTGTATTAGTCAGATACGATTTGCCTTTCACAAATCCATGCTGGCTCTCCTCGATTAACCCATGCCTTTCCAAACGAAAGTTTATTTTGTCCCTGATAATGGTTTCCAATAACTTCCCCACCACCGATGTTGGGCTGATTGGCCTGGAGTTTCCTGGTTTATCTCCCCGACATCACCTCTGAACGGTCGGGCTCTAACTTTAACTTAGAAATATAAAAGTCAAGGCGAGAAGAACAAAACAACAACAACAACTTGCATTTATATAGCGCCTTTAATGTAGTAAAACGTCCCAAGGCGCTTTGCAGGAGCGATTATCAAAAATAATTTGACACCGAGCCACATTAGGAGATATTAGGGACAGGTGACCAAAAACTTGGTCAAAGAGGGAGGTTTTAAGGAGCGTCTTAAAGGAGGAGTGAGGTAGAGAGGTTTAGGGAGGGAATTCCAGAGCTTAGGACCCAGGCAGCTGAAGGCACGGCCGCCAATGGTGGAGCGATTACAACCAGAATTGGAGGAGCGCAAAGATCTCGGAGGGTTGTAGGGCTGGAGGAGTCGTGTGCTAGGTCAGCACTGCTTTAACTTCTAAGGCATCTCCCAGTTATTGCATATTTGTTTTAATTTAAGTTAAATTGCAGCACTGAAGACCAGATGCCAAAATTAAACAGATTCAGGTAAAGAGCATGTCTTCCTTTTATTGGCTGAGAGAAAAGATTTCAGCAAGGACCAAGTTATACAATTGTTCCTCTAAGTATGAATCGCTTACAAGTGCTGTAGCAGAGACAGGTTGTTATGTGCGCGCTGGTGAAGGCCACACATTGTTCAATCAAGCACGGAATGGGTAGGACACCAGACTTAGCAAAAATCACAGACAACAAAGAGGCCTTGGGTGAGAAATCGCCATTCAGGTAATCGGCCAGTAGGTGGCAGACCTGTGTAACATAAGGATGTAACTTGACATGATGAAGATTGGAATCTAATTGAGGGGTTCGGGGGGTTTATATATAGAATAACGGATACCCGGGAGTGAGTTACAGGCTGCAATCTAATCGAGGGGTTCGGGGGTTTATATATAGAATAACTGATACCCAGGAGTGAGTTACAGGCTGTAACAGAATCACAGAATGCAGATAGAGGTCATTTCGGCCCATCGAGCCTGCACCGACACATATCCCACCCTATCCCCGTAACCCCACGTATTTAATCCCCCTAACACTAAGGGTCAATTTATCATAGCCAAATCAACCTAACCCGCACATCTTTGGACTGTGGGAGGAAACCGGAGCACCCGGAGGAAACCCACGCAGACACGGGGAGAATGTGCAAACTCCACACAGACAGTCACCCGTGGCCGGATTCGAACCCGGGTCCCTGGCGCTGTGAGGCAACAGTGCTAACCACTATGCCACCGTGTTGCCCAAACCGCTACGAAACACAATAATAAGAATGAAACCGGACGGACCACCCGGCATTGACCTCGGCACCGGCTACGGACACGGTAGCGGCACACCCAGCCCAGTCGACCCTGCAAAGTCCTCCTCACCAACATCTGGGGACTCGTGCCAAAATTGGGAGAGCTGTCCCACAGACTAGTCAAGCAACAGCCTGACACAGTCATACTCACAGAATCATACCTTTCAGCCAATGTCCCAAACTCCACCATCACCATCCCTGGGTAATTCCTGTCCCACCGGCAGGACAGACTCACCAGGGGTGGCGGCACAGTGGTATACAGTCGGGAAGGAGTGGCCCTGGGAGTCCTCAACATTGACTCCGGACCCCATGAAGTCTCATGGCTTCAGGTCAAGCACGGGCAAGGAAACCTCCTGTTGATTACCACCTACCGCCCTCCCTCAGCTGATGAATCAGTACTCCTCCATGTTGAACACCACTTGGAAGAAGCACTGAGGGTAGCAAGGGCACAGAATGTACTCTGGGTGGGGGACTTCAATGTCCATCACCAAGAGTGGCTCGGTAGCGCCACTACTGACCGAGCTGGCCGAGTCCTGAAGGACATAATTGCCAGTCTGGGCCTGCGACAGGTGGTGAGAGAACCAACATGAGGGAAAAACCTACTTGACCTCGTCCTCACCAATCTACCTGTCGCAGATGCATCTGCCCATGACAGCATTGGTAGCAGTGACCACCGCACAGTCATTGTGGAGACGAAGTCCCGTCTTCACACTGAGGACACTCTCCATCGTGTTGTGTGGCACTACCACCGTGCTAAATGGGATAGATTCAGAACAGATCAAGCAGCTCAAAATGGCATCCATGAGGCGCTGTGGGCCATCAGCAGCAGCAGAATTGTATTCCACCACAATCTGTAACCTCATTGTGTTAAAATATTACAGGGTTCCGGGGCGGGCTTATATATAGAATAACGGATACCCTGGAGTGAGTTACAGGCTGGAATCTAATCGAGGGGTTCGGCGGGCTTATATATAGAATAACAGATACCCGGGTTTGAGTTACAGGCTGGAATCTAATCGAGTGGTTCAGGTGGTTTTATATATAGAATAACAGATACCCGGGAGTGGGTTACTGGCTGGAATCTAATCGAGGGGTTCGGCGGGCTTATATATAGAATATCAGATACCCGGGAGTGAGTTACAGGCTGGAATCTAATCGAGGGGTTCGGGGGGGTTTATATATAGAATAACAGATACCCGGGAGTGAGTTACAGGCTGGAATCTAATCGGGGGGTTCGGGGGGTTTATATATAGAATAATGGATACCCGGGAGTGAGTTACAGGCTGGAATCTAATCGAGGGGTTCGGGGGTTTATATATAGAATAACGGATACCCGGGAGTGAGTTACAGGCTGGAATCTGACCGAGGGGTTCGGGGGGTTTATATATAGAATAACAGATACCCGGGAGTGAGTTACAGGCTGGAATCTAATCGAGGGGTTCGGGGGGTTTAGATATAGTATAACAGATACCCGGGAGTGAGTTACAGGCTGGAATCTAATTGAGGGGTTCGTGGGGTTTAAATATAGAATAACAGATACCCGGGAGTGAGTTACAGGCTGGAATCTAATCGAGGGGTTCGGGGGGTTTATATATAGTATAACAGATACCTGGGAGTGAGTTACAGGCTGGAATCTAATCGAGTGGTTCAGGAGGTTTATATATAGAATAACGGGTACCCGGAAGTGAGTTACAGGCTGGAATCTAGTCGAGGGGTTCAGGAGGTTTATATATAGAATAACGGATACCCGGGAGTGAGTTACAGGCTGGAATCTAATCGACGGGTTCGGCGGGTTTATATATAGAATAACAGATACCCGGGAGTGAGTTACAGGCTGGAATCTAATCGAGGGGTTCGGGGGGGTTTATATATAGAATAACAGATACCCGGGAGTGAGTTACAGGCTGGAATCTAATCGAGGGGTTCGGGGGGTTTATATATAGAATAACGGATACCCGGGAGTGAGTTACAGGCTGGAATCTAATCGAGTGGTTCAGGGGTTTATATATAGAATAACAGATACCCGGGAGTGAGTTACAGGCTGGAATCTAATCGAGGGGTTCGGGGGGTTTATATATAGAATAACGGATACCCGGGAGTGAGTTACAGGCTGGAATCTAATCGGGGGATTCGGGGGGTTTATATATAGAATAATGGATACCCGGGAGTGAGTTACAGGCTGGAATCTAATCGAGGGGTTCGAGTGGTTTATATATAGAATAACAGATACCCGGGAGTGAGTTACAGGCTGGAATCTAATCGAGGGGTTCGGGGGTTTATATATAGAATAATGGATACCCGGGAGTGAGTTACAGGCTGGAATCTGACCGAGGGGTTCGGGGGGTTTATATATAGAATAACAGATACCCGGGAGTGAGTTACAGGCTGGAATCTAATCGAGGGGTTCAGTGGGTTTATATATAGAATAACAGATACCCGGGAGTGAGTTACAGGCTGGAATCTAATCGAGCGGTTCGGGGGTTTATATATAGAATAATGGATACCCGGGAGTGAGTTACAGGCTGGAATCTGACCGAGGGGTTCAGGGGGTTTATATATAGAATAACAGATACCCGGGAGTGAGTTACAGGCTGGAATCTAATCGAGGGGTTCAGTGGGTTTATATATAGAATAACAGATACCCGGGAGTGAGTTACAGGCTGGAATCTAATCGAGGGGTTCGGCGGTTTATATATAGAATAACGGATACCCGGGAGTGGGTTACAGGCTGGAATCTAATTGAGTGGTTCGTGGGTTTTATATATAGAATAACGGATACCCGGGAGTGAGTTACAGGCTGGAATCTAATCGAGGGGTTTGGGGGGTTTATATATAGAATAATGGATATCCGGGAGTGAGTTACAGGCTGGAATCTAATCGGGGGGTTCGGGGGGTTTATATATAGAATAATGGATACCCGGGAGTGAGTTACAGGCTGGAATCTAATCGAGGGGTTCGGGTGGTTTATATATAGAATAACAGATACCCGGGAGTGAGTTACAGGCTGGAATCTAATCGGGGGGGTTTATATATAGAATATCAGATACCCCGGAGTGAGTTACAGGCTGGGATCTAATCAAGGGGTTCGGGTGGTTTATATATAGAATAACAGATACCCGGGAGTGAGTTACAGGCTGGAATCTAATCGAGGGGTTCGGGGGTTTATATATAGAATAATGGATACCCGGGAGTGAGTTACAGGCTGGAATCTAATCGAGGGGTTCGGGGGGTTTATATATTGAATAACAGATACCCGGAAGTGAGTTACAGGCTAGAATCTAATCGAGGGGTTCAGGGGTTTATATATAGAATAACGGATACCCGGGAGTGAGTTACAGGCTGGAATCTAATCGAGGGGTTCGGGGGGTTTATATATAGAATAACAGATACCCGGGAGTGAGTTACAGGCTGGAATCTAATCGAGGGGTTCGGGGGCTTTATATATAGAATAACAGATACCCGGGAGTGAGTTACAGGCTGGAATCTAATCGAGGGGTTCAGTGGGTTTATATATAGCATAACAGATACCCGGGAGTGAGTTACAGGCTGGAATCTAATCGAGGGGTTCAGTGGGTTTATATATAGAATAATAGATACCCGGGAGTGAGTTACAGGCTGGAATCTAATCGAGGGGTTCAGTGGGTTTATATATAGAATAACAGATACCCGGGAGTGAGTTACAGGCTGGGATCTAATCGAGGGGTTCTGGGGGGTTTATATATAGAATAACGGATACCCGGGAGTGAGTTACAGGCTGGAATCTAATCGAGGGGTTCGGGTGGTTTATATATACAATAACAGATACCCGGGAGTGAGTTACAGGCTGGGATCTAATCGAGGGGTTAAAAGTGAGCAGCAGCCCTTTAAACGCTGCTGTTGCGGTACATCCTGCCTAACGACCCTCACAAGCACCTGGTGCAGCAGGTGAGCTGCCCAGCCGCGTGACGTGGTGACCTGTTGGCTTTTTAAATTAATTTTCGGAATGTGGGCGCCGCTGGCATGGCCAGCATTTATTGGCTATTTCTCGTTGCCCTGAGAGGCTGACGGTGAGCCACTTTCTCCTTGAACCACCAGTAGCGGTTTGCATATAACTGAGGGGCTTGCTGGGCCACTTCAGTGGGCTGTTCAGAGTCAAACACGTTGGTGTGGGGACTGGAGTCACGTATAGGCCCAGACCGGGTAAGGACGGCAGGTTTCTTTCCCTGGAGGACATTAGTGAACCAGTTGGGTTTTTATCGACAAGATTCGTGCGTGCTTTTACTGATTTAAAAAAACAACACAAATTCATAATTCTCCAACTGCCTTGTTGGGATTTGAACTGCGTATTTTAACTGTGTGGTTTCAGTTTAGATACAGGGCCTCTGGGTTACTCGCCCAGTAGCATAACCACTACACTGCCGCACCCCGACAGATTGCAGCGATGCAAGTCCCTCTCTAGTCAGTACTGTTGTGTCTCTGTGTGAAGTCCGATGAGACCCATCTCAGTGTGACAGGTCTGCATAATCGAGCGTGCAGAACAACAGGTACCTGGAATACTGGACACAAGCTGGACTGGCAGAACATTAAAGCGTGCACGTAAAAAGGAAGAGCAGAAAATGCTGTAACTACACAGCTGGCCGGTTCGGCATCAATTGTTCAATAGAATGAAAGAACTTGCATTTCTATAGCGCCTTTCACCACCTCAGGACGTCCACAAAGTGCTTTACAGCCAATGAAGTGTAGTCACTGTTGTGATGTAGGAAACGCGGCAGCCAGTTTGCGCACAGCAAGCTCCCACAAACAGCAATGTGATAACGACCAGATAATCTGCTCTAGTGATGTTGATTGAGGAATAAATATTGGCCCAGGACAAACTCCCCTGCTCTTCTTCACAAGATCTTTTACTTTCAGCTAAGAAGCAGACGGGGCCTCGGTTTAACATTTCATCAGAAAGACGGCAGCTCCGACAGTGCAGCACTCCCTCAGCACTGCCCGTCCGACAGTGCAGCACTCCCTCAGCACTGCCCGTCCGACAGTGCAGCACTCCCTCAGCAATGCCCGTCCGACAGTGCAGCACTCCCTCAGCACTGCCCGTCTGACAGTGCAGCGCTCCCTCAGTACTGCCCCTCCGACAGTGCAGCACTCCCTCAGCACTGCCCGTCCAGACAGTGCATCGCTCTCCCTCAGCATCTGCCCCTCCGACAGTTGCTAGCGCTCCCTCAGCCACTGCCCCTCCGACAGTGCCAGCGCTCCCTCAGCACTGCCCGTCGGGACAGTTGCAGCTCTCCCTCGCACCTGCCCTCCGACAGTGCAGCGCTCCCTCAGCACTGCCCCTCCGACAGTGCAGCGCTCCCTCAGCATGCCCCTCCGACAGTGCAGCGCTCCTCAGCACTGCCCTCCGACGTGCAGCACTCCTCAGCACTGCCCCTCCGAAACAGTGCAGCGCTCCCTCAGCACTGCCCCTCCGACAGTGCAGCGGCTCCCTCAGGCACTGCGTCCGACAGAGCAGTTCCCTACAGCACTGCCCCTCCGAACAGTGCAGCGCCTCCCTCAGCACTGCCCCTCAGAACAGTGCAGGCTCCCTCAGCACTGCCCCTCCGACCAGGGCAGCGCTCCCTCAGTACTGCCCCTCCGGACAGTGCAGCACTCCCTCAGGCACTGCCCGTCCGACAGTGCAGCGTCCCTCAGCACTGCCCGTTTTTCCGACAGTGCAGCACTCCTCAAGTACTGCCCGCCGACAGTGCAGCGCTCCCTCAGCACTGGCCGTCCGACACTGCAGGCGCTCCCTCAGTACTGCCCCGTCCGACAGTGCAGCGCTCCCTCAGTACTGCCCCTCCGACAGTGCGGCACTCCCTCAGTACTGTACTGGGAGTGTCAGGCCTGGATTTCTGTGCTCAAGTCTCCATGGAGTGAAACTTGAACCCACGACCTTCTGACTCAGCGGCGAGAGTGCTGCCCACTGAGCCACCGGCTGGGTTTGATGAAGGGAACACAGTCACACTGTCATAATCTGTTTTCTTTTCCTTTATTCAGACTGACTGACCTGCTGCAGAGATCCAGCATTTGCTGCTTTTAAAGTTGCACATCAAAGTATATCGGTTGAAATATGATTTCTCTACCTTATTCCTTGTTGTTTGCAATATGGTTACAACAACTTGCATTTATACAGCAAAAGCAAATTACTGCGGATGCTGGAAATCTGAAATAAAAACAGAAAATGCTGGAAATACTCAGCAGGTCAGGCAGCATCCGTGGAGAGAGAAACAGAGTTAACGTTTCAGGTCGATGACCCTTCGTCAGAATGCATCTACATAGCGCCTTTAACATAGTGAAATGCCCCAGGGCGCTTCACAGGAGCGATTATCAAACAATATTTGACCCTGAGCCACATAAGGAGATATTAGGGCAGGTGACCAAAAGCTTGGTCAAAGAGGTAGGTTTTAAGGAGCGTCTTAAAGGAGGAGAGAGAGGCGGAGAGGTTTAGGGAGGGAATTCCAGAGCTCAGGACCCAGGTAGCTGAAGGCACGGCCGCCAATGGCGGAGCGATGAAAATCAGTGATGCGCAAGAGGCCAAGAATTGGAGGAGGGCAGAGATCTCGGAGGGTTGTGGGGCTGGAGGAGATAGGGAGGGGGGCGAGGCCATGGAGAGATTTGAAAACGAGGATGATAAACTTTGCTGGGCTGGGAGCCAATGTAGGTCAGCGAGCATAGTGGGGGTGATGGGTGAACGGGAGTCGGTGCGAGTCAGGATATGGGCAGCAGGGTATCGGTTCAGAGATACGGTATTAAAATCCCGTTGGGAACACGGCATGCTGTGAAGTGCGAGCCAACGCTCAGTACAGCCGCTGCTTCTCGATATGCAAAGTGTTTAATTTCTTTCGATGTTCTTCAAGTCTCCCGTGCAATAACCTTTCTCTGCGAGCTTTCATTTCTCTGGCAAGCTCCCGCAGAACTGTAATAACAGGTTATTGACTTGGCCAAGTCAGGGCTGTGTTGAAATGAAGCTTTACCTCACCCTGCCCATATTTCATGCATAACCGGTTTCTGTCTCGAGCTTGTGCATCGAGCGCTGCCCGTCCAACACATTCAGTGCGGAGAATGTGACCCCGGAAGGATCGACACGCTGGGTCCTCCGGGTCTTTTTTAATTAAAACTCCCTCCGGGTACTGTGCTGCCTCTGCCCTCTTCCTTTGAGAGCGACTGATCGGCTCCAAGTATTAGAATTACCGCCACGCAATTTTACTAAGATTCTACAAAGAATAAGATTCCCAAAATAAGCCCAGGTGATACTTCACCAAATGAGGCGCGTCGATCCTTGAAGGAAATCTGAAAGAAAAATTTAAAAATTGCTGGCAACACTCAGCATCCGTGGAGCGAGAAACAGAGTTAACGTTTCAGGTCGATGACCTTTCGTCAGAACTGGAAAATATTAGAGATGTAACAGGTTTTAAGCAATTGCAGAGCCAGGGAAAATGGGGGGAGGGGAGGAAAGAACAAAAGGGAAGGTCTGCGATAGGGTGGAGGGCAGGAGAGATTAAAAGACAAAAGGGATGATGGGGCAAGGAAAAAGGAGATGGTAATGGGACAAGTAAAGAAACAAAAGATGGCTCTAGAGGAGGTATAAATAGGAACAGCAGAATCATTACCAGCACATGCTGTCCGAGAAAATGGGAGCAGTGGTTATGATCTAAAGTTGTTGAACTCAATGTTGACTCTGGAAGGATATAAAGTGCCTAATCAAAAGGTGAGGTGCTGTTCCTCAAGCTTATGCTGAGCTTCATTGTAGGACCACACTGATCCCAGTACATGCAGTGTAGGAGGCCGAGGTCAGAGAGATTGTAGTGGGAGTGGGTCGATCCTATATCTTGGGTACAACGCTAGGACACCTTCTGGGTTATGAGGTGACCGGAGGTCATGTTAGTGTCTGGGCTGTGGGCTGAGTTAATTAGTGTGCTGCGTTAGGACTTCTAACCCTCAGTAACTTCCAGGGATTCCCATATCTCCAGACATTCCCACATCTCCAGGGATTTCCACATCTCCAAACATTCCCACATCTCCAGGGATTCCCATATCTCCAAACATTCCCACATCTCCAGACATTCCCACATCTCCAAACATTCCCACATCTCCAGACATTCCCACATCTCCAAACATTCCCACATCTCCAGACATTCCCACATCTCCAGACATTCCCACAACTCCAGACATTCCCACATCTCCAAACATTCCCACATCTCAGGGGTTCGCTGGTCCCGGGGAGGGGTGGATCTTGATGTCTCTTTTCCATTTGTGTATGTGGTTGGGGAGGGGGGGGGGTCCTAACATTATATCCAACAGGCTATACCCAGTGGCCAGTAAGGAGTAGACTCCTTCAGGAGCGGGGTGAGGGGGGGAGGCGGGGTGGGGGCAGTGCGTGTGGCAGGGGGGGGTGGGGGGGGGGGGGGGAGAGGAGATAATGGGGCGGGGGATGGGGATGGAATCGCTCATCTCCACTGAGCAACACAAAATCGTCCAATCGAATGTGATTCATTTCAGAGTGAACAGGTGCAGTGGAATTTCATTCCTTTCAGGAGTCGTCCCTGGAGTGTGTGGAAGGAAAGGGTTAATGCATTGAACGCACAGTAAAGACCAGTCAAGGGGCTGTGGGGATTATCCAAGAAGGTAACCGTGCCTCTTGTTGTTGGGCATCAGATTTGCACGCAATCTCTCAAACGATTACATCGGTGCTTTTTTTGGCCACCTGCACCTCTCTTTGTGGACTTAAGATAGACGCACTTAAGTGAAGTCTTCTCTTAAATATTAAAATGAATAGAACTGGGACAGTTCAGCTTTAATATGCTTTATCCATTAATATCCCTAATTACATATGCCACCAGCGTCCTTCCATTTCCTTTGGGAGCCTCTTCCTGTGTATAAATATCACACTTTAAATATTCAAGCCTGCCCCAAGACGCCCTCCTTCAGGCTCACAACCACACGATGCGCTTTAGTTTCATTCCTCGCGGCAGATGTTGGCCCTGTCTTCTGGTCACTAGCTGTTTCCGGAGACTCTCAGGGATATTCGAGCTTCATTGCCGTCCCCGCGTCCACGCGTGTCTTGTGATCCCCTGACCCGCACTTTTTAAACCCGTCCGTTGAGGGAGCGTTGTAGAGTCATAGGGGTAAAAATTGGGTAGCGCCTCCTTTGGGGCCCCGAAAAGGTTACGGGGGGGGCAGGTGCTGTCAGACGGCCAGCAACAAAAATGGCCGCCCGCCACCTCCCCTTTAACTGGCGCCGCCCCGGCCGCAGGTTGGCCCCCCTGACCCCGGCGACGATAAGTCTGGGGGGAGCCACCCAATATTACAGTCGGGGCACGAGCGGGGCGCTGCGCACGGCGATGAAGTCATCGCCGGCGGCGCGGCGCTAACGGTTAGCGCCGCCGCTAACCTCCCGCTGAATTTCACGGGAGGCGTTAGTGGCACCGCGCCCAGGCGCAAGTTGATTTGCGCCCCATTAGCGCCCGAATTTAGCCCCCATAGAATCATAGAATGTTACAGCACAGAAGGAGGCCATTCGGCCCATCGTGCCTGTGCCGGCTCTTTGGTAGAGCTCTCCAATTAGTCCCACTCCCCCTGCTCTTTCCCCGTAGCCCTGCAAATTTTTCCCCTTCAAGTATTTATCCAATTCCTTTTGAAAGTTACTATTGAATCTGCTCCACCGCCCTTTCAGGCAGCGCGTTCCAGATCACAACAACTTGCTGCGTAAAAATAAAAATTTCCTCATCTCACCTCTGGTTCTTTTGCCAATTACCTTAAATCTGTGTCCTCTGTGTAGGGGGTGATGGTGTGTGTCAGCTTCACCTCTGACTTCTGAGCGGTTCGAATCGCTCCCACTCCCTTGGTTCTAGACCTTGGACTTATTTGGGGGCTGTGACAAAAAGTGCAGCAGACAACTGGTTTTGATGCAAGAACTTTGATCTTTATTCAAGAGAGTAAAACACAACACAAACACTCTTAACACTCTAAAAATGGGGAACACTTCGGTACAAGCGAATCCTCCCAATCCCACTTCACTAGTTAGGTTGGACTCCAGAGGACCAGGGATGATACTCACCAGAATCCTTGACAGTTGGGTTAGTTCGCGGTTTTGGGGTTCACTCTATATGTCGGTTGGTGTCTGCCGTACCCCGTACGCGGTAGAGGACTTCAACTGCGTATCTGGTCAGTCTTCGCGAGTCCGCTGATGCGGTAGGGTGCGTATTGGATCTATCAGGTGTGTACCCACTTTTCCTTGGTTAGAAGTAGGGTTTAGAGTTTTTTAGGGGAAAAATCTTACCCAGGAGTAAGTCAGGAGTAGATTGTAGAGTGGAAACTCTGCGGATCTTCGGTTTTTCTTCGAGTTGGTTTTCTTTGGTCGCGGTGGCCCGATATTGGTACTTGGTGTTCGGTTGGTTGTTTCGTGAGGGCCTTGTTGCCGCGAGGTGTCCGGTGGTCACTGAGGCGGTCGTTCTGGTTTCTTCACGTGTCGGCCTACTTTGTTGGATGGTCTGGCCTTCGAGCTGTTGACCTCCTGGCTGGACACGGAACGCTGAACGGTGGTGTTGTAGAACTGTGTTGCGGAGAATGCCTCCGTGGATGTCTTGTTGTTCTTCCTTCCTCTTCTTTTTCAGGTTGAGAACGGGCCTTCAATTATACCAATTGAAGATTCCTTATCTGCGCGCCAAATCAGATCCCGGTCATTGTTAGATTTTGGCGGGCTCGTTAACGGTAACTTGTTTGTTAAGGTGTGAAGTGGTTTCGGGATGGCCCCATCCTGTCGATTTGCCACTTAATTGTAGTTGATTGTCCCCAAGTTTTGGGTTTCTTGACTGGGCCTAGGATTTCTATAGAGTAAGCCGAAGTGATCTGTTTTATGCATGTTTTTAATGGGCTCTGTAAATTGGGGTGGAGACTGGTTTTCCTCGGGTTTATTGTAAGGATGTTAATGTCTGCTAGGGGCCGATTTAACTCCCAGCAAGGTCATGCGGTTCCCCAGACAGTTTCCATTCGCTCCAATACCCAAACTGTCTTTGCAGAGGTTGATCCCACCTCCCTTCACAGCCTTTTCTCCCTTACAAGTCCAGACATGTCTTTTAAAATACCAAATCTTGGTTTCTGCTCTAAAATGTCCTTCGGTTAGGCCCAATGCATTTCACCACCCTGAAATAGTTAGAAAAGAGTCCAAAGTCTTTTTCCTTAGGGTTTGTCTTCGAGTTTTGGGGGATCTGTGAATTTTGAGAATCTTACATCTGGTTACCGACCCTCCTGCCACTGGTAACAGTTTCTCCTTATTTACTCTATCAAAACCCCACATGATTTTGAATACCTCTATTAAATCTCCTCTTAGCCTTGTTTGCTCTAAGGAGAACAAACCCAGCTTTGAATCATAGGGGGAAAGATTAGGTTGCTTTGCGCCTCCCGTTAGAGCCCCATGGGGCACAAAGCCCCAAGCGCCTGGGCGTGGTGCCGCTAACGCCTCCCGCAAAATTCGCCGTGCGCAGCCCCCCCTCTTACGGCCTGGCCGCAAACTTCGGTTGCGCCCCCTGACCTATCGCCGGATGATATATCCGACGGGGTCAGGGGGCATTTTTGCAACGGCGGTGGCGCTAGTAAAAGGGGCAGGTATCGGGCGGCCATTTTTTTTGGGCCGACTGCCAGCACCTGCCCCCTTCCCCTCTTTTATTCGGGGTGCCGGCCGCGATCGCTCAGCCCGGCGCTCCTCTTGAGTGCCGGGCTGCTTTCCCGGCACCCCACTCCCCGGTGGTCCAGCAGTGCCCCGGTGCGCGCAGCGCTAGGCCCCTCCACTTTAATCAGGGGAGGAAGGCCTGCAATACCCCGGCGCTACGTGCAGATTCACGTGGCGCTGTTGCACGTAGCGCCGCGATATTCACTGGTAGCGCCCCAGGAAGGAGGGGGAGCGCTTCCTGCTTGGGGCGCTACCACTGAATTTACGGCGCAGGGGCGGTAAAAGTAGCGCCCCGGAGAAGTTAGCGTCCCAAAGGGGGCGCCACCGAATTTCTCCCCCAGAGAATCTTACAGCACGGAAGGAGGCCATTCGGCCCGTCGTGCCTGTGTCGGCTCTTTGAAAGAGCTCCCCAATTAGTCCCACACCCCCGCTTTTTCCCCCAAACCCTGCAAATTAGTCCTCTTCAAGGACATGTCCAATTGCCTTTTGACAGTTCCTGTGGAATCTGCTTCCACCACCCTTTCCGGCAGTGCGATCCAGATCACAACAACCCTCCGTGTGAAAAAATTTCTCCTCATTTTCCCCTCTAGTTCTTCGCCAGTCTCTCCACATAACTGAAGTCCCTCATCCCTGGTGTAGTGCCACTCTTTAGTACTGGGTGTAGTGCCACTCTTTAGTACTGGGTGTAGTGCCACTCTTTAGTACTGGGTGTAGTGCCACTCTTTAGTACTGGGTGTAGTGCCACTCTTTAGTACTGTGCTCCTTGGGCTAAGGCTATATCAGATTAACCCTTTTTCTCCCATTCCGTTTACCTGGATAAGTACAGATGATGCGGGTCCTAACTTGCCGTCCATCAGGCTGGAGCAACTGCCTGGAGAACTGGTGAAAGGTCATCGACCCGAAACGTTAACTCTGTTTCTCTCTCTCCACAGATGCTGCCTGACCTGCTGAGTATTTCCAGCACCCGCAGTATTTTGCCATTGAATGAGGAATTGTTCAGTCTTTGCCCCCTGCACACTGCCAGCTGAATTCACCCGTCACCCCCTGTGCTCGCTGACCTACATTGGCTCCTGGTCCGGCAACGCCTCGATTTTAAAATTCTCATCCTCGTTTTCAAACCCCTCCGTGGCCTCGCCCCTCTCCCTATCTCTGTAACCTCCTCCAGCCCTACAACCCTCCGAGATCTCTGCGCTCCTCCAATTTCGGCCCTCTTGCGCATCCCCGATTATAATCGCTCCACCATTGGCGGCCGTGCCTTCAGCTGCCTGGGCCCTAAGCTCTGGAATTCACTCCCTAATCCTCTCCACCCCTCTCTCTTCCTTTAAGACGCTCGTTAAAACCAACCTCTTTGACCAAGCTTTTGGTCACCTGTCCGAATATCTCCTTATGTGGCTCGGTGTCAAATTTATTTTGATAACACTCCTGTGAAGCACCTTGGGACGTTTTACTACATTAAAGGTGCTATATAAATGCAAGTTGTTGTTGTGATCAGGAACACTGAACATAAAGCGTCCAGGAAACAAAGCTGAATTGGATGCTGGGAAGAGCATTATTGGTCTCGCCACCCTTGCTCTACTGGCCTGGTGATGTCCCTTTCTGAGCTGGGGCCTATTCTGTCCTCACTCGGTGTCTGTATGCAAGCACTTTCCAGCAGGGTCATCGGATAGTGATCAGGAAACTGAACTCTCGCCTCTGAGTCAGAAGGTCGTGGGTTCAAGTCCCACTTCAGAGAATCGAGCACAAAAATCTAGGCTGACACTCCCAGTGCAGTGCTGAGGGAGTGCTGCACTGTCGGAGGTGCCGTCTTTCGGATGAGATGTTAAACTGAGGCCCCGTCTGCTCTCTCAGATCCCACGCCACTATTTCGAAGAAGAGCAGGGGAGTTATCCCTGGTGTCCTGGGCCAATATTTATCCCTCAATCAACATCACCTAAAAAAACAGATTATCTGATCATTTTTTTAAATATTCGTTCATGGGATGTGGGCATTGCTGGCAAGGCCAGCATTTATTGCCCATCCCTAGTTGCCCTTGAAAAGGTGGTGATGAGCCGCCTTCTTGAACCGCTGCAGTCCGTGTGGTGAAGGTACTCCCACAGTGCTGTTAGGGAGGGAGTTCCAGGATTTTGACCCAGCGACGATTAAGGAACGGCGATATACTTCCAAGTCAAGATGGTGTGGAACTTGGAGGTGGTGGTGTTCCCATGCACCTGCTGCCCTTGTCCTTCTAGGTAGATGAGGTCGCGACTTTGGGAGGTGCTGCCAAAGAAGCCTTGGCGAGTTGTTGCAGTGCATCTTGTAGATGGTACACACTGCAGCCACGGTATGCTGGTGGTGGGGGGAGTAAATGTTTAAGGTGGTGGATGGGGTTGCCAATCAAGCGGGCTGCTTTGTCCTGGATGGTGTTGAGCTTCTTGAGTGTTGTTGGAGCTGCACTCATCCAGGCAAGTGGAGAGTATTCCATCACACTCTTGACTTGTGCCTTGTAGATGGTGGAAAGGCTTTGGGGAGTCAGGAGGTGAAACACTCGCCCCAGAATACCCAACCTCTGACCTGCTCTTGTTGCCACAGTATTTATGTGGCTGGTCCAGTTAAGTTTCTGGTCAATGGTGACCCCCAGGATGTTGATAGTGGGGGATTCGGTGATGGTAATGCCATTGAATGTCAAGGGGCGGTTGTTAGACGCTCGCTTGTTGGAGATAGTCATTGCCTGACACTTGTTTGGCGCGAATGTTACCTGCCACTTATCAGCCCAAGCCTGAATGTCGTCCAGGTCTTGCTGCATGCGGGCATGGACTGCTTCATTATCTGAGGAGTTGCGAATGGCACTGAACACTGTGCAAACTTCAGAGAACATCCTCATTTCTGACCTTATGTTGGAGGGAAGGCCATTGATGAAGCAGCTGAAGATGGTTGGGCCTAGGACACTGCCCTAAGGAACTCCTGCAGCGTTGTCCTTGGGCAGTGATGATTGACCTCCAACCACCACAACCATCTTCCTTTGTGCTGGTTATGACTCCAGCCAGTGGAGAGTTTTCCCCCCGATTCCCATTGACTTCAGTTTTACTAGGCCTCCTTGATGCCACATTCGGTCAAATGCTGCCTTGATGTCAAGGGCAGTCACTCTCACCTCACCTCTAGAATTCAGCTCTTTTGTCCATGTTTGGACCAAGGCTGTAATGAGGTCGGGAGCCGAGTGGTCCTGGCGGAACCCAAACTGGGCATCACTTAGCAGGTTATTGGTGAGTAAGTGCTGCTTGATAGCACTGTTGACGACACCTTGCATCACTTTGCTGATGATTGAGAGTAGACTGAAGGGGGGGGGTAATTGGCCGGATTGGATTTGTCCTGCTTTTTGTGGACAGGACATATCTGGGCAGTTTTCCACATTGTCGGATAGATGCCAGTGTTATAGCTGTATTGGAACAGCTTAGCTAACGGTGCGGCTAGTTCTGGAGCACAAGTCTTCAGCACGATAGCCGGGATGTTGTCGGGGCCCAGAGCGTTTGCTGTATCCAGTGCGCTGAGCCGTTTCTTGATATCATGTGGAGTGAATCGAATTGGCTGAAGACTGGCTTCTGTGGAGGTGGGGACCTCAGGAGGAGGCCGATATGGATCATCCACTCGGCACTTCTGGCTGAAGATGGTTGCACCATCATTGAGGATGGGGATATTCATGGAGCCTCCTCCTCCCGTTAGTTTAATGGTCCACCACCATTCACGACTGGATGTGGCAGGACTGCAGAGCTTTGATCTGATCCGTTGATTGTGGGATTGCTTAGCCCTGTCTATAGCATGCTGCTTTCGCTTTTTAGCATGCATGTAGTCCTGTGTTGCAGCTTCCCCAGGTTGGCATCGCATTTTTAGGTACGCCTGATGCTGCTCCTGGCATGCTCTTCTACACTCCTTATTGAACCAGGGTGGGTCCCCTGGCTTGATGGTAATGATAGAGTGAGGGATATGCCGAGCCATGAGGTTACAGATTGAGGTGTAATGCAATTCTGCTGCTGCTGATGGCCCACAGCGCCTCATGGATGCCCAGTTTTGAGCTGCTAGATCTGTTCTGAATCTATCCCTTTTAGCACGGTGGTAGTGCCACACAACACGCACATTGCTGTTTGTGGGAGCTTGCTGTGCGCAAATTGGCTGCCGTGTTTCCTACATTACAACAGTGACTGCACTTCAAAAAGTACTTCATTGGCTGTAAAGCACTTTGGGACGTCCTGAGGTCGTGAAAGGCGCTATAGAAATGCAAATCTTTCTTTTTTTCTTTCCTTTCTTGCCTGGCTCGGTGGTTCTGAGGGCAGTTCAATGAGCCGAGGCTCTGGGAGATTCGGATGGAGGATCTTCCTGAGCTATCTTACTCATTCCGGCACGGCACTGTGTGGCTAATTAAGGCGGGATCGGAGAGGGGGAGCAGGGGACAACTGACCGTCTCCCTTTACGATTAAATAACAGCAACCCCTTTAAACTACCCTTGGCTAACACAGACCCCGCTGATGGGGATAGTCTCAGCAAGAGTGTTTGTCATAAAAGTGCGGAGTAGGAGGGAAGCATGATTGAGAGGGCTGCTCATGGTCTGTGCATTATTAGCGGCTCAGTGACACGTGTAATAACAGCAATTACAGGCCTGAAATCTAAACGACTTTTCCCCAAGATATCCTCGCGCGAAATGAATTCCTTTCATAACCCATTAATGAAATTTCGAGACATTAGTTTAGTGCCAGCAATTTCATTCCTTTCTTGCCCCTCGTTTCGCTGAAGCATCTGTTCAATGCTCGTTAAAAAAAACTCGTCCGTTACCCAAGGCTGCGGGATTTAATGTCCTGTGTCACGTCATTTCAGACTGATTGATAACTTGATGGTCAAATTTCTGTTCATTTCCAGTCCCCCTCCCCCTCCACCCCAATCACTTTGCTTTTGACGCAGTGATTCAAGATGAAATCCCAGTCTAATTAAAGAAAGAAAGACTTGCATTTCTATAGCGCCTTTCATGACCACCGGACATCTCAAAGGGCTTTACAGCCAGTGAGCTACTTTTTTTTTGAGTGTAATGTAGGAAACGTGGCAGCCAATTTGTGCACAGCAAGCTCCCACAAACAGCAATGTGATGATGACCCGATAATCTGTTTTAGTGATGTTGATTGAGGGATAAATATTGGCCAGAACACCAGGGATAACTCCCCTACTCTTCTTTAAAATAGTGGCCATGGGATCTTTTACGTCCACCTGAGAGGGCAGACGGGGCCTCGGTTTTAATGTCTCATCTGAAAGACGGCACCTCCGACAGTGCAGCACTCCCTCAGCACTGCACTGGGAGCGTCAGCCTGGATTATGTGCTCAAGTCTCTGGAGTTGGATTTAAACCCACAACCTTCTGACTCTGAGGCGAGCGTGCTACCCACTGAGCCACAGCTGACACGGGCATCTTGTCAACCCGTGGGTCAGTGAGCGGAGCCAACGCTTGGCGTCGAACGGAGCCATGCACAAAAGGAAAGGCCCCAGGTTTAACATGAGAACGTAGGAAGAAGGAGGAGGCCATTCAGCCCCTCGAGCCTGTTCCACCATTCAATTAAATCTTGGCTGATCTGTATCTTAACTCCATCCACCCGCCTCGGCTCCATGTGAGCTTTAGACACGCCTGGTTCAGAGTGAGAACCAGAATGAGAGGATAGACGGGGAGCTGGGGGTGTAGAGGATGCAACTTACTCAAACTTAAAATAAAGTGTAAGGAGCAAAGCAAAGGGCTGATTCTCCGAGTTGGTGCTGATTTTTCGCCTCTCGCAGGAGCGCCCATGGTTTCGGGTGGGGTGGAGAGTGTAGATATTGTAGTACACAAGGTATCGGGATTGTGTGGCACGGGCCGGATGGACTAGAGGTCCTCTACCAATGTTCCCGCTGAGCCGCGCAGCGGTCTGGAGGTCCCGCGCGGGCTGCTCACCGGCTTTTCATTGCAAGAAACTGCGCTTGCGCGAAAATGTGAATGGGTCGCGCAGTCAGTGAAGGGAACCGCGCACGGAAAAAAAAAATATTCGAGGGAACATTGGTTTTTACCTGCTTGTCATTGATCGTGTGTTCATTTGCCGATAGCGGAAAACCTTGGGCGAGATTCCCCGGTGGGCAGCAGGAAACTGGAAAAATAGACCCAAAAATGTTAGTGTAGGGTGTCTGAATAATGATTATAATGTTAAATAAAGGTTAAAACAGTAAGCAGAGGAAAAAAAATCCGGAATGCTGATCCCAGGAGGTCCCAGCTCGCTTTTAGCAATTCTCTTTTTAATTACGGTACCTCTTGATGTTTTGATAACATACATTTTCCCTCATTCTCCCTCTTAGCTTTCCCCTTTCGCTATTTCTTTTCTCATTTCTCATATTCACCTTTAGATTTTTTTCATTATTATTTTAATCGCCCTCAGAAGCCCTCTTCTTCAGTTTTAATTGGTTTCTAACCTCTATTTATCCACAGCGTCCCCAAACTACCAGCAGCTTCCTTCTTTTTTTTTAATGGATTAAATTTATTCTGAACCTTTCCAATTTAAAAATAATAATCCCGCTGCTGCACTGCAGCTCTGTGTGCCAGTTCCTCCTTCCACCTTTCTCCAGCCAGCGTCCTCCTCATGAGGACAGTTTGGATAGGCTGGGGTTGTTTTCTTTGGAACAGAGGTGGATGAGGGGAGATTTAATTGAGGTGTGTAAATTTATGAGGGGCCGAGATAGAGTGGATAGGAAGGACCTATTTCCCTTAGCAGAGATGATGTGGAGATGCCGGTGTTGGACTGGGGTGGACAAATGTGAGAAGTCGCACAACACCAGGTTATAGTCCAACAGCTTTATTTGAAATCACAAGCTTTCGGAGCGCTGCTCCTTCGTACCTGCCCTGGGAGTGTTTGATGGACCATGTGGCTGGTGGCTTCACCTGACGAAGGAGCAGCGCTCCGAAAGCTTGTGATTTCAAATAAAGCTGTTGGACTATAACCTGGTGTTGTGTGACTTCTCACCTTAGCAGAGAGGTCAATAACCAGGGGTCATAGATTTAAAGTAATTGGTCGGAGGTTGAGAGGGGAGTTGAGGAGAACTTTTTTCACCCAGAGGGTGGTGGGGGTCTGGAACTCACTGCCTGAAAGGGTGGTAGAGGCAGAAACCCTCATCACATTTAAAGAGTACTTGGATATGCACCTGAAGTGTCCGTAACCGACAGGGCTACGGACCAAGAGCTGGAAAGTGGGATTAGGCTGGAGAGCTCTTTGTTGGCCTGGCACAGACACGATGGGCCGAATGGCCTCCTTCTGTGCCGCAAATTTCTAAGATTCATCTTCCTAATCCAATCTGATTTTCTAGTTTATGTGCTGACCTTTTCCGTCTCTAGTTGGATCTTAAATCTCATCGTACTGTGGCAACTACTCCCAAGGTGCTCCCCCACATTTAGCTCATCCACCTGCTCTATCTCATTGCTCGTCACCAGATCCAGCCACGCTTCGACTTTAAAATTCTCATCCTCGTGTTTTCAAATCCCTCCAAGGGCTTGTCCCTCCCTATCTCTGTAACCTTCCTCCAGCCCTGCAACCAATATTCCCTCTAATTTTTATTTTAGGTGCGCGGTCCCTTTATATCTGCTGCACGGCCTGCGCTTGCGCATTTCTTTTCCAGCAGAACAGCCGGTGAGCGGCCCTGCGCGGGACCTCCTGATCGCTGTGTGCCCAAGTGGCTTAGGGGGAACGTTGCCTACAACGCTCCGAGATCTCTGCGCTCCTCCAACTCTGGCCTCTCAAGCATCCCTCGATTTTCTTCCCTCCACCATTGAAGGCCGTGCCTTCAGATGCCTGGGCCCCAAGCTCTGGAATTCCCTCCCTAAACCTCTCCGCCTCTCTCTCCTCCTTTAAGATGCTCCTTAAAACCTACCTCTTTGACCAAGCTTTTGGTCACCTGCCCTAATATCTCATTATGTGGCTCAGTGTCAAATTTTGTTTGATAATCGCTCCTGTGAAGCGCCTTGGGACATTTTACAATGTTAAAGACGCTGTATAAATACAAGATGTTGTTGTTGTTGGTGTAACACACTGCTCGAGGAAGGAGACCTGTGCAAAGTTTAGGAATTCCAGTCCCATTATCTCCATTTATTCACGCTCTGTCCCCAATTGAGATGTGGATAATTGAAATCTCCTAGAAAAATAATTTTGTTTTTCCGACTCAACTCTTGAACCCAGTGTTGTCGATTAGCCACCAGCCACATGGCCCATCAAACACTCCCAGGGCAGGTACAGCACGGGTTAGATACAGAGTAAAGCTCCCTCTACACTGTCCCATCAAACACTCCCAGGGCAGGTACAGCACGGGTTAGATACAGAGTAAAGCTCCCTCTACACTGTCCCATCAAACACTCCCAGGGCAGGTACAGCACGGGTTAGATACAGAGTAAAGCTCCCTCTACACTGTCTCATCAAACACTCCCAGGGCAGGTACAGCACGGGTTAGATACAGAGTAAAGCTCCCTCTACACTGTCCCATCAAACACTCCCAGGGCAGGTACAGCACGGGTTAGATACAGAGTAAAGCTCCCTCTACACTGTCTCATCAAACACTCCCAGGGCAGGTACAGCACGGGTTAGATACAGAGTAAAGCTCCCTCTACACTGTCTCATCAAACACTCCCAGGGCAGGTACAGCACGGGTTAGATACAGAGTAAAGCTCCCTCTACACTGCCCCATCAAAACCTCTCAGAGGCTGCAGTCTTCGAGTGTGGGAACTAATTGGTGCATTCAGTAGGACAACTACTGAAGGCAGTCCATTCATTAAAACTAGTGCATCAATGTGTGGGAGAGAGACATTCTATTCTTTAAAACAAACAGTTGCTCTCTCCACTAAACCAGACTGGGGACCAAGTTGAAGCAAGCTGCTTCACATCAAACCCACCCGAAAACAAACATAAATTTAAACATTCTCTACATATATAGACTGGGCCTGTGTTCCCCCGAGTATAGACGATTAAGGGGTGATCTAACTGAGGTGCTTAAGATGATTAAAGGAGTTTGATAGGGTAGATAGAGAGAAACTATTTCCTCTGGTGGGGGAGTCCAGGACAAGGATACTCTGTATCTAACCCGTGCTGTACCTGCCCTTAAATTTAGAGCCAGGCCATTCAGGGGTGATGTCAGAACATAAGAAATAGGAGCAGGGGTAGGTCATTCGGCCCCTCGAGCCTGCTCCACCATTCAATAAGATCATGGATTATCCTCTACCTGAACTCCACTTCCCTGCACTATCCCCATAATCCTTGATTCCCTTAATATCCAAAAATCTATCGATCTCTGTCTTGAATACACTCAATGACTGAGCCTCCACAGCCCTCTGGGGTAGAGAATTCCAAAGATTCACCGCCCTCTGAGTGAAGAAATTCCTCCTCATCTCAGTCCTAAATGGCCTAAATCGTAAGGAAGCAGTTGCTCACACAAAGGGTGGTGGAAATCTGGAACTCTCTCCCCCCAAAAAGCTGTTGAGGCTGGGGGTCAATTGAAAATTGTAAGACTGAGATCGACAGAATTGTGTTGGGTAAGGGGTATTAAGGGATACGGAACCAAGGCGGGTAAACAAAGTGGAGGTACAGATCAGCCATGATCTGATTGAATGGCGGAAGAGCCTCGAGGGGCTGAATGGCCTCCTCCCGTTCCTGATTTTCCTACACAGAAATTGCAAATAGTGGGTTCTATTTTCACATTTCGTTCGGTCAGAGATGGCAAGCGCGGTAAATGTAAGAGTCTATGTGGAAGAAGATTTTGCCTTGTTAGAACCACAACGGCTCAGAAGCACCTCTGAGTGTGTTCAAACATTGCTTTAATAAAATGTCACTGCGCGCAGCGCTAACTGGGGGTCACAGTGACCGACAGAACAGACTTTTTTTAATGAGAGAGCGAATGTCTCCATTAAGAATCCTCGGAGGTTCGCTACGCCTTTGAAAAGGTCACTTGTCAGCTGCGGAGAGTGATTAAACATTACAAGCGACTTTCCCAGTGTGGGACAGAAATCAATTGAAACATAACGTGCCAACCTCAAAGTCTCCCCCATCAATACACATTTTTTAAAGCTATGGATGCAGGCGTCGCTGGCAAGGGCCAGCATTTATTGTCCATCCCTAATTGCCCTTGAGAAGGGGTTGGTGAGCTGTCTTCTACAACTGAGTGGCTTGCTGGGCCATTATCAGAGCGCAGTCAACCACATTACTGTGGGTTTGGAGTCATATATAGGCCAGACCGGGTAAGGACGGCAGATTTCCTTCCCTAAAGGACATTAGTGAACCAGATGGGTTTATTATGACAACTTGCTAGTTGCATGGTCACCATTGCTGATACTAGCTTTTTATTCCTGATTTATTTAATTAACTGATTTACTCCCCAGCTATTAGTGGTGGGATTTGAACTCACATCTACCAAGATCATTAGTCCAGGCCTCTGCGTTACTAGTCTAGTAACATATCCGCTATGCTACTGGAACCTTGCTTTAAAGCAGTTGCAGAAAGCTATGGTTACAAATCTTTCGTCCGTTTTTATTTGGCTGGTGCGGAATCTGTATCTGAGCCGATGGTAGTGAATTAACATTTATAATCAGAGGGGAGATGAGGAGAACAGTTTTTTTACACAGCGAGTTGTTGTGATCTGGAATGCGCTGCCTGAAAGGGCTGTGGAAGCAGATTCAATAGTAACTTTCAAAAGGGAATTGGATAAATACTTGAAAAGGAAAAATTTGCAGGGCTACGGGGAAAGGGCAGGGTGAGTGGGACTAATTGGAGAGCTCTTTCAAAGAGCCGGCACAGGCATGACGGGCCGAATGGCCTCCTTCTGTGCTGTATAATGCTTTGATTCGAATTCAATCTGCACCCTTCAAAGTGCAGATATTCACCTCTTTATGAAGAGTTGCGGGCGGGTGTCGGAGGGGGGGAGGGGAGCGGGCGTGCAAATGGCTGTAAGATTCTAGCCAACGTCTTATATTATTAATTGATAGGTTCAAGGGTCTTGTGCCAGCAACTTTAATACTTTATTACGAAATATAAGATCAGCAGATTCTCTGTCCCCTACCGTATCTTATAGTGGCACATCAGTCGTAGCAAAGACACAAGTCCACGGTAACATACACCAGGTCCGCACGCTGGATGGAACTGTAGACGCTCTGAGATTGATCGCCAGTGTCCTTGGTCCAAGCAAGTCATTGGTAGAAGGATTAGAGGGGAGTTGAGGTGGGGGTCTGGAACTCACTGCCTGAAAGGGTGGTAGAGGCAGAAACCCTTAAATCACATTTAAAAAGTACTTGGATATGCACTCGAAGTGCCGTAAACTGCAAGGCTACGGACCAAGAGCTGGAAAGTGGGATTAGGCTGGAGAGCTCTTTTTCGGCCGGCACAGACACGATGGGCCGAATGGCCTCCTCCTGTGCTGTAAACATCTATGATTCTATAATTCTATGCACTCACCAGGCCGCTAGAGTAAACCAACCTTGATACCCCCTCCATAACTCACTTGCTATTGGTCACACGATATGATGTAACCACAACACCATGCGCTATTCACTGTGTCTGAACAAATACTGGCAGACGACAGACTTTGTCTGGATCTGTACTTCAGACAATAGGCTCCATCCCTTATCGCTTCAAGGTTGCTCTGTTCAGCGCTTTCCCACTATACTTCCGCGTCCATGGTAACCCTGCTTAGCTATTTTAAATTTACACCCTCCTCTCTAAACCTCTCCGCCTCTCTCTCTCCTCCTTTAAGACGCTCCTTAAAACCGACCTCTTTGACCCAGCTTTTTTTTGGTCACCTGTCCTAATATCTCTTTACGTGGCTCGGTGCCAAAGGTTGTTTGATTAAATCGCTCCGAGAAGCGCCCTGGGGCGTTAAAGGCAATGTTCCCCTGTGGCCGCGCAGGCCGCTCACGAGCTGTTGCCGCTGGAGGACACCGCGTGGCAAATTTAAAGTGACCGCGCACGATAAAAAAATGAGAGGGAACAATGGTTAAAGGTGCTACATAAATGCAAGTCACAAGATTCTCACCTAAGGGTCTACAGGAATATAATTAATTCTTACACCAGCTGTCTTATCTTACTCAAATGAGAAGTCGCACAACACCAGGTTATAGTCCAACTGATTTATTTAAAATTACAAGCTTTCGGAGCTGTCGCCCCTTCCTCAGGGAAGGGGCGACAGCTCCGAAAGCTTGTAATTTTAAATAAATCGGTTGGACTATAACCTGGTGTTGTGCGACTTCTCATTTTTGTCCACCCCAGTCCAACGCCGGCATCTCCGCATCATTATCTTACTCAGATTGTTTATTCTGCAAAGAGATGTTGTAGACACATACTGCACCCACTGCACAAGCTCAGGACATCCCAAAGTGCTTTACAGCCAATGAAGGACTTTTTTGAAGTGTAGTCACTGCTGTAATGTAGGAAATGTACTAGTGTTAAAAAGGCATATGGGATACTTGCCTTCATTAGCCGAGGCATAGAATATAAGAGCAGGGAGGTTATGATGGAGCTGTACAAAACGCTAGTTAGGCCACAGCTGGAATACTGTGTGCAGTTCTGGTCGCCACACTATATAGGAAGGATGTGATTGCATTGGAGAGGGTGCAGAGGGGATTCACCAGGATGTTACCTGGGCTGGAGCGCTTCAGCTATGAAGAGAGACTGGACAGGCTGGGGTTGTTTTCCTTAGAGCAGAGAATGATGCGGAGATGCCGGTGTTGGACTGGGGTGGACAAAAGTGAGAAGTCGCACAACACCAGGTTATAGTCCAACAGCTTTATTTGAAATCACGAGCTTTCGGAGCGCTGCTCCTTCGTCAGGTGAAGTGACTTCACCTGACGAAGGAGCAGCACTCCGAAAGCTTGTGATTTCAAATAAAGCTGTTGGACTATAACTTGGCGTTGTGCGACTTCTCACATTAGAGCAGAGAACGGGGGTAGGGTGGGATATGTGGGGTTACGGGGATAGGGTGGGATATGTGTCGGTGCAGGCTCGATGGGCCGAAATGGCCTCTATCTGCACTGTGGGGATTCTGTGATTCTGTGATTCTGTGAAGGCTGAGGGGGGACCTGATTGAGGTATACAAAATTATGAGGGGCAGAGATGGGGTAGATAGAAAGGAACTTTTCCCCTTAGTAGAGGGGTCAATAACCAGGGGGCATAGTTTCAAGGTAAGGGGCAGGAGGTTTAGAGGGGATTTGAGGAAAAACTTTTTCACCCAGAGGGTGGTTGGAATCTGGAACTCACTGCCTGAAAGGGTGGTAGAGGCAGGAACCCTCACAACATTCAAGAAGCATTTAGATGAGCACTTGAAACGCCATAGCATACAAGGCTACGGACCAAGTGCTGGAAAATGGTATTAGAATAGACAGGGCTTGATGGCTGGCGCGGACACGATGGGCCGAAGGGCCTCTTTCTGTGCTGTATAACTCTATGGTTCTATGACTCTATCTAACTATTAACTATACTAGTTAACTCATGATGCTTTCTGCTCATGTTAAGTTATCCTGACGTAAGTCATCTTCCTACTATTACCCCATAAATCTACAATGGGGCAACACTGGGGGTCAGAGCAATGGGGGGGGGGGGGGGGGGGGAGGGGGGGTAGAGGAGGCCGTAGTTCATTGCAAAAAAAATTAGGAGGTAGGGAAAAGTTGCGACAAAAATAATAAGGAAAAAAAAACCCAAATAGCGACAAAGGTTCAAAGTGGAGGCTGCTCCTTCACTAAGTACAACGTAGGAGAAGGGGTTGGAATCTGAGATGTGGGGTAATTTTGACTTTGTGCAATTAGTGCAAAGTGGGTCATAGCGAGTCGGCAGCCCGTATTACAGAGAGTTACATCGAGTCTACAGCACAGAAACAGGCCATTCGGCCCAACTGGTCTATGCCGGTGGTTATGCTCCACACGAGCGTATTAAATCTCTCCCCAATTGACTTCAACAGAGATAAATATTCTTCTCGACTTCTCCGTCTCCATCTCTGGGGATAGGTTATTGACTAACATTCACTACAAGCCCACTGACTCCCACAGCTACCTGGACTACACTTCCTCCCACCCCGCCTCCTGTAAGGACTCTATTCCATTCTCCCAGTTTCTCAGTCTCCGCCGCATCTGCTCTGATGATGCCACCTTCCATACCAGTGCTTCCGACATGTCTTCCTTTTTCCTCAACCGAGGATTCTCCTCTACCGTGGTCGACACGGCCCTCGACCGTGTCCGTTCTATCTCCCGCACTTCTGCCCTCACCCCTGTCCCTCCCTCCCGGAACCACGATAGGGTTCCCCTTGTCCTCACCTTTCACCCCACCAGCCTCCACATTCAACGGATCATCCTTCGCCATTTCCGCCACCTCCAGCGTGATCCCACCACCAAACGCATCTTCCCCTCACCTCCCCTTTCAGCATTCCGCAGGGACCGCTCCCTCTGCGACACCCTAGTCCACTCCTCTACCACCCCCACCACCCCTTCCCCTTTGCCCGGCACCTTCCCGTGCAAGCGCAGGAGATGCAACACATGCCCTTATACCTCCCCTCTTCCCACTGTCCAGGGCCCCAAACACCCCTTCCAGGTGAAACAGCGATTTACTTGTACTTCCTGCAATTTAGTATACTGTATTCGCTGCTCACGATGTGGTCTCCTCTACATTGGGGAGACCAAACGCAGATTGGGTGACCGCTTTGCGGAACACCTCCGTTCAGTCCGTAAGGGGGACCCCGAGCTTCCGGTCGCCTGTCACTTTAATTCACCTCTCCACGCCCACTCAGACCTCACCGTCCTCGGCCTCGTGCATTGTTCCACGGAAGCTCAGCGTAAGCTCGAGGAACAGCACCTCATCTTTCGTTTAGGCACGCTACAGCCCTCTGGACTCAACATCGAGTTCAACAATTTTAGATCATAACCTCAGCCCCTATCACATTTATATTTTATTTTTTCATCCACCCTTTTGTTTGCCCCCCCCCCCCTTTTTTTCCCTCCCAGAAGCTGGCAGCTGTCCTTCATTCTGCCAGCGCATTCTACACTTCTTTTAGCCTTAACCTGTCACATTAACACCACCTCTTGCCTTGATCATCTCTTAATGTCTCTCAATCTCTCCTTTTGTTCTTTCATCCCCTCCCCCTTTTCCCAGCTTTATCCTTGCTTTAAATCTATTTCATTTCCTGCTTTTTTCCAGTTCTGACGAAAGGTCTTCGACCTGAAACGTTAACTCTGTTTCTCTCTCCACGGATGCTGCCTGGCCTGCTGAGTTTTTCCAGCGTTTTCTGTTGTTATTTTAAATATTGGGAGAGATGTAAAATGGGCTGCCGACTCACTATCGCCTGTTTTACACGATCGTGCAGAGTCAAGATCTAACACCTGTTCTGTGTGCTCGAAGCCGGCGGGATTATTATTCACAAACTGGCAAATAAAGGATCCGTTTTACCGGGCGGGGGCTGCGTGAAGCAAAATTTTACAGCATCTTATTACGTCCCAGGACGGTCCCAAAGCGCTTCACAGCCGATTAATTATTTTTGAAGTGTAGTTATTACTGTTCTGTCGGTAAATGTAGCAGCCAGTTTGTACGCAGCAAGCTTCACACGTAAATGGCCAGTGTTGGTTGAGGGAGGATTATTGGCCAGAACACTGGGGCAAAACTCAGAGTTCTTCTTCGAAATAGTGTTCCACCTGAGAGGGCTGTTTAACGTCTCATCCTGAAAGTCGGCACCTCCGACAGTGCAGCACTCCCTCAGCACTGCACTGGGAGTGTCAGCATTAACTACCTGTGCGCTCAAGCCTTTGAACCCACAAGCGTCTAACTCAGAGACGAGAAGGCTACTAACCGAGACAAACGGACACGGTGCGATCAAATGTTAATTATATGCACAATTTAACAGACTAATTACCATTTCGTTTGTGATCTTTTGTCATTCAGTCTGGTCGAGAAACACAAAAGGAAATGCGATTATTACAAGCCATTAATCCATTGTTTGCTGAGCTGTTGGCGTTTTGTTTGCTTGACTTCTTCAAAGAAATTCCTTTACCTTAAAGGAAGACGGTGGGATAAAATGCCCCAGGATTGGCTCCGGGTTTTATTCCTGGCCCTCCCACCGAATTCCATGGGCGTTTGAAGCTCACGTGTTGGGACTGTTCTCCTTAAGAGCAGCGAAGGTTAAGGGAATTTATAATGGGAATATAAAAACAAGGAGAGAATTTACGACGGTGACTGGACTACGTCGATGCACCCTGGTCCCGTGGTCCTCTAACCCTGCTTCAGAACTATGAAGGGTAGATAGGGTGGAACTGTTTCCACTGGCAAGTGTGTCAGTAACCAGAGGACACAGATTTAAGATAATTGGCTAAAAAACCAGAGGGGGAGATGAGCAGAATTATTTTTTAACGCAGCGAGTTGTTATGATCTGCAATGCACTGCCTGAAAGGTTTTCCCTACATGGTTCAATGTCACGACAGATGATGAGCTTACCTGGTTGCCCTGGGTAACCAGCGTTCCAAATTCTTCTTTTTCAAATGCCTGGCATCCAGAAGCGCGATCAGACTATAAGGAGAATCAATGGAACAGTCTCAGCTACATATCGATAATATATTGAAGATCTGATTCCTGTCAACCGTTCCCATTATAAATTCCCATGACCATATTTATAATGGAAAATGCCTGTGTGAACTGCAGCGCCTACTCTGGCGGGAAAGTGTAATTACAGCGTGACATGTTTACATAGAGAGTTTCCATTCTAATTGTGGACATAGGAATTTATAATGGGAATACCAAAATAAGGAGAGAATTTACGACAGTGACTGAATTACGTCTATGCACCCTGGTCCCGTGATCCACTGCCCTCTAACCTCGCTTCACCTGGTGACTAACACTTGGGGATCGATTTTAATTATACCGGTCCAGTTGAAACCGGGCAGGTGGGTAGGTAAGACCGAGCAGGTTAGATAGACGCTTGGAACGCATCCCTTTCCTGCTGCAGGCATCTGAAGCAGCCACCTATAGCAGGCGGGGGCCTCGTGAATCTAGTTGAATTGGGGTCCTATTGTGCCAATTGCATATTTACCCGGAGCCTGAGCGGGGAGGCCGCTGCGGACTTTCCCGCCAGGTGATAGCAGGTTACATAAACTAGGCTTGTACTCCCTGGAATATAGAAGGTTAAGGGGTGATTCGATTGAGCTTTTTAAAGATTTTGAAAGGAATTGATAGGGTAGATAGAGAGAAACCTTTTCCACTGGTGGGAGAGTCTAGGACAAGGGGACATAACCTTAAAATCAGAGCCAGGCCATTCAGGAGAGAAGTTAGGAAACACTTCTTCACGTAAAGGGTGGTAGGAGTGTGGAACTCTCTCCCACAAAAAGCAGTAGATGCTGGGGGTCAATTAATAATTTCAAATCTGAGATTGATAGATTTTTGCTAGCCCAGGATATTAAGGGACATGGAGCCCAGGCGGGTGGATGGAGTTAGGATACAGATCAGCCCATGATCTCATTGAATGGTGGAACAGGCTTGAGGGGCTGAATGGCCTCCTCCTGCTCCTGTGTTGGCTGTTGTCGGAAAGAATAGCGTCCCAGAATGTAAACTCAGAAGCCTTACTTTGTGGGACCAGGAGGAGCAGGAATCTTTGGAGTAAAATATAAGAAAGAAAGAACTTGCATTTCTATAGCGCCTTTGACATCCTCAAGAAGTCCCAAAGCACTTTACAACCAATGAAGTACTTTTGTAATGTAGGAAACACGGCAGCCAATTTGTGCACAGCAAGGTCCCACAAACAGCAATGTGATAATGACCAGATAATCTGTTTTTAGTGATGTTGATTGAGGAATAAATATTGGCCCCAGGACACTGGGGAGAACTCCCCTGCTCTTCTATTGAAATAGTGCTTTGGGATCTTTTACATCCACCTGAGAGAGCAGACAGGGGTTCAGTTTAATGTTTCAGTTGAAAGACGGCACCTCTGACAGTGCAGCACTCCCTCAGTACTGCACTGGGAGTGTCAGCCTAGATTTTGTGCTTAAGTCTCTGGAGTGTGACTTGAACCCAGCAACCATTCTGACTCAGAAGGTGAGAGAGCGACCCTCTGAGCCACAGCTGACATGGCTAAAGTCCAAACTGCCCCACCCCAGAATAACAACAACAACTTGTATTTATATAGCGCCTTTAACGTAGTAAAACGTCCCAAGGCGCTTCACAGGAGTATTTTAAGACAAAAAATTTGACACCGAGCCACATAAGGATAAATTAGGGCAGGAGACCAAAAGCTTGGTCAAAGAGGTAGGTTTTAAGGAGTGTCTTAAAGGAGGAAAGAGAGGTAGAGGTGGAGAGGTTTAGGCAGGGAATTCCAGAGCTTAGGGCCTAGGCAACAGAAGGCACAGCCACCAAAGGTTGAGTGATTATAATCAGGAATCCTCAAGAGGGCAGAATTAGAGGAGCGCAGATATCTCGGTGGGTTTGGGGCTGAAAGAGATTACAGAGATAGGGAGGGGCGAGGCCATGGAGGGATTTGAACACGAGGATGAGAATTTTGAAATCGAGGCGCTGCTTAATCAGGAGCCAGTGTAGGTCAGCGAGCACAGGGGTGATGGGCGAACGGGACTTGGTGTGAGTTAGGACACGGGCAGCCGAGTTTTGGATGACCTCAAGTTTTCGTAGGGTAGAATGTGGGAGGCCAGCCAGGAGTGCGTTGGAATAGTCAAGTCTAGAGGTAACAGAGGCATGGATGAGGGTTTCAGCAGCGGATGAGCTGAGACAAGGGCGGTGAGGGGCGATGTTATGGAGGTGGAAATAGGCGGTCTTTGTTATGCTGCGGATATGTGGTCGGAAGCTCATTTCAGGGTCAAATATGACACCAAGGTTGCGAACAGTGTGGTTCAGCCTCAGACAGATGTTAGGGAGAGGGATGGAGTCAGTGGCTAGGGAACGGAGTTTGTGGCGGGGACCGAAAACAATGACTTCGGTTTTCCCAATATTTAATTGGAGAAAATTTTTGCTCATCCAGAACTGTATGTCGGACAAGCAGTCTGACAATTTAGAAACCATGGAGGGGTCGAGAGAAGAGGTGGTGAGGTAGAGCTGGGTGTCGTCAGCTTACATGTGGAAACTGATGCTGTGTTTTCGGATGATGTCGCCAAGGGGCAACATGTAGATGAGAAATAGAAGGGGGCCAAGGATAGATCCTCGGGGACACCAGAGGTAACGATGTGGAAGTGAGAAGAGAAACCATTGCAGGTGATTCTCTGGCTACGGTTAGATAGATAATGGAACCAGGCGAGTGCAGTCCCACCCAGCTGGATGACGGTGGAGAGGCGTTGGAGAAGGATGGAGTGGTCAACCGTGTCAAAGACTGCAGACAAGTCAAGAAGGACGAGGAGAGATAGTTTACCTATAGAATAGTTAGAAACTCGCGTTCATCATGTGATTGTGACTTCCTCATAAGACGCAAGCATGGAATTACGGGCCTCTCATATTGTAACAGTCATTTTGAGGTAGAAAAGTACAAAGCTCATTGTTCCCTATATGAGAGCCATGTTAAATTCTTCACTCGGTGCTTGTAATTGATAAGAATAATGGCTCTTTAACATGCAATTCAATTAGCAAGGCTAATTGTTCCTTACTGTATGCTTGTAACAATCAAAGTTGTGTACTTGTACCATATTATTTAATGCGTATGAGTGATGGACATGTTTATACGACTTGCCATGCATTTGTAATGATGGATTCCATTTCTTACGGTGTAATGATGGGCTACACTTCACTTGTGTCAGCTGTGGCTCAGTTGCTTCTGGGTCAGAAGGTTGTGGGTTCAAGCCCCACTCCATGAGACTTAAGCTCAATCTAGGCTGACACTCCAGTGCCAGTACTGAGGGAGTGCTGCACTGCTGGAGATGCTGTCTTTTGGATGAGACATTAAACCAAGTTCCTGTCTGCCCTCTCAGGTAGATGTAAAAGATCCCATGGCACTATTCAAAGAAGAGCAGGGGAGTTTCTCCTGGGGCCAATATTTATCCCTCAATCAACATCACTAAAACAGATTATCTGGTCATTATCATATTGCTCTTTGTGGGAGCTTGCTGTGCGCAAATTGGCTGCCGCGTTTCCTACATTACAACAGTGACTACACTTCAAAAGTACTTCATTGGCTGTAAAGTGCTTTGGGCATGTTGTGAAAGGTGCTATACAAATGCAAGATTTATTATTCCTTATTGTGTAATGGGAGTGGATGTGGTTCATTCTCACTGTGTGCTCACTGTGGGGACAAGGCTTGTCCTGGTTTTGTACTCATTATCATAGGAACGTGAGGAGGCCATTCAGCCCCTCGAGCCTGTTCCGCCATTCAATTTGATTGTGATTGATCTGTACCTCAATACCATTTAACCGCCTTAGCTCCATATCCTTTGATATTATCAACAAGATTCAATTCTTCCTGTGCACTCACCATGGACTGCTTTACCGTGTGCTCATTCTGGAGGAGTCTTGTTTCTTGATTTTTTGGAACACAGGAAGAGGAAGCGGCCATTCAGCCCCTCGAGCCTGCTCCAGCATTCAATTCGATCATGGCTGATCTGTCGCTTAAACTCCATTTACCCGCACTCGGTCCCGTAGCCCTTAATACCCCTTACTGAACAAAAATCGATCAATCTCAGTTTTCACATTTTCAACTGACCCCCCAGCCTCAACAGCTTTTTGGGGGAGAGTGTTCCAGATTTCCACTACCCTTTGTGTGAAGAAGGGCTTCCTGACATTACCCCTGAACGGCCTGGCTCTAATTTTAAGGTGATGCCCCCTTGTTCTGGACTCCCCCCACCAGAGGAAATAGTTTCTCTCTGTCTACCCTATCGAATCCTTTAATCATCTTAAAACACCTCAGTCAGATCACCCCTTAAACTTAAATACTCAAGGGAATACAAGCCTAGTCTATGCAACCAGTCCTCATAATTTAACCATTTAAGTCCTGGTATCGTTCTGGTGAATCTGCGCTGTAACCCCCTCCGAGGCCAAGATATCCTTCCTGAGGTGCGGGGCCCAGACCCGAACACAGTGCTCCAGATGTGGTCTAACCAGAGCTTGATATAACTGTCACAGAACTTCCACCCCTTTGTATTCCAGCCCCCTTGAGATAAAGGCTGTTTAAATTATTTTTTGTACCTGTCCAATTTCAAATCCGGAAAATTTCGAAACTGAGTGTTTCTTCATAACTTTCCCTGCAATCAGCCGTTCCTTTCCTGAAAGAGGACAAGATGGTCCACTCCTCAGTCTTTATAGTGAACTGCACGCGATGCGAGTGAATGGAGGTGATTGGGTAATTCCCCCGTCAATCACGCCTGCAGACCGCACTGCTGTCAGTGACTGGGATTGATTTTATGCACAGAATTTGTATTATGTAACTATCCTCCACTCACTGCATTTTGCTGGAGAAATAATCCTGTTTTTATTGGGAGACGTTGCTGTAGTTTCGGTCATGAGTTCTGTTTGCTGTAGTTCGCAGAGACTCTTTTTAACTAGACTCTGTAGGCTGTTGCGTGCTTTTTAAATAGACTCTGTAGACTGTTTGCTACAATGCGCTGTTTAAATAGACTCTGTAGACTGCTGTAGCGCGCTGTTTAAATAGACTGTAGACTGTTTACTGCAATGTGCTGTTTAAATAGACTGTAGACTGTTTACTGCAATGTGCTGTTTAAATAGACTCTGTAGACTGTTTGCTGTAATGCACATTTTAAATAGACTCTGTTTGCTGTAAAACTGACTGCCGTAAGTCCCGCCTCGCCTCCAACTCATTGGCGGACACAGTGGCGTCACACTGGCTAAAATCACTGATGGTTGAGTGTAGCGCGGGATTCACTTAACATAAAACCAATCCAGAATTACCCAGTATCAAAGTTCCAGGTGGGATTAGAAAGTCAGAAAGACCTGCGGAGATATTCAAGAATCTTAAACAAGACCCCCCAAAAAATTAACAATTCTGATTTTGTTTCAGAGCAGAACATATTTTATTGTGAAAGTAATCTAAATACCTTTGTAATGGAAAGTGAAAGAAGTACATGATTGAAGGCTTGTTTTCAGCCAGCACTCTCGTGAGATCACTATGATGTTTTATGCAGCAGTAATGCAATTGTTTGCCACCAGCAACACTTTTCATCATTCATTATTCACAAAGGAAATATCATGAACGTTTACAAAATGGATTTCGACCAATCCCACCACCTCCCCTCCCCCCCAAAAAAATCATTCAACTTGACAAAACTGCAACTCTCATGGAAAGTGATGAATTTTTCAATACGTTTCATAGTTGACAGTTTTGGAATATCTCAATTACACAAAATGTTTTAAATGCTTTATGTTGTAGATGCATTCTGTGTCTGTCAGAAAAGAGGATGACAAGATGGAGAGTGGAATTTACCGCGGATTTCACCCAGTAACTGGAGAGGATCCCTCCACCTCTCTCTCTGAGCGCAGTCTCTGTGTTGCCCTCTGCGGCCAATATTTATCCCTCAACCAACATCACTAAAAACAGATGATCTGGTCATTATCACATTGCTGTTTGTGGGAGCTTGCTGTGCGTAAGTTGGCTGCCACGTTTCCTACATTACAACAGTGACCACACTTCAAAAAGTACTTCATTGGCTGTAAAGCGCTTTGGGACGTCCTGAGGTGGTGAAAGGCGCTATAGAAATGCAAGTTCTTTCTTTCTTTCTCTCTCTGTGTACGTGTGTCCGATTGTGTCTATCTATTGTTCTGAGCGTACGTCTCTTAATTTATGTCTCAGTTTCCAAGTCTTTCTGAGTGTGTGTATGTTTGAGTGTCTCTCTCTCTCTCTCAATGTGTCTGCGTGAGGGGAGTTTTAACCCACAAAAACAGGTGGGTTTGGGTCGAGTGGGATGTGAAATTTTTAAAAATCTCAAACCCGACCCCAACCCCCCTCGAACCTGCCAACTTCCGGTTTTAACGGAGGCGGGATGGTGGGGGGAGGGGGCGGCGGGCGAACAACGCACGTCTGTGTGCCTCATATTTTAATCCCTCTCCCAGGTTCCACCCTTGTAGTTTCCTTGTGGGCCAGAGGAGCTGGAGTGGTCCTCTGGTCCCCACCAAGAAATCTTGGGCTTCCCTTGAAGTGGGTGCCCCTCCCCTCCCCAAACCGTGACCCCACCCCCCTTCCTGACCACTTACCTGAGTGCCGGGAACCGTTCCTGGGGCCCGATTCTAACGGGCGGGCAGCCGCTGTGTGCCGACCCCCGCCATTTTGGTTGTGAAGTGGCCGCTCTCCCGTGAGTTAGCGTGTGTGGTGGCCGCAGCACTGCACACCTGCACTGGTCGGTGACTTCGGGAGAGGAGGGCGAAAGTCAGGGAAAATCTACCCCCCCCCCCACAAAATGGTGTCTTTGAAACAATTACCTCAAAAAAGTAATCAGTAAAATTTATTCTTCAGCACGTTACGAGGGTAATGGAGTGTCGGCTCCTTTAAGTGATTGAAATATTCTCCTGGGTGATGTAAGAAAGAACTTGCACCCTCCCAAACCCGCGGCCGCCACCACCTAGAAGGACAAGGGCAGCAGGCGCATGGGAAGACCACCACCTCCAAGCTCCCCTCCAAGTCACACACACACACACACCATCCCACCATGGGCATATACCGGCCGTTCCCTCATCGTCGCTGGGTCAAAATCCTGGAACTCCCTCCCTAACAGCACTGCGGGAGCACCTTCACCACACGGACTACAGCGGTTCAAGAAGGCGGCTCACCACCACCTTCTCAAGGGCAACTAGGGATGGGCAGTAAATGCCAGCTTTGCCAGCGACGCCCACATCCCAAAGTGCTTCACAGCCAATGAAGTACTTCTAGTCACTGTTTTACTGTGCGCACAGCAAGGTCCCACAAACAGTTATGGGATAAATGACTAGATAATGGGTGTGAAATTTTAAATTTTAAAATTCTCATCCTGTTTTTCAAATCCTTCCTTGGCCTCACCCCTCCCTATCTCTGTAACCTCCTCCAACCCTCCGAGATCTCTGCGCTCCTCCAATTCTGGCCTCTTGCGCACCACTGATTTCAATCGCTCCACCATTGGTGGCCGTGCCTTCAGCTGCCTGGACCCTGAGCTTTGGAATTCCCTCCCTAAACCTCTCCGCCTCTCTCTCCTCCTTTAAGACGCTCCTTAAAACCTACCTCTTTGACCCAGCTTTTGGTCACCTGTCCTAATATCTCCTTATGGGGCTCGGTTTCAAATTTTGTTTGATAATCGTCCCTGTGAAGCGCCTTGGGACGTTTTACTACGTTAAAGGCGCTGTATAAATACAAGTTGTTGTTGTTGAAACTGGTCTTGGGTGGTTGTACAAAATAGCCAATCGACCGCCTGTTTTACACCCTGCCCGATTTTCGATTCCATTGACCTCGATGAGTTTTGAGCACTTTCAGGGTTTCTGCCCGTACTGCTATAACCAGAGACCATTGGAGCTATGCGATCACTCTCGGTGTGAAGAAGTCATCGACATCGGTCCTGAACTTGCTTCTGATCCAGTTGGTGCTTCTGTCTCCTCTTATCCTGCAGATTGTGGTTTAACCTGAAACAGTGCTCCCCGGGATTAACCCTTTCCATTCCACCCCAGCAGCTTGTACACCTCTGCAAAAGGCCCCTTCATCACCCTGGCTTAAACCAATCAGTTGCTGTCTCTCAAGGCTGGTTGCATCTCACATCCGTCCTCACTTCCAGCAGAGTTTAAGGCGCAACTGACACGAGGCATGAAGCTAATGGATCCTCTCGCCTCCCCAAATTCCGTTCCCCCCCACCCCAGACAGATGTGCCAGGATTACATCCTTCCGAACCATCCGTATTTCAGATTCTAAGCGCGATGCAGCCAGCGAGGCTGATACACATCTAAGCAACTCAGTGAATTTTCTTCCTCACTTTCTGTACACTGGAGACATGACAGACTTTCACAACAGTTAAGATTCAAGATTTGATTAGAAATGAACTTATCACATCACTCAGAAACATCTCAAAGCACTTCACATACTATGAATTACTTTGAATTGCTGTTATAATCGATTTAAAAATTCTCATTATTATTTGCAAATCCCTCCATGGCCTCGCCCCTCCCCATCTCTGTAACCTCCTCCAGCCCCACAACCCCCCTGAGATCTCTGCGCTCCTCTAATTCTGGCCTCTTGCGCATCTCCTGATTTCCATCACTCCACCATTGGCGGTCGTGCCTTCAGCTGCCTGGGCCCTAAGCTCTGGAATTCCCTCTCTAAACCTCTCCGCCTCTTTTCCTCCTTTAATCCGCTCCTTAAAACCGACCTCTTTGACCAAGCTTTTAGGCATCTGTCCCTAGATTCTCCTTATGTGGCTCGGTGTCAAATTGTGTTTGATAATCGCTCCTGTGAGGTGCCTAGGGACATTTTACTACATTAAAGGTGCTATATAAATGCAAGCTATTGTTGTTATATGGGCAAACACAGTAGCCATTTTCCACTCAGCAAGATCCCACGAACAGCGAATGAGCAATTCATCTGTTTTTGATCGAACTAGTTGAAGAAGGAATGTTGACCAGGACACCAGGAGAACTCCCTTCTCTTCCTCAAATAGTTTTGATAAATTCATTTTCAGGACGTGGGTGTCGCTGGCAAGGCTGGCATTTGATTTGGACGAAGGGATTAAATGTAATATCTCCAAATTTGCGGATGACACTAAATTGGGAGGCAGTGTGAACAATGAGGAGGATGCTAGGAGGCTACAGAGTGACTTGGACAGGTTGGGTGAATGGGCAAATGTATGGCAGATGAAGTACAATGTGGATAAATGTGAGGTTATCCACTTTGGTGGTAAAAATAGAGAGGCGGACTATTACCTGAATGGTGGCAGATTAGGGAAAGGGGAGGTGTAACGAGACCTGGGCATCATGGTACATCAGTCATTGAAGGTGGGAATGCAAGTGCAGCAGGCAGTCAAGAAAGCAAACGGAATGATGGCCTTCATAGTAAGGGGATTTGAGTACAGGAGTAGGGAGGTGATGCTGCAGTTGTACAGGGCCTTGGTGAGGCCACACCTGGAGTATTGTGCGCAGTTTTGGTCTCCTAACTTAAGGAAGGACATTCTTGCTATTGAGGGAGTGCAGCGAAGGTTCACTAGATTGATTCCTGGGATGGCCGGACTGACATATCAAGAAAGATTGGGTCAACTGAACTTGTATCCTCTGGAGTTCAGAAGAATGAGGGGGGATCTTATAGAGACATTTAAAATCCTGACTGGTTTAGACAAATTAGATGCGGGCAGAATGTTCCCAATGGTAGGGAAAACTAGAACCAGGGGTCACAGTCTAAGGATTAAGGGGAAGCCATTTAGGACTGAGCTGAGGAGGAACTTCTTCACCCAGAGAGTGGTGAATCTATGGAATTCTCTTCCACAGAAGGTTGTTGAGGCCAGTTCGCTAAATATATTCAAAAGGGAGTTAGATATAACACTCACAACTAGGGGGATCAAGAGGTATGGCGAGAAAGCAGGAATGGGGTACTGAGGTAGCATGTTCAGCCATGAACGCATTGAATGGCGGTGCAGGCTCGAAGGACCGAATGGTCTACTCCTGTACCTATTTTCTATGTTTCTATGTTATTGCCCATCCCTAGTTGCCCTTGAGAAGGTGGTGGTGGTGGGCCCGCTTCTTGAACCGCTGCAGCCCGTGTGGTGACGGTGCTCGCACAATGCTGTTGGGCGGGGAGTTCCAGGATTTTGACCCAGCGACGATGAGTGTCATGGGATCTGTAACATCCACCAGAACAGACAGACGGGGCCTCGGTTTAAGGTCTCATCCGAAAAATGGCACCTCCCTCAGTACTGCACTGGAGTGTCAGCCTGGATTACACGCTCAAGGGTTTTATCGGTAAATTGAATCTTAATGGTCAAGTCACAGTGTTTTGTAAATGCAATTTTCTTTTATGGCAGCATACAGTGACACCACAAGTCTCGGCCAGAATGGAGATGATTGGGTAATTCCCCCCGGTCAATCACGACTGGAGATCACACTGCTGTAAGTGACTGGGATTGATTTTACGCACATAATTTTGTATTATGTAACTATCTTCCACTCGTTGCATTTTGCTGGAGAAATAATCCTGCTTTTATCGGGAGATGTTGCTGTAGTTTCGGTTATGAGTTCTGTTTGCTGTAGCTTGTAGAGACCCTGTTTAAATAGACTCTGTAGACTGTTTGAGTAAATAGACTCTGTTTGCTGCAACGTGTAGAGCCTCTGGGCTAGAAATTCAGTTCCATTGCAGCCAGTGCAACTGAATTATCAGGCGCTGCGTATAATGGGCGGTCGATCCCATACCACCCGTTTTGCGCCACTGCCCGAGATGAATTTCTGCTGTGAGTCCCGCCCCCGCCTCTAACTCATTGGCTGACACAGTGGTGTCAATACACACTCCGACTTTTTCTTCCCCCCCCCCCAAACATCATTCAATAAAGACAATGATTAACAACATTACTTTACTATTCCAGTGATAACCTCCAAATGATATCGGGAGCATTCACAGAAAGAAATTACTCTAATTATCCACATTCCCAATTTGACAGAACCTTGCGCGGGTTACCAAAACTACATGATGTCCTGTTAGGCGTCTATACTATTCTTGTCTTCAATGGGTAATTGTTGAACTAAATGATTGGACCACTGAATGATCTGACAACATCCACCAGCAGGAGGGCCGGTAACCAAAGGGCACCAATTTAAGATAATTGGCAAAAATGCCAGGGGGGGGGGGGGAGATGAGATTAATTTTTTTTATGCAGCTAGTTGTTATGATCTGGAACGCACTGCCTGAAAGATTCAACAGTCACCTCCAAAAAGGGAATTGGATAAATACTTGAAAAGGAAAAATTTGCAAGGCTACGGGGAGAGAGCAGTGGGAGTGGGACTGATTGGAGAGCTCTTTCAAAGATGACAGGCAGGGCAGGCCGAATGGCCTCTTTCTGTGCTGTATGATACTATATGATTCTATGATTATTCAGTAGGGAGGTCCCTGACATAACGGCTAATAATGGATGTTCTGTTGTACAAGGGCTCAGATGTCATTCGCTACAGGTTTCATTGGCAACACATGATATAGATGATTGATTGATTAATGTATTATTTCACCCACCCCATCGGGAAAAAAAACCATTTATTGTGACACTTCTAAACAGTACACTGTAAATTAAAGATTCTTTTTGTTCTCGAAGAGTCAGCATTCAGCCTGAAGTCCCCCTGCCTCTTCCCCCCGCCCACCCCCCCACCCCACCCCCACCCCCACCCTCTGCTTTTGTGGCACAGCCTCCGTATTCCGTCTCCGTCCTCGAGAAGAAGGTTCCTCAGGGCTGGAGAGTCATCGAGACGTGGAACGAAATGCTCCTCCTTCGTCCCTGGTCCAAGGCGATCGGAGTGGGCCCCCTATTGATAGTAAGAGCAGGCCCCCACTCCGGCTGCTTGAGGCTGCAATACAGAAAGAAAAATATATATTAACGGAGGGGGGAGAAAATTATGAAAGGACAGTGCGGCCAGTGGCTCAATTGGCAGATACACATGGCCAGTTGTGGCACTGAGCCACACGTTTGTCAGCTGTGGCTCAGTGGGTAGCACACTCACCTTCTAGGGTCAGAAGGTTGTGGGTTCAAGTCCCACCCCGGGGACTTGAGCATATAAAGCTAGGCTGACGCTACCAGTGCTGTGCTGAGGGAGTGCTGCACTGTCGGAGGTGCCGTCTATCGTATGAGACGGTAAACCAAGGCCCCGTCTGGCCCTCTCAGACGGACGCAAAAGATCCTATGGCACTATTTTCGAAGAAGAGCAGGGGAGTTCTCCCCGGTGTCTTGGGGCCAATATTTATCCCTCAATCAACATAACAAAAACAGATTATCTGGTCATTATCACATTGCTGTTTGTGGGAGCTTGCTGCGTGCAAATTGGCTGCCGCGTTTCCTACATTACAACAATGACTACACTTCAAAAGTACTTCATTGGCTGTAAAGCGCTTTGAGACGTCTGATGGTCGTGAAAGGCGCTATATAAATGCAAGTCTTTCTTTTACAGGCCGGGTTCATTCACAATCAGTGCTGTAGACTAATTGATAGAGATTGATTGGTCAACATTATCGTCGTATCATGTGACTACAAGGATGGTAGAAGGTGAACTAGATAGACCTTGGGTCTCTCTTCATCTAGGAATTCCTCTGTTCCTATGACAACTGATCTTAGCTGGGATGGGGTGGGGGTGGGGGTGGGGCTACATCTTTTTTTTAATTCATTCACGGGATGTGGGCGTCACTGGCAAGGCCAGCATTTATTGCCCATCCCTAATTGCCCTCGAGATGGTGGTGGTGAGCCGCCTTCTTGAACCGCTGCAGTCCGTGTGGTGAAGGTGCTCCCACAGTGCTGTTAGGGAGGGAGCAGTGTTCCCTCTAAGCTGCGCGGCCACGCAGTAATGGGAAATGTCCCGTGCAGGCTGCATTTCCGTTGTAAGTACCGCGCATGCACGGAAATTTAAAGGGACCGCGCAATAAAAGAAACAGGCCGCGAAGAACAGAGTGCAGCTCACAGGGAACATTGGGAGGGAGTGCCAGGATTTTTGACCCAGCAACGATGAAGGAACGGGTGATAGATTTCCAAATCAGAATGGTGTGCGACTTGGAGGGGAACTTGCAGGTGACGGTGTTCCCATGCGCCTGCTGCCCTCGTCCTTCTAGGCGGTAGAGGTCGCGGGTTTGGGAGGTGCTGTCGAAGATGCCTTGGCCTTGAACTAGTGAAGGGAAAAAAAATTAGGGACGATTCTTGCTGCTGATTGCTATCCAGCGACCTTTTCAGGAATGTACATGGGTGTGAACATCAAGGGACAATAGGAGTAGGACTCAGCAGCAAAGCTCCTCCCCACAGTTAAGATGGGCAGGACCTTTCTGGGTTCTTTGCCCATTATCCGACTCCCCCCGCAACCCCTCCCCGCCACCGATCTCTCCACGTTGACGAGAGGAACCAGAGGGAAGGGCTACGGCTGACCGGCGCCTCGCGGAGTGCTAGAGAGGGATTTATTTTGAACCTTCGAGGAGGCCGTACATCCACCCTATCTGCCAGGAGCAAGGGATTGCAGCATTACAGTAAGAGGCGTGAAACTTGCACAAGGACACTCTCGTGGGAGGAAGAGTCAAAAAACGAAAAGGAAAAGACTGAGAATGTTTTGGCTTCGCCGGTCACTCGTGTTTTTCCAGAGCGCAAGGTTGTTTTACAGCACGATTCCAATTATACACCAACAGAGCAGGAACAGCTCCCTCCCACAGTGAGGCTTCATCCATTATTCAATCGATGGATGCTTGCGTTGTAATGACACTGACTGGAATCTCTCCAACTCCCAAAAAAACAGACCTCTAATCTTTCTCATCAATTAGCCGACTCCTACTTAGCAACGATACGATCAACTTCCAGAAATATCTTGCTGACCCACATTTCCGATTGATATCAAGATGAGATTCAATCTGGAAGAGGGAAGGAGAGGAACTGGATCTAGGAAACAAACTACTTGTGTTGATATAGCACCTCGTTACATTCTCAGGACATCCCAAAGGGCTTTCGCATCCAGTGAATTACTTATGAATCATACAGTTGTTATGTAGGCAAATGTGGCAGCCACTTTTGTGCACAGCACGATCCCACAAATAGCAAGTGAGGTGAAAGAAAGAAAGAAAGAAAGACTTACATATAAAAAGCGCCTTTCATGATGTCCCAAACACTTCACAGCCAATGAAGTACCTCTTGAAGTGTTGTCACTGTTGTAATGCAGGAAATGCAGCCGCCATTTGCGCATAGCAAGCTCCCACAAACAGCAATATGATAATGACCAGATAATCTGTTTTTAGTGATATTGATTGAGGGATAAATATTGGCCAGGACATCAGGGAGAACTCCCCTGCTCTTCTTAGAAACAGTGCCACTGGGATCTTTTACATCCACCTGAGGGGGCAGACAGGGCCTCGGTTTAACTTGTCATCCGAAAGACAGCACCTCCGACAGTGCAGCACTCCCTCAGCACTGCACTGGAGTGTCAGCCTCGATTTTGTGCTCAAGTCTCTGGGCGGGCTCGAACCCACAACCTTCTGAAGCGAGAGTGCTGCCCACACCTGACACTGGGTGAATTATTATTTGCTGGTACACTGGCCCATTCCTCTCCCCGGCAACCGTCTCGGGTGGATCCAGACTGTTCACAACCTCGGTGTCTTATTCGACCCTGAGCTGAGCTTCCGACCCCACATCCTCTCCATCACAAGGGCCGCCTACTTCGCCCGTCTCTGCCCCACTACAACCCATCTGGTGCTGAAACCCTTGTTCATGCCTTTGTCACCTCCAGACTTGACTATTCCAATGTTCTCTTGGGCTGGCCTCCCATCTTTCTCCCAGCTTATCCAAAACTCTGCTGCCCGTATCCTATCCCTCAGCAATTCTGCCCTACAACCCTCACCCCTCCCTATCTCTGTAACCTCCTCCAGCCCTACAACCCTCACCCCTCCTTATCTCTGTAACCTCCTCCAGCCCTACAACCCTCGTCCCTCCCTATCTCTGTAACCTCCTCCAGCCCTACAACCCTCGTCCCTCCCTATCTCTGTAACCTCCTCCAGCCCTACAACCCTCGTCCCTCCCTATCTCTGTAACCTCCTCCAGCCCTACAACCCTCGTCCCTCCCTATCTCTGTAACCTCCTCCAGCCCTACAACCCTCGTCCCTCCCTATCTCTGTAACCTCCTCCAGTCCTACAACCCTCACCCCTCCCTATCTCTGTAACCTCCTCCAGCCCTACAACCCTCGCCCCTCCCTATCTCTGTAACCTCCTCCAACCCTACAACCCTCGCCCCTCCCTATCTCTGTAACCTCCTCCAGCCCTACAACCCTCACCCCTCCCTATCTCTGTAACCTCCTCCAGCCCTACAACCCTCGCCCCTCCCTATCTCTGTAACCTCCTCCAGCCCTACAACCCTCACCCCTCCCTATCTCTGTAACCTCCTCCAGCCCTACAACCCTCGCCCCTCCCTATCTCTGTAACCTCCTCCAGCCCTACAACCCTCACCCCTCCCTATCTCTGTAACCTCCTCCAGCCCTACAACCCTCGCCCCTCCCTATCTCTGTAACCTCCTCCAACCCTACAACCCTCGCCCCTCCCTATCTCTGTAACCTCCTCCAGCCCTACAACCCTCACCCCTCCCTATCTCTGTAACCTCCTCCAGCCCTACAACCCTCACCCCTCCCTATCTCTGTAACCTCCTCCAGCCCTACAATCCTCGCCCCTCCCTATCTCTGTAACCTCCTCCAGCCCTACAATCCTCGTCCCTCCCTATCTCTGTAACTTCCTCCAGCCCTACAACCCTCGCCCCATCCTATCTCTGAAACCTTCTCCAGCCCTACAACCTCCCCCCACCCCCAGAGCGCTCCATACCTCTGGAATTGGCCAAGTGTTCGACCATCATTCCTTGGCTACTCTCACTAGGTCTAGCTGAGGCAAGGTGTGCCGCTTGGAGCCACTACTGAGAGCTGGGTCAGTCATCAGGACTAACTACTAGTGAAACCACCCTTTGGCCCCACTGTTGCTTTTGAGCTGACTAGCAGTAGTAGTAGTAGAGTAATAGTAGAGTAGTAGTAATAGTTTCCTACATTACAACAGTGACCACACTTCAAAAAGTACTTCATTGGTTGTAAAGCACTTTGGGACATCAGGTGGTCATGAAAGGCACTTTATAAATGCAAATCTTTCTTTCTTTTTTTAATTCAGGGGAGGATGGGGAGAAACTACAGGAAGACCTAAATTGTTTGGTGAAATAGGCAGACAAGTTGGCAGAAGCAGTTTGATGTCGATGAATGTAAAGTAATACAAGGAACCCGCAGGCAGATTACAGGATTAAGGGAAAATACTGACCAAGACGAATCAGGACAAGGATCTTGGGGCCATAATAGATCCCTGAAGACATGAAGTTAATGACTGGCAGCTGTCCAAAAGGAGCTGTTTCATATAAAAAGCGGGATGAAGAGTAGATCAAAGGGAGCGATCCTACCATTGTATAGGGCATTGGGCAGGCAACCTCTTGAGTACTGTGTGCCATTTTGGACCCCACACCAAAGAAAGGATGTAACTGAGATGGTAAAAGTTCCAAAAAGAGCAGCGAAGATGATATGGGCAGGTTGGAAAATAAAACACATGGGAATAGACAAAGACATAGCCTTAGAGGGAGTGCAACGAAGGTTCACTGGACTGATTTCTGGGATGGGTGGATTGTCCTATGAGGAGAGATTGAGTAGACTAGGCCTATATTCCATAGAGTTTAGAGGAATGAGAGGTGATCTCATTGAAACATATAACATTTTTAAAGGTCTTGACTGAGTAAATTCTGGGAGGCGGTTTCCCCTGGCTGGAGAGTCTAGAACTAGAGGTCACAGACTCAGAATAAGGGGTCGGCCATTTAGGACTGAGATGAGGAGAAATTTCACTCAAAGATTGTGAATCTTTGGAATTCTCTTCCCCAGAGGGCTGTGGATGCTCAGTCGTTGATCAAGGCAGAGCCCAATAGATTTTTGGACACTAAGGGAATCAAGGCATAGTGCAGGAAAGTGGAGTTGAGGTCGAAGATCATCCATGATCTCACTGAATGGTGGAGCAGGCTCGAGGGGCCGAATGGCCGACTCCTGCTCCTGTTTCTTGCGTTCTTATTTTCTTATATAGGACTCTTTTCTTGGAATTGAGAAGACTGAGGGGAGATGTGATTGAGGTATTTGAAATAGGCAAGCTCAGAACTATAGAGGAACAGTCAGGCATATTGGAACTGGTACAAGACAGCGGAATGAGTGGGACATGAGTTTAAACTGAGAGGAGATGGATTCAGACTGAGAGGGTAGCTGGTTATCTGAACAGCTTACTGAGGGAAGTTGCAAAACCGAGTAATTTAGATCCCTTCAAGGCAAAAGTGGACAAGTACTTTCAAGGGCAAGACACCGGATAGAATTACTAGGGTGCTATGGAGCCAGACAAGAGGGACCTTGTGCCTATTCAAGTTGAAGTTTTTGGGTTTCTCCCACAGTCTAATTGTTCGCTTCTCTTGTGAAAGGCTTTGTGAGGTATTGCTGCATTAAAAACACAAACCAAGGTTCATTTCTAGGGGAATAGAATTGAAAAGCAAGAAAGTTATGTTGAACCTTTATAGAACCTTGGTCAGACCACACTTGGAGTACTGTGCACAGTTCTGGTCTCCATATTATTAACTCTGGTCCCTCTCTGCTATGTGGCTCAGTGGGCAGCACTTTTGCCTCTGAGTCAGAAGGTCGTGGGTTCAAGTCCCACTCCAGAGGCTTGAGTACAAAAATCTAGGCTGCCACTCTAGTGGAGTGCTGCACTGTCAGAGGTGCCGTCTTTCGGATGAGACGTTAAACCGATGCCCCGCCTACTCTCTCAGGTGGACGTAAAAGATCCCAGGGCACTATTTTGAAGAAGAGCAGGGGAGTTCTCCCCGGTGTCCTGGCCAATATTTATCCCTCAATCAATATCACTAAAAAACAGATTATCTGGTCATTATCATATTGCTGTTTCTGGGAGCTTGCTGTGCGCAAATTGGCTGATGTATTTCCTACATTGCAACAGTAACTACACTTCAAAAAGTACTTTATTGGCTGTAAAGTGCTTTTGGACGTCCTGAGGTCGTGAAAGGTGCTGTAGAAATGTAAGACTTTCTTTCTTATTACATAAAGGATATCGAGGCACTGGAGAAGGTGCAAAAAAGATTCACAAGGATGGTGCCAGAACTGAGAGGTTATAACTAGCAGGAAAAACTAGACAGGTGGGGGCTCTTCTCTCTAGAAAAGAGAAGGCTGAGAGGTGACCTGATAGAGGTCTTTAAAGTGATGAAGGGGTTCGATAGGGTAGACGTAGAGAAGCTGTTTCCACTTGTGGGGAGACCAAAAGTAGGGGCTATAAATATAAGCTAGTCACTAATAAATCCAATAGGGAATTCGGGAGAAACCTCTTTACCCAGAGAGTGGTGAGAATGTGGAACTCGCTACCACAGGGAGAAGTTGAGGTGAAAAGCAGAGATACATTTAAGGGGAAGCTAGATAAACACACGAGGGAGAAAGGAATAGAAGAATATGGAGATAGGGTGAGATGAAGTAGGGTGGGTGGAGGCTCGAGTGGAGCACAGACCGAATGGCCTGTTTCTGTGCTGTAAATTCTATGTAGTTCTATGTGTGTAAGTGCAGTTGTTATTGAGTGGAGTACGGGACTGCAATATTGGGCTCCTTTTACACTGGATGTGACCTACTCTGCTGTCGACCTTGGAGTGTGTGACATGTTCACTAGGTGAAGAGCTCTATAATGTTCCATTCCCCTGACCTACCATCCTTCACATTGATGAAGAGAGATGTTATGAAGATATAAAGAAAAGTCTATAATTTTAATTGAATTCACTGGCTAGAGAAACTCACCCTTGGCCTTTATTACAGCCAGGCGCTACAGATTTATGGCACTGCAACATTTCAGGAACTGAGAAACGCTGACTCTGCAGAATACTCCCTCGGCCTGGGATTCTGTCTCGTCCTGATATGTAATTATTGCTCCATTTCTTTTGCCAGAGAACCTGGGAAGTTTCTGCTGAACGGGCCACCTTTTAATGCAGGCTGCAGCATGAGAGATTGTGACATCTCATGTCCAGCATTCTGGTAGAGTCAACATTGTGACCTGTCCGTCTTTCCAAAGAGAGGAGGGCGTCACCTACAGGTCTCGAGTCAGAGGGAAGAGTTCAGGTGACCTGGTTGAAAACCTTTTCATTCAGCCATTGTGAGTTCTGGGATTAAGGATAAGAATGAACAAAAGAAAGAAAAGAAAGAAAGAAAGAGAGGAAGGAAGAAAACAAGAAATAAAGAAAACACATAGAAAGGAAGGAAAGGAAGATAGTTTGTGAGAGACTGAGAGTAAGAGAGGGCAAGAGAGTGTGTGTGAGAAACAATGTTTATAAGTGAAATACAGAGTGTAAGAGTGAGTGTGAGGAAGAGAGAGTGAGGAAGAGAGAGTGAGGAAGAAGGATTGAGGAAGAGAGAGTGAGGAAGTGAGACTGCGAGGAAGAGAGAGTGAGGAAGAGAGAGTGAGCGAGGAAGAGAGTGTGAGGAAGAGAGAGAGTGAGGAAGAGAGAGTGAGGAAGAGAGAGAGTGAGGAAGAGCGAGAGTGAGGAAGAGAGAGTGAGGAAGACAGAGTGAGGAAGAGAGAGCATGAGGAAGAGAGAGTGAGGAAGAGAGAGTGAGGAAGAGAGAGTGAGGAAAAGAGAGTGAGGAAGAGAGAGAGTGAGGAAGAGAGAGA